>CM050216.1:24446242-24473742 GCA_027475355.1 Coilia nasus
GTCTCTGTGTTTGAGACGCTAAACATTGTGGGTACTGGGGTGTTGGAGGCGCAAAGCAAAGCAAAATGCTGTTGAATGATATTAGCTTAACAAGTGCTCATTGTCATACAAAGTGAGCCCACAAAACAAGATAAACAGGTTTGGGTTATTATGCATGCAAAGCCTGTGACAAGTTTAAGTGTCAGAAATGTTTTCTTGAGCAGAAACAGGTTTCAACATGTGAAACAGCCAGAGGCAGCAATCTGTTAAACAATCTGTCAACAACCTGAGGATTTGTTTATTTCTTTCCTCATCTTTCTCACCCCTACTTCTTCTTCTCTTTTCCTGTTCCACCCAACTCTCTCCCTTTGTCTCTCTCTCTCTCTCTCTCTCTCTCTCCCTCTCTCTCTCTCTCTCTCAAAAGCTTTGTTGGCATGACTGTAAAAGTAACGCTATTGCCAAAACAAGATGTGTGTATAGAGTGCAATAACACTGAAAATGTGTTAACAAAATAGTGACATGGCATAATTATAATGATGCTAAAATGAGTACTACTACTGAAAAATAAACATAATAAAAATCTCTCTCTCTCTCTCTCTCTCTCTCTGTCTCTCTCTCTTTCTGCCTCTCTTTTTCTCTTTTGTAGTTCCTACATCAGAGGACATGTCCAGCCTAACACCAGAGTCCAGCCCTGAGTGAGTGTGATGACTAAATGATTTTCTGTCTGCCTGCTTGCCCACTGTCTGCGTGCTTTGATTTAGCACATGGAAAACTATTCAGTGGCTGGCCGATGACAATGAGAGATGAAAAGATACTTAGAGTAGCCCATTGGTGACATTTATCAAAGATGCCTCATGTGTTTGAGGGGTGAGGCCTCTTACTATTTATCCAGAAATGTAATGGCATAAGAATCTTATATGCTGCCAAAGGCTTCCATGAATGTTCATAGGCATGGACTCTGAAAGGAAGAGGCTGAATTAAGACCAGATAAAGCAAATCATACTGAACTATGCAATTGAGTCCTACTCTTCTGCAGTGTTGGTTTCAGTGTCAGCAGCCTGAAATGTTTTTCTTAATAGCTAGGGTCTCATATTTCTAGCATTTATGGCCAAGAGCGTGAATACAAGGGATTTACACAGAAATAAAAACCATGTAGTAAGATTTCCATTAATGAAGACGGCATCTAGCTTTAGCCTATGTCACCACTCTTTTTGTTAAATAAATCTGCCTCTTGCCATCCTTCATTCTTCTTTGTCTGTGTTTTTTATGTCTTGCTGATTGTAGCCATGCTGCTCTCTGGTCTGCAGCTTGTTTTATCTTTCATCTGCCAGTCTCTCTGGCTCCCTGCTTGTTCAGCGACCGTATTGATTTGTGTGTGTTTCTGTGTGTATGTGTGTGTGTGCTTGTGTGTGTATGTGTGTTTGTGTGTGTGTTTTGTGTGTGCGTGCGCGTCCCTGTGTGTGTGTGTGTGTGTGTGTGTGTGTGTGTGTGTGTGTGTGTGTGTGTGTATTTGTGTGTCTGTGTGCACTCTGTTGGCACAGGCTGGCCAAGAAGTCCTGGTTTGGAAACTTCATCAGTATTGAGAAGGAGGAGCAGATCTTTGTGGTGATCAGAGACAAGCCACTGAGCTCGATAAAGGCAGACATCGTCCATGCCTTCCTCTCAGTAAGAAATGACATTTCTGTCTACCTTTTTTATGTGTTGTTTACATCGGCGAGTATGTCATTTGCTGACTGTCCACTCTACCAATTCATACACATTCACTTTTGGCAAAACAAAATGCATATCAGTGGCTGCGCTTGTAGAAATGTTAGGAGAGTTTTTGTAAATGGCAAGCATTTGCAGTTTGGATTTCTTATTCAAACAGTCAAAATGTACATTCCACAGTTGCATGGGAGCTTGCTTATTGACACTGAGAGCTCTCACACCGGGGCCTGTCCCGTCTTGCCTGATGCAGGCACCATATGTTATTATGTACCCACTGCTTTGTAATCAGTCGCTTGGGTAATGCCCAGTGTCTACAGTAGAGTGACTTAAGCACATACATGGCCATGAGTATTTGAACAACTTTTCTTGCTTTGTTAGAAAATAAAAAATGTTGAGTTGTGACCTTGCATGCTGTTTTACTATCTTCATACAAATAAGATAGTAATATAGGCTTCTTTCTTTCTTTCTTTCTTTCTTTCTTTCTTTCTTTCTTTCTTTCTTTCTTGACTGTCTGTGTATTCTTACTGTCATCTCTCCTTTAATAACGCTCAATGTTTTGCTCTCTGTCTGTCTCTGCTAGATTCCCTCTCTCAGTCACAGCGTCATCTCTCAGACCAGTTTCCGGGCAGAATACAAATCCTCCGGAGGTTCAGCCGTCTTCCAGAAGCCTGTCAAGTTCCAGGTGGACATTGCCTTCTCTGAAGAGAGGGAGAGAGAGAGGGATAGGGGTAAAGAAAAAGAAGAAAAGAGGGAAATGGGGATTTACAGTGTCACCTTCACCCTTCTATCAGGTACCAATTGAATTGCCATTAAAGGTGGCATTCCATTGTTTTTTCAATAATTTTGCAATAACTTACATCACTTAGTTTTTCCTTTTCTTATTCACTCAGTAATCCACCCATGTTCTTTCAGGGTAGAAGGGTAGAAGAACATTTTCACATGCAGCATGCATATGTGACCTATCATATTTCAAAAAGAGCAAGTACTAAACAGTTTCTCAGGGAATGACACCTTTAACATAGTGATGTTTGTTTGCATACTGAACTGAGAGCTTCAAATTAAAACCTAAAGATATTATCTTGTTTTAGTATATGTACCTACATATATGTACCTACATATTTTGATTTATAAAATAGGTTGATGAAGTGTGCCAACATACAGTCATGTAAACATTGCTAAAACAAGGTTTGCCTAAGGCTTTCTCACATTACTGTAAATGATATGTGTATGTAAGTATTCTCAGGTCCCAGTGCCATTATCGCCATTTGTTCTCTCAGTACTGTAAATGTCATGTGTATGACTGTGTTCTTTCAGTACTGTAAATGCCATGTGTATGACTGTGTTCTTTCAGTACTGTAAATGCCATGTGTATGACTGTGTTCTGTCAGTACTGTAAATGCCATTTGTATGTGCTGTATGTGTTTTCAGGTCCCAGTCGTAGGTTTAAACGAGTGGTGGAGTCCATCCAAGCTCAGCTGCTCAGCACTCACGATCAGCCTTCTGTGCAGGCACTTGCTGGTGAGTCTCACAAGCCTACAGGTATGGACACTCTTTTATAAACACACACACACACACATTCTCTCTCTCTGTCATACACTCTCTTACACACAAGCATGCATGCGCACACACACAGACACTACACAAAGACACAACAAACAGATACAAACCAATACAAAAATGTATTGTATTGCTTTGCGAGTAAGATTCTGTTATGGCATCTTATAATGGCAAGAATGAATCAGGAAATTCTAGTTTGTTAATGGCCATGTGGACTTTAATGGAAAATTTACGGGGCATGACGTGGCAATATACCGCCTTAAATTAGTGTTTATCATACACATCTAAACATAAAGTGCTATCTATCTGTCTGTATGTCTGTCTGTCTGTCTGTCTGTCTGTCTGTCTGTCTGTCTGTTTTCATATCTATCTGTCTGTCTGTCTTTATGTCTTCATATCTGTCTGTCTGAATATTCATCTGTCTGTCTGTGTTTGTCTGTCTGTTTGTCTGTCTGTTTTCATATCTATTTATCTGTCTGTTTGTCTGTCTGTCTGTATGTCTCCATATCTGTCTGTCTGTCTGAATATTCATCTATCTGTCTGTCTGTGTTTGTCTGTCTGTCTGTCTGTTTTCATATCTATCTGTCTGTCTGTTTGTCTGTCTGTCTGTTCGTCTTCATATCTGTCTGTCTGTCTGAATATTCATCTATCTGTCTGTCTGTGTTTGTCTGTCTGTCTGTCTGTCTGCCTGTCTGTCTGTTTTCATATCTATCTGTCTGTCTGTTTGTCTGTCTGTCTGTATGTCTTCATATCTGTCTGTCTGTCTGAATATTCATCTATCTGTCTGTTCGTGTTTGTCTGTCTGTCTGTCTGTCTGTCTGTCTGTTTGTCTGTCTTCCTTATCCTTTGTCCCTTTTCCTGTCAGACGAAAAGAATGGGCAGCTGTCGTCTCACCCTCCAGGCTCGCTGAGCCGTCAGAACTCTCGCCGCTCGGAGGGTGGGGGCGACCGTGACGGGGGGGGCCTTCAGCGGCGGGGCTCCAGCAAAGACAAGACCCGCCTGCTCTCCTCCAACGGCACCCAGTCCCAGCCCTGAGCGGGTTCGACTGGACACCACATAAGCCAACCCCAACCCCAACCCCACCCTCCCTCCACACACACACACACACACACACACACACACACACACACCAACACCACCACCAAAAAATACCCTTGTCCCCAAAAGAGGCCTGTCACAGACCCATCGAAACCCCCACGCCCTTGACCCACCCCATCACCCCTGCGATACACCACTGCAGCAGAAGTCGGAGGCTTGAGAAACAACATGGAGGAACACGGTGTGTTTTTCGTAACAGGATGTTCATTTTTTACCTTATTCGTCACAGAAAAAACAAGAGGACGTGTTTGTTTTGTTTTGAGAGCTTACCTGATCAAGATTCATGTATATGTATATATATGTATGGCTGTGCTTGTTGGTGTATGTATACATATATGTGTTCTGTAGGTAAAGGCCAGGGGTAAACACAGCAGTGTTAATTATGTTGTGCATCACCAGGAGAGAATGTATTAAGTCTTCTGGGAGCACAGGGGCAGATAACCCAAAAAAAAGCAACCCGCAGCTTATCCTGTGGATCCAAGTGAAATAAACAAAAAACATTGGCACCAAAAAGAAATCTTGACAACGGGCCTAGTTAAGAAGACATTCCTGCTGTGGAAAGGTAGAGATATGGGAAAACTACCTAGACTATAAATAGGTTGCACACTGTCAGAAGTGTGGCTAGTCAAATTCAGTCTCATTCAGTTAGTTTAATCATGTGTACTTTATCGTGGTTTTAACGGGGTACAATCTGTGTGAGCTCACCCATCAGTGGTCTAATATTAAACTAATATGCCTTTTTAAGCAAATGCATAATGTCTTCTCAACATGTGGTGAAGACACCAGAGTCTGTGAATTAATGTGAATGGAACGAAAAATCCCTGAATAATTGAGCACAAAAAAATGTGCTCTGTTGTTGTAATGCAACACAGTCTGCATGAGCCTGTGTGAAAATAAGACACGGAGAAATGCATGACTGGCCATTGCCCCTCTCTCTCTCCAAAGTGTATCAACAAAGGATGACTAAGTCACATCTCCTGGTCCAAAATGGCGCCTTGTGGGCGCAGATGCACCAGGCTGCTGGGTAAGTCCTATGCATACGAGTGGCTATGGACAGAAAGAGGGGCAGAGGGCAGGAATGGCTCTTAGACTAAGAGGGGAGGAGACGAAAAGAGAAAGGGGTATCGATGGCACAAAAATGTAAATTCTGAGTAATTTGTTTTTGTTTTTATTGTGTTCTGTTCTTGATGGAAAATGATGATGTTTGCTATCGGTCAAATGAGATGAAAAAGCCAACGTAGTGAATGTCAAAACAAAAAAAGCTATTTTTTAAGTATTTATTTGATTTATTTATGCATATTTTACACATTTTTTTCATTTTATTTATTTGTGTATTTATTTGTCTCACTGGAAGAGAATACTGTAAAATAAAGTGCTGCTGGTAGTTGTCAGAAAGACAACTAATTGAAATCAGTCAGTTAAGAGCATGACTGCAAAGACACATGGAAATAGTTTAGAATGGCTGTCCCACTGGAACACTGGAGTCCTCTTACAAGACCTGAAAGGATGATGGAAAAAATGACCTCGTTTCCTTTTAAAACAATTTAAAAAAATCAATGCTGCAAACATCCTTCCAGCCACCACTTCTAAACATTTTTTGTGTGTGTTCATCATCTTATGTGATGTATCTGTGGACTGAATTTCAACTAAAAATGACTTTGGAAGGATTGTATCCTTTTTGGAACTTTCTAGAAACTTTTCCAGGACTGGAAAGTAAAGGACAAAAAAACTCAAAAGAGGAGAGCAGACACAAAAGGAGAACCGAAAATGGATGTAAGCCACACCTCTCCATCTCCTCCTCCAGAATGTTACTCAAGAGAAGAGCCCAAAGCTTCGAACTCTGTGTGTTCAACCTGAACACATACTGAACACGACCAGTATTCACACTCACACAGACCGGCACACACTGAACACGTAAACTGATTGCGTTGAACTGTCTGTGACAGATTCTTCTCATCTCACAGAGGAAAAGAATAGTGAAACGGATTTTAAAAACAGAAAAGCACTGTATACATCCACAACGAGAAATAAACAAAACATTAAGTAGGACCCAACCCCACCCAAAACCCACCACACCTCTCCCACCTGGCAGTGCTCCACCAAGACAACTACTTCAAAGTACAGATCTGAGGAGACTTTTAAAGACATTTGGTCTCAAGACACCCCCTCTTGCCCTGTCTTCAAACAGACAAAATTCACCTTTAAAGCACAGGGTACATGATTGCTTCCATCGTTTATTCCAACAGACAGCATCAACAGTTAAAAAAACAACAACAGGATCATCAACTATGCCCTTTTTCACCTCTGTGTCACTTCCATAGTTATGTAGGTCTTTGTTTCCTATTTAGCCTGGATATTTTGCTGTCATCCATAATGCAATGTATTTTGGTAGCCTACCAGCCCTGATCACAGCTTTGGTTCGGATTGTCCAAACTGTCCCCCACCATCCACCAGTCAGCTGCTGCTCAGCCTGATATTTTTGTTCACCAGCCCCTTCTAGAAGGTTCTTCTGGTGCTTAGCCTTGTTGTTAATCCACGGGGACCCCTGCATGTCAGAGCTGAGCTGAGGCCTTGTTGGTCCTCTGTGCGCTGAATGTCCGAACTGCATGCCTAACCATGTCTGTCCTCTCTGCTGGCAGGAGCTGTTCCACCACACACTGACATCGCCTTAATCGTGCTTTTTTAACCGTGTGCCCCAGGAAAAGCTCTAGCCCACCGCATCACCGGCTGCTCCAAAGCACACTCACATTTACAAAAAACACATTTGGGATTGTAAGCTTTCACCATCTCTAGGGCCCATGCCCGTGAACACACACACACACACACACACTAACACACGCTCCCTCATGCACATACCCATAGTGGGAAAAGACTACAACCTCACTGGACTTTCTGGGAATGTCGGTTGGTCTTGAAAGTCCAACATTCTTTATTCATATTCATTCTTTCTTTTCTTGACTGTGATTCATTCTCCCAAAGCACTCCTACGCCACCCCCCCCCCCCCCCACCCACCCCTCTTCACAGGTTTCACTCTCTGTCCACCCCAACACACACCCACTCTCATCTGTTTACCCACCACCACCCCCCTCCTTTTTCCAACTTTCACGCTCTACATCTTCATCCCCACCAACCTCACCCCCTAAAACATACGTTATATACCTCACGTCTTCATGTATACGCTTCTGTACGCACTGTAACCCATGCCTTGATTGTTTAGTCATTGCTGTGCTCATGCTATGGAACCTTGACTCTCATTCTTGTCAACATAATTGATATTCCAGTTAAGATTGTAAGATTATACTCTCTTCCCCCATGCACAGTAGAAACTTTTTTTTTCCATATTAAAGATTGACATCAATTGGGGAAAACATTATCATAATGATGAAAAAGAGAAAAATGTCTGTACTATAATAAAAAATGAAAAGTGCACTATTATTATTGCCTGTGATAAAAAACAATAAACAACATAATGAAAAAGTTGTGTTTTCAGTTTGCCCTTGTTAGGCTGTGATGATGACCTTTTTGGCATACATTTTTACATCGGAACATTTTTTTTCTTATAGAATCTTTTTTATTTAGTTATTTAGTATTTAATCTTTTTTTATAGAATCTTTTTATTTAGTTTTTATTTATTTACAGAATCTGTATCTATTCACATGGAAACCCACAGACACCCACAGACATCTGACACGTACACAAATTCTTCATGAACAAACGCACAGGAGCTTCATACACATTCACCTGCCAGACAGAGTACAAAGTAGCCTAGGCTAATAACGTAGGCACTGACAATTACTGAATAAGCAATAGATCAGCTGGGGTGTAGAAGATAGCCAAGGCATTTCAGAAATTGAATAAATAGCCATCGTTGGGATAACAGCATAGGCATTAACTGAGTTCACAAATATCGTTAAGATAGCAGAGAGGCAAAAATGTTTGTACATTTAAAAAAAAAGCAAAAGACTGGCGTCCTACTTTCTGCGACCATACCTAACCTTGCGTACGCGTGCGCGATTGGTGGTGACGTCATCGCGCTGGTATGTAAATATATGGCGGTGAGCATGTTAGGGGTGGGGGCTTGCTTACTGTATCTGGTAGTGGTAAGGAAAGGGTGTGCGTGTGCGCGATTCAGAAGGCACATCTGTGTTGGACAACTGGCCGTTGGTGTCTGCCTTTCTCGAGATCTAGCGCGGATATATACGATTTCTGCTCAGGTATGTAAACGACACAGATTGGTCTTTTCTGTCGTACAAAATGCTCGTATCTTATTTGGTGTGTTATAAACCAACCATCATCCAATGCATCGTTGTTTAATTGCTTTTGTGTAGCAGCCCCATGGCAGGATGTTGACGGATGGAGAGAACGAATGAATTTGTGTGCACGCCCAATGCGCTCACAGCCTATATAGTTCTTTTAGAAGGTGTAAGTTATTAGGCTATGACGGCCCTTCGTGCAGTTTTATGGTATTTCTGTATGCGGGATCAGGATGTACTAGGCTTCAGTGATGAGATACAATTTTGTTTTGTGAATGATTGTATGTTGGAGATTCATCTCATATTTCGTTGATCAAACATTTTTTTTCTTTCGTGGGGGCTTGATCTTCCTTATTCTAGTTTACTCGTTGAGTTATTTTAAAAGGAATACATGTAGTAAACTAAGGCTATGTGCCAGAGTTATATTTTTTCTCTCAGCGAAGTTAACATGGCGAAGTTAACATGGCGAATGTCAACACAACCTGTCGCTGCTTATCTCTGCGTATCTATGTAGGATTATCGCCATCAGTGATATTGTGCCCACCTAACAGCCCCCCTCATCCTTATCTTCATCGCTGGTTTGTATCACTGTAAATTATAAGACCTTGTATCCCAGCAGACTGGAGCATTCGTACAGCAAAAGTGTGGCACAAATTTATTTGGCACGGGCTGGAGTGAGAAGTAGGTTACCACCTTAACTGCTTCAAATACTTTCGGCAGCAGAAACTAATTGCTTCAGAACACTGGTCTAAATGTGTGTCCAGAGGAGGTAATGGAGTATATGTACACTGACTTATAAATAGAATGTGTTGGCTACATAATGTATAATCATGCAGGCTCCTTGCATGACCTAATGTACAAATCAAACACACACACAGGAAGTGAAAAAGAAACTAGAAACAAAAATGTCCTGATTAGGAAGTTTTTTTTTCTTTCGTTCTGTTTGTTGTAGAGCAAGTTTCCCCAGTGGCTCACGTCTAGCCAGCTTTACCGTCCCTGCCTTGTCTCTCTTCTCCTCTCCTCTCCTTTCCTCTCCTCTCCTGCGCTTGTAGGCCTCTGAGCGGAGTAAGAAGAACTCTTTGTGCTTGCTCTCTTCTCCATTTCCCTCTCTTCCTTTCCTTTCCCTCTCTCTCTCTCTTGGTCTCGCCCCCACTACGCCGGCATGTGGCAGATGCCATGAGCTGTGGGACTGTGTGCCTTATACAATGCTGCTCTTCTCTGTGTGAGCTGGCTGTGCTATTCACAACAGTTACCCATTCGTATTTCCAATAGGGGCAATGGGGAGAAAAGATGCATACGTTGCATACTACTAAGTCATTTGATTTCCAGACTGGTAAAAAGAAAGAAAGTAAAGATGGAGAGGATGGCTACAGTAGTGCATGCAGGTCCATATCAACTGTTGAATGGAACCAAATAATGTGGCAAGAGTGTGCCTCTGTCACTGTGTGATCTCCCTCAGCAATTAGGGCCTTGTTAGTCATGTACAATAGTGTTTACTTTTTCTATTTGGATGTCCTCATGTCTCTACTGATGATCATGGGTCTGAGAGAATCTTAATTGTTTAGTACATTATGGCAGAATTCACAATAAAGCTAACAATGACTTTGGCTGGCTAAATAATAATCTGCTGCCAAGGCGTTGTGGTGGCCACTCCTGTTCCGCCGTGTCCATCACCTCAAGGTTTGCATATCAAACGGTGCCTGTGATCAAGCGGTTAGTGCCTAGCTGGGTATTCCAGGAAGTGGTTATAGTCACGGTCAACTACCAGCAAGTGGTAAACCACCTATTAGAAGAGTGCAGTGCCTTTGTTTAGCTTAGAGACTGAAGCCATAAGACTCTTATTTCATGAGGGTTACTCTGAGGTAACTTATTTGGGTTAGTCACTAAACCACCTTTCTTGAAATACCCCATCAAATGTTGTTGTTCTTTTTCCTACCAACAGTACTCTGTAACCTTGAACAACAGGGCTATGGATTGTTTCACACACTGCTACTTTAACCTAGCCTGGTAAACCAGTCCCTTATACTACACTTCTTTTCATACAGACGGTATGGCTGTGCTCCCATTGACATGGTTGCCTCTGGTAGAATCTTTACCGGACCAATCAGTGAACAGATGGAGTGTTGTGTTGTGAATGGCCAGAGTACTTGCATATGTCATGACCAGACATTAGCAATTGGTAAAGGTAGATCAGTTCGTTTTAAACTTCAGCAGTTCAGCTGAGTCTACACCTCCAGGAAGCAAACATCTCTCAATGCAGCACAGCCAGGGCCTCTGTACCAAATGAAAGTGTAGTAGGAGGGGCTGGTTTACCAGGCTACGTTTAATCTGCAAACCTGATCAGTGTGACTAATCAATGAATATATTGGCTCTGTTGTAAAATGTTTGCATGATAAGCTGTCCCATCTAGGTAAGACCGCTATCTCGGTACCAACATAGTCTGGTGTACTGACATTAGCATCTGTCTGCTACATTCTGTCCCCTCCAAATTTTTTCCAGGTCACACTGACCGGGAAAACACAGCGTGTTGCTATGTCCAGTTCAAAGTCAAAGTCAAAGTGTACTTTATTGTCAATTCATTATGTACCATTACACAGAGGATTGAAATTGCGTTTCACCAGACACCAAATGTGCAATTTTAAATTAGAAACATGCACATGCAGACACGCGTACAAACACACAGCTACATTCATGGACATGAAGTGTATACAGACATCAAGAATAAGTAGACATAAGACATACGGGTAGACATATACACCTCCAAGAAGAAGGAATTCTGAGGTAGCTCTTCTTGGTAGCTGGTGAAGGTGAAAAATGAAATGTGCAGTAAGTGAAGTTGCAATTTCTAAAGTGCAAGAGTGCTGAAAGCAGCATGGACATCAGTGTGTGTAAGATTGTGATTCCAGTCCAATTCTGCATCTGTTGTTTTTCTGACTTGTCTGCTGCTGCTGCTACTCTTTTGCTCCTGCACAGTCATGGCAGAAGCTCACCAGGCGGTGGCCTTCCAGTTCACCATCACTCCGGAGGGGGTGGATCTGCAGCTGTCCTACCAGGCACTCAGTCACATCTACCAGTCGGGCCTGCGCTCCTGGAAGAAGAGGATCAGCCGCATGAGGGTAATAAACTATTTGCATTTTCACCCGGGTCTGCATATTAGCTTGCATCATGTTTGTGGTAAAATCTTTGTATGGGAATTTCTCAACCAACACCACTGTTATTGCAAAGGAACAGTTAAAGCGTCAAGTAAGCAGTCAAGCTTGCGTACATTTTAACACCAAAAATTTGGGTTTGTGTGTACGTGTCCACGTGTCTCTATGTTTGTAAATGAATTTGAGTAAATATGGAAAACACAGTGAGGGATTATGTCTTTATCCATGTGTATATTTGGTGACTGATTTCTCCCTCTCGCTTTCTCTTTTTGTCTCTCTCTCTTTCTCCCTCCGTCTCTCTCTCTCTTTCTGTCTGTCTTTCTCTCTCTCCCTGTCCTTTTGTATCGTTACAGAATAGCGTGATAAAGGGTGTGTATCCTGCCAGCCCATCCTCGTGGTTGTTTGTCGTCATAGCGATCCTGAGCACTCTGTACATGCAGTCAGACCCCTCCATGGGTCTCATCGCTAAGATACAGGAGAACCTCCCGCTCAGGTGAGACACCACCTCCTTCTCCAAGTCAAGACAAGTGGCTTTTATTGTCATTTCAGCCATACACACATACATAGTGAGAGGACACAACTTTTAACCAGGTGGGTATACTACAAAGATGCTGATAAACCAGGTGATAAACCTTGTTTAGTTAACCCAACCCAACCAAGTTTAGTTAACTTAACCAAGTTTGTAACTTCACCCCATTTGTAGTATACGCCCCAGGAACAGTTGGTGCTACATACAGTGAAAAACTGTGGAGACAAGGCGCACACAGTAGGGTGTGCAGACCCAATAAAAATACACACTCCAGCGTTGGACTTTGGGCTTGCTGCCAAAATGTCAACCAAACAGTTTTATCTCTCAGCCACAAAATGATCTGGCAGTGACTCTATGAAGAATTTTAATGCACAATCAAACAGTTATAAGCCAAAGGGCTTTTTGTCATCCTGACCTGGCTTGATGTGGTGGGTGATTTGATTTGATTTTCTGTGAGGAAAACATGGCCGCCGTGCCTCGGAAATGTTTAAATAGCAGGTGTTCTCGTTATTGAAACCAAGGGCTACTTTAAATAGAGCAGATCAATTTCATCTCCAGTTACCTGGTTTTTAATGCATTCACTCACTGTCTTCTGTCACTGTTCATTTATCTCCTTTCTTTGTTCTCATCTTTCTCTCTTCCTCTTTCTCTCTTTCTTACTTTCTCTCTCTCTGCCCTTTAATCATACATCTTTCCCTTGCTCCCCCTCTTCCTCTCCTCCCCATCTAATTCTTGTCTTGCAACACCACCCATCCCTCTTCCTGTTTCATGCCCGATGATAATCTGGAAACACTCCCTGTTTGTCTGCCACACCCTTGTCCCTCCCTTAATTTGTCTAATTACCCTCACTAACCCCTGCTCTTGTTTACCATCCTCCTGCTTTCACTCCTTACTCAATTGCACTCAATTGCATCACTTTCTTTCTTTCTTTCTTTCTTACTTACTTACTTTCTTTCTTTCTTTCTTTCTTCCCTCTACATTTTCCACCCTTTGACTCTTTCTCTCTCTGTGTGTGTCTTCTTTCTCTTTCTCTCTATTTCTCTCCTTCACTCCCTCTATCTCTCCCTCTCTCTCTCCCTCTCCCTCTCTCTCCCTCTCTCTCTCTCTCCCTCTCTCTCTCTCTCTCTCTCTCTCTCTCTCTCTCTCTCTCTCTCTCTCTCTCTCTCTCTCTCTCCCTACCTCTCCCTCTCTCTCTCAGCCTGTCTCTGAGCTCTCAGGGCCAGACGATGGTGTCTGCGCTGGTGTTCAGCACGCTGCTGTGGCTGTCCCTGATCCTGACGCTGCGCTTCTGCCTCAAGCTGCTGCTCTCCTACCACCGCTGGATGTTCGAGCAGCACGGATGCATCTCCACCGCCACCAAAGTCTGGGTGGTCAGTATACTCCAACACACCCCTGTTTTTCTACCTGTCTCTTCTCTCTCTCTCCTTCTTTCTTTCTCTCTCTGTCTCTCTCACACTTATTCATTCTCTGTCTCTCACTTGTCATCTCTCTCTCTCTTTCCATCTCCCTGTCTCTTTCTGCCTTTCAGTCTTGCTCTCTCTCTCACTCGCTCGCTCTCTCTCTCTCTCTCTCTCTCTCTCTCTCGCTCTCTCTCTTGCTCTCTCTCTTGCTCTCTCTCTCATTCTCTCTCTGTCTGCCAAGGTTCTAGGCCTTGGCAGGGCAAGTCCATCTGGTAGTGCAGGTAGCTCATGTAAGGTGATTTCTCATATTGTACAGAAAGGATGCTCTGGCAAGCTAAAGACCTTGTACCTTCTGTTCACTGTGCTGAATGACAAACGCTGTCTTTCTCTTCCTCGTTCTCTCTATCTCTTTCTCTCTCTCACACACACACACTTCTCTCTCTCCCACGCACACACTCCTCCTCTCTCTCTTTCTCTCTCTCTCTCTCTCTCGCTCTCTTTCTCGCTCTCTCTCTCTCACCCACACACACCCACACACACACATTCCTCCTCTTAGCCTCTGGTCAGGCTACTGTCTGGGAGGAAACCACTGCTGTACAGCTATCAGACGTCTCTCCCACACCTGCCCGTCCCTCCCATCAAGGACACACTGCAGAGGGTGAGTGCTGACTGTGTATGTGTTTAAATGTGTGTGTGTGTGTGTGTGTGTGTGTGTGTGTCTGTAAATGTGTGTGTGTGAACGCACCTGTTGTGTACAGACGTGACTCAGCATTGCATTGGTGATTAATAGGCTGTGTATTCTGGGTGAAAGGCCAAGCACTCGTGTGTTGACACACAGGCGCTCCGTGCTTACTGGTCTGCAGTCATTAGCATTTCCACTGACTGATGAGAAGGTGGCCTAGTACAGGGAGAGTGGGGATTGATGTGATGTGGGTGATTGCTGGATGACTCAACAGTTCAGCTGTGTGCCAGAGACACAACAGATGAGCCTAGTATGTGTGGTAGTATGAACATTTGTTGTGTGCATGGATTAGATTGGAGGTGAACAGGTCCATCCATCCATCCATCCATCCATCCATCCATCCATCCATCCATCCAAAATGCTACAGGATATAATTAACAGCACACACAATCAATGAAAAACTAAATGAGAAACTTAATTGTTTGTTCATACAACAGGCATAAATAATACTGATTAAATCATTTTTGAAATTGATATTTGCTAAATTGTAGCAGGTCACATAACCTTTTACTCAAATGTAACATAACTGTTTCTGCTGGAGTCTATGTTGCGTAAACCATAAACCTTTATGTTTAATCCACGTTTGTCACTGTGTGAAATAGCTTCCCCTTTTTAAACATCATCGAACTTCTCTTTTTGTGTCCATTTCTCTCTCTCTCTCTCTCTCTCTCTCTCTCTCCTTCCCTCCCTCCCTCTCTGTCATATTCTGTCTCTTTCCCCTCATCAGTACCTGCTGTCGGTGCGTCCGCTAGTCGACGATGAGGGCTTTGAGCGCCTGACTAAGCTGGCAGCGGAGTTTGAGAGGAACCTGGGCAGCCGCCTGCAGCGCTACCTCAAGCTCAAAGCCCTGTGGGCCACCAACTACGTAAGTGCCGCCTAGTGCCAGCCAATCAAACGCTGGCAAAAGGGATGGAAATTGGCACCAGCCCCCAGCCAAATGCTGGTAAAATATGAAAGTGGCTGGTAGATTTCGCACAGAACAATAATGATTAACCGTTGAGTGGCTGGAGAATTGAATTTTAGCATTTATTCATTGTCAGTGGCTGGTAGAGGTTGCAAAGGTTTGCCTTTTGCAAAGTTAATTTTCATCTCTGGCTGCCAACCAGTGCCATATCACAACAAGGAAATCTGAGAGCACAATGAATCGTTTTCAGTAGTATTCCCAGCTATGGGTGCATCTCAATGAATTAGGATATAGTGGAAATGTTCATTTACTTCATTGCAGTGTGACATGCAAAAGCAGGCCCAACAGAGTACTGAGGGCATAAACATGAACAGACCTTTCAGACGGCTGACTTTTCTGTATTATAATTTTCTGACATACAGGATACTTTCAAGCTTACAGCTACTTTCATTAGCTGTAAGCTGCAATAATCAAAATTAAAACAAGCAAAGGCTTGAAGTATTTCACTATGTGTGTAAAGAATCAATGTAATATACGAGTTTGACTTTTTAAACGGAATTAATAAGATAAATGAACTTTTCTGTAATATTACAGTTTATTGAGATGCGTCTGTATATGTGTGGCTTGTTGTTTAGTCAGTGTTGCACATATTGATGAGTTTTTTTCTAGCAAATTAGAAATAAATGTAGATGGAGATATTCTACTGCATGTGATAATAAAGGTAAAGGATGTGTCTGTACATTTTACATTTCATTTGTGCAGCAGTCACTATGCTTTAAAGCAGTGCTGCTCACAAAATTCAGACAAGCGGCTGCATGTGTCTTTTTCACGACGGTTTAACTTAACAATGCAATGCATACTTATAACACACACGGCGTTGTTAAGTTAAACAAACCTAAAAAGATCCATGCAGCACATTTACTTGCATGTTTTTTCAAGTTGATTCTATGCTTCAGTATTTGAAGTTTGAGTCTCATCACATTTCAGTTAGGCCTTTGAACCCTTCCGTCTGGTGGTTCTCTAAACTGGACAAAAAAAGTGTTTTTCCAGCCATACACGAAAAACCTGATGGAGACCAAACAGACTCTTTATGGTCTGGCTCCTAGAATTTCTGCTGTCTAATGTCTCTGCCAAAGCCAGGCCAAACCAGTTCTGGCAAAGGCTGTGTGTTTGTGTGCCTCAGATCAGAGCATGCTTTGGTGGCGGTGTTTTGGCTGGTCTTTAGCCACGGAGGACCTTTGTGAGCTGAGCTGCACACACAGCAAAAAGACTTGGCCAGAGTATTCCCGGTTAAGCGAGCAGAACAAGGCTGTGGTATCAGGTGTCTGCCTTGTTTGTTTGTGTGTTTTGTAGTCCCTAAACTCCACACAGTGTAATTTGGTGTATCCATTATCTTGGTTGCAAGGATAAAAAAAAAAGAGTCTTGAACAATGGTTCCATAAGATGTTTTGATATAGTTATAGGTGACAGAATCAAAACCTTTTCCACGGTCTTACTTTACCATGTCTTTTTTGAAGAATGGTAGTCTATTCACAATCAAGAACAAGAAAAGTCCTAGACATTCTGAACTTCTCCATTTCATAGAAATTCCTCTTTTCCAAATGTCCACCAGAGAATGTGCCAATCTGAACATGGGATACATATGACGTCACCTGTATCTCACTGCTCCCCCTCCCCACCCTTCTCATTCCATTCCTTCCCCCTCAAAATAATTTGCAAGGTTTGATGCTACATAACGGAGTAGTTCCTAGCACAACCTCAACAAACATTACAAACTGGCATTGAAGGCAGCCAGTCAGGCCATTCCATAGAGAGGGTGCCAGTTAAGCCCGAAAGGCTGGCAAATGGGTGCAGTCCCCCACCCTAACCGTTTTCTGAGAGAGTTTTTTTTTTTTAGGAAGCTTCTGAGGCATTACAGATTCAACCAGATGAAATTTTGTGTATGTCACATCACAGAACAAGGATTAAAACTCGTTCAACCATTCTATGTCACCTTTAAAATGATTATAAATTAGATTTGTCAGGGCTTCATTAGAGGTGCCTGTGCGGGACATGATATGCTTTCTGAATTAGCCCGCTGCTGAGGTGGTTGTTGCATTTGGATTTGATGTGAGCTGCATTTGGATTTGATGGTGAGAGTGGCTTGTCTGGCTTGTCTAATTGATTCATAAGTTGACCTATATATTTGTGCACAAAGAGACCCTTTTCTTCTCTTTTGGGCTTTGTTGTACCTTAATGGAATTTGCTGAGTCAGCCAACTGATTTGTGAACTCCTGGTGACTCTTTGGAAAGGTTTCTGTATACATTTTCAGGGGGAAAGAGCAACTAAAAAAGTCACTTCTCAGTTTCAGAAGAGCCACATGCCATGCCTAAATATATCTATCTATCTATCTATTAAATATTAAATAATCATAGTCCATATGTATCTCTAGTTATAGAGTTACTGTTGTAAAGTGTGCTTTGTTTGCCCTTCTGGGAGACTGCATTGTTCTGCATGTCTGCGTAGTTCCACATCAGGGCTGAGGCTACGGCCACATGTTAACGCAGCCTGGGGTACTACTCTGCTCTGGCAGCCAGCTCCACATGCCACAGCTTGAAGCTGTTTATGTTTGAATTGTTACAAGTAACCGGGTAACAAGTTCACATACCGCATACGCTGTCCCCTATCACAACCTTTCCTCGTCTTTATCTCTTTCTTTTCTCTCTATCGCTCCCTCTTTTTCTCTCTCTTTCTAATCTCTCTCTGTTTGTCTCTTTCTCTGTCTTTATCTCTCTCTTTCCAATATCTCTCTCTCTCTCTGTCTCCCTTTCTTCCTCCCTCTCTCCCTCCCTCCCTCTCTTGCTCTGCCTCATTCCTTTTGTGTTCTCTCTCTCTCTTTTCAGGTGAGTGACTGGTGGGAGGAGTATATTTACCTAAGAGGCCGAAACCCCATCATGGTGAACAGCAATTACTACGGCATGGTAGGGACCTCTCCCACACAACTTTCCTCTCAGGACTTAGAGAAAAGCCTTTTCTCTTGCCCTCTGTCGTTCATTGTCCATGTACCCCCACAAACCCCAGTCTCTCTCTCTGTCTGTCTGTCTCTCTGTCTGTCTGTCTGTCTGTCTGTCTGTCTGTCTGTCTGTCTCTCTCTCTCATCTATCTATCTATCTATCTATCTATCTATCTATCTATCTATCTATCTATCTATCTATCTATCTATCTATCTATCTATCTATCTATCTATCTATCTATCTATCTATCTATCTATCTATCTATCTCTTTCTCTCTGTCTTTGTCTATCTTTCTTTCTGTGTCTCTATTTCTCTGTCTCTCACTCTTTCTCTCGCTCTGTTTCCACCCACACTCTTGTCTTTGGCACTATGCTGGGAGATTCCTGAATTAAATCTTAAACAAGGTTACAGGATCAGAATGCAGGGAATTTTTAGCATGTGCCAGCAAGCCCGCCTTCTTTCCCCAACACACCAATCGCACACTTCCACTCACCCTTTTAGCTTCTGTGATTGGTCCATGTTGATTTATTTTGTTCAAGCTCTATTTCAGTAATGATCAAGTCATCAGTATTCCTGGGCAGTATATACAATTGATTGGATAATGCAATCTTGGGGATAATGCACATTGACATGCTTCCATGCTGCTTGTGCTTTGTTGCCCATCTGCTCACAGTGTTCCTGTCCACAGTCTTTATGATATGTGCTAAGTGTTTATTTGCTTATCTCGATTTTGCACACATGGCCCAAGTAATCAGTGTTGTATTGTGTGATGGTGTAGCATCAAAGACTTCCCATTCCCAGTTTTGGCCATAGTTTAAAATCTATCTACTGTTTTATGTAATAGTGCTACTTAATGTAATTTGAGAACTGCTCTTTTGTAATTCTTTTAAGTCCAATTATGGGTTACCATGACTTGTCACCAGTCAGCATTTGTGTGAGGAACTTGTCTAACAACTCTCCCTTTTTTTCACTGTGGCATGTTGTGAATGTATGTATGTACGTATGTATGTATGTATGTCACGCAGGACTTCCTGTACGTGACGCCGACGCCGCTCCAGGCCGCCCGCGCCGGTAACACCATCACCGCCCTGCTGCTCTATCGCCGCAAGGTCAACCGGGAGGAGCTGAAACCGGTGAGTGGGCCCAGCACCTGCAGGAAGATTTTTTTTTATTTTTTTATTTATATTATATTATTTATACTATATTTAGATTTATATACATTATTTTATTTTTATGAATTGTATTGTTTTTTGTGTAGGGACAATGCACATCTATCAACATATCAGTTGAAACTTAAAATGTAAATGTGCCAGGGTTAACAAAAGTGGCAATTTTCATCTGTAGTCACATTGACATTGGTTAGTACAGCAGCTCACAATACAAACATACCAGACAAAAACATCACATTTAGAAAAGTAGGCAGTGATGTTCACAGAAAGCCCTGGCTCAAAGTCTCAGTTATAATTCATCCCAAAGATGTCTGACAGGCTGACGTCAGGGCTGTGCAGGGCAGTCTAATTCTTTTCCGCCAGAGTCGCCCAACCGTGTCTCTTTTTGGACCTTGGCTTGTTCTGTGCTGCGCAGTCATGCTGGTACAAACAAGGAAGCCTCCCTAAACTGTGCCTCCAAATCTGGAAGCACAAAAATGGTCTGAGCTGATGAAGCATTTTTTTTTTAATAAGAGGAACTTAAGGGTCTAGTCTAGTCCAACCCCTGCAAAACAACCCATACATTCCAGCATGTCTTTGTGTCAACAAAATACTCTCGACTCAGTGCGCTATCAACAAACGGACACAGGACAAGTGTTTCTCAGTTTTAAATAGCTTCAGCTGAAGGAGAGAGGCCTCAGTTTGCAGTCTCTGTCCTTCAGCTAGAGCACAGCTCTTTTATTGAACAGAGAAAAAACAAGTTTCTTACCTTCAGCTCATGCAGGTGCCAGCAACTCCTTAGAAACAAAGAGTCCAGTTCTCACACACACACAAGTTGCATGTGGAATAAGTTCAAGGGCAAGTTAGAATGTTCTAATCACACGAATGTAGGCTTTCAGCTGCACCCTTTAGTCACATACACACACAAGCAGTATATGTTTTATTATGTGATAATACAAAAGCATTCTTAATTTTATTTACACTTTGCTCCTGTGCACGAAGCAAGGTCTGAAAGACATGATTTGGCAAATTTGGATTGAAAAAACTAGCACAATAGGCAGACTGTAGCCCATTGCCAAAAGGCAACAGATTCTAAACCCGAGTTTCATCTTGCTGTATGTAATGACAACAAAAGGGTCATTCATTGGGCAACTTTACACTAAAGCAAAAATTGCAAAACAGTCAGGCCTTCTCAACAAAAAACACACGTTAAACACTTCAAACATTCTTGTTGATGAATGAGCAGCAACTCCCACAGACACACTTCAACATTCTATATACTGTAAATTCCTAATTCTACTAGCCAGGTTAGCGCCCCCTAGTGCTTCCACTCAATTTCATTTACAGTATGTCACAAAAGTGAGTATACCCTTCACATTTTAGCAAACAAAATTGCTACACAATTGCTGCACAAATGAAACTTCAATATGTTTTTGAGTTGTCAATGTACAGCTTGTGTACCAGTATTAATTTGCTGTCCTCTGAAAACAACTTTACACACAGGCATTTTTGTATAAATAGCAGGCCACAAAAGTGAGTACACCCTGAATGATAACTGTACATATCATTCAACCATAAAAACCCACTTGTCCAATTCATCATTTTTGTGTTTTGGTCTGCTCAACTGGACCCTACAAATTTGGTTGTCATGTATTAGAGCTATTCATTTTATTGTCATTTTTGGCTATAATTCTCTCATACTATCCACTGGATGCCCAACATGGCTCCTCATGGCAAAAAAGAAAACTCAGGATTTGAGAAATGGAATTGTTGCTTTACAGAATGATGGCCTATGCTACAAAAGATCAGCAACACCATGAAACTGAACTACACCATCATGGCTTGAGTCATTAGGTGGTTTTCCAAAACTAGTGCATTATCAGAAAAGGCATTGACAGGATCAATCAAAGAAGTTGGGTCCACACACTCGGTGTCAGATGCAAAAGTTGCCTTCAAAAAATAAATGCATGAGTGCAGCCAGCATTGCTGCAGAGGTTGCAGAGGTGGGAGGTCAGACTGACAGAGCTAAAATAATATGCCACACAGTGCAACAACTTGGTCTTCATGGTCATCCTTCCAGATGAAAGCCTCTTTAAAAACTTGATCACAACAAAAAGCCTGAAAACAGTTTGCTAAAGACATGCAGTCCAAAAGCATTAATTCCTGAAACCATATCCTGTGGTCTGACGAGATTTAGATGAACTTTTTTGACTTGCATGATGTCAGGCATGTGTGGCAGCGGCCTGTTGAACAGTACCATTATAATTGTGTCTTGCCTACAATCAAGCCCAGTGGTGGTAGCATCATGGTTTGAGGCTGCTTCAATGCTGTCAGCACTGGGGAACTGCAGTTCATTGAAGGAATCATGGATTGCAACATGTGCTGTGGCATTCTGAAGCAGACCATGATGCCCCCCTTCAGAAACTGGGACACACAAGTTTTTTTTCATCATGACCCATAACAACCCCTAACACACCTTCAAGATGAGCACTGCCTTTCTGAAGAAGTTGAAAGTGAAGGTAAGGGAGTGGCCAAGTATGTCTCCAGACCTGAACCCTATTGAGTATCCGTGGGGCACCCTTAAACAAGAGATGAAGGAGCACCCACATGTCCCACATCTCCCAGGTCAGTAATGCCATAATGGAGGAATGGAAAAGGATCACAAAAACAACCCTGGCAGCTCAGGTGAATTTCATATTAAGGCAGTGGTAGACAACAGTGGTCCTCACTCAAAAAATGAACGATTTTGACACAATTTGGACATGTTCACTGTGTGGTGTACTCACTTTTGTGGCATGCTATGTACACAAAAATGCCTGTGTATAAAGTTGTTTTCAGATGACAGTAAAGTAATACTGCTACACAAGCTGCACACTGACTACTGAAAAACATATTGAAGTTTTATTTGTCTAGCATTGTCCCTTGAAAGGATATGGTCCATTTTTTGCTGAAATGTGAAGAATGTACTCACTTTTGTGAGATACTGTACCCTCCAGCAACTAGTCAGGGAGCATGAACATAAGTTACTGTTGCATCCGTATCTGAATGCGTATGGGCCAATCAGGAAACAGAGGTGAAACAATGACGTCAAATTGAAGCATTCAAGCTTGAGTTTCCAGTTGTAGTTCAGCAGCACTGAAAGAAGCTGTCGAGATGAAAGTAGACCAAGCTATACATTCTGTGTTGCTAACGATTCCCGAAATTGAGGATTAAAAGCCAGAGCAAGAAGAATGCTTGAAGAATGTTATTGAGGGGAAAGACGTTATTGGCCTACTTCCTACAGGTTTTTGTAAAAGCTTAATTTACCAAGCAGTACCGACTTGACCAAGTAGAAAGTATCCACCCACCGAACTAATGCCAGTGCTGATGTTTCTGTTAAAGTAAAAGCAGCTGACACATCAGGCTGTAATTCTACCTGATTCCCACAAGATTAGCTGCAAATGCAGAAACCCTTGTCTACAGGGCATCAAACATGTAACCTCTGACCACAACATGAAAGAAGGTGACATGACAGGTGACAGGTGACATGAAGGTGACAGTCAGAGCACATCCTTAACTGATGGCAGTGCATCGTAATAAAGCTTTTAGCCACAGTGATGGATCTACGGTGGCGTGTCATGAAAGCTCTTGTGGGTGAAACGGCCAGATGTCCCAGTACTTTTGTCCACGTAGTACCCACACCTGTAGTCTGTTATTGCAGTCTGAAATTTAGGCCACATAGCTCAGGTATGAGCGTGTCTCCTCTCTTCTATTCAGAGTAGGTTGACATGGAGAGGTCAGCAAACAATGGGAAATGGAAGGTCGCACTCAATTTCATCTTAGTTTCTTTTATTTTTTTAAAACATTCATTGCAGGGTTAGACACACGTTTCGGCAAGGGCCTTCATCAGTGTAACCTGTATTGCTTGTTTCCTGAACTTTTTAAAGGTAACAACCTCCTTGTCACCTGTTACTCATTGTTCATTAGGGACGGCGCAATGAGCGCCGCCCCATCTACTGGAAAAGACATATCCAACACAGCATTGGCAACCCACGTCAAAAAATGGAGTATAGTATACAAAAGAAGAACCATCATAATATCCAGCATAAAGAGATAGAAAAGAGCAAAGCAAAATGAAAAAAAAAAAAAACAAAAAAAACAATAACAGCATAGGGAGATGGTAGTCACAGAAAGCAAGTAAGCTCAAAGTCTTCATTCATGCCGTTCGGAGCCATTGACTGTAGATGGTACATCCAGAATGCTTCTCTTTGTAGAAGCGTTCTGTCCAAGTTCCCTCCCCTGCGTGGTGTGCGTACTTGTTCTATCCCTACACATTTTAGTTCTTCCAATTTGTGATGTTTTTCTATGAAATGTCTTGCAACTGGTGAAGCTGTATCACCTCTTCGGATGGCCGATTTATGTTCACTCAATCTAGTTTTTAACTGTCTTGAAACTAAGAAGAAATTGAGTGCGACCTTCCATTTCCCATTGTTTGCTGACTACAGTGACGCACCAACAAAGAAAGGAGCGCGGTGTTTTAAAACGAACTTTTTTGTGACATGGAGAGGTTCCAGAATTGTGTGCTTAACGGAGAGGTTGTAGTACAGCAGATAGACAACCTGGAGAGTTTACCTTAAAGGTGTCATTGCATCGTTTTTTCATTCATTTCATTTCATTTTTATTAATGAATGCCTTGTGAGGCGGTTTTGATGAAAATGCTTCTAGTGCTTCTGTTACAGGCTGTCCTAGTTTGGTGGATAAAATGGTGCAGGGAGAATGACAGGTTCTCAGCTATGCTAGTCACAGGCTACAATCATTCAAAGTTCATTTGGTCAAAACACACCAAATAGAAGATGTAAATGTTCTAAAAAAAACACACCTACTCACCTATATTTTGCTAGGTAAATGTGTGCTGCAACGAGACTCCTCCGGTAATCACAACTACGGCATGGGTTTTTCTAATTCACAAACTTGCGTCACTTTGTTTGCACTTTTCTTATTCGCTCGTTTTTCCATCTATTTTCTTTCATTGACTAATGTAGGCAATCAGGGTAGAAGAACATTTCCACATCCAGAATGCATATGCAACTCGAGTGACCAATCGTATTTCAAAAAGAGCAAGTAGTAAGCGGTTTCTTGGGGAATGACACTTAAACTGATTGTGTAGAACCATCTGATTTTATAACTCACCTAAAGCCTCATCAGACATACATTTGATTTTGTTTATTTCTCCGTTTACTCTTTCTGTTCCTCTCTCTTTTTTTTCACTCGCTCGCAGAGTCGAGTCCCTGGCACTGTTATCCCTCTCTGTGCCGCTCAGTGTGAGCGAATGTTTAACACCACACGGATTCCAGGAGAGGAGACGGGTAACACACACACACACACACACACACACACACACACACACACACACACACACACACACACACACACACACACACACTCATTTTGTGGCATATGTGTGTCCTAATGAATCAGCTGGGTAATTGCTAGACAGAAATACATAAACTACATTTAAATTCATAAATGATATAAAATGCATATAAATGCCATTTGCTGATGTATGTACACCTTAAAGAAAATACCCTTAGTGAAGAGCCCAACAGTTGACATTAACACTTTTGCAGTTTTTATTTTCGACCACAAGGGGGTGCCAATTGAACATGTAGACGCGCACACACAGTGTCTCTGATTATATGGTCTTTGTCAAAGCTGCACATGGCTCACCCAGATTCGGAAATCAATTCCAGTCTGAGATGTCAAGGATATTTCTGTATTGTGATATTTATGTATCTCAATATTTGTACAAAAAAAAAAAAAAAAAACAACAAAAATATTCATACTTCTCCATGCTTCCCACATCTCTGCCCTCCAGATGTTCTGCAGCACTGGCAGGACAGCGAGTTTGTGGCAGTGTACAACAGAGGGCGCTTCTTCAGGCTGTGGGTGTACCGCGCTGGCCGGCTCCTGTCCCCTCGGGAGATCCAGTTTCAGATCCAGCGCATCCTGGACGATCCGTCACCACCCCTGCCTGGAGAGGAGAAGCTTGGCGCGCTGACGGCAGGAAACCGGTGAGCAAAACAACCCCACTGTGTTTTCTTTCTCTCTCTCTCTCTCTCTCTCTCTCTCACTCACTTTCTCTCTTTCTCTCTCTCTCACTCACTTTCTCTCTTCTGGGGTTTGTGTTTGGACAGGATCTTAAACTTGTTAAAGGAGAACTTTGGTGTAAAATGAAAATTGGCATGTTAAAACATCATACCGAGTTGGTATGTGTACTGAGGAGCAAAATTGATTTAGCCTGTTGCATTCGGAGTTTAACTATTTTTTATCGTTTGTTCAGAAGGCTAACAATGGAAGTGGTAGGTGCCATAGACGAAGCATGATGACTACGCTATTTTTAAACCATTAAAACAGCTTGAAGAAACTTCACACTCCATCGGTAGTACAACAAAGGCCCTGACATTAAAAACAAGGCACTGAGAACTTTGTAAGTGTACACAACATTCATTAATAAAACAGTACCTTGCTGTAGTTTCTCGTCGCCGCCATGATGAACGTCCGCACCAGTCGATTGACGAACACGAACCAGCAGGAAGAATAGGAGGAGAGGTGGTACAATTGACTTGTTTGGACTTTCATCATGGCGGCGATGAGAAACTACAGCAAGGTACTGCTTGTCAAAACTGTTTTATTAATAAATGTTGTGTACACTTACAAAGTTCTCAGTTCTCAGATTGGCTAGGGAGCTCTGAATATCTGTGGGCATGAGGCGGAAGTTGACATAATAATTTGGTAACTGTACGTTCACACCGAAACTAACCATTGCCAGAAGAGTGAAAGAAATCATTAACTTTTTTATTGAAACAGCGTCACCGGCATTGAGAACAACAAGGCCGTCAGCAGAGCAGTTTGGGCGTTGAGAGCGTCAGTAGGAAGTTAAAATTCAGCTAAATTTATGTCAATGAGTTATGATGTGGTTTGGCAGCATCCAGTTGGAATGTTTTGAGTGGAGCAGCAACACTGGTTTCAAGTGTGTGATTGCATGATCGATCATTCGATTGTTTCACACCATGAGCTACTTTGCCGCAGTGTTGTTCTTTGGGCATCTTCATCTACTTTGACGCCCTTCCCAGTTTGAGTGTGAACATACATTGAGAAATTACTGTAGATGACACCACATCCTTGCATTGCTTATGTGATGCCCACTGCCAACACATCGTGCATTCAGCTTAAAGAAGTCTGTAAATGGGCTCTGCACTGATTTGTTTGTTTAGCATCATGTGGTCCAATTTGCTATTTCAATATAAAACAATTAAAAATGGATTACAAAAGGAACCAAGGCAAGAAAGCCACTGAATAGCCACATGTGGGATTTAAAGTCAGCGATGTTGAACAGGAAATGCTCCTAAACTTGTCCTTTCCTGAACTGAGATTGACCTCCAGCTCCTACCCTCAGGCTGTTGACAGAGAGAGTGCAGAGCACACACTTCACTGCTAGGAGGCAGTGGAGTGTTGCTTCTTGTGTGTTGCAAGCATAGACATTCTATTATGCGTATTGGATGTCTATGGTTGCAAGGACTTCCTTCCTCCCCTAGCCGGCATTGCTGTTCTAAAGCTGTCCTCTCAGATATACTTTACTTAAAGGAGTACTTCCATGAGTACCTGTTTAGTACTTGCTCTTTTGAAATACGACAGGTCACCCCGAGTTGCATATGCATTCTAGACGTGAAAATATTCTTCTAACCTGATTGCCTCCATTAGTCAGTGAAAGAAAGTAGGTGGAAAAACATGTGAATAAGAAAAAGGCCAACAAAGTGACATAGGTTTGTTCTTTAGAAAAAGCTATGCCACAATTGTGATTACTGGAGAAGTCTCGTTGCAGCACACATTCACTTAGCGAAGTATAGGTAAATATGTATGTTTGTGTAGAACGTTTAGATCTTCTGTTTGGTTTTCTGTGACCGAATGGGCTTCGAATGATTGTAGCCTGTGACTAGCATAGCCGAGAACCAGTCATTCTCCCTGCTCCATTTCCTCCACCAAACTAGAACAGCCTGAAA
>CM050216.1:24476242-24613742 GCA_027475355.1 Coilia nasus
ACTATACCATTAACAGCCTGTATTATATACTGATGCATATCGATATGGTTATATCTTCTCCACTAAATATCTCCTTTAAAATTATACCGGTATTGCTAGTCTACTAGTTTTATGTCTCTGCGTGTATATATTGTTCACCTTCCAAGAAGGAACTTGAGTTCACTTAACCACTAGTTTCCTCCGTTAAGTTTCTGTTGGTTACAGCAGTGCTTGCGTCTCATTTTGATTCTTAGAAAGCTGACGCATATGCTCTTGCAATTACAGAACAGCTTCCTGTGTTGAAAGATCTTGAGAATTATATATATATTTTTGAGGTGTTTACTTACAATACTTAGAATCATTCTGTTATAGTTGTGTGTAAATATGGTTGTCATGCACATTTGTGGGAATGTAACTATAATTATAACCGTCGTTTTAATGTCAGTTATAAGTAGTTATACATGCAGTTACATATGCATTAGGAAATACATGGCACTTTTTGTAATGGTTAATGGTTAAGTATTGGTAATCTTACTGCAATTAATTGCACTTCACATGATATGATTTTGAGAACAATAGTCTTTAAGACCAACCCAGATTCAGTGTGTAGTTTTTTTCCCACATGACAAACTCAGTGGCCTGATTGGTAAGCCTCACTCCACCTTATCTTTTAGTGACATAGACGGCTCCTTTGTGCTGGTCTGATCTGGGCCTCGTTTCCCGATAACGATGGATCTTAGCCTTAAGAGCAACGCAAACGATTGATCCCACGAACGTTCTTACAGTCCTTACGGACCGTTTCTCGAACATGATCGTACGTGAACGCGCGTGCCCTGCTCTTAAGATGGTTCTTAGAGCTGAAAGTTGGCGCTATTAAGTGACGTTGGAGCTTTCTTTTGAACTTCATTGGGCATACGGTAACGTTGGCTTCAATGCAAGAAAATACATTTTTAAAGGATAAACAAAACTTGTAACGTTTGCTTATCTCTCATCTATAATTTATCTCATTCAAGTGTAAGCAAAAAAGATCTCCGACCAGTCTGAGGACACAAAGAAAAATATATTTGATTTAAATAGTCTATGTAGGACACTGTATTCAGATGTTTTTGTTACATGTTTTCTGCTCACGTCCAAAATAAGCCCACTTACTGTGACTCCTTGTGCGGCTGTGCTAAAGGCGCTGGATATAGGGTATTTGAAGGCATCGGGGGACAAGACGGGAGACGTAAAAACAGTATGCCTACAGAAAATGAGGACTGTCTTTGATATATTTTAAGATTGCAGCAGTGTGATAAGGCGAATTAAGCCGTACAGTATAGGCCTACTGTCATTGTGATTTTCAACAAGTTAAAGGCCACACTAGGCTAGTGACAATGGGTCCAAAAAGGCCTTAGTTTTCGAGATACCCCTACCGGAGGTAGAACCAAACCCAACAATGTTTTTCCTTATCTTTAAGGTCTCCCATACATGAAATGGATTCTTGGCCAAAATGATTTTAATGCTAAGGCTAAAAAAATAACACATTTTCATATACACCTCCAAACAAATAAACACCAAAAATGTCACCAGTCCATATGGGAGTAAAGACATAAAAACACATGCAGGAAATTAACAGAAGCTCTGAGAGCTTAGAAATGTGTCATGTTTGTCCCCAGGGGCCTACTGTATGTAATAAAAAAGTTTAGATGTGGATGACTTGATGTATGAAGTATATGTAGGCCTATAATCACACTTCTAAAATAGGCAGAAAATAGAAAAAAAAGATTTTCATATAGAATGTCATCATTTACTTTGTCATTTCTTTGTCAGGGAATGTCATATTCACACATATGATAGCTTGATGGAAAGGTGGGGTTGTGCTGAATCCAGCAATACCAAATATGTATATACATTGTGAACATTGAACATGGTGTATCACCAAATGAATGAAGGGCCCTGAATGAAAGAAAACTAAAAGGTGATAGCCTATCATTATTGGTGATACTGGTTATACTATGGTCCAGTGGCAATACCCCTCAACTTTTCAGATATCCCAGAACCAAACCCATCAATGTTTTCTCCTCATCTCAAATGTCTCCCATATAAGAAATTAATTATTGGTGAAAAATATTACATATAAACTAGCTTAGAACAATGCCACAAGTTCTGAGAGCTTTATCACTTTGCATACGTAGTTGTGCCAAGCAAGTCATTGGGAGCTCATGGACAAGTTTGGATGTTGACATCTATGTATGAAGAAGCTCTATACCTGTAAATACAAAATAGTTAGACAATGAGGGAAAACTGACTATGGAGAATGTTATTTCTTTTGTTGTTGTTTTTCCCCAGTATGATAATACCAAACATGTATATGTGTGAATAATACAACACACAATACAAATATGTATATGTGTGAATAATCCAAAATGAAGCAAAATGAACCAGTAACAGACCAAAGTTCTGCAGGCTATACTGTAATAACATAACAGCAGCACACTGTAAAATATAATTACTATGGAAACAAAATCATTTTGAAAAATCAGGCATTTTCAAGATTAAGGAGACGGGACAGCAATTTTGCATTGATGAACTTTTAATAAGAACTTGACAGATGAACTTACAGAACAATTAGTGTAAATCTACTCATCTACATCATCCTCCGTATTAAAGTGGGTTACGTTTGGACAGTCAGGGAAGCACGAGCAAAACTCAGTGCATGTTAGTCCCACAGCAAAGCATTGACATTTGGTGCCATCATTGCATTTGCATTTTCCTTTACAGTAAAGATGGGTTATATCCCTGACTTCTTTTGGTGCTGCTTCCTTCTGGAACATGACCGGTTCAACTGACCCATCTTCTCTGAGTCTCCATCCCCTACCAACTGGGTCCCAGAGTTTTGGCTTTGGCAGGTGGCTGTGACGCCATACTGCTGTCTGGTATAAGGCTCTCTGTACATGTTGTTCAAAGGCATCCTCTGTTGGAGGCAGATTTGACGAACAAGCACCAGTGGTAGAAGCCAGGGTATAGCTCATCCAGATTGGTACAAAGCTGACCATCCACCCTCTTCTTTTGGCCATACAGAAGGAGGGCATATTGTCTTGCCACAGGCAAGGCTTCCTGCAGGCTTTCAGAAAGTCCAAACCTGGTCATTTCTTTCAACTCATTCAGATGGGACTTCAATTTGGTGAAGGCAGTGGTCTTCCCAATTCTATACAAACTGCTTGTTGTGTCACAGCCTGTAAGGGCATGGCATGCTGGTAAACAATCACAAAAATCTGGGCCAAGCTTCTCACTGATTGAAAAGACTGGGATGAATCTCTCCCTCAGGCCATGTCCAGAGTGCATATACACCTCAGATGATCCAAACATCCCTCTGCTTGTGTAATGGATGAGCAACACAAGCACATCTGTATCATCAGATTTCACAATAAGACAAGAATGGGACTGTGCAAGTTGAACTGCATGCACCACAGTCAATTCCCGAGTTCCTGACCCTCTTTACATCACCAGCATTGGGCCGATGAGACTTTCTTCTGAGAAAACCGTTATCTTGGCAGGTGGCTTTGATAATAGTGAAGAGGTAGTCACTTATAAAACTGCATAGAGCAGCTTTGTTTCCACTGCTCTTGAGGTATTTCCTAAAGTTTGGAGCACTGGCTTGTCCTCTGATGATGTGTGTCCGAGTTGTTTGGATGGCGCCCCGTCTTTGCCGTTCTACACCTTTTACTGAGTGTTGCTTGTTAGAAACATAGTTAGTTGCTTGTTAGAAACATAGTTAGTTGCTGGCTGTCTCAAAACAAAGAGAAGTCTCCATGGAAATGGTAATGTCACATGAACTTGCGGCTGTGCCACCCTCCTTGTTTTATGATGATGGATGTATGAGAAAGACAGCAAAGGCTGATCTGGCAAAAGAACTGGAGGCCGTTGTTGAACAGCGGCAGCAGCCGAATGGTGATGTTTCATCAGCGTACATCATTGATGGCATGGCTGCTATACAGAGTCTCCATGAAGCAGCTTTCCAGACATTTAACGAGCTGGCAGAGTGTGTCTGGAAGAGGATAACCATGTTGTTGGGAAAGGAAGGAATCTGCTCTGTTGTTATGGTGTTTGACAGGTATGACAAGCAACACTCAGTAAAAGGTGTAGAACGGCAAAGACGGGGCGCCATCCAAACAACTCGGACACACATCATCAGAGGACAAGCCAGTGCTCCAAACTTTAGGAAATACCTCAAGAGCAGTGGAAACAAAGCTGCTCTATGCAGTTTTATAAGTGACTACCTCTTCACTATTATCAAAGCCACCTGCCAAGATAACGGTTTTCTCAGAAGAAAGTCTCATCGGCCCAATGCTGGTGATGTAAAGAGGGTCAGGAACTCGGGAATTGACTGTGGTGCATGCAGTTCAACTTGCACAGTCCCATTCTTGTCTTATTGTGAAATCTGATGATACAGATGTGCTTGTGTTGCTCATCCATTACACAAGCAGAGGGATGTTTGGATCATCTGAGGTGTATATGCACTCTGGACATGGCCTGAGGGAGAGATTCATCCCAGTCTTTTCAATCAGTGAGAAGCTTGGCCCAGATTTTTGTGATTGTTTACCAGCATGCCATGCCCTTACAGGCTGTGACACAACAAGCAGTTTGTATAGAATTGGGAAGACCACTGCCTTCACCAAATTGAAGTCCCATCTGAATGAGTTGAAAGAAATGACCAGGTTTGGACTTTCTGAAAGCCTGCAGGAAGCCTTGCCTGTGGCAAGACAATATGCCCTCCTTCTGTATGGCCAAAAGAAGAGGGTGGATGGTCAGCTTTGTACCAATCTGGATGAGCTATACCCTGGCTTCTACCACTGGTGCTTGTTCGTCAAATCTGCCTCCAACAGAGGATGCCTTTGAACAACATGTACAGAGAGCCTTATACCAGACAGCAGTATGGCGTCACAGCCACCTGCCAAAGCCAAAACTCTGGGACCCAGTTGGTAGGGGATGGAGACTCAGAGAAGATGGGTCAGTTGAACCGGTCATGTTCCAGAAGGAAGCAGCACCAAAAGAAGTCAGGGATATAACCCATCTTTACTGTAAAGGAAAATGCAAATGCAATGATGGCACCAAATGTCAATGCTTTGCTGTGGGACTAACATGCACTGAGTTTTGCTCGTGCTTCCCTGACTGTCCAAACATAACCCACTTTAATACGGAGGATGATGTAGATGAGTAGATTTACACTAATTGTTCTGTAAGTTCATCTGTCAAGTTCTTATTAAAAGTTCATCAATGCAAAATTGCTGTCCCGTCTCCTTAATCTTGAAAATGCCTGATTTTTCAAAATGATTTTGTTTCCATAGTAATTATATTTTACAGTGTGCTGCTGTTATGTTATTACAGTATAGCCTGCAGAACTTTGGTCTGTTACTGGTTCATTTTGCTTCATTTTGGATTATTCACACATATACATATTTGTATTGTGTGTTGTATTATTCACACATATACATGTTTGGTATTATCATACTGGGGAAAAACAACAACAAAAGAAATAACATTCTGCATAGTCAGTTTTCCCTCATTGTCTAACTATTTTGTATTTACAGGTATAGAGCTTCTTCATACATAGATGTCAACATCCAAACTTGTCCATGAGCTCCCAATGACTTGCTTGGCACAACTACGTATACAAAGTGATAAAGCTCTCAGAACTTGTGGCATTGTTCTAAGCTAGTTTATATGTACTATTTTTCACCAAGAATTAATTTCCTATATGGGAGACATTTGAGATGAGGAGAAAACATTGATGGGTTTGGTTCTGGGATATCTGAAAAGTTGAGGGGTATTGCCACTGGACCATAGTATAACCAGTATCACCAATAATGATAGGCTATCACCTTTTAGTTTTCTTTCATTCAGGGCCCTTCATTCATTTGGTGATACACCATGTTCAATGTTCACAATGTATATACATATTTGGTATTGCTGGATTCAGCACAACCCCACCTTTCCATCAAGCTATCATATGTGTGAATATGACATTCCCTGACAAAGAAATGACAAAGTAAATGATGACATTCTGTATGAAAATCTTTTTTTTCTATTTTCCGCCTATTTTAGAAGTATGATTATAGGCCTACATATACTTCATACATCAAGTCATCCACATCTAAACTTTTTTATTACATACAGTAGGCCCCTGGGGACAAACATGACACATTTCTAAGCTCTCAGAGCTTCTGTTAATTTACTGCATGTGTTTTTATGTCTTTACTCCCATACGGACTTGTCACATTTTTTGGTGTTTATTTGTTTGGAGGTGTATATGAAAATGTGTTATTTTTTTAGCCTTAGCATTAAAATCATTTTGGCCAAGAATCAATTTCATGTATGGGAGACCTTTGAGATGAGAAAAAACATGATTGGGCTTGGTTCTACCTCCGGTAGGGGTGTCTCGGATTTTTGGGGCCATTGTCACTAGCCTACACCCTGCTGTTTTTAAATACTGCCCGTCAACAATGTCTTCGCCACTCCCTTTTTGTTATGCCCATGGAACTGTCATGTTCCAAGCTTTTTGTTTTGACTGACTTTATATTGTTTCTGGGTTATATTTTTCTTAGTTGCCTCGAAACGCTCCCGTTCATGTAATGCCCATACAAATCACATGTAGGATCACCGTTTCATTATGCCCAATCTTACTATCAAATATAGTTGACGTATGTGGCTGCAATCATATTGATTTGATTCCAGGCCCTTGCGTAATTTAGGCTACTTCTTTATTTTCGTTGGTCTGCTGTGTCAGCTACATTATGTCATGGTAGTTATATGGTAGTTGCATGATAGTTACAAGAATAATGTCTTATGACAACATCTTCAGGCACGCGTAGCCTATTTTCATTTCACATCCTCTGGGTGTCTCCACTGTGCCACGCCAGTTAAGATCAATCTTAGTGCTTTACGAGTGCTCTGGACCACACGTAGAGTTACGTGTGATTCCACGATGGTTCTTGGCCAAGGAAGGTTTCGGGAAACGGTCCGTAAACTCTACGATGGTGCTAAGTGTGAAGTTGAGTACTACTTAGGCTTAAGTACTGCTTAACATCGCTCGTAGTGCTTTCGGGAAACGAGGCCCAGGTTGTTATTTCAGTATATGGTCATATGTTGTCACATAAGGGTTTACCACTTTTGGCTCAGCGACTTCCTGTTGAAATGTAGAGTCAGCAGCACTGCGTATGATCGAAGTGCTTCTGCAAAAAAATGAGCTGCACTAACGGCCCTGATACCCACCACAGCACCCGCCTAAAGGTGCAGTCCTGCATTTTTGTGAAGGAGGGTGTTTTGTTTTAGGATCAACAGCCAGTCAGTTGGAAGACACTCTTCCCTTTTTGTGCTCCTGATCCTGATAAATCCTGCTAAAACACACTCACTGGCTAAAATAGTGTGGGCTGTTCTTTATGCATCCAATAAAAACAACCTGTGGAAGGTGAGGAACACCATGAAACAGTGTTTCTGCTTCTTGTACCTGTCCACATGATATCCCATGCTTGTATAATCTAGTGCTTGCATATTTTTGTATTGTAAGTGGAAACACGTGCACAGTCTTAGGACAAAGTCAGGAATGTGACAGATGTTTACAGTTTTTCTCAATTGTTTAAGCACATTTCCTGAAAGCATGCCTCATACTCTCAGAACTCTACACACAAATAACAAAAACACACACACAATGGGCAAAACCACTCCCTTCTCCTGCAAAATGAAACTTTGCATTCAAAACAATGTTATTTCTTCTCAAAATGCTATTTTGTTGTCAAATGACAAACACAAACCATCATATGAATAGACATTTATAACAACCAGTTGAACCCTGATGTGCCTAATGTAAAACACTGTGATAAATGGAAAACACTTCTTCTCCATTCATCATAATGTGTTGATATTTTATTTTTCCCACAAAAACGGTGTACACACTGTGCATCCCAATCAACACAAAGCTGCACCTACAGTGGTCTACATACAATAGAACAATAGAACAGAAGAATTTACTGTAGCCTATACAGTTACAAAAAAAAAATTACGCTGCATCGTTTCGTCTGTTTTTGTGTGGCCACAGCACCTCATCCACATCACATGCAATGTTTTTTCCTGGCCTAGCATCGAATCCATCCATGAAAAGCATCAACTGCTATATTTCCACATGCGTCTTCCATAGCTTAGAGAAAGGGTACACACATTTGTGGATTTCGGTCATACACTTTCATCTGTAGTCAAAAAAAAAAATCCTCAATTGTGTTGAGGATTGTAGAATATGGAGAGAGATACGTAAACAACTAAACAACTACTGTAAAATAATTTTGTTGACCAAATGGTCAACCAAAATGGCTCCGATCTCATCAGAGATTACAGTCCTTTCTCGTCCTGGTCCGTGTCCTCCCCGTCCTCCTCCTCTTACTCTCACTCCTCTAGCTGTGGCTCTGCCTCTTCCAAAGCTCTGATAGCTAATTGTAAAGCTGTGTGACAGGTGTTTGCCGATGTGATGAGTCAGTGTACATAATAGGGCAATTGACTTTAGAATTTTGAATCACTGTGTGTTCCTTGTGAAAACAAGAGATTTCTGTCATGAAAATTGTGCCAAACGCAGAGAATTGTCTATAGTGTTTTGAAAAAAGTGTGTTTTAGAACTGCAATGTCAGTGCAAAGCAGGAATTGTGTTCGTAGTTTAGCAGAATCGGTTAATGGGGTTGGTGCATGAGTTACATGTTGTGGTCATTGTGTCTGAAGTACAAGGAATTGTGTGTAAACAATTGAGAAAAACTGTAAAGCTTAGCCCATTCTCAATGGATTTGGTTTTAAAGGAGGATTCATTGAGGATAGGCTATGCCTGAAACCTTTGTAGTCCAGATAGTGTCTAAACCTTAGTCTTTAAGAGTGTTGTAGCACCTCCCCCCACGTTTTTGTGATTTTAATTGTTTGTGAAGGAGTTTCGCCTGATGCGTGAACTCCTAACCACAGGTCCAGACGCCAACTCTCCATTGTGTCTTGTAGTAGAAAAAATGTAAATGCTTCACTGTTAAATGGAAAGCGAGGGAGAAGTAAGAGTGTGTGTGTGTGTGTGTGTGTGAGTGTGGGTTAGGGTTAGAGACCAGAGGTTGGTGGCAGGCAGCCAAGATCCTTTGGCAGGCCCAAGGAGTGATAAGACCGGACAGTCAGACCCAGATTAGACACCTGCAAACTAAACGCTAATTAACAAGAAGTAGGATTTCAGAGACAATGTTACTAGACACAAAATAGACTGCAAACATTTTATTAGACGCAAAATAGAATACAAACATGTTCAAGAGAATAGAATAAGCTGAATGCAACTTTCTGATGTTTGTAAAGAATATGTATGAATGTCTCTCTGTTAAATGTTAAGAAGAGGTGCTGTGGCCGGAGGTCACAGGGGAGAGCTCGGAGGTTGATGGCGGGCAGCCAAGACCCTTGGCAGACCCAAGAGGCGATAAGACAGGACAGTGAAACACAGATAAGACACCTGCCACAAAAAACAAACGCTAATTGGCAAGTAGGCCTTCAGAAAAAACCCAAAATGACACGTTAGGATACCAAAAGCACTCAAGAGGTGAAAACAAGCTGAATATAGCTCTGGGAAAATGTAAAAGAGAATGTGAAGAATATGTGTGAATGTGTAACATGTTTCACTGTCACATGGAAAGAAGGGTGCTGGGAGAGGTACGTGAAGCGGGGTCACAGGTGAACATGCAGAAGCCCAGAGACCCAAGAGGCAATAAGATAAGACAGCCAGGTGGTGATAAGGCACCTCCTGCGAACTGCAAACTAAGCACTGACTAATTGCAACTTGGCAAGGAGTAGGCATGAGAAAACCTGTTGGTCAGCACTTTGGTCAGCATTATTTTTAATAAACAGGATAACGAGGGGCCTTTCACCAATTATAAGAGCCCACCTGGCCAAAGAGGTGATAAGCATAGGAAGGTCGGAGCCACCGCCGAGCAGTATAAATATTGGTGGCAGACAAAGCGCAGTGGAGATCGTTTTTGGGATCTCAGAGGCAGCATTTTGGGTCTTCTGCAGAACACCTGGTTGGACTTCGATTCACTCGCCATCTCTTCAGCGCAGCAGACTTGAAAGGCAAGCGAGCTGTTGGCTTTGAGTGGTGTGGTGAATAAAGGCTCTTCAATTATCTGCAACTTCTCGTCTCAACTAGTCTCTTTGTTAGGGGTTCCAGAGTGCTACTTTTGCTGAATTTATTTAGCGTCAATAGAGCTGTTTTTATCCACGACAGTCTTCACGTGATGAACACAAGAGGGCCGGTTAGTTTGCGTTTTTAAAGGTTCTTACGTTAATTACGCCAGGGGAACAGCTAAGTACGCTGCGTTCGCAAATGTACAGTATGTATACATGGCCCCGATGGTGGACACGACAGAATGTGTATGGCAATAATACCACAGCATGTAAACTAGCTTAGAATCACATACTGCATCTTGGGTTTGTGTGTTGTTGTTGCATTTGTCCTTTTTGTGTTTTGTGCGCTCAGATTAATCATCTCATAGCCCTTAAATTCAATGCTCTGGTCTTCACTTCTGCTTGTGACGGCCCCTCTACAGACTTTCTTTATAGGACTTTGAAGAATGTTTGCCTCTCTCATATCCTGTCTTACTCTCGCTCACTCTGTCTCTCTCTCCTCTCCTCTCCTCTCCTCTCCTCTCCTCTCTCTCTCCTACCTTACTCAGGGTGCCATGGGCCCAGATACGGAAGAAGTACTTCAGCTCGGGTGTCAACAAGCGCTCGCTGGACTGCATTGAGAAGGCGGCATTTTTTGTCACATTGGACGACCAGGAAGAGGGCATGATGGGAGATGACCCCGAGGGCAACCTGGACCGCTACGCCAAGTCTCTCCTACACGGGAAATGCTATGACCGGTAAGTTGCACAGAAGCACATTTTGCACAACATTAAAAATGGTTTGTATACAAAAATGTGTGTGGGGGTGGGGGGGGGGTGGGGGGCAACACACACACACACACACACACACCGTTCCGTATACAATATGTTTGTATAGGGACAGAATACGCGCAGATCACCTTTGCGGTGTGAAGAGTCTAATTTAACATGCATTCTAAACGAATACGGACGGAAAATGGCCACGTGCTGAATACGGAGAGTGTTTGGTGTGAATGAGCCCTAAGAGTGTCAGTATGTTCATCTCCAAAGGTCTTCTGGTTCCCAGAAAAAAAAAGTGAATCAATGCCTGTCTCTAGTCTGTTTACAGTTTCTCTCTCTCTCTTACTCTCTCTCACTCTCTCTCTCTCTCACACACACACTCACTCATTCACTTTCTCTCTTTCTCTCTGTCTCTCTCTCTCCCTCACACACACGCTCGCTCGCTCATTGTCACAGGTGGTTTGACAAGTCCTTCTCTGTGGTGGTCTACAAGAACGGGAAGAATGGCCTGAACGCGGAACATTCCTGGGCCGACGCTCCCACTGTGGCCCATCTGTGGGAGGTAAGGAGTCACTCATTAATCCACCACCTATGCCCTGTCTGCCTTTCAGCAGTGATGTTACCACATCCGCGTCCCGTGCTCTCCCACACACTGTAGCAGATCAAGTATTTTGTGTGGGTGGGACCTGTGAGTCCTCCTATTCGAAGAATAACGAAACACTCACTGTCACAAGTGACTTGAAGGACCTGTCATGCTAAACAAAGAAGTACTTTGCTGTTCTGGCTAATTCCAGTTATGCTTAAGTCATTGAGTTTGTCATGAAGGCATTGAGCCTGGTTTAAAGCAATGGTGGACATCCCACATTCAGACAGTAAAAGTTCTGCCACATATTTGTTCCAGCCAATTCACTGAGCCAGGTGAACTTAATTGGCACATCTCTTTAGCCAAGTAGATGAGCTAATTAGGGAAATTACCTGTGTTAAGAGCGCAGGCAAAGAAGAATCATGACAGGACTTTCAGGATTTTCACTTTCTCAAGCCGGTTTGTCCGCATCGTTTCACTGTTTAAGCAGTGCTACTTGATACCAGTTTAGTTTCAGTCATTGAGTCTTTCATTAACGCTCTGAGCCTGCTTTCAATTTACCACTTTGTGTTACTTGAGGTTTGTACAGAACTAACGGTAAGACATACATCAAAGGACTTCTCGACTTTTTTCTTTGTTTGCGATTCTTCGTGAGAGTCAAACTTGCCAGACTATCAAAGCTCTTCACAAGTACTCCCTTGCTCCTAGCAAGATAGAGAGTGCTTTGATGTGGTCAGTGAGTGGTGACAGTTGTGTTGTTTTGTAATAAGTAGGCAGCTATTGTTCCTTTTAAGATTTAAGATAGATTCATCTGTTAGTCACATACACAGTAATAGCATGTACAGCTTACAGTGACATGTAAACTGTTTAACTGGTTAAAAAGAGGACTGATTTATTATAAATAAATAAATATTAAAAGTATTTAAATGACTACACAGGCCTATATACTACTGATAATATATTGATGGGAAGTGTAGCATTACACTGGCAGGCAGGAGTACTTTGATGGCCTGAGTGAAATGGCTCTTTCTTAGTCCCTCAGTTTTGGCCATCAAACTACAAAAAAACTACTTTTCCTATCTTGCTCAAAACCATAACCATTATCTATCTCCATCTTTCAGTTTACCTTGGCCACAGATGCCTTTCAACTTGGCTACACCACTGACGGAAACTGCAGAGGAGAGGTGGAACGCAATTTGCCCCCCCCTCAAAGACTGAGCTGGGAAATTCCAGCAGAGGTGTGAAACCCGTGCATGCACTTGTGTGTACACACACACACACACACACACACACACACACACACACACACACATTGGGTGGATTTGTGCATGAAAGTATACACACACGCTGCAAAAATGACCTTCAGTATTGATGGGAAAGCTCCACTGTGGGTTTTGTGCTCGGCTTGTGGCTGCCAGCAGTGGCAGTCACGGTGACTCAGAGATGTGTTGGGTGAGATTGCCGGGCGCTGAGTGCATGTGGTGTTTATCTGGCCCACACACGGTAACCATAGTGTACAGCTCACGCAATCGCCCCTTATTAGCGCTTGCAGGGGATTAGTCTCATACACATGAAAACAAGGCGGAAACGGCCGAGCCATTATTGTTCATCATTTCCACATGTACCAGCTAAATGCCCCGTGCTGGAGTCTACCCAGGTTTTTCCCAACCCTTTTGCGGAAAGGCGTCTGTTGATGTTAACATCTTTACAGGCACCTTGACATTGTTTGAGGTCAACAGCAGCATGTCTCCCAACTAGTGAGTTTAGAGGAAAGACAAGATACTTGTGCACCCAGAAAGAGTATTTTTTTTGTGCAGTCTGTACTATCCCAGAATACACTTAACCCTGAAAGTCCAGTTTATTTGACTAGTGTGATAGCTCCATTTGGAACAGGTTGTTCGGTTCAGTTGGACTCTGCGATCACATTACATGTGTACCACGCCAAACACAGCAACTCAACTGTGTCCTGCAACAGCTTGATATTATAAAATGTGAGTGCAGTCCAGGGACCAGAGACAAGTTTTGGTAAATATTGTGTTTCCTTTGATCTTGGTAGTCATAGATGGCACTCCATCATCCTGGGGAGGTGGCTATTAGTGGGCATTTGTTATCCATTAAAGCTCTGGTTAATTACGTTGTATTGTAATGTATTGTTGGATTTTGTTTTGTTCAAGTCAAGTCAAATTTATTATCCCACCAGAGAAAATGAAGTTGCAGCCAAGCGTTCCAAAAAAACACACCAAAACAAATAAATAGATAAAACAGATAAAACATTGGAGTACAGTACCAGCATGAGGACAATGACCCCTCCATAATACAGGACAGTCCATCCACCGTACAATATAACACAGACCAATGTAACACACATACTGTACAACACAGTACAACAGAAACCAGAACACAATACACCACTGTGCAAAGTGTTACACCATGTGGAGACTGGCAACATAAGGTACAGAGCAGTTGTAAAGTCCATCAATGACATCATCTGTGCTTATTTAGTGAGTTAACGGTGGCACAGACAAGAGAGACTTTACATCTTTTAGTCCTGTGAGTGGAAACTCAATATCTTCTGCCTGGGTAGAGGCACAAACTCCTTACAGAGCAGGTGGTCAGGACAATCCAGTATAGCCAAATCCATAGCCAATGCCACCCTGAGCACATGGCGGTTATACAGGTCACAAAGCTGGGTCTGAGTTACGCCAATGACCTTGCCAGCTACACTGACCAGCTGGCCAAGCTTATTTTTGTCTGCGACATTAAGATTACCAAACTATACCACCATGAAAAAAGACAGGACAGACTCAATAAAGGTTCTATAAAACAATGCCATCCTTTTGGTACACACATTAAAACTCTTCATTTTCCTCAGAAAGTAAAGATGCTGCTAAACCTAAAAGTAATAAAAATTACTTTTTAAGTTGAATTTGGAGACTCAGTCAGCCTAGTGGTTGAAAATCAGGAACAAGGTTTATTCTTAACAATAAGGACATCATAGACAGACAGACAGACAGACAGACATACACACACAGGACGATGACAAGGACTAGACAAGGACTCGACAACACTAACTCAAACAGTAGTTATTCTGAACTTAAATGTTGTAGACACCCAATGGGTGTTTCAGAAGGTTACCACCCCAAAATGAATATGCAATGGTCTTTTGTTAAGTACTCTAGTATACAGTGTCTTCCTAATCAGATCAGAGTAGGTGCCAAATTGTCTGTATGCTAATCCACCAGACAGGGACAGTTATTCAGAAGCCCACCAAATGGTTCAGGAAACCCGCTGTTCACACCTCCTATCTCACAGACACAGCTTTGATCCAAATAAAAGGATTCCAAAACAACCAAGGGATTTGAAATAATAATAAAATGTTTTAACATTAAAATGTTATTTACAAGATTATTATTTTTACTCAAATACCATCAAACCTTTTTATTGATACCCTCAAAATTTGCATGAAAGTTTAACTTCTGTAGTTGTCCATGAGTTCCACCTCAAATCCTTCTATCGTTGTTGCCTTGGGAATAGGTGCAGACTTCCTGAAGTCAATGACCATTTCCTTGGTTTTTGAAGTCATGCTTATCAAATCTCAGATGAAAATAATTTAGGGTATCAGCAAGATGTTTGTCTGAGTTAAAACCCTCAAGTCTAACTGTACTGTGTCTCCTCTCCCATAGCAACCAGTCATTTTTTTCATGGCATTGCAGGCAAATCTGGGGTTACTACTGCTAAATTCTGACTCTATCTTGTCTTTGTACTTGTTTTTTCTCTGTCCTTACCATTTTCCTGAGTTCTTTTACCTTAACATCATCACCACTGCTGAAAGCAGCTTTCCTTTGACTAATCTTTTTTTTTTTTTAAGTCAAAAGACACCTACGGTTTGTTGTTAGAAAAAAACATAACTTCTTTAGTGGGAATTGCAGAGTCTTTGCAAAATCTTATATAACAACACACAACATCACAGTCCACAAACACAGACCACTCAGTACAGTCAAAGCATCCCTGAAGGGCAAGTGAGCTTTCTTCAGAGCAGACGTCCACCCTTTGCCTCACCACCTGCTCACATTGCAGTACAGACTTATATGTTAGGATAAGGTGGATAATGTTATGGTCCGACAATCCAAGGCGGACCACAACGAGGAGAAGGAGCAATGAATTTGTAAGCCCCTTTGATGGGACCACAGCATAGCATGCTCAGTTGAAAGCTTGGAAGTATGTACTATGATAGACAATTGTTGCAGTTAATGATACTGGGGTTTAGGTGTTTGAGATAGATAAAGGTTAGGGATGGATGGCAGTTTCAGGAAATAGGACTATGTTGTTTCTTGCATGCAGTGTTGCACAACATGTTATTGAGAACTATGTGATGCACTGTGAACCCTTGAAAAGGGGGCTCCTGGTCTTGACAAGTTTGAAAGTGACTGATAAGCTTGGGAAATTCCGCTGTCACCTCAGGTGTTTCCCCACCAGACACAAACTCAACTGATGTGGTGGGTGTTTGTTGGGGTAGGCTGTGATAAAAAAAAAATCATTTCCTCATGCGCAAGAAGACAAGATGAGGAAAAAAAGGAGCTGAACACACACTCACCGTCACATTAGCACGCACTCACTCACACACATGCTCTCTCACACACACACACTCAGTAATGGACATACAGACTCTGCCTTGGTTGTTGTTGGAGAGAGGCGATTAGTCAGGTTGTCACACACATGCTCTCTCACACACACACACACACACACACACACACACACACACACACACACACACACACACACACACACTCAGTAATGGACATACAGACTCTGCCTTTGTTGTTGTCGGAAAGAGGCGATTAGTCAGGTTGTCACACACATGCTCTTTCACACACACACACACACACACACACTGAGTAATGAACATACAGACTCTGCTTTGGCTATTGTTAGAGAGAGGCGATTAGTCAGGTTGGCACACACCTGCTCTCTCTTTCACACACACACACACACACACACACACACACACACACACACACACACACACACACACACACACACACACACACACACACACAGTAATGTGTCGAAGAAACTCCACACTCCATCGGTAGTACAACAAAGGCTCTGGCCTTCAAAACAAAGCACTGAGAATATTGTAAATGTACAAAAGGTTTATTTAAAAAACTGTTCTTACATGCAGTAGTTTGCAGTTGTTTCTCGTCGCCGCCATGATGAAAGTCCAAACAAGTCGATTGTACTACCTCTCCTCCTATTCTTCCTGCTGGTTTGTGTTTGTCAATCGACTTGTTTGGACTTTCATCATGGCGGCGGCGAGAAACTACAGCAAGGTACTGACTCAAAATTGTTTTATTAATAAATGTTGTGTACACTTACAAAGTTCTCAGTGCCTCGTTTTTAATGTCGGGGCCTTTGTTGTACTACCGATGGAGTGTGGAGTTTCTTCGAGCTGTTTTAATGGTTCAAAAATAGTGTAGTCGTCATGCTTCGTCTAAGGGCACCTACCACTTCCATTGTTAGCCTTCTGGGACAAACGATAAAAAAATTGTTAAACTCTGAATGCAACAGGCTAAATCATTTGTGCTCCTTAGTACACATACCAACTCGGTATGATGTTTTAACATGCCAATTTTCATTTTACACCGAAGTTCTCCTTTAAGAGGGGCTGCCTCAGAGGAGGGTGTATAGTGACTAAGGGGCTGAAACATCCGTTGAGCCTGCGGTGTGCTACTGATAAGGTCCTGGAATTTTTCACAGACTAACTAAACCCTGCGACTTAGCAAACAAGACCAACAATAGGACAGTTGACTCTTGATATAATAGAATGATAATAAACCGGAAGTGCTAAGTGTTCTCCCAAACAGTAGTATATGTTAGAATAAGGTTTGTAGTCAGGAAGGCTTAAAGGTGTACTTGCATTGGTGTTCTTTAGCATTAATGAATGCCATGTGAGCTGGTTTTGGTGAAAAAAAAATGCTGTAGTGCTTCTGTTTCAGGCTGTTCTAGTTTGGTGAAGGAGATGGAGTAGGGAGAATGACAGGATCCCGGCTATGCTAGTTACAGACTACAATCATTCAAAGCCCATTCAGTCATAGCGAACCAAATAGATGATTCTAAACACACCTACTTAACTCTTCTTCGCTAAGTGAATGTGTGCTGCAACGAGACCTCTCCAGTAATTACAATTTTGGCATGGCTTTTTCTAATGAACAAACTTACGTCACTTTGTTGCACTTTTTCTTATTCACTCGTTTTCCCCGGCTACTTTCTTTCATTGACTAATGGAGGCAATCAGGGAAGAAGAACATTTTCATGTGCAGCATGCATATGCATTTGGGGTGACCTATCATATTTCAAAAGAGCTAAACAGTTTCTTGTGGAAGTACTCCTTTAAATCTCTTCTCCAAAAGTATCTTGTGTCTTCTAAAAAAAAAGATAATGAAGTCATTTGTCATGTTGTCATTTTCCCCTCCACACTTCACTAGTGCTAATTTAGTAGAAGAAAGTCAGTGGGCTAATTGACCTAGACAGGTTTGGGGGCATAATAGCTAAGAAGGTGTACAGAAAGGGTATACAGTGGTATATGGAATGAATTTAATCAGTTCTTTTTAAGTTATTTTTTGGCCTTTTTAGCCTGTAATGTGACAGGACAGGAGGTGGGGTAGGATCAGGGAATGACTTTGAGCTTGATTCAAACGCGGATCCTCAGATGTATACAGTATGGGTGCCTTAGCCAACTGCGCCATTGCACCCTACACCATCCAGTTGTTTTTGTCTGTTGGCTTTTTTTGTGCAGCAACATTCTGACTGGGTCAAGTTGGTCAGAGAACACCAGTAGTCAGCAATGCTTCCCACTTTCTCTTCCTCACCCCCCCCCCCCTTTCTTTACCTACCTTTCACAGGTCCAAGAGCAGGCAGTTGCCTCGCTGACTGTGGCTCAGACCTTGGCTGACGATGTCGACTGCCACGTTTTCCCCTTTCGGGCTTTCGGAAAAGGGCGCATAAAGAAGCTGAAGATGAGCCCCGATGGCTTCATTCAGCTGGCTCTGCAGCTGGCCTACTACCGCGTAAGGATACTCTCACTCAGCTCAGTTGCATCCGCAGATCAGTCTCATTAGGCAGTTGTACAGGCCTAATGGTTAGAGACTTGGACTTGGGATCAGAGGGTCACAGGTTCAATTCCTGCACCAGTAGGAAAAATGAATGTGGGTGGGGGAGTGAACAACCAGAGCTCTCCTCTGCACCCCTCATCCATTGCTCCAAGGTGGCCTGTCCCTGTGTGTAAGTCACTGTAAGTCACTCTGAAAATGAGCGGCAGCTAAATGCAATGTAATGTTACATAACACAGAATTTATTGTTATTAACAGCAGAGTTTGGAAATTTCCAGGTTACATGATGAGTGAACTAGTAAAAAATTCCAAGAGTTCCAAAACTATTCCAGTTACATGACAATTCCTAATTGGTGTAAGGTGAATAACCAGACTAAAATGCAATTATTTGTTTGCGTGTTACAGCACTGACTCTCATTCACACACTCACACCCCTCTTATGGCAGCATTGCTGACTGAATTGTTAACTGGAAAATCCAGATAGTAATCAGCAGTCTACAGTACCAACACATTAAAGATGGAGCAGTAATTAGCCTCTGTTTTGGTGAATGGTGAATTAGAGATGGAGCAGTAATTAGCCTTTGTTTGGTGAATGGTGAATTACAGATAGAGCAGTAATTAGCCTTTGTATGGCAAAGAGTGGAGAAGCGTCTTGGCTTGTGTTGGCATTATAGCCAAGCTTATGGGCTTATTCTGCACTTGACACTCTCTCCTTCTGTTTCAGCATCATAGCCAACAAGTGCATTACAATTCCTCAAATATTATTAGAACAAAAACAGTCAAACAGTTGTTCATCAGCAGTCATTATTGTAGTAACATTTTTATTTAAGAACCAATCAAATAATTGAAGGACCTTAAAAGGTGTGAACATTTTGGAAAAAAGACTGTAATGTTAATTGCTTGATTTTATGGATTAAGAGACAACACTCAACAATGATAACAGGTTAAACATAAAAAAAAACATATATACAATGTTTAAAAACAATATAAAAAAACACCTATTTCCAGCATGGTTCTGGTGGCCCTAACCTTGGTGGATGGGTCGTAAAAGTGAAGAGGCAGTGTTCTTCTCCTTCTCTGATGTTCTCTCCCCTTCTGTCTCTTCGGTGGCTGTAGAACAGAGGTGGTTTCTGCCTGACCTACGAGGCGTCCATGACTCGGCTCTTTCGCGAGGGCCGGACAGAAACTGTGCGCTCATGTTCCAGTGAGAGCTGTGACTTCGTGAGGGCCCTGGATGCAGGAGAGGTAAGACCGGGCTTAATCCTAGCCACAGGTTTCCTGCGGGTGTAACTTTTCCTTGTAACCTTGGTTTTCCCCAACAGTTTTGCCACACAATTCACAATTCATGTTTTTAAAGACTGTTGTTGGACATGGGTTTCTTTTGGGAAACAGAGAAAGACAATACAGGGATACATGAACATAGAAAGAGAAAGCAAAAGGTTGACACAGAGTCACACCCACGCATAGAGGGGGTGAGGGGTAGCGAGAGAGAGAGAGGCCCACACGTACACAAATGCTGAGAAGAACTGTGCTACAAAGGACTTCACACAGGGGCAATCGTGTGCGTCTGTGGTTCACTCTGAACATCTATACCATCTATTGTATTCGTTTCCAGTCTTGACACTTTCTGCTGGATCACTGATGTTGAGTACAGTGGTAATAAAGCAATGAAAATGAGCTCTTGAAAAAAGGGGCAGTTTGAGGTATTTAAAGCTGCACTATGCAACTTTCTTCCCAAGTCAGTAGATGCTTAAATGAGTCATTTGAGAAAAAGCAGGAAAAAACAGTCACGAGTTCCATTAAAGCGGCACTATGCAATTTTATCAGAGCAGAGGAACATGACTAAGGGCCATTCTGAGTACTGCACTCATACATTACTCTGTGCGGTGTGTGTGTGCATCGTCTTCGTTCTGCAGCAACCAGAGCAGTGCAAGAAGCTGTTCCGACAGGCTGTGGAGAGACACCAGAACCTTTACCGCCTGGCCATGACCGGCTCTGGAATCGACCGCCACCTCTTCTGTCTGTACGTGGTGTCCAAGTACCTAGGAGTCGAGTCGCCTTTCCTCAAAGAGGTGAGTGTGGAGGAGGACGTGCTTGGTCGGGGGGGGGGGGGTGTGACAGATCGAGAAGTGAATACAGCACCTGTAGCACGACCAGGAAATCGCCCATGGGCACCCTGGTTCAAATCCAACCTGAATTGTCATTTCCCAACCCTACTCCATCTCTCTCTCCCACTCACTTCCTGGCCGATCTTCACTGTTCTATCTGAGATAGACATAACAGGCAAAAAACAAAAAACAAAAAAAAACACCTTGTGAGTCACCACTCCTAGGTATGTGCAGTGTGAGTAAGGGGCAGGCGGGGCACCTACACCACGTGTACAGAGACCTGGGTACGAATCCAGCGCGAGGTCATTTCCTCATCCCACCCCATCTCTCTTTCTTTACTGTCAATTATGGAAAATATCAACATTTAGAAAGGCATCTGAATATCAAGAGAAATGCTATATTTAGGCTGAGATAAACATCTGGGTCCATATTCACAAAGAATTTTATCTCCTAAATCGCAGTAAAACAAAAGCTGCTGAGAGCTACGAAGCTGCTAGTTAGGAAAAATGACAACTCGATAAAAGTGCCGTGGGTATGGTCTCATGCATGAGACTGCTTGCATTTACATCCATGATTGGTTGATGAGTGTCAGGTAGGCATGTGCTGTGCTGTGCTGTGGCGCTGCGCTGCTGTGGGTGTGAGTAACTATGGAGATCACAGGCTACAAATAAAATGGTGACAGGATGGCTACACTGTGGAACACAAAGTAGCACCATTTTTTTTAACTGCGTTCATTATTAAACGTTTACATAGGTAAGAAGTAGACTAACTGAATTTGATTGAGAACAAAGTGTGCATATACTTTCACAAGGCTTTTGGTGGTGGTTACTGCTTTCCTTCCAAGTTGCATATTTATTCCCTGATGATAGATTCCTCGAATACATGATTCTACATGTCCATTTCAAAAGATTAGGGACGTGCCGTATACGCATTGCTGCCTTCGGATGTTTTATGAAGTGGTCTTAGTCAGTTAGGAGTCTTCTGGACTACTTCTAAGCTGTCCCAGACTTAGGTGCAACTTCTAGCGCTAAATTAAAAAAAAAAAAAAAAACCCTAAAGTTATGAGTTTGTCCTAACTTAAAAGACTTTGGGAATATGGGACCTCTGATCGTATAGATAAACCAATATATGACACAGTGGTATTCTGAATTGCACTGTAGAGTAGTAAAAATTGCACTGATGTGGAACTTTCAAGGGTGAAAGAAAATGAATTGAATGAAGCCTTGTGTGGAGCTGAAGTATCTTGTTATTATGCCTTTTTTGCAGTAACTGCTTGTGCATTTGGATTCATACATTTGTGTGGGGGGGTGCGTTTGTGTATGTATGTGTATGTGTATGTGTGTGTTTGTGTGTGGGTGTGTTTGTACATCTGTGTGTGTGTGTGTGTGTGTGTGTGTACGTACATGTGTGTGTGTGTGTGTGTGTGTGTGTGTGTGTGTGTGTGTGTGTACGTACATCTGTGTGTGTGTGTGTGTGTGTGTGTGTGTGTGTGTGTGTGTGTGTACGTACGTGTGTGTGTGTGTGTGTGTGTGTGTACGTACATGTGTGTGTGTGTGTGTGTGTGTGTGTGTACGTACGTGTGTGTGTGTGTGTGTGTGTGTGCGCATCTGGGCCCTCTGTCCAGGTGCTTTCGGAGCCGTGGCGCCTGTCTACCTCTCAGACCCCCGTGCAGCAGATGGAGTTATTTGACCTGGTCAATCACCCCGAGTACATCTCCCTGGGGGGCGGCTTTGGGCCCGTGAGTCCTTTTTCATTGCATAACTCGCATAACTCACTCAACATAATGCACAGTCTATTCCCTAACATAAAAGACATCGGTAGCGCTTTATAATAACTACTTCCTAGTAAGCAATGAGAAACAGTGTAAAAGCAATGGTTACCAAATGATGAACAAAGAGTTAAGTAACAGTTAACAAATGCAAAATAACTGCATATTAGGAAGTAGTTCTAAAGTGCTACCAAGACATCTTTAATTCATGGCCAGACTCATTTCCAGATAACTTATACAGGAGTTTATGAAACTTGGGCTGCAACAAATATATTTGGTACAAAATTTAAAAATTAAATATTATTAAATATTTGGTATTCTGTAGCATTTTTATAATCCATGATATAAGTATTTAAAATGTGTCTGGTGTTTTTGGCCCACCCTGTAATACGATAATAACAAAGATCTTGGATTCTCCCTCAACACTCTCTGATGATAACCTTTGTATATACAACTGTTTTCCTAACAGTTACAAAGTGCTTAACAAAAAGGCATAATAAAATAAATAACCATAAAAAGTACTTATTGTACCTGCATGCGTGTGTGTGTGTTTGTGTTAGGTGGCAGACGACGGATATGGCGTGTCGTACATTATCGTGGGAGACAACATGATCAACTTTCATGTCTCCTGCAAGCACTCCTTTTCAGAGACGGTGAGAAGCACACATCTCATAGCACAAAGCCACTATACACTGTAATGTTATGTAACAGCTGCGCTGAGTTTAATCACTTCACTCTCTTCCCCCGCCCCGTAGGACTCGCACAAGTTTGGGGTGCACATTAGCCAGGCTCTACGCGATCTCATGAACCTGTTCAGCACAGACCCCAAGGCAACAGCAGAAGCATCCAGAGAGGACAAGAAACGCATGTGAAGCCATTGGACCACAGCACTGAGTGTGTGTGGTTGTGGTTGTGGGTGTGTGTCAGTGTGTGCGTGTGCGTGTGTGTGTGTGTGTGTGTGTGTGTGTCTCTGTGTGTGTGTACATAGGAGTGTGGCATTCCATGTCTCTGGATTTAAACTGGTCCATGCCAAAGCCACTGAATCTGGACAAATACTTTTCTGCACCAGCTTGCTGCTTGGTTGATGCGCCTTATAACAGCTGAGTAGCTCGAGAGGGTGACCACCTTCCTTTGTGTCCTCACATTCACCAGACCTTGTCTTGAGAGAGAGCGAGAGAGATAAAAAAACTTGAGTGAGCACATAATGCAATTGTGTTTTTTAATAGTACATTTGTCATTCCCAATGTGTGTTTTTGCGTTAATATGGTGACTAGGTGAATTTTCTAAGTGGTACAGTGGGACACATTAAACACAAAATAAGCTTAAGCTGGCCAGGACTGTACGCTGAGTACACTCAGTTGCCCTTTTGCGTTCCGATATGAACGCCTAGTTTTTGGAGGCGGAAGGGTTTCAGGCCACCAGTGCAGTGTTGGTCTGGACAGACTGTGAGAAGAGCATATTTTTAGTCAAGTGCAGAAGTAGCATGAAAGGGATGTGAGACAGGCCACCTCTGTATGGATAATTTGATGAGTTGCCATCCTCACATCTTGAACAAAAAAGGAAAAAACGACATGTGACGAGGACATATTCATAACTTTTTGTTTTTTTTTACAGCTGTGTTAAGGGAGAAATACATATTTATGTTAGTTATGCCCAAAAATAGGCCAAGTGGTATTTCCTCATAACTTTGCTTTGCCTTCTTTTTTTTTTTTTTTTTTCACAAATGTACAGTAACCATCCCCTGAAACGTGCATTAAACTCATTACAAATGCATTCCATCTCTATGGCTGTTATGCTTTTAAGTGTGTGGAGTGAGGTGGCTAATGAGTGTCTTGGAAATTTAGGGATTTTTTTTAAGGGAATTTCCTAAATCAAGCCAGAATGTATAGCGTTGTCAGTGTTGTGGCTGACCTTATTTTCCTTCCGTGTCATACAGATATTCTAAACAAAATAAAAGAATTAATCACTTTAAAACTGTCTGTAGTATTATGATTTTGTTAATTATGATAATTCTTCACAGAATTCGATTTGTTTGCTGATGTATGACTGTAGACCTTTTATCAAAAAGATACCTTTTATTAAACCTACAGAATTCCTATGTATTCTGCACTGGTGGATAAGGCATGGTAAGAGAGCGGGCCCCATTAGTCATCTAAAAGGTGATGACCTATTTTTCCTCCTCCAGACATAGTGTTGCTCCATAGGCCTGAACAGGGGGGGGTTTCCAAGTGAAAATGAAAGTCAGTCCCATTGGTCATTGTGATCACACAGTACACCACAGCACAACACAGTACAGCACAGTACAGCACGGTGCACACAACGAAATTCAACCTTTGCATTTAACCCATCACACACGTGAGCAGGTGCTGTGTAGCAAGTGGGTGGTACCTACCAAATCTCCTAACAGAAGAGGGCTTATGGCTTCATTCTCCAGGCAAAACAAAGCCCATGGTGCTGTTATTAGTAGATTTACCACTTGCTCTGAGTTAACACACCCAGGTAATAGACAAAACCTGCTTTCTGGAATAGCCCCCAGAACAGAATCCCAAACTAAACCCATCTAAATGAACCATAGAGGTTTGTGAAATTTCATACTGTGAAATATAATGCATGGCACTTGCACGGTGGTTTTGCTTTCTCTGGCACTTGAACATTAAGGAGATGAATTATTTATTCAAATATCAGAAAAGCCTGGGCAGCTATGACCTAATGGTTCGGGAGTTTGTCTAGGGATAGGAGGGTCGCAGATGCGATTCCTGAACCAGTAGGAAAAGGTGGGTAGGGGAATGAGTAACCAGTGCTCTCCTATACCCTCATCCATGGCTGAAGTGCCCTAAGCACATGTTGCTCAAGGGGGACTTCCCTGCCCTGTGCCTAATTCAGTGGAAGTCGCTCAGCGTCAGCTAAATGTACTGTAATAATAATAGTAATAATAATAAATGCATAAAAAAGTCATAAATGGGGAAGCGGAGAATTAAGTGTCAGTGTCACTGGGGGCTGGATATGTCCATAAAGGTACCAAAACTAAACAAAACTAAACTAAGTGTAGCGTTCACAGTTTCTTTAATGCGTTTTTTGTACATTTTGAGGGAGCGCGTTCTTCTTCAATGTGTTAGGTAGTGATTGCCAGCATATCTTAAAACATACCATAGCTTCATGGGAGCAGTCCTGGAAGATTTTAGGGTGGTCGTCATATTACCTAGCTTTCATCCTGTAGAAAACTTCAGGTGGGATTTCACGAGAACTGCATAATGCAAATCTATGACTGTTAGGGAACGTAATGACATTGCACTTGAGAAATTAGCTTATATTCTTATGGAGTGCTGCCAAAAGCTGGGGTCTGGTGTCTGCATCACATTTGCAGCAGGTCAAAACGGCAGGGTGCTCCACCATTAGACACTTTTTATGAAGAAATTAGATCATTCTGACCCCGCAGTAGCTATTATAATTCAAGATTGAAGACCTTTATTGTCATTGAACAGTTGCCTGTGCAACAAAATTAGACAGCAAGGCCACAAAGGTGCAAGGTCAAACTGTCAGGTGAAGAAGCATTGTTAAATCAAAGCACAGAAGGGGGTATATACAAGGGAATAATAAAAAGTGAATGGGCTATGTACAGAGACTGTGAACAATAATATTGCACTTTGAGGTACGGTGCACAGTAAGAGGTAGTGTGGCAAACCCGTATTGAATATTAAATAAACAGCAGCAGTGAGGTGACTAACCCATGTTGAACATTAGTCAACAGCAGTAGCGAAGTGACAACATCACTATCAGAAAAGCAGTGTCACTGTTCTGGTGCATTTAAAGTTTGGAATGCCAATGGGAAAGAAGCTGTTTTACAGTAGTCTGTTTGTTTTGCACCCGATGGATCTCTCCTCCCCGAGGGCAGCATGTTAAACAGGTGATTAGGCAGGTCTTTCATGGTCACCTGGCTCTGGTGAGACACCTAGAGCTGGCAATGACGTCCAGGGAGGGGAGTGAACAACCAGTCACCTTCCACCTTCACCTGCAGTTCTGATGGCTCTCTGTATTCTCTTCCTTTCGGCCACTGTACAGCCAGCGTACCACACAGGGAAGACGTGCACCAACCGCACACTCTCAATTGTGGCCTGACAGAAGGAGACCAATAGGTCGATCTGCAGCCTGTTCCATCTCAGGACCCTCAGGAAATGGAGGCACTGCTGGGCTTTTTTTTTTTACTATGGCAGATGTGTTAGCTGCCCAAGAAATTCCTCGGAGATGTGTGTCCCAAGGAACTTGAAGGTGGACACCCTCTCCATATGTCACCTTTTATGCAGCGGGGGGCTCAGCTTTGCACCTGCAGAAGTCCATGACCACCTCCTTGGTTTTTCTGGTGTTGAGGGTTAGTTACTGTCTCACCATTCTGTCAGCGACTCGACCTCATCTTTGTAGGCTGTGTCATCATCCTTTGTGATCAGCCTTACCAGAGTGACATCATTGGCAAATTTTCTCATCGTACTGCACGGATGTGTGGGAGTGCAGTCATGGTATGGTGTACAAGAGAGGGCTAAGCACACAGCCCTGTGGTGAGCCAGTGCTGAGCTGAGCGTCAGGACCATAGACTGTATATAAGAACGGTCAGGACCTGTTACCAATCCTGACAGACAGTGAACTATCTATGAGTAAGTTTTTTTTTTTTTTTTTTTTTGCGGGGGGGGGGGGGGGGTCGTCACTCTTACTTATTAACTAGGCATTTGTTATTAACTTTTGTGGAAACACCTGTGGTTTTATTGGACCGGCGGTATTTGAAATGTTATTGCTTTGTACACACTTTTCATTGCAACTAGACTTTACGATGAGGACAGGGCGTTTCGTAGTATTTTTTAAGGAATAAAAGCCGTAGTTGCCTTTTGAATGTCTTTTCAAGTGAGTGACAGTCATCATTAAAAGTTCACTTCCCAAGGCTTTCCCAGTAGCCGGGAGGCTTTGTGGTGTAGGTGACAAGATTTTGAATTGACAGAACCGCAAGTTATTTAGAGCCTTTGTTACAAGTTGGCTAGCCTACTTTTACGTACCTTTTCGAGGTAGAAGACACATTGCGCTTTACCCCACCGCATAATACTGCCAGGTAACATAAGAAGTTATGAAAAAAACAATTCGATTTTTAGTAAATAACATGTACTGTAGCTCAAATTCGATTAATATTCGGCTATGGCAACTTGCAAACCAGTACCCACTTAACAAACTTAAACTTTGTTTTATCAACACCTGAAAATTACTTTTGTTCTGCCGTAGCGCTGTGAAATGATTTGATCATGCTCCAATTTCTTAACTCACAACTGTGCTGGCCATGACCAAAGGAACCACTCCCAGCGTATATCAGCACGTTGCGAAAGTGAAAATGAACGTGGTGAACGATTAGGGCATTTGTAGCGCATGTTTAAGGTAGGTTTACTTCTATGTGTAATGATGTGGATTTATATTTTGGTAGCCTAATTAGTTTTTATTGTGTGTCATAAGAACTTACGAACTTCGAATAGTTTTGCCATCCTCATCGCCACCGTCACTGCCATTTTAATTACGATGTTAATATACATGTGTCTCGCTAACTGTCATTGGAACTAAAAGGCGTCGATCTACAATGTCAATGCTTGCTTCCATGTTAAGTAATCGAATTTGGCGCTAATAATAACCTTTATCAGCCATAGGACCTGCAGTTAAAGTAAACGCATGCCACATTGTTGATGAAAGTGTTACGTGGGTCAGTGGTTGTGATATAACTCTATGGTGCCTTGACATTGGTGCGTTATAGTTGGCTTATTCTTAATACAGTATACTGGTGGGAACGAGCCAACAGTCACTGGATGAGACCGTCCAAATCCGGCTGGCGAATTTAAAATCGAACTCATCAGTAGACGACTCCTGCCTCTTAGGGTGCTTTCACACTGACAGCATTTGGTGCGCACCAAACGTCCCATTCGAACCAAAAGTTCTTAGTACGGTTCGTTTTCGTTGGTGTGAATGCAATCTCGGTACTTTGGTGCGCACCAAATCAACCGGTCCGAGACCGATAAAAAGGGGTGGTCTCGGACCGCTTTATCTGCCCTACTTTGGTTCGAATGGGACGTTTGGTGTGCACCTGGATATACTCGCCGCGCGCAGTGGTGCGCGCGCAAAAGTGACGTCAAAATGACGTCAGTGCACATCTGGCACGGCGTTCTCAAGCGCAGGTTTGCCGTGCGCGCACCTCCGATTTTTTGTAACTTGCGCGCGGCAGCCCCATTGAAAACCATAGGCAATGATATAGTCTGGTTTCAGCTGACTTTAGCCTAGTAACTACCAGCCTAAACATGTATTTTCCATTGCTACAAATCAGCTAATATTACTGGAAACTCAAAAGAAATACAAACACTGACTAAAACTTTTAGGATTTTGTTCAGTTTTATCCACAAACCAACTTAGGTGCAAACCTGCAGTTCGTTTATTAAGCTAACTTTTTGCCTTATCCTATCATCACTCATAAGGTCTAAACACTGTAAATATACACACTGACTCAAACCTTTTCGGATTTATCCAGTTTAATCCCCAAATCATGATGTAAACCTGCAATTCAGTCATGTTTCACTTCTCTGACACGCAAGGCTACCGAACTACTGAGGCATTTGACACCTCTGACGAGGAGAAGATTGCCGTGTGTGAGTATGTATGGGCGTGCGGCGCTGTGACGTCACGTTTGCGCGCGCACTTCTGCATGCGGCGAGTATACACCTAGCTTAGGCTCCTTTGGACATATGTGGCAAACAGTGCTAAGTTCTGTTTTTTTTTTTTTCGTTTAAAACGTAGGCTACCATGTCGTTACAAGAAACGGTTAAATGCGGACTAATCTAGACTCTTGATCAATCTGCCGGTTTGAATTGCCACTGCGAAGTTTAGCAGTTTTCTTGTGGAACGGTTAATTTTTTTAACATGGTCTCGCTACATTTTGGTATTTCTGTTTATGAACCCAATAGGCCGGTCATGTGCACACATGTGATTTGCAAACTGCCAAATTGGCTGTAGGTAACGTGTTGGCTTTTGCAGAACTATTGTTTAAAGCCAATGAGTTATAGGCCTATCATGCATGGTTTCCCAAAGCAATATAATTATATGTTTACACCTCGGATGGCCACTCCCAGACCAGCAGTCTTGTTGTTGTTAAGTAAAAGTCACAAACAAAAATAACTTCAATTACAAATGAATTTATGATTTTTTTTATTCAAAAGGTGCACAAGATATTTATTTTATTCAAAATGTATTTATTCAAAAAAGTGCTTTACAATTTCTCTTATGAATGCACACAATGAAAGAAATAATAACAACTTCTCTCAGTATTAGACATAACACATAACAGTTAACAATAACTCTCAACAACACTGATACTTAGTTAGCCTCACTTTTAGGCTATTGGAAAAGAAGGTTAACAATTGTCTTCTAAAAAAAATAAATTAAATAACTATGGTGGTGTTTCACAGTGTGAAATGACCAAGTAGCCTCCGCTGCATTCACAGCATCCTCGTTATCTGGTCTCACGAAATACATGCTGATGGAACTGGCGCTGCTCTCGCCTCGAACAGCCTTTTTATGTTTTTCGGTGTCCAGGTGGAATTTTAGGTCCCTGGCACCACCACTGGACAGCGAGACATAAGTGCCTGCTTTGCACACTGTGCACAAGGCTTCCCACTTGTCTCGCCCCGGTCTGAATGCGGGGAATTTCTTCTGTAATTCGCCTGCCTTCTGATAGACGAGGGCTGCCTGCACTGACCATAGACTGTATATATAACGGCACTGACGCACCAAGTGGCTCAGGGGTGACGTCACATATAGTGCCGTGCGCAGTGCCTGTCATTTTACTGGTCCAATGAAAGCAAAGCCGTGTAAGAAAGGAACTGAATGAAAGGTAATATTTAAAAACCCGGACATTTCCTCATTTTCTAAAAAAAAAAAACAGGACACACCGGACAGGACGTAAAATACGGACAACCGGACGGTTGGTCACCCTAGTGTATCCCATTATCAAGAATGCAATGCCATGGTGGGTACTTCAACTTTGGTTTAAAGGTTCAGATGGACTGCTCAAAAGTCCCACTTCTGTGAACATTCTTGCTCCACACAGAAGGTGGCAACCCTGCATGTCAGAACATTATTCAAAATTGCCATCTTTGAAGTTCCTCTGATCTTACACTTGAATTCTACTCAGATAACTTACTGGATTTCAGCCATGACACATTCCTCACATTGATTTCAAATTTGTAATCTGTGTTTAAGGTGTCAAAACACATGTAAAATGTTTAGGGAAAAAATTCTGCACACGTAGATCCATGCAAAAGTGCTTACTTCCGAGCTTTGGGTCAAACAACCTTCATCAGGGCATTGCCTGTCAAAACACAAATCCCAAACATGAACCAAACAGTTACAGCTGCTGGGGCATACAACTTCTGTCCTCATTCTTTCTCTGGAAGCACACTAGACACCTGGGACATCTGGGGGTGGCTCCATTTGTTCCCAGAAATTGCAGTTTCCTTTATGTTATCTCCATTAGTAACTTACTAGCTTCAACAACCAGGTTATAATATTACCAAATGCAGGGTTTGCCTTTTGCATAATCATTTTTAAAGTCTCAAAGGTTTCATATTCTTTTCTCCATGCAAGGAAGCAAACACCATGAGGATATGATCTTTGATGGCTACCCCGGCCACGTGATGAGTGGAACATCCTTGATCATAACAACAGCTCTAATTGTGAGTAAATTGACTTAAAGTATGCCGCCTAAACAATCTGGTAAATATTTGCTGGTTTATCTGTAGAGCAATGCCAAATTCCTAAGATAAGTTTAGATAACTTGTCATTATTTCTATCGTTAATTATATTATTTATTCTGCTTCTCTCACCTGTGAGACCTACTTTGTCTTTGTTAAGAGGCCATTATTTATTTATCATGCTCAGGTCGTTCTACATTGTCAATCGGCTGCTGGTAACTGCCCCTACAAACAAACAGTTTATGAGTGGGTAAGCTTCTATGTTCTAAAAACAATATGTGTCAGAAAGTGTAATTCACTAGGTCTAACAAAATGTAAAAACAGTAAGAACATTTTCTCAGACCAACAACGGAACTGAGTGTGGACGAAGGTTTTCGCATATTCTGGACTTATGAGAATAATTTTAGACATATGCATTAGGATGGCTTTCATTGCCTAATGGAGGCAATCAGGGTAGAAGAACATTTTCACATGCAGCATGCATATGCAACTCAGAGTGACCTACTGTATTTCAAAAAGAGCAAGTACTAATCAGTTTCTCGTGGAATGAGACCTTTAATGAAATCCTCCACACCCCTCTAGCTGTCTGTGCAGTGTGTATGCTGAAAAGCACTCTGATATTTACATACACAGTATAGGTGTGTAATGGGTGTGATGGGTTCAGAGTAGCTTGTTCTTAGCCTTTGCTCAGACATCTTTAGTACCTTTGCTGTGGCTAATTCACCGAAGGTCTGAAAGGGATCTGGTGGGGGTAATGCTATGCAAAGAAACACTGCTCATAACTGTCTGTATTCAAAGCAGCACTATGCAGCTTTTCGAGTTAATTAATCATCTTCATAAGTCGGTAGATGCTTAAATGAGTCATCATTACCAGGCAAATGAAGACTTTCTCCACCGCCCCTGCTGCTGTGGAAAGGCCACCATGCTTGCAATATCTGGGTGTCTGTCCCAGCACCCTCAGACTCACAGTCTCTAATATGGCGGGAAGCAGGATCACGTTCAATTCTGAAGAAATTCTCACGTTACTTACCTCGGTGGACCTGACTACTTGCTATGATCGGTTGAGTTGAAAACACATCTGTCCATTTAGTTGGAGACACTAGGGGGAACTCTGTTGAGAAAAAGCACTCAAGGTTGCATAGTGCTGCTTTAATATGCTTTACCATGATGCATTGCTGTGTTCATAATAAACAAGGAGCAAAACTTTACAAGTTTTTGTGTCTCATTTTCAGCAAAAATATATCCCAAGAGATTATCGACTGGAGATTCCACTCAGCTGTGGGGACAAGGTGACATACGTGCCTCTGTGTAACAGATAAGGAATGTAACTAGATGAGAAGCTAGGAGACTTAAAAACACTCTCTTTTATTTCCAGATCCTCTGTGAAGATATTAAACGGGCACTCCTTATAAGCCACTGTCAGAACTTAAACTGTACTGTGAAACATGGTGCATCCAACTCTTGTGAAGCAACTTATAGAAAAACAAAGGAGCTGATCCGGTGCTTCGATGATGTAAGCTATCCTATTATTATTTTTCTTGTTCTTGTTCTTGTTCTTGTTCTTGTTATTGTTATTGTTGTTATTGTTGTCATTGTCGTTGTCGTTGGTGGTGGTGGTGATGGAGTGGGGTGGGTGTTTCAAATCAATAAGTGTTCCAAACACAATTTAACTGGCTAAATCTCCAGCTAGAAATATTGTTACTTATGTCCAAGAACGCTTGCCTCTAAAGTCAGGTGTACGGTAGGCAGGGGTAAAGGCAGGCCAGTAGGGCCCACTGCTGTGTCCCACTAAACGTCTCAGTGGCACTGAAAAGGCAGTAGGTGCCTGTCATTACTTGCAACCAGTCATGGTTGCACTTCCAGCCAGTCATGGTTGCGTAAGAAAACACATCTGCTAACATTATGTTTACTAAAACAATGTGTTGTAATCTTGTTATGAAGTGTTTTTAGGTCGTTCACTTGACTGTTAACTCAGCTGCCTTGATTGCAGTTTACTTAAGCCCCACCTCCTTTCAGTATGATTATATGAGCCTACATAAATGTATTTCATGATTTGGTTATACTTTTACATAATATAAAATAATGTTTTTGTTAATTTCCGATTTCCGTTAGTCGAATATATCTGTATTATTTGTATACTTTTGGTGTTTTATAGTGTTCTACGTCACTTTGAAGAAAAGCATGTGCTAAACACTATAACTGTAACTGAGTGTAGCCCACCACATTCACTGAGTAGCGTCAAGAATTTAAAACACTTCACTGCTGACAGTAGGTTGACTGTAACCCACGGTCAGTCAAAGATGAGACAGAAAGATGTGGTTTCAGGTGAAAGATGAGAGTCAGATATGTATATTATGTTTATGCCAAATGGTTGTAAATGTTTGCAGGTACTGTACATTCAAATAATGCAAAAGAAGAATTATCAGAAGTCAGATACGTGCATCCAATCTATGCTAACCTTTTTTCCTCCTTATTTTCTTTTGAAGTTACAGAATCCTAATTGCTCAAACATCAAAGAAGTTCAAATCCAGAACCAGGCTCAGAAAAAACTCCTGCACACTGGCCTTATCTGCAGAGTTTAATCGTAACGTTTCGGTCTACTGACCATCATCAGGCAATTGCCTGATGTTTGCGATTAAACTCTGCAAATGGGGCCAGTGTGCGGGAGTTCTGCTCCATACAGACATTAGGTGAACAATTCTGATGCAATTTGTGGTTCCCCTACCAGCAAGCTGCAGGCACCCCAAGTATACAGTACAAAATATGTGAAAAGTGTCCATCATTTATAAGCAGCCATGTCTTCTCATTTCCTATGTGTTTTTTTAACATTAGTTCAATTTTATTTGTAGCAAATGCATTTTCACGTCATGTTTCTCATTTCTTGGTTGTTTAGAAATATATTAGATAGGTATTTCCTAGTACAGAAATACCCTGCAGTTTTAACTGAATGCATATGAAAAGGGTTGTCATGGAAGAAGCATTAGTTCCTGGAGAAGGGCTCTCATTTGCTATGTGACCCCGCACCCCTAAATGTGTATATTCTTCTAGATTAATTTTTTGGTGCCTTAATTATGGAATATTTCGGATTCAGTTATTTGTTGTTCTGAAAGCATAGAACATTTGAACAGATGATTAAAACCCATTTTTTTGTTTATACTGTACTTATATGATTATATGAGCCTACACAAATGTATTTCATGATTTGGTTATACTTTTACATAATATAAAATAATGTTTTTGTTAATTTCCGATTTCCGTTAGTCGAATATATCTGTATTATTTGTATACTTTTGGTGTTTTATAGTGTTCTACGTCACTTTGAAGAAAAGCATGTGCTAAACACTATAACTGTAACTGAGTGTAGCCCACCACATTCACTGAGTAGCGTCAAGAATTTAAAACACTTCACTGCTGACAGTAGGTTGACTGTAACCCACGGTCAGTCAAAGATGAGACAGAAAGATGTGGTTTCAGGTGAAAGATGAGAGTCAGATATGTATATTATGTTTATGCCAAATGGTTGTAAATGTTTGCAGGTACTGTACATTCAAATAATGCAAAAGAAGAATTATCAGAAGTCAGATACGTGCATCCAATCTATGCTAACCTTTTTTCCTCCTTATTTTCTTTTGAAGTTACAGAATCCTAATTGCTCAAACATCAAAGAAGTTCAAATCCAGAACCAGGCTCAGAGGAAATATATGTTGATAGGTGACATGCTCAGTGAGAAGATTAATGGTGAGACTAAAATAAAAACATTTGCAGATAATATACAGAATAATTTTTTTTTTTATTGAAATGGTCTTTCTGTTATTGCAGGTTGTCTGGAAAAAAAGGGTAAGGTTCATTTGTTTCCTACTTTAAATACATTGCTTATTCTGAGCTGAATCTGCTTTATATTGATCTCATTTACATTACATTTAGCTGACACTTTTATCCAGAGCAACTTACAGTAAATTAGGTGTAGGGAGAGCCCCTCTGGAGCAACGTGGGGTTAGAGGCCTTGCTCAAGGGCACATCATGGATGAGGGTGCAGGAGAGTGCTAGTTATTCTCCCACCCACATTTTTTTGTACTGGTGTCGAACCTGCAGCCCTTTGTTTGCAAGACTAACTACCTAGGCATTAGGCCACAGCTGCCCCATTTCTGAGTTTCTTATGAACACTTCTCAGGGCAGAGGCAGACATAAAGTGGCAGTACTGTATATGTGACCTTAAAGGCTGTATCGGCCACATGACTGCCCTCAACTGCAACTGCAACTGTATTCTACTGCCCCCGCTGTGTCTGTTTTAGTTTGTTAGACATTCTTGGAGCCTGTGTTGCCTTATTGGCTACAGACATTGCACAGCATAGTTTAAAAGTGTTCTTGCATCATTGTAAGGTGAATGTGTGCTGCAATGAGACTCCACCGGTAATCACAACTATTACATGACTTTTTCTAATTCACAAACTTACGTCACTTTGTTTGCCCTTTTCTTATTCACTCGTTACTCTGCCTATTTTCTTCCATTCACTGATGCAGGCACCATTATTTCCAGGGAACAGATCACCTAGGCGGCAGTTATGTCTTACATAAGAAAACGTCTAAGATGACTGTTCATAGGAGGCACAATTTTGATTATGGTCAGATGTACTAATGCCTTAGTGATGGGCATTTATAGTAAACCTTCATACTGATAAGCCTAGGTAACTGGGGGGCAGCTGTGGCCTAGAGGTTAAAGCGTTGGTCTTGAGGTTGATGGGTCGCAGGTTCAAATCCTGTTCAAGTAGGAAGAATGGGGCTGGGGGAGTAAACAACCAGTACTCTCCTGGACCCTCATCCATTGCTGAAGTGCCCCTGAACAAGGCATCTAACCCCACATTGCTCCAGGGACTATAACTGAAACCCTGTACCTAAATAACTGTAAGTCACTCTGAATAAGAGAATCAGCTAACTGTAACGTAACTCATGCAGTCTGCATTTGCCAGCTTTTCTCTCTAAAGTATGTCCTCTTGGCCCAAACTGCTGATTTTATTTTCTTGGATGTTTCAAAAACAGGCGATGATTGTTCAGAATTCACATGTCCTCCTGGTAAGTTTAACACTGATACTTACTGCTAACAAATATAGTACATTTTATTGCTGCTTTTAAGCACTCACAATTACCAAACTGTGAAGATTAATGGAACATTTGCACTGTGAAGTAAAATAAGTACAGTATGTTTAAGTTGTGTGTGTGTGTGTGTGTGTGTGTGTGTGTGTGTGTGTGTGTGTGTGTATTTGTATGTGTTTGCACGTATTTGATAGGACCTCATCAGGAAATGTACATGATTAAAAAAATAACTCCTCAGCCTTCAAATCATTTTGGAAAAAAATAACTTATACGGACGTTTGTAGCTGGGATAAAAGAATGCATGACAAAGAAATGGGGAGCTTCACACAGTTTTTTGCTCTGTGCAGAATATGTTGGTTTAAAATCATCAGGTCTCAGATCCTCAGGTTGTACTTGTGGTATGCTCAATAACTGCAGTATTTTTCAACAGCAAAAACAACAACACCTACCACCAGCATTATACCCACCACCCCATCTCCCAGTAAGTGAAATATTGCTTATGTGATTGCAGCAGCACCTTTGTCTCAGCTAGATGTCATTAATAGGACATTTCCATGCACTGAAGCAAAAGTTAGTGTATTTTAGGATCTAAATGTGATGGAAATGTATAGTAAGCATGGATATCCATGTTTCTAGGCATGATCAAGCAATTATTATTATGTCGAAATAATTAATTATTTTCACACTTGTCTCACACTGTCCACAATACAGTGTCCACTTTTTCAGTACTCTTAACACAGTGTGCTTTACCAACACACTTAATACAGTTTTTGCCAATTATTTTCACACTTGTCACACATAATACAGTTTTTGCCAATCATTTTTACACTTGTCTTAATGCAATGTCCACTTTTCAAAACTGTTAACAGTGTGCTTAACCAATATACATATAAGCGCATCAGTTAACATTTGCTGCAAAATGCACTACAGCTACCAAAATTCTTCACACTTCACCCAAAATTACTTCTGCTGCCGTAACTATAACACATGCTATAATGAAAATCAATGTACAATGAGCTTAAAAACACAAACAACTTGAAATAAATCACATAAAATCTATCATTTGTCCTATAGGTTGGCACATGTTACTGTTATGTAATTTAAATACACACTGTATCAAACCTAAGTGGAATTGTTATGTATTTGTGCACCTCTGACAATAAAAGAATGAGGCGTTTAGACCTATGGTATACAGTATAGAACTTAATGATTCTTTGTACTTGGGTAAAGTACCATATGTATTAGAAAATTACATATATCACATTGTGGTCCACTGTAGAAAAGATTAATGGATTACATGTATCACTTACAGTTTCTGAAATTACAGTATATCCCACTACAAAAGGAAATAATATACAGTACTGTGCAAAAGTTTTAGGCAGGTGTGAAAAAAAATATTATTATAACATTGCCATATTAACAGCAGACAAATTGTATGTTGGGAGTTTACCAATGATAGCCTTATAGATATAGGTGTCTGAAATGTCTTTCTACCAAGGATGGACAAACAGTTTTGTCATACACGATGCAGTGATGAGAATGAGAATGCTTTTGCGAGTTACACATATTTTAACTGCTGAAGTGTTCAATACAAAACCTTGTCCGCTGTCAATTTCAGAGATGTTACAGTGAGTCAAAAATCAGTGTATTAATTCATCCTCTTGCTATGGAAAAAGGTTAATACGATGTGTTCCTCAATGTTTGTTTTAGCGATTGCAGAGAAAACATACGGGACAGATTCGATACCTTCAGAATCATCCACTCAAGCAGCATTTAGCGGTAAGTATCATGATTCACAGTTAAACAACAGTCTGCAGTTGTGTGTTGACACTGAAATGTACATAGTTATTGACAGTTTAATTATTCAGTGAAAAGCATTACAGCTTTTATGTGAAGTTAAAATTACTTATTACTTAAATACTTATTTTTCATTCATTCTTTAAAGCATTTACACTTATTTTATTGTGTATGCTTTTACATATCGTTCTTTGCTTTTATTAAATATGTCTTTTGTTTACCTTACCCTTATTTCATCTTTTGTGCTTTTACACTGCTGAAGTGTTCAATACAAAACCTTGTCTGCTGTCAATTTCAGAGATGTTACAGTGAGTCAAAAATCAGTGTATTAATTCATCCTCTTGCTATGGAAAAAGGTTAATATGATGTGTTCCTCAATGTTTGTTTTGGGATTGCAGCGAAAACAAACAGGACAGATTCGAGACCTTCAGAACCATCCACAGTATTTAGCGGTAAGTATCATGATTCACAGTTAAACAACAGTCTGCAGTTGTGTATTGACACTGAAATGTACATAGTTATTGACAGTTTAATTATTCAGTGAAAAGCATTACAGCTTTTATGTGAAGTTAAAATTATATGATAACTTTCAGCTGCTATGCAGTTCAGCTTTAGAACCAACTTCCAGAAGACATAAAAAATGCTCTTCAAATCTGGACTTAAGTTTCAAATCTAGACTTAAGACCAAACTGTATTTATACTTATTAATTACTTATGATGTGAGTGTGATTTATACTTATTTTTCATTCATTCTTTAAAGCATTTACACTTATTCTATCGTGTATGCTTTTACATATCATTCTTTGCTTTTATTAAATATGTCTTTTGTTTACCTTACACTTATTTCATCTTTTGTGCTTTTACATATTTTTTGTTAAGCATATTGAACTGCCTTTGCATATGAAATGTGCTATACAAATAAACTTGACTTGCCTTGCTTATTTGGTTGCTCAATAACTAGGCTGCATAATTATAACTGTCACTAAAACTTCCCTTTATCAATAGGTGCATGGCCATAGTCGATTACAACTCCAGTATTGCTACCCAAATGAATGACATAGGAACAGGCTATCTTTGATACAGATCTCAAAAGACAAATTGAATTGTTGTTCCATATCAATACACTTATAAATGGTAACCATAACAACTGTAGCAGCCTAATTGACATTGAATGACACTCTGTTCCATGCTCTTCTTTTATCCTAATGGGTCCTATAAAGTACTACATTCAAACACAGCATATAGGCATATCAGAGAAATGGGCAGTGGACCGAAGATTATGTGTATGACCTAATAACTACGTTGATCTTATATTTTGAAGGTTATTTTGGTATGATCTTATATTCTGACTGGTTTGTGTCCATTATTTGCAAACGTACTGTATAGGAAACTGTAAATTGTAAATCAAGTATACGGAAAATATTAACCCATGGAGTGCACAAGTTTAGTTAGTAAGTTTAAGTTTAGTCAGTTCAGTCTTTCTGAAAGACGAACCACTTTATTAACCAGCAAAAAGTAATTGTAGAACAGTGAGAGAAATAGTAGTAGTAATTGCAGAAATCGGTAACTTAAAAAAAAACAGTGGAGCCGAAAAAATACTATTTTGGGTGCAAGTTTAAACTTCAAATTAAATTATAAAACCACACTGACAAACCCTTTCTGGAGGATAGTTTGCTGAACCATGTCTACATGATGATTTGGTCCTAGGCCATTGTGCCAGTGTGATGTTGGCAAAGGGCGGAAATGCATTTCGTTTTCCAGACAATGGGTCAGTAAACAGATTTTGAGGCTTTTGACGCTCTAGAGAGCGCTATTGTAATGTAATTTAAAATCGATAGCTTCACAAAAAGAACTGGATCAACAAATTAACATCTTCTTCATGCAAACATAGAATTTTATAATGCTTCCCCCTTTTGTCTTTATATAATAAGAATGGTGTGGTTAGATTATGGACTGCTGTGTGGTTAATATTTGCAATTGAATTTCTAGCTTGAAACTATACTCCTATGTCTCCTACAGATACATCCTTGTTGTCTTTAAGTCACTAGGTTTTTATCTCCTTCCCACTGGTCAGTCATGACTGGTAAAAAGCTCACTTGCTCTCTGGGTGTTGCTTTACAGAAACATCTGAAAAGAGTGTGGTGGGCCTCCTGATGATATCTCTGTGTCTGAACGTAGCATTGGTATTGCTGTTACTGAAGCAGAAACGCCGCCAAACACAGGTACAGCATGAGAGAAAGTAAATCCTTACGTACTCTTTTCAGACTTAGCCTAAACTGAACCCTGATTTTGTCAGGGGCGCTGTATGTGCAAAAGAAAATGTACAGAAATATTGTTCTTGACTGTTTACTGAGTTGATCTTGCTAGAGCCCTAGTCAAAACACATCTATGAAGTCAAAGGACCTAAGTTGTAAGCAACTGGACTTCTTCTTGGAGCTTGAAGACATTTCACCTTGAAGTACTATGAAGTAGTCCCCGTTTTCTGATCGCATTACATCTAAAGTGATTTTGATAAGCTAGGCTCAAAAGGACATTGGAATGGATATCTTGACAAAGGCATGGGAGGGCAAAGTTAATGCACCTTGAGGTGTATATTCCGCATCACATTGTGGCCACATTACCACCTTGAATATGGTATACAACTGCCTTGTAATGAATGAACGAAAGTGATAGAACAATCTAAGGCTTGAAAGGACCAAACTACTATACAAGCATTAATAGGCCTATAAAAACAACACTTCAATCTAAATATAAATGAACAAGTGCTTAATGATGTCATCCATTGTCCTGTATCATACTGTAAATACCCTGTAAACACCCCAGTCATTATAACTTGTTTGTCTTTTTTTAATTTGTAGCTTCTAAATAGGAATGGGTACATGCCGACGAATGTATCCACACAGGAGGATTCTTCATTGTAGAGCTGGCTGCCTCCTCTATTGTTGCCTGTTTATATTTATAAGACATGAACTCCAGTTTACCAGGGACTACAGACTGCTTGGCCAAGGAAGGACCTGTTAGATAAATATTAGTGAATAAGGTGTAGTGTGTTTGTGCTTTTGAAAATGGTTTCGGATTGCACCAAAATGTCTAAACAACATGTCTGTTTTTATAGATAAAATACATTATATCCAGTTACTTACTGTAAAAAACTGTTAACTGTGACTTGTCTGCAGCTTATTATTACAAGTTACAGTGCCAGGTGCTACAATCCCAAAAGCTCTTCCTTCTCCCAGTTTATGGCCAGCATGTGTTTGGTAATCATCCTTCAGTCAAAGATCTTATAGATCTTATATTCTTTAAGTCTCTGCTTCAGTGTGGGCAGCTGTGGTGTAGTGGTTAGAGAGTTGCCCTGCATCCGAATACCCTTACTAGCCGCCTGCATAGTAGCCAAAAATGAGGAAGCCACGACCTAGAACATCCGAATACCTTAGTAAGCTTTCAGTAGTAGGCGAAGCCGGGCCAAAAGTACCCGGATGGCTTGCTATTTTCGGTAGTATTTTGCAGTGTGCAAGCGAACCACACTATGCTATCCCAGAAGTCACCGGGAGGTTGAAAACCGTAGAAGAAGAACCAAAAACATTCCGCTCGTTAAAAGTAACCAAGATGGCGGAGACTCCGGTCGCTTGTCAGACAGTGTACAAATGTGCACTTCAGTAAATAAAAGCCATGTAAATAGTTGTTCACGTCACAAATGTACATAAATATTGAGGTTATCTGATAAAATGCAGCTAACCGTTTGCTACAAGCTGGCAAAATCATGACGTTAATGTAAACATCCGGGTCAGAGGACAGGCAAGATGGCGATGTCGTAGTACGTCCGAATTGTACCTGCTACTGGCTAGTTTGCTACGTAGAAGCTACTACTGTAAGATTTCGGATGCAGGGTTGGTCTTGGGATTGGAGAGTCGCCGGTTTGAATCCTGCCCTACCTATGGCTGAACTGCCCTTGAGCAAGGCACACTGCTCCAGGGACTGTAACTGAAACCCTGTACCTAAATAACTGTAACCCTGCGTCCGAAACCTTAGTAGGCACTGCGTTCTATGCAGTGCTTACCACTCGACCGTTACAGTAGTAGCTTCTACGTAGCAAACTAGCCAGTAGCAGGTACAATTCGGACGTACTACGACATCGCCATCTTACCCGTCCTCTGACCCGGATGTTTACATTAACGTCATGCTTTTGCCAGCTTGTAGTAAACGGTTAGCTGCATTTTATCAGATAACCTCAACATTTATGTGCATTTGTGACGTGAACATGGCTACATTTGCATGGCTTTTATTTACTGAAGTGCACATTTGTACACTGTCAGACAAGCGACCGGAGTCTCCGCCATCTTGGTTACTTTTAACGAGCGGGAAGTTTTTGGTTCTTCTTCTACGGTTTTCAACCTCCCGGTGACTTCTGGGATAGCATCGTGTGGTTCGCTTGCACACTGCAAAATACTACCAGAAATAGCAAGCCATCCGGGTACTTTTTGCCCGGCTTCGCCTACTACTGAAAGCTTACTAAGGTATTCGGATGTTCTAGGTCGTGGCTTCCTCATTTTTGGCTACTATGCAGGCGTCTAGTAAGGGTATTCGGATGCAGGGTAAGTTGCTCTGGATGAGAGTGTCAGCTAAGTGTAATGTAATAATGCAGTTTAGTTAATGTGTCACTTTTTTATATCTACATGTGTTTGGCCTCTGTAAACTGTATGTCCAATAAAAAAGATGGAAACCATCTAAGTAAAACCAGAATGTCATTTTAATATGTAAAGCTATTTAAGTAGATGGAGGCCATGTTTTAGAAAAATTGACACATTTTAATGTTTGGCCACTCCTGGGGTAATGGTGTATAAAGTGTAGTATGCATGGGATTAAGCACCTGGGACTTTATTTCTGTGCACAAAAAAATGTGGATATAAATATTTTGTTTAATGCTTTGTTTTATAAACGTTATACTATCTAATGTACTTGTGTTAATATTCTGTCTGAATGTTCACGTGTAAGCCTGTTAGCAGTGATAAATGTGATCTGAATGTGGCCCAGGCCCGGCTTAAAAAATATACAAGTCCTTACACATATTTCTTCCACCCATTTCACTGAACTGATAATGGGTCAGCTCAACTTTCGAGCCAAGTTGATGAGCTAATAAATAAAAACATGACCTGTTTTAAGAGTGCAAGCAGTAGAAATACATGACAGGACTTTTGCTTTCTCTAACCAGTTTGTCCACCTCTGCCCTTGCCCTCTGCATTGCCTCTGCATATGAGATCCACTCCTGCTGCTCTTTAAAAGATGGACTGAATTTATGCATCTGCTGTTGCCCCACAATAAACAGATAAATCTATTTTTAAAAGACTGTCATTCTTGTGAATTGTCATAATGAGTTCCATGTTTGCGTTTATGAATTAGATCTTGCCCTATAGTCCAGTGGGAGAGGTGGCGAGTGGGAAGTTATAAACTGCGTGCAGTTTTTAGAGATGATCTCTGCTTACCCTCTTTAATAGGTTGATGTCAGTATTACATCACTAGTTAGCAGTAGGTTTTGCCTGTGCTTGCTACAGTAGGTTCAAGTAGTAGGGCCTGTTTCCTATTATAATGCAGAACAATCAAATATTACTATGACATTTCTAAAAAATTGTTAATGTGGAAAAGGGAATGGCAACTGAAAGTCCATGTTTTAGATAGTAGGGCTGGGCGATATATTGATATTACCATAATATCTATATATTTTTGAAGGAGATATGTGTTTGACACTATCGCTATATTGATATATTTTCCATGCTGAAATACCACTTTATCAAAACCACTAATGTGTTCACACACTGTTCAGACAGCCGGAGCTTTCTCCCTGCGTGTTACTTCTTCATTTCACAGCCATTTTAGAGCAGTCTTAACTTAACATGAAAGTCTTTGCTCATTCTGTTTTTGAAATATTGATATATATATCATATATCGCCAGTCAAAACTCAAAACTCAGCTGCAGGACTGTTAACAAAAACAAGAAGAAAGGAGCACTGAGCTTCATCATGAGTTTGAGTTCCATGATGAATAATTTTGACATTCGAGGACTTTTATGTTGATAGTGCAGTTGTCCCGGATGTTGATATTATGGCAGGTTATCCACAGCAATGATACTCCGAGCAGAATGTTCTATTCATGTTTTAAAAGGAAAGATCTCAAAGTCTACACGCAATTTCTGAATATCTAGAGAGTACATGTAACTGCTTGAAAGTGGCTACAAGTTCAAAGCTTGAAATACTGACGTTGCGTGAGTAATTCGGAAAGGTGAGGTTTCCTAGCCACATGTAAGCACTACAGTATTAGCTTTGCGTCCTATAGCCTGTTGGTAACGTATACAACATTATAAGCAAAGTGGACATTTTTGCTTGGTGACACCAGAATCAAAATGTTATCACTTGTCAACTTGACAACGCTTAATTTGATTTAGAATTGCAGTGTACCATAAGCTGGCATCCGAGCAAGCTAACGTACATTTCTATCTTTTAGCATTGTAGGCATGGAAACAGACTCGTCTCTTCTCAGTTCTGAGTTCTCTCAGTGCCAGGAAGAAGAGCTGTATCAGCAGCTATTATTGCAGGTAATGCCAGTTGTCGATTATGTAGTGTAGTATATTGTTTAAAGATAGATTGTTTGCATATTTCACTTGTGACCAACACCTTCGACGTAAACTCGAGGTTTATGTGTTGTTTGCCACTGTACTTTCCAGGCAATGGGGAAAATCCAGAGCAGTGGAACTGCAGATTCCAAGATCATCCGTCCTCAACCCGGTTAGAAGGTTTTGTCATGATTTTGCAGTCAAGTCAGAAGAGTATTTGGTTGGAACGCACGTCTTACTAGTATAATTTCACTTGTATGTAGAATGACATGAGTTCAAGTCACACACATAATTAAGATGATGTGGTCTTCCAAAAACAATTAAATACTTTTAAACTACAACATGTTAAGAGCAATACCTTAAATATGGGAGAATATATGACTGCAAAAAATAATCAAAAATCTGTCAGACATTATTGCATCATTAGATGCTGTCACAGCGTACATATTGCAACATATTGTATTATTTTGGTGGCCGTTTGTGTTATTGTAGTTAGTCGTGGCCTCTTTGCTTTTGCATAGAATGAGTAGTACACAGAAATGTCATTGCCATCTGTTCATTGTGTTCATTGTGTCTGCCAATCCCTCAGGACTCTGTGCCAAGACCTGTACTGTGGCAGATCAGCAGAAAGTCTTCCTGAACATATGCCAGTCTCCACAAGTACCTCCGCCTCCCACACTTTCCCATGAAGCTCTTGTGGAGCTGCTGGATTCAGATGACCCGTCGGGGTACAGAGTTCCCATGAGCCTCGGCGAGCCTCATACAGAGATGGACAATAGTGAGTCGCTACTTCGAGCTTACCAGAAAATGACATAAAAAAAAAGATGTCCATGTGACCAGGTTGTATGTAAACCTCTCTGTGCATGTACTTATTTGTTTTGTGTTTGGATGTGGTTTGATCAAAACGAATGCAAGAGTAAACACAGCCTTTGTGTTCAAAATCTTCTCCAGCTGAACTGCTGTTGCAATGTAGCCTATTATTTGATTAGGAAGAAAACCTTGTACCAATTAATGTGACACAAATAACACCATCATCACCATTATCCTCGTCATTGTGACCTACGACCCCTTCTGGGGCACAGGCCATCAACAAGTGTTCTCCATGCAACCCTGTCCAGGTCTGTTTCCTCTAGGTGGCTTCAGGTCATCCCCATGGTCTTGAAGTCTACCTTCTTGGGTGCCCTCTTATTCTCTTGCCCTGTGGGCTTCACGTTAGAGCTTTTCTGGTCATGTTGCTTGCAGGCTTTTGCAGGGTGCGTCCTATCCACCACTGTGGCATTTTTTGATTATCTCTTCTTCTGTGGGCTGCTGGTTTGTCCTATGCCAGAGTTAAATGTTACTGCTCATGGTGTCAGGTTGTCTGTTATAGAGGATCTTATGCAGGCAGTTGTTGACGAACACTTGCTGCACTTCACAATTATTATTATTATTATTATTTTTGGTCTTTTTGCCTTTATTTGGTAGGACAGTGTAGAAGGAGACAGAAAGTAAGTGGGAAGGAGAGATGGGGTGGGATTGGGCGTATCCATGGACACTATAGCCAGCTGTGCCACAGTGCCTCCCAAAACTCTTGATGTGTCTGATCCATATGGATGTACAGCCTTGACGTTGGTGTTAAAACGTTTGATTTTGGTGTGAACTGAGTTCCAGATGTTCTTAAGTTGCACAAATTCCACAAGCGCCAACACTCACCTTTTAATAAATGCCCTGCCCAGTGTAAGTGTGGTTGGACTCCGCAGCACTCTGTTTGGCTTTTCCTCTATCCCAACAAATTTACCTTCACATTTTTCATTGACTTCATGATACCTTCCACCAGGGTTAAAGTCTAGATAGGACAGATTGTCTCACCATAGTCTCTGTCTCTTAAAATGTTGTGGTCAACAGTACAGCGCTACAGGAAGAAAGGATAGTTTGGGAAATTTCAGAATAAATAGAGGTGTTTATATTGCAGTTCAACAGAGTAAAGTGGCTCATGTGCAATCCAAGTGAATTGTGCAACCCAGTCTGAGATATTTAGAGTATATGATTTTGTATAACCTGCATTAACTTCACTGTTTTGTGTTTGCTGTAAGTTTCAATGTTTTTTTTTCCCCCTAAATCTGTTTGTGTAAGGTAAGCAGGCTTGCACAGTCTATGATGTGGTGGTCAACAATGAGTTCTTTCAGAAGTGCCAGGTAACCTTGTTTAGCTTTGACAATGCTATCATCCTCTCCTCCACCTTCAATTGATTGAACCTCATTGTGGCCACTTCATTTTCAGCACTGTTGTGTTTTTGTCTTAGAGCGATGAGCTGTTCCAGCAGTTTCTCCTGGTTGTCTCCCTGGAGGGGCTGGAGAACAAGTACAGTGTTGCACTAAGCAGAGGTTTGTATATTAATGGCCTGCTTACCAGGGTATCAAGTTTTGAAATTATTCTATAATTGTAGACCATAACAAAAAAAAGTAGAAAATAATCGCATTAGCATGACAGTCATTACAATAACATGTAAGTCTCTTTTGTTACATTTCAAAAGTTACTATTCTCAACAGTGGAAGTATGCGTCCTATCCTCTTTAAAGCCATTGTTTCTATTTGTACAGATTTGATGGTAATGATTGCTATTATTTGCCTTTACAGAGTGGAAAATTCTCAAGAACAGGAAGTTCTTGGGATCTATAATGGAACAGAACATTCGGACGAAAAGCAAACCAGTTATTCAGGAGTTGAACTCCAAGTATGAATAGTCCCAATTGTTATTGTGTGTGTGTGTTTTGCAGACTGGGCACATGGTTTTCCTATGTCTGTTTCTGTCTTATCCTTTTTAACATGCCTTCCAAACTCATTTTACGTCTACTAAATTCCGTATATTTTTTTCCTTTTTTGTTCTGTCTCACATATTTCAATTTGAGCAGGGAGACAAGTTTAGCCCCTGTACCAGCCAAAAGGTTTGTTGCCCAGTTTGGTGCCCTTTATTTGCAAATGTCCGATGAAACCCCTGTCACCTAACTGGACTCTTCTCCCTTTTATGCTTATTCCTGTTCCTGTGTTCTCTGCCATGCCTGATTGCTAGCCCTGAGTTGTGTCTGCAAGTGGAGCCAGCCACTGGAGTCCCTCAGTACCTCATAGCAGAGATCCATTTGCCTGGTGTGGTGAGTTCAAGAGATTCAATTTAAATTCATTATTCCATCTTGTTATAGGTATACACGATAGAGAAAGTCCTGGTTTTTGGCTACTTACACTGAGCCAATGAATTAATCAATGGAAATAGAATTTGATAATATTAATACGAGGTGATTTAAAAGTAACTCCCCATTTTAAAATATGTATAGCTTATTTATATATCATGTTTTATGTATGTTCCCTAATGTATGGAAATTATTTATTTTTTTCACACTCATTATTTTGTTTGAAATTTGGAAGCACTATAAACATGGCTGGATGTCTTCCCCTGCAGGCCTGTGCCCAGCTAGCTAGCAGATCCTGTAGCCATGGGTTTTGCATGATAATTCTTGATCGTCTTTCCATGTCCTCCTTTAATGGTCCTCCACCATCTTTGCATTTGAAGAACGGATCTCTGAACTTTATAATGTGCCGCTAGCAGGGCCCACTGCTGCAGTGTAAGATGTCTAGCCATGTTTGGTAGGGCTTCCAAAATTCAAACAAAATAATCATTCATAATCATCAACATACTCATTAAGGAATATACACGCCGAAAAATGTTACAGTGTATGAATAAATTCTAAAAATTCTAAAATAATGACTTATTTGTCAATCACCCTGTAGACAGCACTGAGCTGGGAGATGGGGGCAGCTTTTCTATTGAAAAGCAGAGGTTATGCTCCTACAACTTCAAACTGTTCCCTCTACTGCTACTAAAGACACTTTCTGAAATGGTATTCACTTACAAATAACGACAATATATACATCCATATAACCATTAATATGTTGTCTTGCTCAACATTTTGAGAATGAAAAATAATGGAGCACCATACGTAACTTGGCAACAACTAAAAACCTTGACATCTCAAGCAAGAGTTTAAGCAGTCAGGTTTTGAAATACTAGCGACACTTTTCTGAGGTGACAAAAGCATCAACTCCTTAATCCTTTTGCCATCATGCTGTTCACATGTTAATAAAAAAACTAGACAGGACATTGAAAAAAAACTGTCTCACCATGAATGTGGCCCATCCCCTAATGTTGTGCTGAACAGTTAAAAAAGACAGATGGTAGGCTACAGTCATTACTAGTGGTGTAGGTGTCATGGATGGCCCTGTGGCATTATGCAACCAAATACGAGAGTTTCCGGAGGTGTTGGGCAAGGGCAGTGAACAAAAATGTTTTCTGGTGATTTTATGGTGGTGTGCTGTTTTCGAGGGGTTCGTGTCAAGGAGGATTAGGGGAACTGAAAGCAAGCTAGTATCAGGGAAACAAAAAACTGGGAATGCAACAAGACTTTTTTGCCACTTAGCGCTGGTGTTTCAAAGATTGGTAGTTTTGTAACACAGGCCAGAAACGTTATAATAAGTGTAAACGTCTGTTTAGATCTTAACGACATTCACAAACAGGAGAGTAGCCCATAGCCCTGTGTTCTGTACACAGTCTGTGTGGGCCCACTTTCTTTCTGTATTTGTCATGCACTTATATTAAACACGGACAACATAAGGATCGTTTTCAATGGGGAAGGTTCCGGTAATTTTTCATCCATTTCACGGTTTTGCGCGTCTCCATTATTGGGCAGTCCAGGAATGGACAATCTCCCGGAACATTTACAGGAACTATCGGAGTACCCTCTATCGCAGTGAGTACTCCGTTTGGCCCTGAAAAGTTCAGCTTGTAGCTTGTGGTAAACTCAATGCTGATAGGCTGTTGTTATTTACGTCAATCATAATCAGAATTACGTCAATCTTCGGAAACATATTAGACATAAATGGGCTAGTACTGCTGGAAATTCGAAATAAAAAGGAACACTAACTGGAAACCTGAAAAGCCACTGAGCTGTGGGATTTCCAGTGTAATCCACAAATCAACAGAGATGTAAGAATGCAATCAGTCATGTTCACTACACTGCAGTTTTTCTTTGTGTATGTGGGGTCCGACGAACGTTCTGTTGTAGTGGAGACGCGGGGTGACAGGACCACGCAAACGACATTCCTTGTAATCTTCCTTCTCCCTGAATTATCATCACAACCTCCCATAATGAAAACACGCATAGCTTTGACAAGGACTTCTGCACTTGGCTGAGTAAGGACTGGTAATAGTCTTCTGAACAAAGGTGACTGTTCCCCCTATATGCGTTTAGCATTGGTGCAGAACCACTCAGAAGTTATCAGAATTCATCATTTGTGTTTTTTTTCTTTGGCAAGTCATGACATGCCATGCGTGCTGATATTTTCATTAAGAGCACTTCCATCAAAACGTAGAAAAAACACATAATTTAGCGGTAACCGTGACAGAAATACAGCGTCTGAACGCCATTTTATTTGACAGTTGAGTTGTGTATGTTCCATACTATTAAATTCTTGTTTTAATCAGACAAATAGTTGCTAGGTCAGCTATATTACATTAATTATTTTTGTAATGACAATGGTTGCTAAGGGAATAAATGGTGATGCATGCTTTTAACCAATGTAATTTTTAGGGGGCGGGGGGTGGTCCATAAAACATGTTTATCTACTATAGAAGAACCCCGTAACTTTGTTAAACTAGGAGCATGAAGCTGTGAGACACCTCCATTAGAAGGTACTGGGTTAACTTATCTAGGCTAGCCACTAAGGCCCCGTTCAGACTGGGTTTTTCAAAATCCGGATTCAAAATCCGGATAAAATTTATCCTAGAACCTCTTGCGTTCATACCAGACTTTACTTAATCTGGTTTTTAAAAATCCTGTCCGGCGAATATCCGGTTAATTGGCCATGACTGCAGTTCGAATAGAAACCGCTAGATGTCGCTAAGCAAAGTGGGGTTAGCGAACAACAGCCCGGCAAATTCGCGAGAAGCATAAAAACTACGGATATAAAGACATGGTATAACAAACCAATCCCCCTTCCCCACATAAAATAAATCTGAATTGCTTTTACTCAAGCGAGCTTAATCCTACATTCTCTGTAGGCTATGTCTCGTGGCTGGTGGTGAATGCTTGGCTGGTAACATTTCAATTGCCCACCGTGATGCGGTGGATTAAATGACTCCTTGTCAAATTAATTGGAAGAAACAAATGACTAGGCCTATAACATTGCCTTGTGTCATTTTGGGCTACTTTTTTAATGCAGTTTCGCAGTGCTGAAGTGTGCAGCTGCCGACATAAAATCCCAACTTGCCAGTGTCTGTCCTTTACATGCCTTGTGCATGGTAACGTGGTTCTTCGCACACTCATGGGCAGTCATGGGCTCTCAGGTAAGAAATTGGATTTGCAGCCTAAAGGTCAGATTCAATTCCTGACCCTGACAGGTGGGTGGGGAATAACTGACCAGCGGTCTCCTCCATCCTCCCCCATGACTGAGGTGTCCTGAGCATGGCACTGTCCTCACACACTGCTTTCTGGGCGCCATTGTCATGGCTGCCTCCTGCTCACGTCTGTGATGGGTTAAAAGCAGAAGTTAGATTTCGTTGTGTGCACTGTGTGCTGTGACGTACTGTGTGATCACAATGACCAGTGGGACTGACTTTCACGTTTCACTTCATAAATTCTCTTCCTTGAGACATCTTGCATTTAACTTTCCCACGTGTGCTGTGATGTACTGTGTGATCACAATGACCAGTGGGACTGACTTTCACTTTTCACCTCCTAAATTCTCTTCCTTCCCACAATTTCAGAGATGCATGGAACATTAGATGTTTTAAAAAAAACCTGGCTTTAAAAATAACCTGATGTCAAGACATTAAAATTTGGTCATTCAAATCTATCAAAAATTGTGTCTGGCTTTTTTTGGGCAGGATATGGCAACACATTTCATGATTAAAGTAATGTACTGCAGTGCTAATTGTTTCCACAAATTGTTTTCTGTCAGAGAGGAAGAAAATCAACCATTTTCCGCTGATAATCATCATTAACTTTCACCAGCTGAGATCAAGTAAGAACGGATACAATTAGACATTAAAAAAATATTCAAAAAAGAGCGATGAACATAAAAGGACAATTAACATTAAAAACGTCCAAGCTTGACACTAAAATAAACATATAATGGTTAACCTTATGACATAAACATCCTATTGAGTTTCAAAAGGTCAATGAGGTCAAAAGGTCAAACGCTGACATTTGGACGAGATTGTCCAAAAATGTGAACATTTCAAGTCCAGAATGCATTGCTTTAAGCCGGCCACAAGCCAGCCAGCTGATTTCAAACAAGCCCAAAAGTTTGTGATGGCTGTCTCGTTAGGATCATTGATTCTTCATTATTGGGTGATGCATGGCGTGCCTTGGCGGAGGTCTGTGCTCTCAGACGACTTTTTAGTTTGTTTGTTTGGTAGTTCTTGCGCCTTTATGAAAAAGGTTTTGAATGTGCTTTTGCATGTGTTTTTATTTTTTGAAAGTTGGAAATGGGCCAGTGAAAAAATGATTAGATTTTAATGGATCTAGACGGTGATCTGGATTGAGGAGTTTTTAAAAGGGATTCCTTGTTATTGGGAGATAATGTTGCCACATTATGCTTTATCCTCCATGAATACCTAGGGTGTTTGGCCAAAAAGTAATGGGTGAGCATATAGTCTGCTCTATAACACCAATGACTGTAATCTGGATCTTGACAAGATTCTGGATCTAGTGATCCAGAAAGAAAAAGTGTATAGGGCTTAGAAAAAAGTATTGTAAATTTAAGCTTAAGTTGTTAAGCTTTAATGATACTGTGTTTGTTCAGCTTTACATATACAGTATGGCATGACATTATACTTTTTTTTCCAACAAAACTGCACAAGTGCTGCATTAGTTGTGCAACATATGGAGGGTGAGCTGCTTTGGCGAAGGTCTGTGCTTTCCGAGTGCTCTCTGGTTTGTTTTCAGTTTTCACATTTGCTTGTGGCTTTAGTTAAGTCTCCTTAGCAAAGACCCTTTGGCAATGAAAAGCCACTGAGCTGTGGTGTTTCACAGTTAATGCATCCTTTGGTATTTGCATAAATATGACTCTTACCATCATCACATTTTTGGTTGGTAAAAGGAACGAGAACTAAACAAATAAGATAATAATAATGGCATCATGACATGGCATCATGGCGGCAACTAGAAACTACGGCAAGGTACTACCTGTAAAAACGCTCCTTTTAATAAACGATGTGAACACTTCTGAGAACAAAGTTCTCAGTGCCTCATTTTGAATGTCAGTGCCCTTGTTATACTAACAGTACTAAGTGGGGAGCTACTTTTGAGCTTGTTTAATTTCAGCTTTTTCTATACCCTTAGCATTAGCAGTGTTATTCTTCTTGACCAAAGTACCATAGTAAGACCATAGTAAGGTTCAAAATGCAACAGGCTAACGTAGTTTTGATCCTCAGCAAACATGGCAACTTGGTATTATGTTTTAACATACCAATTTTCATTTTACACTGAGGTTTTCCTTCACATATTTTTGTATAATCACCACTGAAAAAGTATAATGACAGCTGTCAATGGCAACGGGTTATTTTCCAACATTTATGCTCTCTATTTCTTCAATAAGCTATTTTTAGCAGCAGAGGCCATAAAGCGACAACAAATGATTTAAAATGTATGACATTGTTAGAAGTTTCTAACTCTGTTATTACCGAGCCTGGTTGCATCAGAGTCAAACAATTTGTTGCACAGGAAATTCAGAGGATTGAAATTGTGACTCTCTGGGACCAGGGACGCAGCACCACAGCTAAAGCAGCACAGCTAAAGCCTGAAGGTCTTAGCTGAGAACAATAATACTTTTATTAAAGTTGTCTTCCTTTATTTTATATTCTTCCCAATGTCTTGTGTTGTCCTTGCCACACTGTTGAGGCACTTTGATGTGCAGTTTGTATAAATAAAGATTATTATTATATTGTTATTCTTCCTCTTCCTCTTTCTCTGCAGGCATCGGCGCGGTCCCTCGTGCTCGACCTTGGGGAGGACAGGCTGGTGCTGACCGCCCGACCGTCACTCTTTCACCTCGACTGTTTCTTCCCACATCTCATCAACCAGGAGAGCAGTGTGGCTCAGTACAATGCCAGCAAACAGGTGGGGGGTACCTCAGTCTTACTCACACACACCCGGCTCAGGCTATGAGTATCATAGAAGGGAGGCGAGCGACATGTAGGAATGGTTTAACAAAGTTTTATCTAAAAATATCAAGACAGTGTAGTGAGAATAAGAAAAAAACATGTGGTGCAAGTGTACAACCCATGACTGGGATGGGACAGGACCCCTGGGGGACTGTTAGTGGGTTTGGGAAAGTAAGGGGCATTCCACACAGTTCTGACTTTGTTTTACTGCCATGGGAACTTGCCCCCTACCAGCTGGTCTTGCCCTTTTTTTCCTCAGCCTCTTAAAATGAAACCATAGATGAACTGAAAAATCTTATATACCCTTCAAAGCCTCAGATCTTGATAGGGGTTTGGACACATAGAAGTAGGTATAGAAGCGTGTTGTGTAGTTTAAGCTAGTGGTAATAATAATCTGTGAAGCACTTTACAGAGGACGTAGCCCAAAGTGCTTGGCAGTTTGTGAAGAAGAACACAAGACTGCTGTGTGTGTGTGCGTGTGCGTGTGTGCGTGCGTACATGGGCACGTGTGTGTGCGCATGTGTGAAATTTGGGTGTTACCCCACTGCTGCTAGTAGTGCCCATGCTCTACCTGAGTTTGCCTGTTCAGTGACAGTAAAAGTCTTGAAGACAAACTGTATTTAGTTATAGAGAAGCATAGTGGAGAGTGTTGTGGAGAGGCACAAAACATGGTGTACTTCCTGCTCTGGACTGTTCTGGCTCAGTCTTCACATTTTAATCTGTAATGTATCCAATGTATCTAAAAATCCCCAACAATATTCTTTTTTTGTGCTTTTTCTCAAACTAGATCTTAACAGTTACTATGCCAGTGGTGGGCTGAAGTGGACTTCTGGTTCTGGAGCTTGTTTATTTATCTCAATAAAGTGTTCTTTTTTGTACCATGCTTTCTGTGTTTGATCTTTACCCATTTATTTCTCCTCGTAGCCATGCGTTGATTATGTGCATGTGGCAATGTAGTGCAATATTCAGGATTTATGTGAGATTGACTCCTGAGTTTCAGTTGAGTTCTTCAGTTTGAGTTACCAAACAGCATGCATTTACGGTTTGATTTTGGACTTGCTTAGATGTATTCATGTGGGACATCTTGTATAGTGATTTTACTTCAACATTTGGAAAATGAATTAGTATTGCCTTGTACAGGTACATCTATATATATATATATATATATATATATATATATATATATATATATATATATATATATATATATATATATATATATTTGTGCATGGTCACAAGTTTTGATATTTTGGCTGTTTGCTGAAAGAAATTCAAATTACCGCTGTATACTATGGACATGATGTGCAGACACATTATCAATGTGAGGATCCAAATTTAGGGAAGGGATTAAGAGTTACAGCTCTTATAATATAGTATCAGCGTTTTTCAAAGAGCCTAAAAAGTAATTGTACATTTGACTAAAAAGTTATTTCATGGATATGTCTGGGTTATTTCTTCATTATTTTCTGGCTGGCTAAATGGCCTGGGCTGTAATAGGAGAGGATGGACAGTGGTGGATGACCATAGGATCACTGTATTTCATGCAGTCTGTGCCCGCAAAGGATTTTCAGCAAAGTATTAAAAATGAACATTTTATTTTGTCCAATTACTTTTGAGCACCGAAAATTAGTGGATTGTGCATGAAAATCACTAATTCCTATTTATATATGTATTTATTAAACCCATTAAATTAGGCCAAAAATGCACTTCAAAAGCATTTCAGTTGTTTCATTTTTTTTAAATCTATTGTGGTCGTGTACAGAACTAAACTTATGTGCTGCCCAAATATTTCTGGCCCTAACTGAATTCGTAGATATGTCTATGTCTAACTGTTAACTAACCTCCAAAGTTCCAAGTCCCTTTCTGTTGAATGTGGTCACAAAGGGATATGAGTGGCTGGAGCAGTGCAGGGAGAGCTGTCAGAACTATTTTTAACACCCCCACCCCATCCCGCCCCTACACACAGACACAGACACACACACACACAGACACACACACACACACACACTCCCCTGTTTGGCATCTGCTTTGAGTCAGACAGGGTCCTCTGAGCCTCACCACAACAAAGGGTCTGTGATCACGGATATTTACATCTGTACTCATGCTGTTAAAACACACTATTAAGGTCAGACATTCATGAGTGAAAGACTCTCCGTGTTGACAGTAATAGTAGGTTATAAAGTTTATGGAAAGCAAATTGATGTGAGAACTGAGGCCTTGCCTTTCCAACACATGGCTATTCAGTTGTGTCACACTACACAGTAACTGTATTAGTAACTTTACGAGAGGCCTGTGGTTATTGAGTCAGTGGTATGTAAACAGAGGAGGTAACCTCTCAACATTGGGCCTTTGGATGTGCCTGTCAGCATACTACATACTTTACAGTAGTGAAGGGATGGGGCAAAATATTTTAGTGAAGGCAATGCAAAGCAGTTTTATTTTAGTGCATTTTATACAAAGGTAGTCCAACATCAACTTTACAGAGACACCAAAAAAACACAGGGAGGGGAAGCAAGCTGAGCGCTCTTGTTTCTTTGTTTAGTAAACTCCAAAATGCAGGTTCTCTTGAAGTCAAAAGACAGTAGTCCCTTAAGTAAACTTTGCGGCCTCTGGGCCTCCTCCAGGCAACTCTTTGAGACATTGAGACAAGGAAATACAGGTAAAACTACGTTAAAAACCCTTTATTTTAGCTGGGGCATATGGTAGCTCTAAAAACGCCAACCGGTTTCAACCCACATAGGATCTTCGTCAGGGCGTAACAAGGAGGAGTTCAACTTGGTGACCTATTTATCAGTTCAGAAGGTCACATGGTTGATGAACTCATATCAACGAAGCACATAGATTGTTAATGTATACCATATGTTCTAAATAGGCCTCTATACACTGTTACCTTTACAGTAACATACTGTAGAAAAGGAAATGAATACATCACAATAATAACAGCAATAATAATAATGAAGATTACAGCTGGTGGTAAATTAACTCAATAGCAGAGATAGGAAAATAAATAAATACGTACTAATGTTTCTACACATCATTTAGTACATTCTATCAGCATTTATAATTACATCCAGTTTACTTAGCAAGACCACTGTTATAAGAATGGTCTAAAATCAATCTCCTCGTTAAGACCTGGATAAGTCAGTGCGTCTAATGTATGTATCCAGAATGTTTCCCTTTGTAAAAGTTTCTTAAGACGATCGCCCCCTCTAGGGGGCATCTGTACATGTTCCAACGCCTCTACTTTTAGTAGACTGGCATCTCTGTTATGTGCGCAATTGAAGTGGCGCGCCATCGGGTAGTCCTCATTGTTGGTTCTTATTGCATATTTATGTTCAGCCACTCTTTCTTTCAGGCGTCTTTTTGTTCGTCCCACATAGAAACAATTACATGGACATACAAGACGGTATACCACATGCGTTGTGTTGCAATTCACAAAGTGTTTGCTTTTGTATTTTTGTTTGGTTTTAAAATCTATAAAATCTTTGTGTTGTTTAATGTTTACGCAGTGGTTGCATGGTGTTTGTAAACACTTATATGTGCCGATTGGCTTCTTGCTGATAGAATGTACTAAACTATGTGTAGAAACATTAGTACGTATTTATTTATTATCCTATCTCTGCTATTGGGTTACTTTACCACCAGCTGTAATCTTCATTACTATTATTGCTGTTATTATTGTGATGTATTCATTTCCTTTTCTATGTTACTGTAAAGGTAACAGTGTATAGAGGCCTATTTAGAACATATGGTAAACATTAACAATCTATGTGCTTCGTTGATATGAGTTCATCAACCATGTGACCTTCTGAACTGATAAATAGGTCACCAAGTTGAACTCCTCCTTGTTACGCCCTGACGAAGACCCTATGTGGGTTGAAACCGGTTGCCGTTTTTAGAGCTACCATATGCCCCAGCTAAAATAAAGGGTTTTTAACGTAGTTTTACCTGTATTTCCTTGTCTCAATGCAAGAGTTGCCTGGAGGAGGCCCAGAGGCCGCAAAGTTTACCAAAAAAACACAGTTGAATAATGAAGATAAAAAACGGTTAAGAATAGTTAAAAGAAAATAATGAATAAAATCGGTTAAGCAGTTTAATCCCCATCCTCCTTCTCACCTCACCACATCCACACAATGCTAAACACATGATAACTTTGTTTCTAAAACAGGAGATAACTTAAAATCTATGGCTGGCTCTAATAATAACAGCACCCAAAATTGTATTCTTTCAAATGGCAGAACATTTCATTTCTTAAAAAAGGAAAATCTATTAAAACAAAAGATGAAAACATGGGAACATTACCAATGAAGTAAGTATGATTGAACTTTGTATGACATTGGGTAGAGAAGGGGAGGAAACGCCAGATCATTTAAGGAAGCATTTATTTTTTCCTCTGGGACTGTCTGCATTTGTGGGAACCAGTTTCCTCTGTTCACAGCAGCTCTTGCCAAATCCGCATTGACAGTTTTTTGAAAGTAATGTTTGCCATGCGGAAAATGATACTCCACGTTCTCAGAAGACCCATTGGCACAGATTGATGAATGGTCAGTAGGTGACAATTATTCCTGATTTAAACAACCAGGTATTGACCAACGCACTGAAAACAGTATTGTGCACGTTCATATATCTCATGAAGTAGTTAAACATTCAGTTCACACAGGTTTAAATGATTAATTCACGTTCATAGGTCACCGTTTCCAATTTTGAACTAGTTCACTTTCAGTTCATATTTTTTTTAGGGTAAGAAAAGGTAATGAAAGACTGAAACTCTTATGACCTTCAGCACAGCCTACAGTCTGTTTACTGTACAATTATGTATTGCTGTGTAGTTTGACCCAACAAAGTGGTGCTAAACCTCATACAGCTAGTCTGAATAAGTTCACATTCAATTTGTTTATTTGCAAATGTGTTCAGTGTTTAGAGAAAAACAAACATCAGTGAATGTGTTCTTTAAAAACTTGTTCATGCAAAACACTGCTGTAAAAGGGTCCAAGATAACATTGGACATTTATCTAGACACGTGAAGATCATACTTATCTGCGTCAACCTCCATGTTTTTTTTTTATTATTTTATTACATTACACTTAGCTGACGCTCTTTATCCAGAGCGACTTGCAGATATTTACAGGGTCTCAGTTACAGTCCCTGGAGCAGTGTGGGGTTAGATGAATTGCTCAAGGGTGGGGTGGGATTTGAACCAGCAACCTTCCGATTGCAAGACCAACTCCCTAACCACAAGGCCACAGTTGTTTTTGTTGTATGAGAAGATGCAAATGGGCTGTGAAGCTTTGCCATAGCCTTTCGGTCTGCTTGTTTTACCTGTTGACAGGCACTACAGAATAGCCCTCTCTAGAATTGGTTGCAAAAATGACCATAGAGTTATCTTTCCATACTTGTAGCTTCTCTCTCTGACTAAGGACCTCGGTGGTTCCTCAAGGCTTTATCTGGAAGTGTTTCATCTCTGTGAATGGAACATTAGGGCTAAAAGTGCAACCATGTGTGATAGTAATTGAGTCAGTGGATCAAATGTTCCAGCATGCTCATACCATTCATGCAAACACGAAAAATAGAGTAGCCACCTGAATTTTAAATGGCAGGGGGTGCACGACCCAGTATAATGGTTCCGTTATGATGCATGTAGCCGGTTGGTGATGCAAGAGCCCACAATGACTTTTGGCCATAAAATGACTAGTCTGTTACCTTTGCATTGTCCAGCACCCGAATGGAGGCCACTTTTTCATCAAAGCAATGTCTTCTCGTGGAATCTGAGAATTTGACAGTCATCAATGTTAGGCCCTTAATTTAATCTTTTTAGGGGCAGGGCCACTCGGACCTTCAGTTGGGGCATATTTGGGGACTGCATCAAGGCTTAAGTAAAATATGCAGGACATGATGCACAAAAAAATGCAGATTATTACTCACCATTGAATACACTTGATACAGTTAAGCTCTGAGACAGTCAAGCCCTACACAGTTGTTGCAGTTACTGCATGTGGTCTGTCTCTGAGAGCACTTGTTGCTGTTTTTGACAGCTGTAATGATGATGAAGCTGTTCATAAATAAACAATTTTTTCAACATTTCTTAAGTCTTGGATTCACATGTGTGCGCACACACAAATTTGACCCCAGACTCAATACAAGAGTTGAATTAAATCTTCATGTATTGGTTTGGTCCAGTGCACTCAGAAAGAACTGAACGCAGACATCACAGGAGTTAAGAAGGACTACACACAAGGGTACTTACAATGTTGGCAGTGTTACAAAGTAAACCTGTTAGAGGAAAGGGCAATTTCCTAACATTCAGATCTGGTTATCTGTGAATTCAGTGGAAAATTCTTTCTCTTTCTAAGCTCCAGCATTTAACCCCTTGGTTCTCAGAGTGTGACCTGACTCTACTAGTAGGGAATAGAGGCCTGGCAGGCATTAAACGGGAGAGCATTTAAAACTACATTCAAAACATAAACAAATGCGCAAACATATTTATTGGCTTACATAAAAAATGTCCCAAGCGGTCAGATCAGATCCAGATGAATAGGACAAAAATGAAACATTGAAATGAGTGAGCAGATGTGATGTTATTATTTTAGCTAGAGTCATAGGTGAGAGATGAAGCTTGGACAATCCCCACCCTTTAGAGTGGAGTTTGACAACAACTGTTTTAAATGAGGCAAAATTAAAAGTAAGAAATGTGTGTGCTCATGGAGGGAGAGTAATGATTATGAAAAAAAAAAAATGGCACAGGTTATTTTCGTCTTGCCATCACTTGTTTCCAGAGCACCCCTTTGTCCTCATCCCTCAGATTCACTCTCCCTCTTTTTTTATCGCGCTGATTCTGTAGTGAGGTCAGCGCCTGTGTCCCATAATCCCTAGTGGGGTCATCTTTCTGTCCTGGAGTTCACTGCTAATCCACCGACGGCTGCTGTCTCCCCCACCATTCCACACACACACACACACACACACACACACACACACACACACACACACACACACACACACACACACACACACACACACACACACACACACAAATGCCCACCCTCCCCTCCCCTCCCCTCCCTGTATATAGCCCCCATTGTCTCTTAACAATAGCCATTGCCAGACAGTGCCTGGTGGGTGTGTGCCTTTTCTTCTTCTGCATCCTCGAGATCACCTCAGCCAAGGTAAGACACTTAACACCTGACACGCTTCACGCTGTCACCTGTACACCAAGGAAGGAGGAGAGGACCTGTAGAACCAGGTGTGGCCTCAGCACATTCTTCTACATCAGCTACATTAATGGGCTACACAGGTTATTATTGAGTGTCTTTCAGAGGTCATCACTGACGTAGTTAGACCTTTAAGGAGTCATCACTTTATACTGTGGGAGGCTGCCTTTCCACTTCCCTATTGTAACATATCACAGGTTCGTGGTGTAAAAGCTGCTGTGGTAGTGTAGTGCAGTGTAGCTCAAATGCCATGAAATGGTCCATTTTGAGCTGTGATTCTTCACGTTGCCTCAGGTGTGTATCTGTCTGTCTGTCTGTCTGTCTGTCTGTTTGAGTGGGGTTGTGTTTGAATAATGCGACAGTCGATGCTCTGTTACCTCATGGCTGTTTGATATTTAGTTTGCTGCATGTTACACTCCGGGGCATGTGAGCCAAGGATGGCTAGTCCTGGAAGGCTAAATGGATTGAGAGCAGAGAACAGGTGCAAGAGTGAGCCGCTGATGGGTGTGTAAGGACAGCGAGTTCCCAGAGAGATCAACAGTGCCGTGCTTTTGTTCTCGCTGTAAGACAAAGTTGGATCTTTCAGCCCCCTGTCAAAATCCCTACAGGCCTAACCCCCACCACCCCTCCGCTCGCCTCCCGTCCCCCCTTCCAGCCTATCCCAATGGCTCATCCTGCCGTGAGCCGAACCTGGGCAACTCAACCCGGAACTATTAATACGATCCAGCCTCACCCCGATAATGAGTCTCAGTGACTCCCCTAATCTCCCCCCCTCTGCGTCCTTGACTAAAATTACCTCCCCAGAATTCCACTGGCTAATGCTCCTCGTGATTGCCTATGGTAACATTACCCCTCTTCCTTAAACCCCTACTCGTTTCGCCTTTACATTCACGTGGGCCCCATTATCTCCAAATCGCTTCAGTCCTCTGACCTCCGTCGCCCTGATGGCCCTCATACCCGCTGCAGTCTTGGGTATCTACTCCAACCATTCTCATTTTTGCCATTCTGTGCCGTCTCCTCCTTCTCATTAACAGTCAGCGCAGCTTCATTCTCAGTCATCAATCATCAAGGTTGAGGTGAAACTCTGAAACGCTGTGCTGAACTCCCAAAAACATTGATCATGACTACAGACTGCAATGTTGTGTTTGGGATTTACAAATTGGTTCTTTAGTGCTCAGAATAATTAGCAATCGGGTACAGACGTTTGGATTTGGTAAAGGGTCTGTATTATATCTATCTCCCCTCTCTGTTTACCCCCACCTTTCTCTCTCTCTCCCCCTCTCTCTCTATCTCTCTCTCTATATGCCTATTGCTCTTCTCCCTTTCTCTCATTTGCCGTTTGTGAGATGATCCAAGCATCTTGTTAGAGCTACCCGTAGTGGCAGGTGATGGATGGGCTGCAGACAGAGCAGTTGAGTGATTAGTGGACGGCTCCTTTGTGTGGGGGTGGGGGGGGGGGGGTGGGATTGAGAAGTAATGACAGCTATATAGATGATGAATTCTCTGCATCAGTCCCATGTGCGCACTATAAATTGTAGCAGACGACAGGGATGGAATGAGAGATTGTTTTTTACAGGGAGTGGTAGGTAGTGTGTGTGTGTGTGTGTGTGTGTGTGTGTGTGTGTGTGTGTGTGTGTGTGTGTTGGGGGGTGGCTGCCAACTGGTGTTGGGATCAGATCCAAAGCTGCATGCTCATTCACACATGCTGTGTTTGTGTTGTAGATAAATAAAGATACAGACAAATTAAGAAGACACCGAGTTGTTGAAATGGGCATAATGGGGGGTGGTTGCCAGGGTGGGGTTGTGGGGGGGGGGGTAGAGGTGTGAAAGGAAAGAAGAGAGACTCGGGGGAGAGGAACAGCAACTGTATTTTACTGTCACTGCAGTGTCGGCATACTCACCTGTTCACACTCCCTTCATCCCACTGGACAGTGGCCAGGCATGTGGCACAACAAGAGGACAATTTATGTCTGACTCATGTCCATTACAAACACGCTACCCTGATGTCCATTATAAACACAATACCCTGACACGCTCTTTCCTTTTCTACTTCCAGGCACAAACGTATGAACGTGGGTATCACTTCAACCATGTTCAGTGTTGTTAAATAAGGATTATTAAAATATTAAAATCTCTTTTGCTGGTGTGTGCGTGTGTGTCTGTGTCTAGGACCCTGTGTGTCTGTGTGTTTTATGTGTGCATAATTATACACCCAGATGACTATCTTTATTTTTTTGTCTTTCTTCTGCACAGACCCAGCCATGTCTGATGTGGAGGAAATATATGAGTGAGTATTACATCATCTAACAAGCCGAGTAGTCATCAGGTAGAGGGTCATCACCTGCTTCACACTCTTTTTGTCTTGTCTTTCCATCCCTCCCAGGGAGCAGGCAGAAGGTATGTAATCTCTTCCCACATACTTGATAAGGGAGTGTGGTTTGCGATTGGCTCTTTTTTGCGTCCATATGTGGCTCTGATAGGTCCCCGAGATTTGTAATTGGTGCCCCCACCCCACCATGCCACAAGGAAGCTGATTGGATAACTGCTTGCACTGTTGGTGCCCCCACCCCACCCCTCCCCACCCCACCATGCCACAAGGAAGCTGATTGGATAACTGCATGCACTGTTGTCCCCCTTGGGGCAGAGTGGATATTTGTCACCTGGTTATTATTACTCTCTGAGCTCATCGTCAGGGGGAAAAGGGGGGAACAAATGGTTTGTGCGCCGCTGCGCCTCTGTCCCCAGCAACCCCCCTCCTCTCTATGTGTATATTATACATATATGTTACTAACTAGCTACCCAACTTAGAGTATGTTATTTCAATTTTGTACATTTTTTTAACAGTTAGCTATTAGTGGTCTTACTAACATAAACTCAATTTAGTTTTGATTGATGATTTGTCTTTCTCTCTCATTCTCTCACTCTATCTCTTAACACCTTTTGGTCTGTGGATTCTGGGATCTATAATAATGTGATGCAATTTTATGCCAGAGCAAAAATAGCAACGCTTGGTGATTTGATTGATAAAAAAGAGAGATGCTGGTGATTAGCTGGTGACTTAGTATCTGCTCTTGGGTATAGATCCCAAAGAATGGTACAGGGACTACTCAGGGGCTGGAGGGCTGGACTGCCTGCCTGCTCATCAGCCTTCAATTATAGACATTCATGGTGGTCCAGCAGAGGTTTCATATCCAGATCTGTTTGTTTCACCCACCCAAGCTGTCTCTGTCTCTGATAATAGATCTGGGATGCTACTGTACTCTCAAGGGATGCATGCTAATAATTTCACAACAGCTGATTACACTCAGCTGATTACACTGTGTTAAAATGTGGGCATTTCAGTCAAAGGAGCTAAGTTGTGAACAACTGGACTTCTTTTTGGAGCTTGAAGATGTTTCGCCTTTCATCCAAAAGGTTTCTTCAGTAGTAAAGTGAACCGAAGTGAAATGACGAAGCCTTTTGGATGAAAAGTGAAATATCTTTAAGCTTCAAAAAGAAGTCCAGTTGCTTGCAACTTAGCTCCTTTGACGACCATGACCTGGTTCAATTAGAATCTACACTGCATTTCAGTTTTCTTAAAGACAGACCTGACACCAAGTGGAGGGCCCATTTACCTGGCAGCCAGTCAGCATCCCATTTGTGGAGGATGCTATATAACAGCCATATCCCTAAATGCTCTAGTGACCTTCACTGGTGTGTGCTGTGCTGTGCCATGGCCACAAAGGCCTGATACATCTAGCTCATGTATGCAATGCAGTGTGCCTGACAATGTTTTTCACGTGTTGTGTAATTGCACAAAACGGGCTTCTCTTTTTTTTTTGCTGGATAATACATGCAGTCGTTTTGGGTTCATCTTCTAAAAGGAGATGTTTAACTTTGGGCTCAAGTACTCCAGAGATATTTATGTACAGATTTGAACTTTTTGATGGGACAAGCAAAGGTGTCCATCTCAAATTGCCGCAATGGAAGAAGAGGGGAATGTGGGGGATCGGGTAAAAATGTTCAAGGCACTGGTTGAGTCTAGGATTGCAATGGAGTAGAGCATGCTTATTTTCAGGTCACAGACAGCATTGAATTGTTTTTAAGTGTTTTAATTGTTTTTGTGTGGACAAAGCGATGTGGTCAATTAATGGTGCTGGTGGTCTGGTCTTTAGTTGGTCATGTTTTTCCTTTCTTTTTTAAATTGGGGGAGGGTGGGGATGGGGTTGTTGGCTCATGCAGCGGACGCTTGGACCATGTGATGGTTCAATAAAAGGGATTTTAAATGTCAAACGTCTCTCTTTCTCTGTCTCTCTCTGTCTCTCTGCCTCTGTCTCTGTCTCTCTCTCTTTCTCTCTCTCTCTCTCACACACACAAACACACACACACACACACACACACACACACACACACACACACACACACACACACACACACACACACACACACAGAGGAGGCAGAGGAAGCAGAGGCAGAGGAGCCAGAGCAGCAGGAAGAAGACGATGGAGGTGAGGGTCGTCATAACAACAGTGAGATGCCCATGACAGCTGTGTTCGGTGCACTCTGACTCTTTGTTCTGTTTTGTGAATGGGTTGTTCCATCCCATCCCGGACTCATCCTTCTGCTGTGGCGGACATGCCAACCAGGCGAACAGCAGGAGTACACGGAATATCAAGGTAGTGTACTTGTGTCGGTTGTGGGTACTTCTGAAACGACATACACATCTGTCATCGCTGTATGTCATCAATTTACAAGCACAGGCTTGAAACAGCTGCTCACGGAAAAGTGAATAGTCCTCTCAATCTTGGCAGTAAAATAAAACCTGCTCAGACAGGAACTGACAGGGTACTGACAGGGCCGACACTAGAGTAGAATAGACTGCTCTTTTAAAAAAACAAGTACAGGGACTAGTTCAGGAATGCTTTCTTGGATGTGCATGATCCGTAAGGACAATAAATATTCTATCTATCTATCTATGATTACACTTGTGAGCAATAACAAAACAGTGATACTGCATATTATGTTACTGACATTAATGAGTTTTGTCAAAGTCATTTTTGTTTGTGTTGTAGAAAGCATAACTTGAAGTATACAGTACCTGTATACATGCCGTATTAACAAATATTCTCATATGTGTACGGACATACGCATTATGAATCAAATATCTTACCCATTACATTACGTCTCCACCTTTTGTCAGTGAAAACAACATTTCCCAGTTTACAGCTGTAGTTGAATGTTATAGTGGATCCTGCCAGTGCATGATGGGAGATGTATAGGCTCTTTGCCATGCAAAGAGCCTATTTTGTGCTTTACATACATAAACATGTTCTCTCTCCTCTCCATCTGTGTTGGGGCCCTGGTTCCTGTGCCCATGCTGCACTCTCATGGGCTTCTAGATCAGGGGACTCAAGAAGAAGGTGAGACTATGGGACTACCTCTGGAGCCTGTGTCACCTTTACACCCTAACCTCTCGTGTCATCCCATAGTGTGCTGATCATCTCTCTCGCTGTTGCTCTCTCTCTCTCTCTCTCTCTCTCCTTTTCTTTCTTTCATTCATGCTGTCTCTTTTCTTTCTTACTCTCTTTCCTTTCTCTATTTTCTTTCTCTTTTCCTTTTCTTTCTCTCTCTCTTTGTCTCTCTCTCCTTTTCTTTCATTCATTGTCCGTCTCTCTTTTCTTTCTTACTCTCTTTCCTTTATCTCTTTTCTTTCTCTTTTTTTTCTCTTTTCCTTCTCTCTGTCTCTCTCTCTGTCTCTCTCTCTGTCTTAAATGGGAAATTACCTGCTTTAAATGCACAGGCAGGTGGAATACATAACAGGATTTTTACTTTCTGCAGCCAAGATGGCCATCTCTGGTCAATCTCTCTCTAAACAGCCTCTTATCTAAATTGCATGCATTTTGTGAAGTGTTTATGGTGGGTAAACACTGTATAGTCTTATAGATCTGTAATGGTCTCGTGTGTGGTGAATGTTTGTCCACAATTTTAAAACATAGATATCTGTCCAAAAGCTTAACATTTTAAATAGACATAGAAGTAGGACCACTGCAAAGTAGTCCCAAGCTCACTAACTAAAACTAAAAAACTATTCAGCATAATCAATTTCTCTCTCTCTCTCACTCCTATGTTGTTCTCTCCTGCTTTTTACCCTGCCAGAGGAAGAGAGACCCAGACCCAAGTATGTTTCCTTGCTGTCCTTCTCCCCTCATCACAGTTATTGGTTTATTGCATTATGTTGAGTGTCATTCGGAGCGCCTACTGTAGCAGACCTTATTTTGTTGACCGGGACATTCTGTGCTGCCAAATGCATTACTGCCCTTGTTAAACAGAATTATTTTTGTATAACCTGCAGATTTATGAAATGGCTCAAACCATAGACCTCTCCTGCGCTGCGTACATCCCATATTGTGATTGTTATGTGGACAAAAATGAACATACTATGCCCTATCTATTACACGGACAGAATTACGTACTTTTGTCTAAACTTTAGTGTTTATTTTGTCCATAAATGTTGCTTTTGGTCCACAAAAGGCAAAGCACAACAGTCAATTCAGTGATTTAAATCAGTCTTTTCTGTACAAAAAAAGAATGTGTTCATACACTGTCTTGCAGGGTTTTGTGACTGTGTAAGAACGTAATGTAGGCTATTTAGCAGCGATCTCAAACTGAGGCTATTTAACTTGACATCCCAGAACATTTTTTAGTGGATTACATGCTGTGATTTCTGTCTCCTTCCCAAGGCCCATGGTCCCTCAGCTGGCCCCTCCAAAGATTCCTGAAGGAGAACGGGTGGACTTTGACGTGAGTGTAACTGGTTGCTAGCCTGGTAAACCAGCCCCTCGTACTTCATTTCATTTTGTACAGAGGGTCTGGACCAGACACCGTCAGAAACGATTTCTTGCTGGAGGTGTGGATTCTGCTGAAGTTTAAGCCTCTGCCTTTACCCAATCGCTAACGCCTGGTCGTCGCATATGGAATTAGCCTACCTACGCGCTACAATTCAAATGTAGCACACAAGGTCAACGTCATGGCTAACAAACACACCCCCTGTTCGCTGATTGGATCGGTCTTGCTGGGGCCGACTAAATGACCCTCAAGAGTTTCCGGTCCAGACCCTCTGTACAAAATGAAATGAAGTACGAGGGGCGGGTTTACCAGGCTAACTGGTTGCTGGCTTCTCCACAAAGTCATAAATGGGCACCAAGACTGACAGACAAAGGCCATTGATGTAAATAGTCAAGCAGTAAGTAATGTTTTCAGGAAGCTGCTGTCTGGACACATTTGGCAAAAGAAGGGAAAGGTTGTGAAGGGAAGAGAATAAGGGAAAGCAGTTTCATTATATGAGCAGTGTAGTGAACAGTGAGGAACAGTTAAGAACAGTTTTCCATGTCACAGTTGCCTATGTAGCCATCCATACGATAGCAGTCTAGATTTCAAGCATTTGTAAGTATGTAACACCTATGCAGCGTGCACAGTTCCACAGCACCATTGGTTCAACATCAACAACGGTGTCGGATTCATGCCAAAGAAATCAAAACATTTCTTCCAAATTTCTTCCAGTCTCCTTGCCCATTCCAGCCTTTTACCCTCTGCGTGTCTGGGTTTCCCTACTAGGATATCCACAGGAAAAGAATGGAGAAAGATCTGCTGGAGCTGCAGACTCTGATTGAAGTCCACTTTGAGCAACGGAAGAAAGAGGAGGAAGAGCTCATTGCACTGAAGGAGCGGATTGTGAGTTTTCTGATAAAATTAGTTTTGCTGACTAAATAAAAAAGGTGGAAGATGCTTTAGACAAATGTTTGGGTGCATGTTTTAGGGACAACATCAGTTTATGTCTAGCATGTCACATTTGATGATGAAATGTGTTTTATATGTGACTGACTTAAAGGCCTTTGTATGAATAACAGTGCAGACACACAGGAAAAAGTCTTAAACACAGAAGGGGTCTGTAAACACTATGTTAGCCTGGCTATTGCGACTTGTCAATGCTCTGCAAGCATTGGTCTGGCCAATCTGTGTTGTAAACCCATTTCTCAGAAGGCGGGCTTAACCCGCCTCTTTCAAATGCCTCTGTTTGCTACCTGATGAAGCTTTAACCAATCACACCCCTCTGTCCTCTGACGTATACGCAGCGAAGGAAACTGCTTGATTCAAACAAAAAGTAGTAGTAGCCTGTAGTCATATGAAATGGCGTTAAATGATTTTTGTTGGACTTGTGAGGTGAACATGAGAGTGGCTGGTCATTCAATATTGATATTCGAAAAACGAATCAGTGTGATCAAAGGCGAAATGACCACAACAACAGGGTTCTGGCAAAGCCCCATCGACTTGGCTACCAGCGTGGATAACTGATAAATGAAACTTTTACCGAAGCAAGAAGGCAAGATCTTACTCACTGTTTTTGGTTACAGTTGCGAGCCACAGGGCTGAGAGACTCTGAACTCTGGCATGCCATAAATACATAGAGCAGGAGTTAATACAGCCAACAGCTTTGATAGATGGAGATTAAACAGTGGTATCCAAAGGACAGGACAATGCATTTCTTGATCTGGGTCCCTGTCGCGAGAAGTGCCAACGATCTACGGGCCGAGAGTACGTATAGTTGGCACGAAGTAATGTAAGTGACTGGGTAACGCCCATGATATGTTTGATTAATGCCATAAAGAAATGTAACAGCACTTGCACTTGATAACGATCCATTTTTATTTGTGTTAGACAGTTGGGTTGCACTAAGCAACAGTTGCCGTGGTGTTTGAGTGGGTAGGCGGGTGTGTGGGCCTCTTGCATAATGTTAAAGTTTTACATGGTTTCCAAATAGCAAACCCTGTTGAAATGAAAGACAATAGGTCTAGGTCCAATGAGGACAGTGACAAAGCAGAGCGCGGAGTATTCTGAATTCTGATAATAATCCGATTAATGATTAATCTGATTATTCTGCTCATGTAAGTAACCGCACTGAGTCTGGCTGTTGTAGAACACATTCTTTTTCAGGATACTCAAAAAACGTTCACCCCAATATGCTGGATCTCAAATAATGAGATGTTGGTACCCCTTAGGTGGGCAAAGATTGCCATACATTTTCCGAAAGCTTACATTCTCAGGTATTGGTAGATGCTTAATAACCATCTGGGACTATTAGGTAGCGTGTGAATCTAATCCAAGTCCTGCTTGGCAAATGTCTGGTGTTGATTGACAGGAACGGCGGCGATTTGAAAGGGCTGAGCAGCAGCGTGTCAGGGCGGAGAAGGAGAGGGATCGGCAGACCAGGCTTGCGGTGAGAGAGCCCTGTACACAGTTACAGCCACACTATACAACACCAAATTATAAACAAAACATACTCGACTACTATAGAAAAATAACAGAAAAAAAACTTTATATTGTGGCAGCTGTGGCCTAGAGGTTAGGGAGTTGGTCTTACGATTGGAAGGTTGCCGGTTCGAATCCTGCCCGACCCATGGTTGAGATGTCCTTGAGCAAGGCATCTAACCCCACACTGCTCCAGGGACTGTAACCGATACCCTGTAAATATCTGTAAGTCGCTCTGGATAGAGTGTCAGCTAAGTGTAATGTAATATGAGGGGTCCTGAAGTTAGTTCTGTGACAAACATCAGAGGTGGCAAAATAACCCCTAGTCAGAGATAAGTGCTCTGGGGATGTGAAGTACGATGGAACGATGGTTCTTGGGAATGTTTTAGGGCCACTCCCTACATCCAGATTTGGGATCTTTATGAGCACTATCTTATCTCGGGTGGTTGCTCGATGGCCTTTGCTTTAACTTCTAATCCCTCTTAATAATTATACATCTGGCTACTCTGACTAAGAAACCATCACCTCAACATGCTTACAATCTAAAATTTCCACTGCAATACTATGTGAACGTATGATGAAGTCATAACATACACTTATATAAGTGAATACAAATGGGGTTTTTTAAAGATATTTGTAGACAAATTCTATGATTTTAGAGCAAAGAGTGACTGTATCCAAACTATTCCACCACTGAGGCACCAAAAAAGAAAGAGAGTTAAAAAGTTTCAGGAAAAAAGGTGTGGTGCCCACACTGCTCCCTTATCCTCCTTTTTATTCACAATTTAGCACACATCACAACCATACACAGCCATACAATATTGCACAAAACAACATGGACAATACCTGGCCACAAGGCAAAACAAACAAATAAACAAAAAACAGTAAGGAGACAAAGAACAAATAAATAAAGAAAAAATCTTACATTTCACAGTCTGTGGGCCGTCCATTGTTCAATTTCACTTTGTAGTTTTTATAATCTCTATATAATTTAATACTAAGGACCATGTGGACATGAAGTCACGTAGTCTTGAATGCTATTTACTTATACTTTATTAAAGGGGAAGAAAGTATAATAGTCCTTTAGGCAAAAAACTAAAGATAATACTCTGGCAACAACTCAGGCTAGCGTGATAAATAGAAATTGAAGCTCACTCACATTCCAGAGCTTTCATGCATGCTGTGAAGCAATCACTGTGTGTGGGAGGATAAGATGCCATTTAGGAATTTGACTTTTACTTGACATAACAAAGTGTCAGAGATTCACATGCAATTCACTGGCCTTTCTTTTTTTTCCCCATTAATCTGCTCTGACTGTGTGTCCTTCCTCTCGCTTCTCTACCTTTTTTAGGAGGAACGCCAGAGAAAGGAGGATGAGGAGGCCAAAAAGAGAGCAGACGACGAGGCAAAAAAGAAGAAAGTTCTCTCTAACATGGGCGCTAATTTCGGCGGATTTCTTGCAAAGGTTGATTGCCACATTGTAAAAAATTTCACAAAATATTTATTGACCTAGACATAGCTTAAGACAAACATTTTGTAAGGGGTGAATGTGTTTTGTTCCTCTTTTGTTGTGCATGTGTGTCTATGTGTGCTTAAGCATATGTGTGTGTGTGTGTGTCTGTGTCTGTGTCGGTGTGTGTGCACGGGTGTGCGTGTATGTGTGTGAATGCAGGCAGAGCAAAAAAGAGGAAAACGAATGACAGGAAGGGAGATCAAAAAGAAGACCCTGTATGACCGGCGCAAACCTCTGTCACTGGACAACATGCGGGAGGATGCCCTGAAGTCAGTTGCACACTCTCACAAACTCAGCCAATCACACATTCACTCCTTGAAGTTGTGCATTACATACAGTACAGGCCAAAAGTTTGGACACACCTTCTCATTCAATGCGTTTTCTTTATTTTCATGACTAGAATATAAGTCATGTTTTAAGTTATTTCACACTTTTTTGTCAAGTACATAATTACCTCTGCCAAGGAGGTTATATTTTGCCAGCGTTTGTTTGTTTGTAGAGTAGAGTAGTTACTTTACTTTGTTGTTCCGAGTTACTTTATTGATCCCGGAGGAAATTAAGGTGTCCAGTAGCATACACATTGTTTGTTTGTTAATAGCATAACTCTGAAAGTTCTGGACGGATTTTTAATAACATTTTCAGGATAGATCAGAAGTTGGCTAAATTAGAACTGATTAGTTTTTGGTGGTGATCCGGATCAACATCTGGATCTAGGATTTAAAAAAAATAAAAATCTTTAACATTACAAGATAGGGCCAATTTGGACATTTTTGCTCATAACTCTACAAATAATGCTCAGAATTACCCATCAAACAAAAAGGTCTTCAGGTGGGGATGGTATAAGGTGGAGATTTCAGCTGCCTTGGCGGAGGTCTGCGCTCTCCGGGTGCTTTCCCAGTTCCATATGTGTTTATTCACAGTTTTGATGCTCTCAGTGACAATCTACAATGTAAATAGTCATGAAAATAAAGACAACACATTGAATGATAAGGTGTGTCCAAACTTTTGGCCTGTACTGTATACATGTAAATAATAGCATGTAGCAATATGTCTAATGTCACTGTCGTTTCAGTTATATGAGGCAAATGTAGCCACTTTCCACCTTGTGCTTCTCTTAATTGTATTTTTGCTTCTGCAGGCAACGAGCACAGGAGATGTGGAATTGGATTTACCAGCTGGAGTCAGAGAAGTTTGACTTCATGGATGAGATGAAGCGGCAGAGATATGAGGTGTGGCTTTAGGGTTGAGGATGCAGTTATGCAATGCTGTGATAAATGTTTCGAGGTATCATATATCACATTTATAGAGGACTGTGTGTGGGTAACAGTTTGTTTTACGGTTCCTTTTTTCTACATATGTAGTATTATGTACTTACACTGTACATACCCAACACTAACCCTAACCCTATGGTACAATTATAGTACATAATGTTACATATACCATATGTTCTAAATAGGCCTTTATACACTGTTACCTTTACAGTAACATAGAAAAGGAAATGAATACATCACAATAATAACAGCAATAATAATAATGAAGATTACAGCTGGTGGTAAATTAACCCAATAGCAGAGATAGGAAAATAAATAAATACGTACTAATGTTTCTACACATAGTTTAGTACATTCTATCAGCAAGAAACCAATCGGCACATATAAGTGTTTACAAACACCATGCAACCACTGCGTAAACATTAAACAACACAAAGATTTTATAGATTTTAAAACCAAACAAAAATACAAAAGCAAACACTTTGTGAATTGCAACACAACGCATGTGGTATACCGTCTTGTATGTCCATGTAATTGTTTCTATGTGGGACGAACAAAAAGACGCCTGAAAGAAAGAGTGGCTGAACATAAATATGCAATAAGAACCAACAATGAGGACTACCCGATGGCGCGCCACTTCAATTGCGCACATAACAGAGATGCCAGTCTACTAAAAGTAGAGGCGTTGGAACATGTACAGATGCCCCCTAGAGGGGGCAATCGTCTTAAGAAACTTTTACAAAGGGAAACATTCTGGATACATACATTAGACGCACTGACTTATCCAGGTCTTAACGAGGAGATTGATTTTAGACCATTCTTATAAAAGTGGTTATCTTGCTAAGTAAACTGGATCTAATTATAAATGCTGATAGAATGTACTAAATGATGTGTAGAAACATTAGTACGTATTTATTTATTTTCCTATCTCTGCTATTGGGTTAATTTACCACCAGCTGTAATCTTCATTATTATTATTGCTGTTATTATTGTGATGTATTCATTTCTTTTTCTACAGTATGTTACTGTAAAGGTAACAGTGTATAGAGGCCTCTTTAGAACATATGGTATACATTAACAATCTATGTGCTTCGTTGATATGAGTTCATCAACCATGTGACCTTCTGAACTGATAAATAGGTCACCAAGTTGAACTCCTCCTTGTTACGCCCTGACGAAGACCCTATGTGGGTTGAAACCGGTTGGCGTTTTTAGAGCTACCATATGCCCCAGCTAAAATAAAGGGTTTTTAACGTAGTTTTACCTGTATTTCCTTGTCTCAATGCAAGAGTTGCCTGGAGGAGGCCCAGAGGCCGCAAAGTTTACTTAAGGGACTACTGTCTTTTGACTTCAAGAGAACCTGCATTTTGGAGTTTACTAAACAAAGAAACAAGAGCGCTCAGCTTGCTTCCCCTCCCTGTGTTTTTTTGGTGTCTCTGTAAAGTTGATGTTGGACTACCTTTGTATAAAATGCACTAAAATAAAACTGCTTTGCATTGCCTTCATTAAAATATTTTGCCCCATCCCTTCACTACTGTAAAGTATGTAGTATGCTGACAGGCACATCCAAAGGCCCAATGTTGAGAGGTTACCTCCTCTGTTTACATACCACTGACTCAATAACCACAGGCCTCTCGTAAAGTTACTAATACAGTTACTGTGTAGTGTGACACAACTGAATAGCCATGTGTTGGAAAGGCAAGGCCTCAGTTCTCACATCAATTTGCTTTCCATAAACTTTATAACCTACTATTACTGTCAACACGGAGAGTCTTTCACTCATGAATGTCTGACCTTAATAGTGTGTTTTAACAGCATGAGTACAGATGTAAATATCCGTGATCACAGACCCTTTGTTGTGGTGAGGCTCAGAGGACCCTGTCTGACTCAAAGCAGATGCCAAACAGGGGAGTGTGTGTGTGTGTGTGTGTGTGTGTGTGTGTGTGTGTGTGTGTGTGTGTGCGCACGCATATATATGTGTACAAGTATCTACATGTTATGCTTGCACAAGACTTTTAAGTGTAATGTCTCTTTTATTCTTCTTCAGATTGTTGTCCTCCTTAACAGAATTTCTCATGCTCAGAAGTTGTAAGTTTGTACTTTTCGTTTAAAGTACTTTCCATGAAATCCCTCTTATTGAATTTCATACTGTACAATTGTGTGTATTTAATTAGAAGCTAGTATCTGCTGTGTATTTTTTCTGTTCCTATTCATCATTTGCATATCTTTAACCCAGTGTCTGGTCCTCTGTGTTCTCCAGCAAAAAGGGTCATGGCAACAAGGGCAAGGTCGGGGGTCGCTGGAAGTAAGCGCTGCCTGACCGTGCAGCGAAGCGAAGCAGAGGACATGGTCACATGGAGAGAGGGAAATCCTTCCCTTCCTCATCTTTTCTCTCCCACTCTCTCCCCAGGGCAGCCAAACAAAAGCAATGTTGTGAAAAGATGATTAAAGGCCAAATGAGACAAATGCTCTCCTTAAATGTTTTATAATCTGCCTGTCAGCCTATAAATACAGTAATGTTTCTTGCACATTATTATTTGGTTTGCAGTTAAATTACATAAAGCACTGACATGGTTGGTTAAAAAAAAGGTTTTAACGGCCAGGGAGTTACAACTGTGGCTACTGTTCAAACATGTGGTTTTCATGTCTTTACAAGCACACACAAAGAGTTTCACACTATCAGGTGTGTGTTAAACTGTGAGGAGAAGAAATAAATACCACCTTGTGGGAGAATTAGCTGTCCTTTGAAGTCACTACCAGTATATTCTTAGGGGATAGGGGGTACAAATTAGTTTTTTGTTTTTTTTCATATTCATCAAAATATGAAAATTTTTCATTTTCATTTTTATCAAATTTTTCATTTTCATCAAAAATGCCTTATTTCCCCCCCAAAAAACTGTTATGTTCCTTGAAGATGGATTCGAAGGGCTAGTCACCCTTTCATACCTCTTTAGGGGTCTATTTTCACGATCATATGAGCACTGTCTGACATCCGTCAACTGTCAAGCCGGGACAACATGCTATTTTGACAACGGAAAAAGTGAACATTGCACCTGGCGCATGGTTCAAAAGGGTTTGAAGTTACCTAATTAACCATAGGTGTGTTCAGGGCGTAACATGCAATAAACCAATCAGACTTCCCTGGCCATCAGGAGGGTTTTCCTTCGAAGACAGATCTGCTCGTTCTATTTTCGCTGATGGAAGAAACCCACCAAAACCCTCATGCATTCGTTATTTTGACTTTTTCTTTAGGTCTGTTTTTTCACGTACTTGTGTGAAACATGATTTCCCTTTGGTTATGATAGGGCCCTTTGTCTCTATGTTTTATCAGTTTTATCAGACTTGACTCTTCCTTTTACTGTTGTTTTTCTGCTAGTCATCATTACTCATGTCTGAGTCAGCCAAATGGCTGGTGCGGTGGGGGTAAGATTTATGTCTCTCTGTTAAATAAGATCCAGCTGTATGACCCAGAGGCACACACGAGTCTGTTCCAGATTAATAGAAAACAGTGACATAAGACTGGTGACATGGTAGAAGAGCTTGTGTGTCGAGTTGAGCTGCTTCGTCGAGATGAGTACCCGTAGCTGGATTAGATACAACACTACTGTCTAACTAACCCATAGTTCGAATTACATGGGAGCCAATGGGAGCTGAGCTCCCATACCCTCAGGCTCCAATGAAAGAAGCAAATTTCATTTACTGTGGAGGCTTCTCGAATATGTCATATTACCATGATAAGCTTAAATATATCACCATATAAACATAAATAAAATTCGCTTCATGTACGATCACCATGCAGCCATCTTTGTATTGAATTACGACGTGATATTGATTCACCATCACACCACTATGCGCGCAAATCTGAAATTTGGGGCTTGCGAACGTGAAGTTCAGTCCGAAGAAGACTTCTCATCTACCTCCTATCTTATATCAATCTTCCTTCATTTTGTAATGCGTTTTTAGAAATACAAAAATAATACGTAGGTTGCCTAAACTTTCCGCCATGCCACCGAAAAAAACAACACTGGCTGGCCTTGTGTCGTTTGGCTTCACAGCGAAAAAAAATAAAAAGGACAGTGCGTTTTGCTTTTTTTTTTTTTTTTTTTTTTTTAAAGATAGAGACCCCCATAGGGTCAAATTTATAATTCGAACCCTGAACTAACCCTACTTGTAACCCTAACTTTCAGAACACTGGATCATTTTGCCTTTGTCATCTGGGTCTCTCTTTCTTGCTAGTGGGCCATGGTAAAATTCTGTGGTAGTCAGCCAATTTCATGATGCATTCCACACAGTGAACACATCAAGTGTCAGAAGCAGAAAAGACAACCTCCACAAAGTTTGAACAATGGGCCAGTGTTATTCCTTCGAAGTTGGAAGATCCAGGGAGATGCACCACTGCTGATAGAAAGACATTGCATCATTAAAAATAGGTCATGTCCAAAACTTGAGTGACGAAGAAAAAATCTTTCAGAGAGAAGGAACCATGGACACTCAAGATCCTGATAAACCTTTAGGGGCAAGAAAACACATCATAATGTTTAAAGAAAACCACACTGTCTTTAGAGAAAACATTTGGTATTACAGAGGAAAAAGCATTGGAAACCAGCGGTAGTAGAAAAAAGAAAATAAAAGAAAACAAGCTTAGTCATTGTGCTGTTAGCGCCCTCGTCTGGCCGAACATTAAGATGCCAGATTACACTACCACCAAGACTAGAACATGGGCTTGTCTCTAATTAAGGGGGGAGGTGCAAGGAGCGAGGAAATGATGGAAAGGATGACAGGAGGAATGAAAGGAAGTGCGGAATGAATTGCGGAATTGACTGCAGACTGCTTCCTTTTAACATTCGCCCACAATGTGATCTCAATTAGCATGGCTGGTTAGCTGGGAGCAGATGTGGTCTCCACAAATGAAGTTATGGTCCTTTATGAGATGAGCAGCAGTGAACCTGAGCTGTCTTGAGGGGCTTCTGCTCAGTATGGTCCAGTCAAAATATAAAGAACTCAAAGAACAATGAAGGAGACAGCACTCCTAGTCTTACATTTTATTGCCCGTCAAACGTTTCGGGTCTCCCTTCTTCAGTGTCAAGCAAACCAGCACTCGCAGGTGCAATATATACAATTATCACAAACGTATCCACTCACTTGACTATTTAACATGACGCAACCTGAAAAGAAAAGTTTTTTTAAATAAATCATAAAAAGCCGCTCAATACATTTTTTTCATTTAGCCCCTTAGGCATAATCGTATCCAGGTGATGAATCCAAAAACATTCTCTTTGAATTAACAACTTATCTGTGTCCCCGCCCCTTTTTGGCATCACCACTGTTTCTATGCCACAGAATTTCAGGTCACTGACGGCATGTTTTAATTCATGAAAATGCCGCACCACAGGTGATTTCTCGTCACTATTTCTTATTGCACATTTATGTTCACAGATTCTTGTTTTTAGTTCTCTTTTTGTTTTGCCAACATAATAAAGATACAAGGATACAAGGAGTTTTATTTGTCACATGCATAGACATACTAGTAGGACATGCAGTGAAACTGTTGATTGTGAGTCTAGACTGTGCATGGGGAGTGGGGAGTAAAGTGCATAGAATGCATTTGGGGGGGATGACTACCATAAGAAGGGCAGAGGTAGAAAAAAGGTGAAGGGGGGTGGGATAAAGTGCATAAAGTGCAGTTATGGTTGGGAGGAAGGACTGGCTGTGGTGGCAGATGACGGGCTGTGGCTTGGGGGTTGCACTGCGTGTGCAGCTGACAGCGCTGAGGTGGGGTTGGACAAACGTGTGTGGAGAGGGCTGGGGAGCAAAGATGTGTGCTGTGTGCGTGTGGGAGGGGGGCTTGAGCCGTGAGGGCTGTGACTTCTGTGCTGTGTGTGTGGGGGGGTGGAGGGAGGTGGCATGAGGCGGGCAGCAAGACTATATACTGTGTGCTGTATGTGTGCGGGGGTGGGGGGGCTGTGAGTGAGGGGGGGCAGTGAGGGTGACGCAAGCTCCGTGTGTGGTGGGTGGGGGCTTGAGCTGCGAGGCCTGTCTGTTAGGGGGGGCATGAGTTGGGGGCGTAAGGGCTGTATTCTGCATGCTTAGTGTGTGTGTGTGTGTGTGTGGGGGGTGAGTGGGCCTTGAGCCGTGAGGTAAAGTTAGGTTGTGTGTGCTGAGTGGTGGATGTGTGCAAAGTCAGTATACTGTGTGTTCAGGGTTCTGATGGCCTGGGGATAGAAACTCCTCCTGAGTCTTTCAGTCCTAGCCAAGTGATTGCGTAGGCATCTTCCAGACCTCAGGGGTTTAAGCAGCCCATTTCCAGGATGAGAGGAGTCCTTTAAAATCTTTTGGGCCCTTAAAAGTACTCTTCTGGGATAGATGTCTTGCAGAGCAGGGAGTGGAGTTCTAATGGTGCGTTCAGCTGAACGTACTACTCTCTGCAGAGTACTGCAATCTCTGACTGTGGAGTTTCCATACCAGGTGATGATGCTACCTGTTAGTACACCCATCAGGACAGATGAAGAAACCTTGAATTTCCTTAGCTGACGAAGGAAGAAGAGTCGTTGTCTGGACTTCTTCAGTACATATTGTGTGTTAACAGTCCATGTAAGATCTTCTGTGATGTGGACACCAAGGTACAGTATTTAAAACTTGGGACTCTCTCTACAGGTTGCCCGCTGATCATTAGTGGAGTATAGCTGCTAACCCGCTGCCTCCTATAATCCACCACCATTTCCTTTGTTTTACTGACATTCAGTGTCAAGCTGTTAGACTGGCACCACTGTGCCACCTCCTCAACTTGATCCAAGTAGGCCTGTTCGTTGTTGTTGCTGATTAAGCCCATGACCACAGTGTCATCAGCAAACTTGATAATGGAGGTGTGACTACTGCTGGCTTTGCAACCATGAGTGTAGATGTTGTACAGCAGAGGACTCAAAACGCAGCCTTGGGGAGCTCCAGTATTGATGGTTAATGTGTCAGACCACCTACTCTAACCACTTGTGAACGGTTAGTGAGAAAGTCCAATATCCAGTGGCATAGTGTGGTGTTCAGTCCCAGGGCCTTCATCTTTGTGACCAACTTGAGGGGTATTATAGTGTTAAAGGCTGAACTAAAGTCAGTGAATAGCATTCTCACATAATTCCCCTTTCCTTCCTCCAGGTGAGTTGGGGTGCTGTGCAGGAGGTTGGTGATGGCATCCTCTCTGGACCTGTTGGTTCTATATTACATGGGCACATCAAGTGGGTGGAAACGTTTGATTGCACCTGCGAGTGCTGGTTTGCCTGACACTGAAGAAGGGAGACCCGAAACGTTTGACGGGCAATAAAATGTAAGACTAGGAGTGCTGTCTCCTTCATTGTTTTTGAATTTACAAGGTTTTAGGTAGCAGCACTCAGTCAAATCGGTTTGGTGAGGTGAGCGCGTTTATTAACTCTTTTGATTTACCAGTCAAAATATAAGCCATGAGTGAGAGAGCTTTTAGTGTTTAGTGTTGCTTCTAACTTGCTTTGGATGAAGGTATGTGGAAATTCAGTGTCTTGCATTGTCCTGTAATACATTATTTCAGTACGCACAAAAACAATTGGTGAGTTTTTGTGCAAATTTTGAGTGTTTTATGCAAAATAAATGAAGACACATTAGGATACACTTTCATCAAGATGCAGCATAAACAAATAAATAAAACATTCTAATCTTGTGTAGCTAATCAATCTGTGTTACCAAGGTGACAAGGACAGTTTACATCAAAGATTCTAGAGGGCTATGCTACTCTAATGGCTCTGCTCTAGAAGCTTTGGTTTCCATTGCCAGACTGTGACATCATCGTAATTTCTCTTTATGACATAAGCATTACCAATATTTGTCATGATATGTTACTGGCAAGATAAGTCTATTTCTGAAGAGCTCCACTGAGGCACACATTAGTGTAGTTCCATGATGATGATACCATGATGTTTACTGGCACTTGATTTAACTTGCACATGATAGTATTAGAATCTGATTAATGATGTCTCATCACAATCAAGCAAACATGGATGAGGCCAGAGAAGGTAAGAAATCCCTTTGCTGAGAGGTAAGAGGATGGCTTGGGGCTATAGAGGTGGAGTGGTGGTAAGCAACTGGTGGGGTGGGGGAGGGTGCTGTGTGGTGTTGGCTGCCTGGGGGTGGTGGGGAAGGGTATCAGGTGTGTGGGTGGAGGTTGTGGATGGGCAATGCAGTGGTGGTGTGGGTAGGGTATAAAGATGGGCAAGCAGGGGGGCTGATGTGTGGTGTTGGCTGCCTGGTGGTGGTGGGGAGGGTATCAGGTGTGTGGGTGGAGGTTGTGGATGGGCAATGCAGTGGTGTTGTGGATAAGGTATAACGATGGGCAAGCAGCTGGTGTCAGTGGTGTCAGTAAAAAGGAGCTCCTAGTGGGTAGGAGGTAAAACTAGGCAAGAGGCTATGTGGTGATAGTGGTGGTGTGGATACGAGGTATCAAACGAAAATACATTCATAGCATTTTCTATCTATGGAGAGATTAGTTTATTTTATTCATAGAATTTATAGCATTGACATTGTCTTATACATTACTCCCTTATTTTTTGTATTTTAAGATATCTTCATTACTTTGGTCCTTTTATTGTGTTTTCCAGTACCTGTCTTAAATGTTTCTGTGCAATGCCTTCAGTGTTTATTTTTTAAAGGTACTATGTCCTTGGGTTTAATGAGAGGCACTCATAAATAGACTGTATTATTGCTATTGTTGTCAATTTCTCAGCACATCTATTTAAATGTATAGCTGACCATATTATCAACACATTGAAAACATTGCATATGGGCATTGAATTGTACTTTTTTTCTCACTTTGAAACAGACCAATCTCAGGCTTCTTGTCTATCATTGGACAATTCTCAGCGAACACAGCCATGCGAAAAACCTTCCCCAGACTTCTGGAAGGATCTGGAGTCTTCTCCTCTGAGCAGATATCTCCAGGATCTCCCTGACGAGTAGGTTATGTCCCACATCTTTGACTGACCAAAGTTCAACTGTAGATTTCCTGAATTGCATAACAAAGAGCGCACTGACGTTTATCTCTGCTTTTCCCAGGGAATGGATGGACTTACATAAGGTCATGCATGATCCTGTAAGTACCTATGCTAATGCCAAGTACCCTATGTCTTTAAAGTGCTAAAGATTTTCCACTGAATTCATTCTGTTGTTACAAATACTTTCCTTCATTAAACCAGATGACAAAGGAGCAGTTTTTCGAACTGTGCATGCCCATTATGAAAATTGTTACCATGAGCTCCCTGAAGGTCATAATCCCAGCATATGTCCGCATGCTGCAGGAGGCCAAATCTGCTGGCAGGTCGACAAATACCTCAGTCTTCTCCCCAGCGTAAAGCAGCTTTCTTTTCTCTCTCTCTCTTATGACACTGAAATGTAAACTAGCATTCAGACCATTTGTTCTCATCACTGATTTACAATATTTTAAGACACAATTAGCTCATAAGAAATAGAAAACCATATCATTGTGTATATATATATATATATATATATATATATATATATATATATATATATATATATATATATATATATATATATATATATATATATATATATATATATATACATATATATATATATATATTCTGCAGAATAGATGCCACAACCTGAAAAAAAATCTTTGTGTGTTCCTGAAGGTCTCCATCATCCCAGGCAAACTGCTGGTCAGGAACCTCATTCCCCGAGTCCCTGGAGGCTGCAATTGAAGTCGCGGTCAAGGATGTTCAGGAGTGTGTGTCAGATAGTCTTCTGCTAGAGACTGCTGAAGTGACAGAGGGCTCAGACAAGTCCACCACATGTGAGCTTCTCTGTACGGTTGCAAGGGAAGTGAAATACAGGATGAAGACCATCCTCACAAACTTTGGCAAATCAGCTGTGCAGTGCTCGCATGGTGGGGCTGAACGCATGATCAGTCTGGTGAAAAGCAGGATAGATGCAAGCGTAGCTTCACAGACAACTCTCCAAAGGCCAGCCTCAGCAACAGTAAACATGACAGAGGCTCAATCCACTCCTCCAGATGACACTCATGATGTGACAAAGGACCGAAGCCAAACACTATCAGAGAAACCAGCACAGTCTCTCAGTGGTCATGCAAGGAGAAGCACAGACAAGCTGTCACACCCAGAGTTTCAGGGCAAAGCCACAGATGCTGTCAGCGAGGTGCTTCTAAAGAGACTTTCAAGTCTTGATGCCATACCCCAATGTCAACGGTCACAGTCCTCTTGCGAGCTGACCAATCAGAGTGATCTCTGTGGTGATGAAAAAAGAGCAATCTCACCTGTGTGGATGGCTGACTTAGCAGCATCTACGCTTACAGACACCTTTGTGGAAGAGTTGATGTTCCTGGTGCAGTCTACCACAAGCTTCCATGAGGAAGAGGGTGACCAAACTGGAATTTGTGGGGATGATGTTGATACACAAAAGAAAGAAGCAAAGTTTGCTGCCCTGGAACTTTACAACAAGATGAAACTCAAGGTGAAAGATATTTTTACCAAAGCAAGGCCAAATTATCCTGGAAAGGTACAGAATGAAGTAGCCGAAGCTCTTATCTCAGAGCAAAAACTTAAAAACACTGAGGAGGATTTAGACCTGTGCACGAAAGATGTTGTAAATCAGATTGTGGTGGTGTACAATTTAATGAGTGAAAATGAGAATGAGAACTTGGATGAGCATGTACGGGCCTGCAGAGAGTCGAATTTCGTTGACAACATTTTGGCCCAACTTGAAAGCTTGCCGGATTGCTCTAAAGACATCCAAAAGGGTTCAAATTCAGAGTCACAGTTATATCTCCATCATCAGAAGAGTGGAACTGTCATGAAAAGCACAAGCCTATCAGCTATCCCACCCGAGGTATTTCATCATACTCTCTCAGATGAAGGCTTTCGAACAAAAGCTATACAGGCAGTAAGTGGCGTTTCAAAAAACGCCGTAAGAGGTTCAAACACATTAATTGAGCCCGAGAGTTCTTGTTCTCCAAACTTGCTCTCCAAACAACTTGCTTCAGATGAAGCAAACCAGCAACAGTATACAGAAGAAGTTCAAAGCAATGTGCATGCTTCTGTTCTCGATGGACAACCAGGCCTGGGTGACCGAATGAATAAAGAACCACAGCAATTAAAAACTCTTGCAGCTGCAGCTGCAATGCTAAAGGCGGCTAATGTCCAATCAGAAGAATGCATTGTGGGTTCTGAGCCACGCACATCATCTCCCTCACAATCTCCCAGCTGCTCAAATATATATGACACACTGGAAGGTGCTGAGACATTTGCTAAAGAACTCAGTGATCTAGTTAAAAGTATTCTCTTGGAGAGCAAGATAGGTCCTGAAGTAATTTCACTAATTGCTGGTAAAAGTGCATCAGACTCTGTGCTCAACATGAAGGAAATCAAACATGACAAAAAAGACAACACACACAAGGAGAATGATGCTGCCTTTGAAATGGTGTATAAGTTTTCCGAAGAGCAAGTCAGGCGTTTGATTCAACAACATTTTAGATGTGCTTCAATGCTGAACGGCAGTGAAGAGCAGGGGGCAGTTGATCATTCAGATGATGTTTTAGTACCAAACCTTCTCACTCAACTGACACAACCCACCAGCAGCAGACCATCTAGTTCCAAATCCAACCATGAACGTACCTCATCTTGTTCTGCCTGTCGCCTGTGTGATGATACAGCAACAGATATTTCCCTGCCGTTTTTGGATACAAAGGAGTATTGCTGCTTGGTCACAATGCTGATCCTAAGGTTACTTGCCAAGATTACAGATCAACAAAGTGTTTCCGCAGATGCAATAAAAAGCACCAGAGACCAAATTGAGAGGGTCCTCTTAGAGTTTATCAATGTTTCAGGACCAAATTCATCAACTTATCCAAAGAATGCAGACGTTCAGAGGGTCTACAGGATTGTTTATGATTACCTAAAAAAGGAGTTTGGCACTGCAGCTGCCGTTAAAGCTGTTGACACACAGGATCTCTCCTTTGACCAACTCCTGATTCACACCTTGGGAAAAAGACTAATGCAGACATGTGACAAGAAGGATCCAAAGATACTGAACGCTCCACGATCTGGGAAACTTTCTAAATTCTGGATCAATCTCAAGGTAAATGTCCTAATTTAATTTAATTACTTAACCATTTTCAATCAATTATAATTTTCGTACAAACTTTAAACCTAAAGTCACCTTAATATTCTATTCTATATTCTTAGTGGTATCATAGAATGCATGTTTTTAGTAACACACCTTTGTTAAATCTATGTTTTTTTTTACAGAGACGTATATTTGGCCAAGCAAATGTGGGCCCTGTTAACAAAAATCAAGACACAAGTAAGTTTTTTTTTTTTTCCTCTGATGCACTGCTTTCAGCATTTAACATCAACCACAAACAAGGAATAATAGTAATAATAAGAATAAGTATCATCATCATCATCATCATTTGTAATATGTGTCCTTTTGTTAACAGACCGACCTGAAGGCACCTCAGCCTCTCTTTCTCCTGAGGATGGTTCCTCATCGAAGGCTAAGAAACACTCTGCCTTCTCCAAGCTGTTCCTGTGTTGCATTAAGCCCAACTGAGCCTTTAAAACTGCTTAGAATTATGCCAAACTTTTGGAACATTTTCAATAAAAACACTGCATGCATTTATTGTGTTAATAAGTCTCTGCACTGTTTCACATGTACACAAGCTATTTTTATCACACTGTGCTAATGACAAATTTCATAGGAATCTCTCCCTTGTACACACAGACATATACACATATGTACACCATATCCCATGTATGTAGATTGTTTAGTACACTCATGCATATGTTGTGCTAGGTCTTTGTTAATAAGAAAACTTTGGCCCTTGCTCCTTGATGTTATATAATGATACAACAGATAATGAACATTTACTGAATAAATTATTTCATAAACACGGACGAGCTATTTGTGACATCAAGCAGGAGACAACGTGTTTCACATAAAAATCCATCTGCAACTCCACAACAGTTGGCATCAACAGACTGAACAAGAGAAAGAGAAAAAGAAAGACAGACAGACAGACAGACAGAGAGAAAGCACAGAGAGAAAGCAACAAACCAGGTTAAGAAAAAAATAGAAAATAAGCCGAATCAGCGGCTCATACTCACGCACGACTCCAAACTTCACATGACCAGCTACGTCTCATTTGGCATGTGCGATCATTCCTAAGTCCTCATCCTTCCTTTGTTTCCTTGAAGGGGGGAGGTGCAAGGAGTAGGGAAATGATGAACAGAAGGATGGAGAAAGGAATGGAGGGAAGGAAGGAATGAAAAACTCAGCTGCAGCCAAATCTGCACACTAGAGCTGAACATCTTTGCCTGAGCCTGACGGGACCCGACTGGAGCCGACGGGTTTGGTCCGGTCCCGGCTTAGTTTCTATCATTTCACACGGGCTCGGGCTGGGTTCGGGCATGCGGGCCAAGTGCGCGGTAACTGAAAGGTCAGGTGATTATTTTAGATGAACTCGAGACAGACGCGAAAATGGATGCTGCGAAGGTGAAAAAGAGGATAGCTTCTGGCAATTAGGTTATTTATTTGTTCCAACTTACATGTTTGTTTCAACTTTTCACGTTTGTCATAGTAAATGATGTTAAAATGTATAAATGTGTCATTCTTGATGTAAGGCAAAAGATCTGTATGCATGCGCATAGTTGAATATGTCGGGCTAAAAACGGGTTCGAGCTTTAGAAAAACTGTCGAGCTCCGGGTCCGGGTCGTGCTCGGGCCAAAATCTATAGGGATTGGGCCTTGCCAGGCCCAAATTTTAATGCCCGATTACAGCTCTACTGCACACTGCCCTCCTTATAACATCCGACAACTCTCACACACACACACACACACACACACACACACACACACACACACACACACACACACACACACACACACACACACACACACACAGATGCTGAGTGTTGCTTCTCACTTGTTGACACTTCCTAAGGGTGTTTGGAAAATAAATGGCTTTTATTATCATGTTATAAGCTATTTCAGTGCCTGCCAAAACAATTGGTAAGTTCTGTGTGTTTTATTCCAAAATAATTGAGCACACATTAGGATACAATTTCATCAAGATGCAGCAGTCATTTAAAATAAACAAATCAATAAAGGCTATATTAACACTTTGGTGTAAAAACTGCTATATACGATGTCCATAAAAATATGATGGCACTGATTGAAACACCATTTAGAGACACCGATCAATTTAGCAATTTGTTATTTTTATTTATTTTAAGTAACTTGAGGACATATAAGCTGTGTGTGGACTGCAAGTCCTGTGGTGCAGCATGATAATGGCCTACACGCTGTTATTAGCAACAACATGGTAACAGTGTTCTAAATCCATCTGCTTTAAGTCAGTTATATAGGTCTAACACATATTGCTATTTTGAAGAAATCCAAACCACTGTAACTGAACAGTATAGAAATGATTTCATTGCCTGAATCAAACATTCTAAGCTTGTGTATGTAATTAACCTGTGTAACCAAGGTGACAAAGACAGTTTACACTGCCAGACTGTGACATCACTGTAATTTCTCTTTATGACATAAGCATTTTCAATATGTCATGACATGTTCCTGTCATGAGAAGTCTATTTGTGAAGAGCTCCACTGAGGCACATGTTAGTGTAGCTTTATCTCAATGATACCATGATGTTTATTGGCAGTTGATTTGATCAAGACTCATTAGGATCAAGCAAAAATGGATGAGACCAGAGAAGGTAAGAAATCATTTTGCATTTGATTATTTAATACTTTTCTCCTTTTATAGTATATATCAAAAATGTAAAGAATTACAAAGTAAAACATGTAGTGAAATTGCATTCTGTTTGTCAGCCTAAGCATAAGTGCATAAGTGTGTGTGTGTGGGATGGGTTGGGTCAAAAGGAGGGGCAAAGTGCTTAAAACAACACTAAGTAGTTTTTTCAACCTTAAAATAATGTTTTTAAAATCGTTTCAGTTGTTTATCAACTTGTAAAAGGGTGAAAGGCACTTCTGAATTCGCTTTGCTGCCCTCCATGGGCTATAATTGTACTGAGTTTAGAGGAGGGGCCATCTCTCTGTAGTTCGAATGAGAGACAAATCTGCTTCCAACCTGTAGGGCGACAAACGAAAATATATTCACAGTATTTTCTATATAGAGAGATATTTTTTTTGATAGAATTTATAGTTTTTGTTGACATCTTATACTTTACTCCCTTTACAGTATTTATTTTTTGTATTTTAAGATATTTTCTTTTGTTTTACTCCTTTTATAGCATTTTCCAGTACCTGTCTTAAGAGTTTATTTCTTTGTCCTGTATGTATATTCTGTTTCTGTGCAGCACCTTCAGTGTTTATTTTTTAACGGTACTATGTCCTTGGGTTTAATGACAGCGGCTTAGAAATAAAATGTTTTATTGCCATCAATCAATGTTCATCACAGTGTAAATGTAATGCTGATCATATCAACACATTGAAAACATTGCATATGGGAATTAAATTGTACTTTTTCTCTGACTGTGAAACAGACCAATCTCAGGCTTCTTGTCTATCATTGGACAATTCTCAGCGAACACAGCCATGCGAAAAACCTTCCCCAGACTTCTGGAAGGATCTGGAGTCTTCTCCTCTGAGCAGATATCTCCAGGATCTTCCTGATGAGTAGGTTATGTCCCAGATTTTTGACTGACCACAGTTCAACTGTAGATTTACTGAATTGCATAACAAAGAGCGCACTGACGTTTATCTCTGCTTTTCGCAGGGAATGGATGGACTTACATAAGGTCATGCATGATCCTGTAAGTATATATTCTGATGCCAGGTACCCTATGTCTTTAAAGTGCTAAAGATTTTGCACTGAATTGATTCTGTTGTTACAAATTCTTTCCTTCATTAAACCAGATGACAAAGGAGCAGTTTTTTGAACTGTGCATGCCCATTCTGAAAATTGTTACCATGAGTTCCCTGAAGGTCATAATCCCAGCATATGTCCGCATGCTGCAGGAGGCCAAATCTGCTGGCAGGTCGACAAATATCTCAGCCTTCTCCCCAGCGTAAAGCAGCTTTCTTTTCTCTCTCTCTCTCTTATGCTACTGAAATGAAAATTAGCTTTCAGACCATTTGTTCTCATCACTGATTTACAACATATTAAGACACAATAAACTCCTGTGAAAATTATACTAATCATAAGAAATAGAAAACCATATCATTGTGTGTATATATATATATATATATATATATATATATATATATATATATATATATATATATATATATATATATATATATATATATATATATATATATATATATTCTGCAGAATAGATGCCACAACCTGAAAAAAAATCTTTGTGTGTTCCTGAAGGTCTCCATCATCCCAGCCAAACTGCTGGTCAGGAACCTCATTCCCCGAGTCCCTGGAGGCTGCAATTGAAGTCGCGGTCAAGGATGTTCAGGAGTGTGTGTCAGATAGTCTTCTGCTAGAGACTGCTGAAGTGACAGAGGGCTCAGAGAAGTCCACCACATGTGAGCTTCTCTGTGCGGTTGCAAGGGAAGTGAAATACAGGATGAAGACCATCCTCACAAACTTTGGCAAATCAGCTGTGCAGTGCTCGCATGGTGGGGCTGAACGCATGATCAGTCTGGTGAAAAGCAGGATAGATGCAAGCGTAGCTTCACAGACAACTCTCCAAAGGCCAGCCTCAGCAACAGTAAACATGACAGAGGCTCAATCCACTCCTCCAGATGACACTCATGATGTGACAAAGGACCGAAGCCAAACACTATCAGAGAAACCAGCACAGTCTCTCAGTGGTCATGCAAGGAGAAGCACAGACAAGCTGTCACACCCAGAGTTTCAGGGCAAAGCCACAGATGCTGTCAGCGAGGTGCTTCTAAAGAGACTTTCAAGTCTTGATGCCATACCCCAATGTCAACGGTCACAGTCCTCTTGCGAGCTGACCAATCAGAGTGATCTCTGTGGTGATGAAAAAAGAGCAATCTCACCTGTGTGGATGGCTGACTTAGCAGCATCTACGCTTACAGACACCTTTGTGGAAGAGTTGATGTTCCTGGTGCAGTCTACCACAAGCTTCCATGAGGAAGAGGGTGACCAAACTGGAATTTGTGGGGATGATGTTGATACACAAAAGAAAGAAGCAAAGTTTGCTGCCCTGGAACTTTACAACAAGATGAAACTCAAGGTGAAAGATATTTTTACCAAAGCAAGGCCAAATTATCCTGGAAAGGTACAGAATGAAGTAGCCGAAGCTCTTATCTCAGAGCAAAAACTTAAAAACACTGAGGAGGATTTAGACCTGTGCACGAAAGATGTTGTAAATCAGATTGTGGTGGTGTACAATTTAATGAGTGAAAATGAGAATGAGAACTTGGATGAGCATGTACGGGCCTGCAGAGAGTCGAATTTCGTTGACAACATTTTGGCCCAACTTGAAAGCTTGCCGGATTGCTCTAAAGACATCCAAAAGGGTTCAAATTCAGAGTCACAGTTATATCTCCATCATCAGAAGAGTGGAACTGTCATGAAAAGCACAAGCCTATCAGCTATCCCACCCGAGGTATTTCATCATACTCTCTCAGATGAAGGCTTTCGAACAAAAGCTATACAGGCAGTAAGTGGCGTTTCGAAAAACGCCGTAAGAGGTTCAAACACATTAATTGAGCCCGAGAGTTCTTGTTCTCCAAACTTGCTCTCCAAACAACTTGCTTCAGATGAAGCAAACCAGCAACAGTATACAGAAGAAGTTCAAAGCAATTTGCATGCTTCTGTTCTCGATGGACAACCAGGCCTGGGTGACCGAATGAATAAAGAACCACAGCAATTAAAAACTCTTGCAGCTACAGCTGCAATGCTAAAGGCGGCTAATGTCCAATCAGAAGAATGCATTGTGGGTACATCATCTCCCTCACAATCTCCCAGCTGCTCAAATATATATGACACATTGGAAGGTGCTGAGACATTTGCTAAAGAACTCAGTGATCTAGTTAAAAGTATTCTCTTGGAGAGCAAGATAGGTCCTGAAGTCATTTCACTAATTGCCGGTAAAAGTGCATCAGACTCTGTGCTCAACATGAAGGAAATCAAACATGACAAAAAAGACAACACACACAAGGAGAATGATGCTGCCTTTGAAATGGTGTATAAGTTTTCCGAAGAGCAAGTCAGGCGTTTGATTCAACAACATTTTAGATGTGCTTCAATGCTGAACGGCAGTGAAGAGCAGGGGGCAGTTGATCATTCAGATGATGTTTTAGTACCAAACCTTCTCACTCAACTGACACAACCCACCAGCAGCAGACCATCTAGTTCCAAATCCAACCATGAACGTACCTCATCTTGTTCTGCCTGTCGCCTGTGTGATGATACAGCAACAGATATTTCCCTGCCGTTTTTGGATACAAAGGAGTATTGCTGCTTGGTCACAATGCTGATCCTAAGGTTACTTGCCAAGATTACAGATCAACAAAGTGTTTCCGCAGATGCAATAAAAAGCACCAGAGAGCAAATTGAGAGGGTCCTCTTAGAGTTTATCAATGTTTCAGGACCAAATTCATCAACTTATCCAAAGAATGCAGACGTTCAGAGGGTCTACAGGATTGTTTATGATTACCTAAAAAAGGAGTTTGGCACTGCAGCTGCCGTTAAAGCTGTTGACACACAGGATCTCTCCTTTGACCAACTCCTGATTCACACCTTGGGAAAAAGACTAATGCAGACATGTGACAAGAAGGATCCAAAGATACTGAACGCTCCACGATCTGGGAAACTTTCTAAATTCTGGATCAATCTCAAGGTAAATGTCCTAATTTAATTTAATTACTTAACCATTTTCAATCAATTATAATTTTCGTACAAACTTTAAACCTAAAGTCACCTTAATATTCTATTCTATATTCTTAGTGGTATCATAGAATGCATGTTTTTAGTAACACACCTTTGTTAAATCTATGTTTTTTTTTACAGAGACGTATATTTGGCCAAGCAAATGTGGGCCCTGTTAACAAAAATCAAGACACAAGTAAATTTTTTTTTTTCCTCTGATGCACTGCTTTCAGCATTTAACATCAACCACAAACAAGGAATAATAGTAATAATAAGAATAAGTATCATCATCATAATCATATGTAATATGTGTCCTTTTGTTAACAGACCGACCTGAAGGCACCTCAGCCTCTCTTTCTCCTGAGGATGGTTCCTCATCGAAGGCTAAGAAACACTCTGCCTTGTCCAAGCTGTTCCTGTGTTGCATTAAGCCCAACTGAACCTTTAAAACTGCTTAGAATTATGCCAAACTTTTGGAACATTCTCAATAAAAACACTGCATGCATTTATTGTGTTAATAAATCTCTGCAGTTTCACATGTACACAAGCTATTTTTATCACTCTGTGCTAATGACAAATTTCATAGGAATCTCTCCCTTGTACACACAGACATATACACATATGTACACCATATCCCATGTATGTAGATTGTTTAGTACACTCATGCATATGTTGTGCTAGGTCTTTGTTAATAAGAAAACTTTGGCCCTTGCTCCTTGGTGTTATATAATGATACAACAGATAATGAACATTTAGTGAATAAATTATTTCATAAACACAAGCTATTTGTGACATCAAGCAGGAGACAACGTGTTTCACATAAAAATCCATCTGCAACTCCACAACAGTTGGCATCAACAGACTGAACAAGAGAAAGAGAAAGAGAGAGACAGACAGACAGACAGACAGACAGACAGACAGACAGACAGAGAAAAAGCACAGAGAGAAAGCAACAAACCAGCCAGGTTAAGAAAAAATAGAAAATAAGCCGAATCAGTGTGCTGTTAGGGCCCTCGTGTGGAGCCGACTGGTTTGGTCCGGTCCGGGCTTAGTTTCTGTCATTTCACACGGGCTTGGGCTGGGTTCGAGCATGCGGGCCAAGTGCACGGTAACTGAAAGGTCAAGTGATAAGTTTCCATGAACTCGAGACAGACACGAAAATGGATGCTGCGAAGGTGAAAAAGAGGATAGCTTCTGGCAATTAGGTTATTTATTTGTTCCAACTTACATGTTTGTTTCAACTTTTCACGTTTGTCATAGTAAATGATGTTAAACTGTATAAATGTTTCATTCTTGATGTAAGGCAAAAGATCTGTATGCATGCGCATATTTGAATATGTCGGGCTAAAAACGGGTTCGAGCTTTAGAAAAACTGTCGAGCTCCGGGTCCGGGTCGTGCTCGGGCCGAAATCTATAGGGATTGGGCCTTGCCAGGCCCAAATTTTAATGCCCGATTACAGCTCTACTGCACACTGCCCTCCTTATAACATCCGACAACTCTCACACACATACACACACACACACACACACACACACACACACACACACACACACACACACACACACAGACACACAGACAGACACACACACACACAGATTTTGAGTGTTGCTTCTCACTTGTTTACACTTCCTAAGGGTGTTTGGAAAATAAATGGCTTTTATTATCATGTTATAAGCTATTTCAGTGCCTGCCAAAACAATTGGTAAGGTTTGTGTGTTTTATTCCAAAATAATTTAGCACACATTAGGATACAATTTCATCAAGATGCAGCAGTCATTTAAAATAAACAAATCAATAAAGGCTATATTAACACTTTGGTGTAAAAACTGCTATATACGATGTCCATAAAAGTATGATGGCACTGATTGAAACACCATTCAGAGACACCGATCAATTTAGCATTTTTTGTTATTTTTATTTATTTTAAGTAACTTGAGGACATATAAGCTGTGTGTGGACTGCAAGTCCTGTGGTGCAGCATGATAATGGCCTACACGCTGTTATTAGCAACAACATGGTAACAGTGTTCTAAATCCATCTGCTTTAAGTCAGTTATATAGGTCTAACACATATTGCTATTTTGAAGAAATCCAAACCACTGTAACTGAACAGTATAGAAATGATTTCATTGCCTGAATCAAACATTCTAAGCTTGTGTATGTAATTAACCTGTGTTGCCAAGGTGACAAAGACAGTTTACACTGCCAGACTGTGACATCACTGTAATTTCTCTTTATGACATAAGCATTTTCAATATGTCATGACATGTTCCTGTCATGAGAAGTCTATTTGTGAAGAGCTCCACTGAGGCACATGTTAGTGTAGTTCTATCTCAATGATACCATGATGTTTATTGGCAGTTGATTTGATCAAGACTCATTAGGATCAAGCAAAAATGGATGAGACCAGAGAAGGTAAGAAATCATTTTGCATTTGATTATTTAATACTTTTCTCCTTTTATAGTATATATAAAAATGTAAAGAATTACAAAGTAAAACATGTAGTGAAATTGCATTCTGTTAGTCAGCCTAAGCATAAGTGCATAAGTGTGTGTGTGTGGGATGGGTTGGGTCAAAAGGAGGGGCAAAGTGCTTAAAGCAACACTAAGTAGTTTTTTCAACCTTAAAATAATGTTTCCAAAATCGTTTCAGTTGTTAATCAACTTGTAAAAGGGTGAAAGGCACTTCTGAATTCGCTTTGCTGCCCTCCATGGGCTATAATTGTACTGAGTTTAGAGGAGGGGCCATCTCTCTGTAGCTCGAATGAGAGACAAATCTGCTTCCAACCTGTAGGGCGACAAACGAAAATATATTCACAGTATTTTCTATATAGAGAGATAATTTTTTTGATAGAATTTATAGTTTTTGTTGACATCTTATACTTTACTCCCTTTACAGTATTTATTTTTTGTATTTTAAGATATTTTCTTTTGTTTTACTCCTTTTATAGCATTTTCCAGTACCTGTCTTAAGAGTTTATTTCTTTGTCCTGTATGTATATTCTGTTTCTGTGCAGCACCTTCAGTGTTTATTTTTTAACGGTACTATGTCCTTGGGTTTAATGACAGCGGCTTAGAAATAAAATGTTTTATTGCCATCAATCAATGTTCATCACAGTGTAAATGTAATGCTGATCATATCAACACATTGAAAACATTGCATATGGGAATTAAATTGTACTTTTTCTCTGACTGTGAAACAGACCAATCTCAGGCTTCTCGTCTATCATTGGACAATTCTCAGCGAACACAGCCATGCGAAAAACCTTCCCCAGACTTCTGGAAGGATCTGGAGTCTTCTCCTCTGAGCAGATATCTCCAGGATCTCCCTGACGAGTAGGTTATGTCCCACATCTTTGACTGACCAAAGTTCAACTGTAGATTTACTGAATTGCATAACAAAGAGCACACTGACGTTTATCTCTGCTTTTCCCAGGGAATGGATGGACTTACATAAGGTCATGCATGATCCTGTAAGTACCTATGATAATGCCAAGTACCCTATGTCTTTAAAGTGCTAAAGATTTTGCACTAAATTGATTCTGTTGTTACAAATTCTTTCCTTCATTAAACCAGATGACAAGGGAGCAGTTTTTCGAACTGTGCATGCCCATTATGAAAATTGTTACCATGAGCTCCCTGAAGGTCATAATCCCAGCATATGTCCGCATGCTGCAGGAGGCCAAATCTGCTGGCAGATCAACAAACATCTCAGCCTTCTCCCCAGCGTAAAGCAGCTTTCTTTTCTCTCTCTCTCTTATGACACTGAAATGAAAACTAGCATTCAGAGCATTTGTACTTATCTCTGATTTACAATATTTTACGACACAACAACGAAAAAGAAATTAAAAAACTGTATAATTATGTGTTATACTATATATATATTCTGCAGAATAGATGCCACATCCTGAAAAAAAAAATCTTTGCATGTTCCTGTAGGTCTCCATCATCCCAGCCAGACTGCAGGTCAGGAACCTCATTCCCGGAATCCCTGGAGGCCGCAATTGAAGTCGCGGTCAAGGATGTTCAGGAGTGTGTGTCAGATACTCTTCTGCTAGAGACTGCTGAAGTGACAGAGGGCTCAGACAAGTCCACCACATGTGAGCTTCTCTGTGCGGTTGCAAGGGAAGTGAAATACAGGATGAAGACCATCCTCACAAACTTTGGCAAATCAGCTGTGCAGTGCTCGCATGGTGGGGCTGAACGCATGATCAGTCTGGTGAAAAGCAGGATAGATGCAAGCGTAGCTTCACAGACAACTCTCCAAAGGCCAGCCTCAGCAACAGTAAACATGACAGAGGCTCAATCCACTCCTCCAGATGACACTCATGATGTGACAAAGGACCGAAGCCAAACACTATCAGAGAAACCAGCACAGTCTCTCAGTGGTCATGCAAGGAGAAGCACAGACAAGCTGTCACACCCAGAGTTTCAGGGCAAAGCCACAGATGCTGTCAGCGAGGTGCTTCTAAAGAGACTTTTAAGTCTTGATGCCATACCCCAATGTCAACGGTCACAGTCCTCTTGCGAGCTGACCAATCAGAGTGATCTCTGTGGTGATGAAAAAAGAGCAATCTCACCTGTGTGGATGGCTGCATCTACGCTTACAGACACCTTTGTGGAAGAGTTGATGTTCCTGGTGCAGTCTACCACAAGCTTCCATGAGGAAGAGGGTGACCAAACTGGAATTTGTGGGGATGATGTTGATACACAAAAGAAAGAAGCAAAGTTTGCTGCCCTGGAACTTTACAACAAGATGAAACTCAAGGTGAAAGATATTTTTACCAAAGCAAGGCCAAATTATCCTGGAAAGGTACAGAATGAAGTAGCCGAAGCTCTTATCTCAGAGCAAAAACTTAAAAACACTGAGGAGGATTTAGACCTGTGCACGAAAGATGTTGTAAATCAGATTGTGGTGGTGTACAATTTAATGAGTGAAAATGAGAATGAGAACTTGGATGAGCATGTACGGGCCTGCAGAGAGTCGAATTTCGTTGACAACATTTTGGCCCAACTTGAAAGCTTGCCGGATTGCTCTAAAGACATCCAAAAGGGTTCAAATTCAGAGTCACAGTTATATCTCCATCATCAGAAGAGTGGAACTGTCATGAAAAGCACAAGCCTATCAGCTATCCCACCCGAGGTATTTCATCATACTCTCTCAGATGAAGGCTTTCGAACAAAAGCTATACAGGCAGTAAGTGGCGTTTCGAAAAACGCCGTAAGAGGTTCAAACACATTAATTGAGCCCGAGAGTTCTTGTTCTCCAAACTTGCTCTCCAAACAACTTGCTTCAGATGAAGCAAACCAGCAACAGTATACAGAAGAAGTTCAAAGCAATTTGCATGCTTCTGTTCTCGATGGACAACCAGGCCTGGGTGACCGAATGAATAAAGAACCACAGCAATTAAAAACTCTTGCAGCTACAGCTGCAATGCTAAAGGCGGCTAATGTCCAATCAGAAGAATGCATTGTGGGTTCTGAGCCACGCACATCATCTCCCTCACAATCTCCCAGCTGCTCAAATATATATGACACATTGGAAGGTGCTGAGACATTTGCTAAAGAACTCAGTGATCTAGTTAAAAGTATTCTCTTGGAGAGCAAGATAGGTCCTGAAGTCATTTCACTAATTGCCGGTAAAAGTGCATCAGACTCTGTGCTCAACATGAAGGAAATCAAACATGACAAAAAAGACAACACACACAAGGAGAATGATGCTGCCTTTGAAATGGTGTATAAGTTTTCCGAAGAGCAAGTCAGGCGTTTGATTCAACAACATTTTAGATGTGCTTCAATGCTGAACGGCAGTGAAGAGCAGGGGGCAGTTGATCATTCAGATGATGTTTTAGTACCAAACCTTCTCACTCAACTGACACAACCCACCAGCAGCAGACCATCTAGTTCCAAATCCAACCATGAACGTACCTCATCTTGTTCTGCCTGTCGCCTGTGTGATGATACAGCAACAGATATTTCCCTGCCGTTTTTGGATACAAAGGAGTATTGCTGCTTGGTCACAATGCTGATCCTAAGGTTACTTGCCAAGATTACAGATCAACAAAGTGTTTCCGCAGATCCAATGAAAAGCACCAGAGAGCAAATTGAGAGGGTCCTCTTAGAGTTTATCAATGTTTCAGGACCAAATTCATCAACTTATCCAAAGAATGCAGACGTTCAGAGGGTCTACAGGATTGTTTATGATTACCTAAAAAAGGAGTTTGGCACTGCAGCTGCCGTTAAAGCTGTTGACACACAGGATCTCTCCTTTGACCAACTCCTGATTCACACCTTGGGAAAAAGACTAATGCAGACATGTGACAAGAAGGATCCAAAGATACTGAACGCTCCACGATCTGGGAAACTTTCAAAATTCTGGATCAATCTCAAGGTAAATGTCCTAATTTAATTTAATTACTTAACCATTTTCAATCAATTATAATTTTCGTACAAACTTTAAACCTAAAGTCACCCTAATATTCTATTCTATTCTATATTCTTAGTGGTATCATAGAATGCATGTTTTTAGTAACACACCTTTGTTAAATCTATGTTATTTTATACAGAGACGTATATTTGGCAAAGCAAATGTGGGCCCTGTTAACAAAAATCAAGACACAAGTAAGTTTTTTTTTATTTTCCTCTGATGCACTGTTTTCACCATTTAACATCAACCACAAACAAGGAATAATAGTAATAATAAGAATAAGTATCATCATCATCATCATTTGTAATATGTGTCCTTTTGTTAACAGACCGACCTGAAGGCACCTCAGCCTCTCTTTCTCCTGAGGATGTCACGGTTTCGCTCTGGGCTTAGGAATTTTCGTATGTGGGTTTTCTCTGTCACCTAATTACTAGTCGTTTAGGTTCACTCTACCGTGTTTCACCGCACCTGCACTTCCTGGTTTAGACCCTCATTAGATTATCCCTCTCACTCGCTCCCCTCGTTTCACGATTACGGTAATCATCCTTCTCACCTGCACTTCCTGGTTTGTGATCATCACGAGTTTCAATCATTCTACTCACCTGCCCTCCTCGTTCACGCTCGTTTAGTTTCCCGGGGTTTCCACTACTTATACTCGCCTCTCTCACTTCCTCCTTGTCAGTCCGTCTGCGAACCACGGTGTATTCCCTCGGCAAGCTATTTGACTCCTGACTTCTCTGCGTCTGTTTGGCTGTGTATTCCTGGTGTTGCTCGTCTCCCGTCTGTTCCTGTGTTTGCCCCTGTCTGTCTGTCAGAATCTCCTGTCCTCCGGTACCGACTCCTGCCTGCCCTCGACTCTGCCCTGCTCTACTGCCCTGGTGAACGACTCCTGCCTGCCCTTGACTCTGCCCTGCTCTACTGCCCTGGTGAACGACTCCTGCCTGCCCTCGACTCTGCTCTGCTCTTCTGCCCTGGTGAACGACTCCTGCCTGCCCTCGACTCTGCTCTGCTCCACTGCCCTGGTAACGACTCCTGCTCGGCTGACTCTCCTGCTCCTGGTCTCGACCTCCGCCTGCCCTCGACTCTGCTCTGCTCTACTGCCCTGGTAACGACTCCTGTCCGGCTGACTCACCTGCTCCTGGTCTCGACCTCCGCCTGCCCTCGACTCCGCTCTGCTCTTCTGCCCCTGGTTTCGACCATCGCCTGCCCACGACTCTTCGCCCGCTTCCGGGAGTGGGTTTTCACCGCCCGTCTGCCTGGGTGTTTCACCGCGTCTTGGTGGATACCTACCGGCTCTCCGGAGCTATTGACTTTGTCCCTTTTTCCCCCAACCCTTAATAAACAATCTTTGAGGTTACGCATTTGGGTTCATCTGTCTGTCTGTCCAGTCCGCGTGACAGTACGGACTGACCTGAGAACGAACCCAGCGGACCTCACTATGGACCAGGGCCAGTCTCCTGAGCCCCTGTCCGCCTTACAACGGCTGGAACTTTCCGACAGGGAGCTGGGCCGCGTCTCTAGTGACGTGGCCTCCTTAATGAACACCACCGACCTCTTACGTCAGCTGGTATTGCTGCTTCAGCAGCAGGGGTCTGACCAGGCTCAACAGCTCTCCCGGGTCTCTGCCCGAGTCACGTCCTCGGGAGTCAGCGATCCTTTGGCTCCCTCTGCAGGACACTCTGCCCCGTCACCTGCTCTGGCAAGCCTGCCCATTGCCACTGGCAGCCCCGAGCCCAGGATTGGGCTACCGGAGCGGTTCGGGGGGGAACCCGAGGAGGTCATTGCTTTTATCACTAACTGCCAGCTCACCTTTGACCTCCAGCCGCGGAACTTTTTATCGGAGGCGGCACGGGTGGCATTCACCATAAATCTACTGACTGGGCGGGCCAGACTATGGGGAACTGCTGAGTATCAGCGTCGTTCGCTGATCTGCAGGTCTTTTGATTCCTTCGCAGCGGAATTAAAGAAGGTTTTTGGTGCTGGTTCTCCTGCGGCTGACGCTTCCCGGAAGTTACTGGAGGTTCGTCAGGATAATCGGACAGTAACTGATTTTTCCATTGACTTTCGAACGCTCGCCAGTTTGAGCCACTGGAACGAAGAGGCTTTGGTCGACGCATTCCTTCACAGTTTGGCAGATTATATGAAGGAGGAGCTAGTTTCTCACGAGGCTCCCACTACCCTGGACGAGGCGATTGCACTCGCTACTCGTATTGATCGGCGAGTACAGGCTCGCCGCCGGGAGAAGGGTCGTTCCAGTCAGCCCTCTCGTCGTTCTACTGATGGTGGAGCCGCTTACCCCAGTCGCTTTTCCAGCCCCCGTCAGGACTTTCCCAAGCCCATGGAGGTCGATCGCACATCCCTCTCTCCTTCTGAACGACAACGACGTCTGGTGGGGGGACTTTGCCTGTACTGCGGGGGAGAGGGTCATCGCGTCACTACCTGTCCAGTTAAGGGAACTAGCTCACCAGAAGGAGGGGGCGTGCGGTTGACTGCAGCCTCCACGAACGCTCCCAGGGGAGACAGACCCCTCCTGCGGGTCGTTCTTCAGCTCCCTTCTCTGTCTCGCCCACTCACTGCCCTCGTTGATTCAGGTTCAGAGGCCAACATCCTGGATATCACTCTGGCCCAGCAGATGGGGTTAGAGGTCCTTCGCCTACCGTCTCCAGTTCCTGCTCGAGCCCTGGATGGTCATTTGTTGGGTCCGATAACCCACATCACCGAGGCAGTGGGAATGTTGACTTCAGGTAACCACCAAGAGAGGATTCGTTTCCACATCCTCTCATCCCCCCGTGAGCCCGTCGTCCTTGGGTTACCGTGGCTCCGTCTACATAACCCCCGCATCGACTGGCGGACTGGAACTGTATTAGAGTGGGGGCCGGATTGTCATCAGTCCTGTCTTCGGTCGGCTGCCCCCTCTACTCCGCCAGCCCCCTCTACTACACCTCCGGACATCTCCCGGGTTCCTGATTGTTACCACGATCTGCAGGAGGTGTTTAGCAAAGCCAAGGCCACCTCCTTGCCGCCTCATCGCCCCTACGACTGCGCCATCGACCTGGTGTCTGGAGCTACTCCTCCCCGTGGTCGCCTCTACTCCCTCTCGGGTCCAGAAAGGAGAGCGATGGAGGAGTACATTGCGGACTCCCTGGCGGCAGGCATCATCCGTCCTTCTTCCTCACCGGCAGGCGCAGGATTTTTTTTCGTGGGGAAGAAGGACGGTTCCCTCCGTCCCTGCATCGACTACCGGGGGTTGAATGACATGACTGTTAAAAATAGGTACCCTCTGCCACTACTCGCCTCTGCGTTTGAATCCCTCCAGGGGGCCACGGTGTTTACTAAGCTTGATCTCCGTAATGCTTACCACCTTGTTCGCATCCGGGAGGGCGACGAGTGGAAGACGGCGTTCAATACCCCCAACGGACACTATGAATACTTGGTCATGCCGTTTGGACTTACCAATGCCCCCGCCGTCTTCCAAGGACTAGTCCATGACGTGCTGAGAGACATGTTGGATAGATTTGTGTTTGTTTACCTGGACGACATTTTAATATTCTCCAAGGACCTAGAAGAACATAAGCAGCACGTCAGACTAGTCCTCCGTCGCCTCCTGGAGAACTCGCTTTTTGTGAAGGCTGAGAAGTGCGAGTTCCACGCCAAGACCGTGGCCTTCCTGGGGTACATTGTGGCAGAGGGTGCCATTCAGATGGACCCTACCAAGGTGTCTGCTGTCACCTCCTGGCCAGTCCCCGAAAACCGTAAACAACTGCAACAGTTCTTAGGCTTCGCAAATTTCTACAGGCGATTCGTTCGCAATTACAGTTCGGTTGCCGCACCCTTGACAGCCCTCACCAGTACTAAACTGTCATTTTTGTGGACTACCGCGGCAGAAGAAGCCTTCCGCAATCTGAAGCATCGGTTCACGTCCGCCCCCATACTTCAGGTCCCCGATCCAGAGAGACAGTTCGTGGTGGAGGTGGATGCGTCCGACATTGGCGTCGGTGCTGTATTGTCGCAGCAGCGCCCTGAGGACAACAAGCTTCATCCCTGCGCCTACTTTTCCCGCCGCCTATCACCTGCTGAACAAAATTATGACATCGGGGACCGGGAACTCCTCGCCGTAAAGTTGGCCCTGGAAGAATGGCGGCACTGGTTGGAGGGGGCGTCCGTGCCATTTATAGTCTGGACAGATCATAAAAATCTTGAATACATCAGATCCGCCAAAAGACTCAATCCCCGGCAAGCCCGGTGGTCACTGTTTTTCTCACGGTTTAATTTTTGTCTGTCTTTTCGCCCAGGTTCCCGTAACACCAAGCCGGACGCCCTCTCCCGTCAATTCCTGAAAGATGGCGACGTTCTCCTTGGTCCCGCCTCCATCCTGCCTGAGTCCCGGGTCGTGGCGGCACTTTCCTGGGACATTGAGGGGCAGGTACAGAGGGCCCTCCAGGACCAACCCGGTCCCAGCGCCTGTCCTGAGGGAAGGCTCTTCGTGCCTGAGGCCCTCCGCGCCCAGGTCCTGCAGTGGGGGCACGACTCCCTCCTGGCTTGTCATCCCGGAGCTACCCGCACCAGCCTCCACATCGCTCGGCGTTTCTGGTGGCCCCGTCTGGAGAGGGAGGTCCGGGAGTATGTTCAAGCCTGTTCGGTGTGCAACCGAAACAAGACATCCAACCGACCACCCGCTGGTCTTCTCCAGCCTCTGCCCGTTCCCTCTCGTCCCTGGTCCCACATCAGCCTGGACTTTGTTACTGGACTGCCTGCTTCGGAGGGAAAGACTGTTATCCTGACGGTGGTGGACAGGTTCAGCAAAATGGCCCACTTTATACCACTCCCCAAACTCCCGTCAGCTAAGGAAACCGCGCAGGCAGTCCAGCAGCACGTCTTCCGCCTCCATGGCATCCCATCCGATGTGGTCTCCGACCGTGGTCCCCAGTTCACCTCTACCTTCTGGAAGGAGTTCTGCAACCTTCTGGGGGCCACGGTCAGCCTCACCTCTGGCTTCCACCCTCAGGCGAATGGACAATCGGAACGGGCCAACCAAGAGCTGGAGAAGGCCCTGCGTTGTGTGGCCTCCCGGGATCCCCTCTCCTGGGCCAGTCGGCTGGTGTGGGTCGAATATGCCCATAACTCCCTCACCAGTTCTGCTACTGGCATGTCTCCGTTTCAGTGTGTGTATGGGTACCAACCTCCCTTGTTCCCCAGCCAGGAGGGAGAAGCATCCTGTCCCTCTGCCCTCGCCAACGCCCGTCGCTGCAGGAGGACCTGGGCTCGGGCTCGGGCGGCACTCCTGAGAGCCGTCGCCTCGTACTCGGCCGGAGCCAACCGCCGCCGAACTCCGGCTCCTGTATATCGCGTTGGGCAGAGGGTCTGGCTGTCCACCAAAGACCTTCCTGTCCGGGTGGAGTCCCGGAAACTGGCGGCGCGCTTCCTGGGTCCCTTCATAGTGGAGCGGGTTATCAGTCCCACGGCAGTCCGACTCCGACTCCCCACTACCATGAGGGTCCACCCGACGTTTCACGTCTCCCGGATAAAACCTGTACGGGTGAGCCCTCATACACCTGCGGAGCCTCCACCACCCGCTCCACGACTGCTTGATGGGGACCCCATCTACACGGTGCGTCGCCTTCTCCGGTCCCGACGGAGAGGCCGGGGCATACATTACCTGGTGGACTGGGAGGGTTACGGTCCGGAGGAGAGGTCTTGGGTCCCGGGGAGCAGGATTCTGGACCGTTCCCTCATTGATGACTTCCACCGAGAGCATCCCGACCAGCCGACTCGCCGTCGGGGCCGTCCCAGGGTCTCCTCCCAGCCTGTCCGGGCTCCTCCGCCTCTGGCTGTGGTTCCACCCGCCAGAGGAGCCCGGGATACTACGGAGGATGCTGCCCTGCTATCGGACCGGTCTGAGGAGTTCTGATCCCCTGTCTCTCCCCTCCCTCCCACCCGGTTGGTGTTTTCTTTTTTTTTCTTGGGTCCTTCTGGGGCCGTCCCTTGGGGGGGGGGTTCTGTCACGGTTTCGCTCTGGGCTTAGGAATTTTCGTATGTGGGTTTTCTCTGTCACCTAATTACTAGTCGTTTAGGTTCACTCTACCGTGTTTCACCGCACCTGCACTTCCTGGTTTAGACCCTCATTAGATTATCCCTCTCACTCGCTCCCCTCGTTTCACGATTACGGTAATCATCCTTCTCACCTGCACTTCCTGGTTTGTGATCATCACGAGTTTCAATCATTCTACTCACCTGCCCTCCTCGTTCACGCTCGTTTAGTTTCCCGGGGTTTCCACTACTTATACTCGCCTCTCTCACTTCCTCCTTGTCAGTCCGTCTGCGAACCACGGTGTATTCCCTCGGCAAGCTATTTGACTCCTGACTTCTCTGCGTCTGTTTGGCTGTGTATTCCTGGTGTTGCTCGTCTCCCGTCTGTTCCTGTGTTTGCCCCTGTCTGTCTGTCAGAATCTCCTGTCCTCCGGTACCGACTCCTGCCTGCCCTCGACTCTGCCCTGCTCTACTGCCCTGGTGAACGACTCCTGCCTGCCCTTGACTCTGCCCTGCTCTACTGCCCTGGTGAACGACTCCTGCCTGCCCTCGACTCTGCTCTGCTCTTCTGCCCTGGTGAACGACTCCTGCCTGCCCTCGACTCTGCTCTGCTCCACTGCCCTGGTAACGACTCCTGCTCGGCTGACTCTCCTGCTCCTGGTCTCGACCTCCGCCTGCCCTCGACTCTGCTCTGCTCTACTGCCCTGGTAACGACTCCTGTCCGGCTGACTCACCTGCTCCTGGTCTCGACCTCCGCCTGCCCTCGACTCCGCTCTGCTCTTCTGCCCCTGGTTTCGACCATCGCCTGCCCACGACTCTTCGCCCGCTTCCGGGAGTGGGTTTTCACCGCCCGTCTGCCTGGGTGTTTCACCGCGTCTTGGTGGATACCTACCGGCTCTCCGGAGCTATTGACTTTGTCCCTTTTTCCCCCAACCCTTAATAAACAATCTTTGAGGTTACGCATTTGGGTTCATCTGTCTGTCTGTCCAGTCCGCGTGACAGAGGATGGTTCCTCATCGAAGGCTAAGAAACACTCTGCCTTCTCCAAGCTGTTCCTGTGTTGCATTAAGCCCAACTGAACCTTTAAAACTGCTTAGAATTATGCCAAACTTCTGGAACATTCTCAATAAAAACACTGCATGCATTTATTGTGTTAATAAGTCTCTGCACTGTTTCACATGTACACAAGCTATTTTTATCACTCTGTGCTAATGACAAATTTCATAGGAATCTCTCCCTTGTACACACAGACATATACACATATGTACACCATATCCCATGTATGTAGATTGTTTAGTACACTCATGCATATGTTGTGCTAGGTCTTTGTTAATAAGAAAACTTTGGCCCTTGCTCCTTGGTGTTATATAATGATACAACAGATAATGAGTATTTAGTGAATAAATTATTTCATAAACACGGACGAGCTATTTGTGACATCAAGCAGGAGACAACGTGTTTCACATAAAAATCCATCTGCAACTCCACAACAGTTGGCATCAACAGACTGAACAAGAGAAAGAGAAAGAGAGAGACAGAGAGACAGACAGACAGACAGACAGACAGACAGACAGAGAAAAAGCACAGAGAGAAAGCAACAAACCAGACAGGTTAAGAAAAAATAGAAAATAAGCCGAATCAGTGTGCTGTTAGGGCCCTCGTGTGGAGCCGACGGGTTTGGTCCGGTCCGGGCTTAGTTTCTGTCATTTCACACGGGCTTGGGCTGGGTTCGAGCATGCGGGCCAAGTGCGCGGTAACTGAAAGGTCAGGTGATTATTTTAGATGAACTCGAGACAGACACGAAAATGGATGCTGCGAAGGTGAAAAAGAGGATAGCTTCTGGCAATTAGGTTATTTATTTGTTCCAACTTACATGTTTGTTTCAACTTTTCACGTTTGTCATAGTAAATGATGTTAAAATGTATAAATGTCTCATTCTTGATGTAAGGCAAAAGATATGTATGCATGCACATATTTGAATATGTCGGGCTAAAAACGGGTTCGAGCTTTAGAAAAACTGTCGAGCTCCGGGTCCGGTTCGTGCTCGGGCCAAAATCTATAGGGATTGGGCCTTGCCAGGCCCAAATTTTAATGCCCGATTACAGCTCTACTGCACACTGCCCTCCTTATAACATCCGACAACTCTCACACACATACACACACACACACACACACACACACACACACACACAGATATTGAGTGTTCCTTCTCACTTGTTTACACTTCCTAAGGGTGTTTGGAAAATAAATGTCTTTTATTATCATGTTATAAGCTATTTCAGTGCCTGCCAAAACAATTGGTAAGGTTTGTGTGTTTTATTCCAAAATAATTGAGCACACATTAGGATACAATTTAATCAAGATGAAGCAGTCATTTAAAATAAACAAATCAATAAAGGCTATATTAACACTATGGTGTAAAAACTGCTATATACGATGTCCATAAAAGTATGATGGCACTGATTGAAACACCATTTAGAGACACCGATCAATTTAGCATTTTTTGTTATTTTTATTTATTTTAAGTAACTTGAGGACATATAAGCTGTGTGTGGACTGCAAGTCCTGTGGTGCAGCATGATAATGGCCTACACGCTGTTATTAGCAACAACATGGTAACAGTGTTGTAAATCAATCTGCTTTAAGTCAGTTTTATAGGTCTAACACATATTGCTATTTTGAAGAAATCCAAACCACTGTAACTGAACAGTATAGAAATTATTTCATTACCTGAATCAAACATTCTAAGCTTGTGTATGTAATTAACCTGTGTTGCCAAGGTGACAAAGACAGTTTACACTGCCAGACTGTGACATCACTGTAATTTCTCTTTATGACATAAGCATTTTCAATATTTGTCATGACATGTTCCTGTCATGAGAAGTCTATTTGTGAAGAGATCCACTGAGGCACATGTTAATGTAGTTCTATCTCAGTGATACCATGATGTTTATTGGCAGTTGATTTGATCAGGACTCATTAGGATCAAGCAAAAATGGATGAGACCAGAGAAGGTAAAAATCACTCTGCATTTGATTATTTAATACTTTTCTCCTTTTATAGTATATATCAAAAATGTTAATTAACTTGTAAAAGGGAGAAAGGCACTTCTGAATTCGCTTTGCTGCCCTCCATGGGCTATAATTGTACTGAGTTTAGAGGAGGGGCCATCTCTCTGTAGCTCGAATGAGAGACAAATCTGCTTCCAACCTGTAGGGTGACACAAACGAAAATATATTCACAGTATTTTCTGTATAGAGAGATAATTTTTTTGATAGAATTTATAGCTTTTGTTGACATCTTATTCTTTACTCCCTTTACAGTATTTATTTTTTGTATTTTAAGATATTTTCTTTTGTTTTACTCCTTTTATAGCATTTTCCAGTACCTGTCTTAAGAGTTTATTTCTTTGTCCTGTATGTATATTCTGTTTCTGTGCAGCACCTTCAGTGTTTATTTTTTAACGGTACTATGTCCTTGGGTTTAATGACAGGGGCTTAGAAATAAAATGTTTTATTGCTATCAATCAATGTTCATCACAGTGTAAATGTAATGCTGATCATATCAACACATTGAAAACATTGTATATGGGAATTAAATTGTACTTTTTCTCTCACTGTGAAACAGACCAGTCTCAGGCTTCTCGTCTATCATTGGACAATTCTCAGCGAACACAGCCATGCGAAAAACCTTCCCCAGACTTCTGGAGGGATCTGGAGTCTTCTCCTCTGAGCAGATATCTCCAGGATCTCCCTGACGAGTAGGTTATGTCCCACATCTTTGACTGACCACAGTTCAACTGTAGATTTACTGAATTGCATAACAAAGAGCACACTGACGTTTATCTCTGCTTTTCCCAGGGAATGGATGGACTTACATAAGGTCATGCATGATCCTGTAAGTACCTATGCTAATGCCAAGTACCCTATGTCTTTAAAGTGCTAAAGATTTTGCACTGAATTGATTCTGTTGTTACAAATTCTTTCCTTCATTAAACCAGATGACAAAGGAGCAGTTTTTCGAACTGTGCATGCCCATTCTGAAAATTGTTACCATGAGCTCCCTGAAGGTCATAATCCCAGCATATGTCCGCATGCTGCAGGAGGCCAAATCTGCTGGCAGATCAACAAACATCTCAGCCTTCTCCCCAGCGTAAAGCAGCTTTCTTTTCTTTCTCTCTCTCTTATGACACGCAAATGAAAACTAGCATTCAGAGCATTTGTACTTATCACTGATTTACAATATTTTACAACACAACAACGACAAAGAAATAAAAAACAGTATAATTATGTGTTATACTATATATATATATACATATATTCTGCAGAATAGATGCCACATCCTGAAAAAAAAAACTTTGCATGTTCCTGTAGGTCTCCATCATCCCAGCCAGACTGCAGGTCAGGAACCTCATTCCCGGAATCCCTGGAGGCCGCAATTGAAGTCGCGGTCAAGGATGTTCAGGAGTGTGTGTCAGATACTCTTCTGCTAGAGACTGCTGAAGTGACAGAGGGCTCAGACAAGTCCACCACATGTGAGCTTCTCTGTGCGGTTGCAAGGGAAGTGAAATACAGGATGAAGACCATCCTCACAAACTTTGGCAAATCAGCTGTGCAGTGCTCGCATGGTGGGGCTGAACGCATGATCAGTCTGGTGAAAAGCAGGATTGAGGCAAGCGTAGCTTCACAGACAACTCTCCAAAGGCCAGCCTCAGCAACAGTGAACATGATAGAGGCTCAATCCACTACTGCAGATGACACTCATGATGACACCAGAGAAATACCAGAGAAAGCAGCAAGGTCTTTCACTAGTCACGCAAGGAAAAGCACAGACAAGCTGTCACACACAGAGTTTCAGGGCAAAGCCAAACATTCTGTCAGCGAAGTGCTTATAAAGAGACTTTCAAGTCTTGACGCCATAACCCAATCTCAGCGGTCACAGTCTTCTTGTGAGCTGACCAATCAGAGTGATCTTTGTGGTGACGAAAAAAGAGGAACCTCACCTGTGTTGATGGCATCTACGCTTACAGACACCTTTGTAGAAGAGTTGATGTTCCTGGTGCAACAGTATGCAGAAGGACCTGTAAACAATGTGCATGCTTCTGTTCTCAATGGACAATCAGGCTTGGGCGACCCGGTGAAGAAAGAACCACAGCAGTTAAAAACTCTTGCAGCTGCAATGCTAAAGGCGGCTAATGTCCAATCAGAAGAATGCATTGTGGGTTCTGAACCACGCACATCATCTCCCTCACAATCCCACAGCTGCTCAAATATATATGACACATTGCAAGGGGCTGAGACATTTGCTAAAGATCTCAGTGATCTTCTTAAAAGTTTTCTCTTGGGGAGCAAGACAGGTCCTGAAGTAATTTCATTAAATGCCGGTAAAAGTGCATCAGACTCTGTGCTCAACATGAAGGAAATCAAACATGACAAAAAAGACAACACACACAAGGAGAATGATGCTGCCTTTGAAATGGTGTATAAGTTTTCCGCAGAGCAAGTCAGGCGTTTGATTCAACAACATTTTAGATGTGCTTCAATGCTGAACGGCAGTGAAGAGCAGGGGGCAGTTGATCATTCAGATGATGTTTTAGTACCAAACCTTCTCACTCAACTGACACAACCCACCAGCAGCAGACCATCTAGTTCCAAATCCGACCATGAACGTATCTCATCTTGTTCTGCCTGTCGCCTGTGTGATGATACAGCAACAGATATTTCCCTGCCGTTTTTGGATACAAAGGAGTATTGCTGCTTAGTCACAATGCTGATCATAAGGTTACTTGCCAAGATTAAAGATCAACAAAGTGTTTCCACAGATCCAATGAAAAACACCAGAGAGCAAATTAGAAGGGTCTTCTTAGAGTTTATTAATGTTTCTGGACCAAATTCATCAACTTATCCAAAGAATGCAGACGTTCAGAGGGTCTACAGGATTGTTTATGATTACCTAAAAAAGGAGTTTGGCACTGCAGCTGCCGTTAAAGCTGTTGACACACAGGATCTCTCCTTTGACCAACTCCTGATTCACACCTTGGGAAAAAGACTAATGCAGACATGTGACACGAAGGATCCAAAGATACTGAACGCTCCACGATCTGGGAAACTTTCAAAATTCTGGATCAATCTCAAGGTAAATGTCCTAATTTAATTTAATTACTTAACCATTTTCAATCAATTATAATTTTCGTACAAACTTTAAACCTAAAGTCACCTTAATATTCTATTCTATTCTATATTCTTAGTGGTATCATAGAATGCATGTTTTTAGTAACACACCTTTGTTAAATCTATGTTATTTTATACAGAGACGTATATTTGGCAAAGCAAATGTGGGCCCTGTTAAGAAAAATCAAGACACAAGTAAGTTTTTTTTTTATTTTCCTCTGATGCACTGTTTTCACCATTTAACATCAACCACAAACAATGAATAATAGTAATAATAAGAATAAGTATCATCATCATCATCATTTGTAATATGTGTCCTTTTGTTAACAGACCGACCTGAAGGCACCTCAGCCTCTCTTTCTCCTGAGGATGGTTCCTCATCGAAGGCTAAGAAACACTCTGCCTTCTCCAAGCTGTTCCTGTGTTGCATTAAGCCCAACTGAACCTTTAAAACTGCTTAGAATTATGCCAAACTTTTGGAACATTCTCAATAAAAACACTGCATGCATTTATTGTGTTAATAAGTCTCTGCACTGTTTCACATGTACACAAGCTATTTTTATCACTCTGTGCTAATGACAAATTTCATAGGAATCTCTCCCTTGTACACACAGACATATACACATATGTACACCATATCCCATGTATGTAGATTGTTTAGTACACTCATGCATATGTTGTGCTAGGTCTTTGTTAATAAGAAAACTTTGGCCCTTGCTCCTTGGTGTTATATAATAATACAACAGATAATGAACATTTAGTGAATAAATTATTTCATAAACACGGACAAGCTATTTGTGACATCAAGCAGGAGACAACGTGTTTCACATAAAAATCCATCTGCAACTCCACAACAGTTAGCATCAACAGACTGAACAAGAGAAAGAGAAAGAGAGAGACAGACAGACAGACAGACAGACAGAGAAAAAGCACAGAGAGAAAGCAACAAACCAGCCAGGTTAAGAAAAAATAGAAAATAAGCCGAATCAGTGTGCTGTTAGGGCCCTCGTGTGGCTGAACTTTAAGCTGACAGAGTACACTGCCACCAAGACTAGACCATGGGCTCATCTCAAAATATTACCTTTCTCATCCTTCCTCTCTCCTGCGGCTCATGCTCATGCACGACTCCAAACTTCACATGACCAGCTACGTCTCATTTGGCATGTGCGATCATTCCTAAGTCCTCATCCTTCCTTTGTTTCCTTGAAGGGGGGAGGTGCAAGGAGTAGGGAAATGATGAACAGAAGGATGGAGAAAGGAATGTAGGGAAGGAAGGAATGAAAAACTCACCTTCAGCCAAATCTGCACACTAGAGCTGAACATCTTTGCCTGAGCCTGACGGGACCCGACTGGACTCGACGGGTTTGGTCCGGTCCGCGCTTAGTTTCTGTCATTTCACATGGGCTGGGGCTGGGTTCGGGCATGCGGGCCAAGTGCGCGGCAACTGAAAGGTCAGGTGATTAGTTTCGATGAACTCAAGACAGACGCGAAAATGGATGCTGCGAAGGTGAAAAAGAGGCTAGCCTCTGGCAATTACATTATTTATTTGTTCCAACTTACATATTTGTTTTAACTTTTCACGTTTGTCATAAGTGATGTCAACATGTATAAATGTCTCATTGTTGACGAAAGGCAAAAGATCTGTATGCATGCGCATATTTCAATATTTGGGGCTACAGACAGGTTCAGCTTTCAAAAAACCGTCAAGCTCCGGGTCGGGGTCGGGCCGAAATATATCGGGCGCAGCCCTTGTCGGGCCTAACTTTTAACACTTTGGTGTAAACACTGCCATATGAAATGTCCATAAAAATATGATGACACTGATTGAAACACCACTCAGAGTTTTATTTCAGACACCAATCAATTTAGCATGCTCCATTTTGTTATTTTCTTTATTTAATTTATTTTAAGTATTTTGAGGACATATAAGCTGTGTGTGGACAGCAGGTCCTGTGGTGCAGCATGATAATGGCCTACACGCTGTTATTAGCAACAAAATGTTAAGAGTGCTCTAAGTCCATCTGCTTTAAGTCTGTTATGTAGGCCTAACACATATTGCTATTTTGAAGAAATAGAAATACATACAAATGCACATGATAATCAGATTGTGTGTTTGAATCTCATTTTCATTACCATTATATGAACAGTATAGAAACGATTCCATTGCCTGAATCAAACATTCTAAGCTTGTGTAGCTAATTAACCTGTGTTACCAAGGTGACGAAGGCATTTTACACTGCCAGACTGTGACATCACTGTAATTTCTCTTTATGACAAGCATTTTCAATATTTGTCATGACATGTTCCTGTCATGAGAAGTCTATTTGTGAAGAGCTCCACTGAGGCACATGTTAGTGTAGTTCTATCTCAATGATACCATGATGTTTATTGGCACTTGATTTGATCAAAACTCATCAGGATCAAGCAAAAATGGATGAGACCAGAGAAGGTAAGAAATCGCTTTGCATTTGATTTTTAATACTTTTCTCCTTTTATGGTATATTTCAAAAATGTAAGAACCTATAAAGTAAAACATGTAGTGAAATTGCATTCTGTTATTCAGCCTAAGCATAAGTGCATAAGTGTGTGTGTGTGTGTGTGTGTGTGTGTGTGTGTGTGTGTGTGAGAGAGAGAGAGAGAGAGAGAGAGAGAGAGAGAGAGAGAGAGAGAGAGAGAGAGAGAGAGAGAGAGAGATGGGTTGGGTCAAAGGCAGGGGCAAAGTGCTTAAAGCAACACTAAGTAGTTTTTTTAACCTTAAAATAATTTTGCCAAAATCGTTTCAGTCGTTAATCAACTTGTAAAAGGGTGAAAGGCACTTCTGAATTCGCTGCCCTCCATGGGTATAATTGTACTGAGTTTAGAGGAGGGGCCATCTCTCTGTAGCTCGAATGAGAGACAAATCTGCTTCCAACCTGTAGGGCGACACAAACGAAAATATATTCACAGTATTTTCTATATAGAGAGATAATTTTTTTGATAGAATTTATAGCTTTTGTGGACATCTTATACTTTACTCCCTTTACAGTATTTATTTTTTGTATTTTAAGATATTTTCTTTTGTTTTACTCCTTTTATAGCATTTTCCAGTACCTGTCTTAAGAGTTTATTTCTTTGTCCTGTATGTATATTCTGTTTCTGTGCAACACCTTCAGTGTTTATTTTTTAACGGTACTATGTCCTTGGGTTTAATGACAGGGGCTTAGAAATAAAATGTTTTATTGCCATCAATCAATGTTCATCACAGTGTAAATGTAATGCTGATCATATCAACACATTGAAAACATTGCATATGGGAATTAAATTGTACTTTTTTTCTGACTGTGAAACAGACCAATCTCAGGCTTCTCGTCTACCATTGGACAATTCTCAGCGAACACAGCCATGCGAAAAACCTTCCCCAGACTTCTGGAAGGATCTGGAGTCTTCTCCTCTGAGCAGATATCTCCAGGATCTCCCTGACGAGTAGGTTATGTCCCACATCTTTGACTGACCACAGTTCAACTGTAGATTTACTGAATTGCATAACAAAGAGCGCACTGACGTTTATCTCTGCTTTTCCCAGGGAATGGATGGACTTACATAAGGTCATGCATGATCCTGTAAGTACCTATGCTAATGCCAAGTACCCTATGTCTTTAAAGTGCTAAAGATTTTGCACTAAATTGATTCTGTTGTTACAAATTCTTTCCTTCATTAAACCAGATGACAAGGGAGCAGTTTTTCGAACTGTGCATGCCCATTATGAAAATTGTTACCATGAGCTCCCTGAAGGTCATAATCCCAGCATATGTCCGCATGCTGCAGGAGGCCAAATCTGCTGGCAGGTCGACAAATACCTCAGTCTTCTCCCCAGCGTAAAGCAGCTTTCTTTTCTCTCTCTCTCTTATGACACTGAAATGAAAACTAGCATTCAGAGCATTTGTACTTATCTCTGATTTACAATATTTTACGACACAACAACGAAAAAGAAATTAAAAAACTGTATAATTATGTGTTATACTATATATATATTCTGCAGAATAGATGCCACATCCTGAAAAAAAAAATCTTTGCATGTTCCTGTAGGTCTCCATCATCCCAGCCAGACTGCAGGTCAGGAACCTCATTCCCGGAATCCCTGGAGGCCGCAATTGAAGTCGCGGTCAAGGATGTTCAGGAGTGTGTGTCAGATACTCTTCTGCTAGAGACTGCTGAAGTGACAGAGGGCTCAGACAAGTCCACCACATGTGAGCTTCTCTGTGCGGTTGCAAGGGAAGTGAAATACAGGATGAAGACCATCCTCACAAACTTTGGCAAATCAGCTGTGCAGTGCTCGCATGGTGGGGCTGAACGCATGATCAGTCTGGTGAAAAGCAGGATAGATGCAAGCGTAGCTTCACAGACAACTCTCCAAAGGCCAGCCTCAGCAACAGTAAACATGACAGAGGCTCAATCCACTCCTCCAGATGACACTCATGATGTGACAAAGGACCGAAGCCAAACACTATCAGAGAAACCAGCACAGTCTCTCAGTGGTCATGCAAGGAGAAGCACAGACAAGCTGTCACACCCAGAGTTTCAGGGCAAAGCCACAGATGCTGTCAGCGAGGTGCTTCTAAAGAGACTTTTAAGTCTTGATGCCATACCCCAATGTCAACGGTCACAGTCCTCTTGCGAGCTGACCAATCAGAGTGATCTCTGTGGTGATGAAAAAAGAGCAATCTCACCTGTGTGGATGGCTGCATCTACGCTTACAGACACCTTTGTGGAAGAGTTGATGTTCCTGGTGCAGTCTACCACAAGCTTCCATGAGGAAGAGGGTGACCAAACTGGAATTTGTGGGGATGATGTTGATACACAAAAGAAAGAAGCAAAGTTTGCTGCCCTGGAACTTTACAACAAGATGAAACTCAAGGTGAAAGATATTTTTACCAAAGCAAGGCCAAATTATCCTGGAAAGGTACAGAATGAAGTAGCCGAAGCTCTTATCTCAGAGCAAAAACTTAAAAACACTGAGGAGGATTTAGACCTGTGCACGAAAGATGTTGTAAATCAGATTGTGGTGGTGTACAATTTAATGAGTGAAAATGAGAATGAGAACTTGGATGAGCATGTACGGGCCTGCAGAGAGTCGAATTTCGTTGACAACATTTTGGCCCAACTTGAAAGCTTGCCGGATTGCTCTAAAGACATCCAAAAGGGTTCAAATTCAGAGTCACAGTTATATCTCCATCATCAGAAGAGTGGAACTGTCATGAAAAGCACAAGCCTATCAGCTATCCCACCCGAGGTATTTCATCATACTCTCTCAGATGAAGGCTTTCGAACAAAAGCTATACAGGCAGTAAGTGGCGTTTCGAAAAACGCCGTAAGAGGTTCAAACACATTAATTGAGCCCGAGAGTTCTTGTTCTCCAAACTTGCTCTCCAAACAACTTGCTTCAGATGAAGCAAACCAGCAACAGTATACAGAAGAAGTTCAAAGCAATTTGCATGCTTCTGTTCTCGATGGACAACCAGGCCTGGGTGACCGAATGAATAAAGAACCACAGCAATTAAAAACTCTTGCAGCTACAGCTGCAATGCTAAAGGCGGCTAATGTCCAATCAGAAGAATGCATTGTGGGTTCTGAGCCACGCACATCATCTCCCTCACAATCTCCCAGCTGCTCAAATATATATGACACATTGGAAGGTGCTGAGACATTTGCTAAAGAACTCAGTGATCTAGTTAAAAGTATTCTCTTGAAGAGCAAGATAGGTCCTGAAGTCATTTCACTAATTGCCGGTAAAAGTGCATCAGACTCTGTGCTCAACATGAAGGAAATCAAACATGACAAAAAAGACAACACACACAAGGAGAATGATGCTGCCTTTGAAATGGTGTATAAGTTTTCCGAAGAGCAAGTCAGGCGTTTGATTCAACAACATTTTAGATGTGCTTCAATGCTGAACGGCAGTGAAGAGCAGGGGGCAGTTGATCATTCAGATGATGTTTTAGTACCAAACCTTCTCACTCAACTGACACAACCCACCAGCAGCAGACCATCTAGTTCCAAATCCAACCATGAACGTACCTCATCTTGTTCTGCCTGTCGCCTGTGTGATGATACAGCAACAGATATTTCCCTGCCGTTTTTGGATACAAAGGAGTATTGCTGCTTGGTCACAATGCTGATCCTAAGGTTACTTGCCAAGATTACAGATCAACAAAGTGTTTCCGCAGATCCAATGAAAAGCACCAGAGAGCAAATTGAGAGGGTCCTCTTAGAGTTTATCAATGTTTCAGGACCAAATTCATCAACTTATCCAAAGAATGCAGACGTTCAGAGGGTCTACAGGATTGTTTATGATTACCTAAAAAAGGAGTTTGGCACTGCAGCTGCCGTTAAAGCTGTTGACACACAGGATCTCTCCTTTGACCAACTCCTGATTCACACCTTGGGAAAAAGACTAATGCAGACATGTGACAAGAAGGATCCAAAGATACTGAACGCTCCACGATCTGGGAAACTTTCAAAATTCTGGATCAATCTCAAGGTAAATGTCCTAATTTAATTTAATTACTTAACCATTTTCAATCAATTATAATTTTCGTACAAACTTTAAACCTAAAGTCACCCTAATATTCTATTCTATTCTATATTCTTAGTGGTATCATAGAATGCATGTTTTTAGTAACACACCTTTGTTAAATCTATGTTATTTTATACAGAGACGTATATTTGGCAAAGCAAATGTGGGCCCTGTTAACAAAAATCAAGACACAAGTAAGTTTTTTTTTATTTTCCTCTGATGCACTGCTTTCAGCATGTAACATCAACCACAAACAAGGAATTATAGTAATAATAAGAATAAGTATCATCATCATTTGTAATATGTGTCCTTTTGTTAACAGACCGACCTGAAGGCACCTCAACCTCTCTTTCTCCTGAGGATGGTTCCTCATCGAAGCCTAAGAAACACTCTGCCTTCTCCAAGCTGTTCCTGTGTTGCATTAGGCCCAACTGAACCTTTAACTTTGCTTAGAATTATGCCAAACCTTTGGAACATTCTCAATAAAAACACTGCATGCAATTATTGTGTTAATAAGTCTCTGCACTGTTTCACATGTACACAAGCTATTTTTGTCACACTGTGCTAATGACAAATTTCATAGGAATCTCTCCCTTGTACACACAGACATATACACATATGTACACCATATCCCATGTATGTAGATTGCTTAGCACACTCATGCACATGTTGCACTAGGTTTTTCTGCAATTGCAAGGGAAGCAGAATACAGGATGCACCGCTGTGCAGTGCTCGCATGGTGTGGCTGAACGCATGATCAGTCTGGTGAAAAGCAGGATTGACGCAAGCGTAGCTTCACAGACAGCTCTCCAAATGTTATCATAACAACAGAGACAAAGAGTTTCAGGGCAAAGCCAAAGACGCTGTCAGCGAAGTGCTTATAAGGAGACTTTCAAGTCTTGATGCCATAACCCAATCTGAGCTGACCAATCAGAGTGATCTCTGTGGTGATGAAAAAAGAGGAACCTCACCTGTGTGGATTGCTGACTTAGCAGCATCTACGCTTGCAGAGACCTTTCTAGAGGAGTTGATGTTCCTGGTGCAGTCTACCACAAGGAAGAGGGTGATAAAACAGAAATTTGTGGGGATGATGTTGATACCCAAAAAAAAAAGAATAAAACTCAGCTGTCTTTGTCACACTGTGCTAATCACAAATTTCATAGGAATCTTTCCTTTGTACATTCCGACACATACGTACACAATATGCCATGTAGATTCTTTAGCTCACTCATGCACATATACAAAAACTTTGGTCCTTGCTCCTTGATGTCATAAAATTATACAACCGATAATGAACATTTAGTGAATAAATTATTAAATAAACACAGACAAGCTTTTGTGACAGTGGTGTACATCAAGCGGGAGACATGTTTCACATAAAAGTCCATCTGCAACTCCATAACAGTTAGCATCAAGGGACTGAGAGTGAGCGAAAGAGAGACAGACAGACAGAGAAAACAGAGATTTATTTAAGATTCACCAGCTTTTTTGACCAGAATAGCAAAATGTCAAATGTAAAGTGTCTTCCTTGACAGGAGAGGGCGCTATTATCTTGTTTCCTTACACTTTGACCACACTATAAGTAAGCAGAAGAACCAAGATATGGTCAGATAATGGCCAAAGGAATGCAAATTGAAACGACAACACTCTGATATGGCATACAATGTTTCTAAAATATTCCACTCCCCTTATCTCTTAAGAGGCAATGTCATACACAGATACAGCCTGAAACTGAAGATGGTCATGAGAAAATGAAGATAAAAGACACATGACACATGACACATGACACATGACACAAAAGTGAACTAAGCGGGGTAGAGTTCTGAGTAGCATGAAGACATACACTACATGGAGTAAACACATGAATACAGTACACGTTAAAAAGTAGGCAGTGGACTCACAATAATGATTCCGTTTTACAGCTCTTTCATTGTGTAATTTGGTAGAATGTCTCTCGCATTCTCCCTTTTTTTTACCCTACCTCTTTTATCTTGCAGTGCCTTCCTCTTCATTACATTCTCTCCCTCTTTCATCACAAGCCCTCACACACTCACAAGCTTAGATTCTCACATTCACATTACGCAGGCATCACCTACTATTTATTTCAGTTTTGAACTTGTTCTCCCCCCACCCCTATATCTCTCTCTTTCTCTCTCTCTCTCTCTGGTTCTTTAATTCCCACTCTCTTTCCCTTTATTCTGGCTGCGCACACATCTACCGTGTCCATCTGCTGTTCTGCTCTATCTCCCTCTCTCTCTCCCCTACACTAATTCCCTGCTCACGTGTTTGGCAGCGCACAGGACTGGGTGTCTGAGTCTGTGAGAGATAGATTAACTCTTGGCGTCAGCGCAACATACGTGACCTTATAAATGGCCTGCAAGCAAGCATGGCATTATAGAGTCTGCTCTTCTGCCCCAAAAAAGTTTGTTCAAAGTTTGTTTGTATGACTTTGTTACATACATTTACATAGTGGCATTCTTAAGGGTAGTTATGTGCTTGCCTGGTCATTTGTTAAGACTGACAATATGGCGAAGATAAATCAGATAAATCTATTTGCTATGCAACTCAATAGTCTCATTTCTAGTAGGAAAGTACTCTGACTTTGTGGCTTGTAAAATATTGGGGGTCAAAGACGTTTAACAGATGGATTTTTTTTTTTATTCCACTACAGTGTTTAAATTTGCAACAGTACATTCAGGAATGGTAGGCAGAACAGACAGCTCTTTCAGACAATGGTACATACACATACACAAAGACACATACACCTTTTTCATACATACATATTACATACATACATACATACATACATACATACATACATACATACATACATACATACATACATACATACATACACACATACATACATACATACATATTACATACATACATACATACATACACACACAGAAACACACACTCATATAAACAAAAACACCCAAACACAGGAATATAGGTGATGAAGAAAAACAAAAATAAAAAAGATAATTAAAGAGACATAGTCATACTCAGTGAAACCATGCCTAATGCTACATCTCTCTCTATCTCAGAGGAAACAGATCTCAGGGAGGGCACATGCACTGTAGACACAGCAGGGAGGGACATGAGGTAGGGCAGAGAGATTTCCAGATGCAGGTCACCCCACAACAAACCATGGGCTAAACTAAAGAGACACCCAAAGCTGTGCTTAAGGGATCAAGATGTGGGTGGATGAACAGGTTTCTGAGTGGATAGCTTAGGTAGGTGGCTGGGGTGGGCACAGTATACAAACATTATATGCAGGTGTGTGCAGAAGAAAGAATTTATTTTAGGATGCAGGTCAGAGTGCTGTAAGGTTTTGTCATCCATGTTAGTGTTGTCTCAATGTAGATGAAGTGACTTCTGGAAGTCATTCACACAAACCAAGAATAGACATTAACTGCCTTTCATAACGGTTGTTTGAGTTCGTAGAATTACATCATCAAATGAGACATAGAGTTGGCAACATTTTAATCACACATTTGTGATCGTACTCCTCAAAGGGCAAGCAAATATTACTTTAGGGCTGAGTGTATTGTTTAGAGTCGCAGCCTGGGTTAGCATTGTTTAGGGCTTGCAATTGCATTCTCACTCGATGTACTTTGGCCCAGCATTTGTCAGGTGGGACCAAGGTTGGAATTAGAACTGACATTTACGCTTGGGGTTAATTGTATCATTGGAAGCTGTATTTGATGTTGATGCTTAGCGAATGGGAGCCTTGAGAGCAGCGTCCACATCCTCCTCTGGTTGCAGAACGTGCCACTGTGCAATTGGGCGCCTAGGATTGGCCAGCATGTCTGACCAATGACGAAGGCCAACGCCACTGGCACCATAGCCAATCCAGCACTTCCCAATGGCATCGTTGCTGCCAAGCTTGTCGTAGTCATACACAGTGATGAGCACCTGAATTTTCTACATGGTTGAAAAGAGAAGAGTGAAAGCATTACTTGGCCTCATGTGGTCATTAAAAAAGGAAAGAGGATAACTAAATCCACTTGTTCTTAAAAACATCAGCCTATAATCAGTGTGAAATATTTATATTTGGACAGTACCTGTATCTGGGCAAATGGGATCTCAAAGCTGAAGCTTTCATTGAAGTACGGGTTTAAGGTCTTCTCCTTCACTGTGGTCTTCTTCTTCTTCAGACGTTTGCCATTGTGCTGCAGCACTAGTTTGACAAATGGATCTATGAAGAAGAAGAAAAAGCAGAACACAGAATGGTAAAATACGGTGATTTGACTTCTTAGCGAGAGGAATCCTATACTCGTGCAACAATAAACTGTGTTCATGTGCAACCATATCAAACAACCTGTAGCACACAATATAACATAGAATGACTGTTGTCATTGATTGTATAGTGAAGGAATCTGAATGATAATAATATTCCTGTACATAGCATTTTTAATGTTAACACATTTCTTTATTATTATTTTGCATTCTTTAGTCAGTTTAGTTGTGTTAGAACTCTAAACTGTGACTTTTTCTCGATCGATGCATCAATGTTAAGAACATTTTGTTCCTAATTTCCATGTTGGCTAACTCTCCAAATTTACCTGTAGTAAATTATTACTACTATTACACTAAAAGTTCTGCTTTTACATGGTAAATATCAGTGTGTCCACAGTTTGTCCAGATTTTTCAGTGTGTCCACTGTCTGGAAGAATGCAGACCATCACAGGCCTTGCACCACACGAGACTGAGTGCTGAGAGTGGTGCTGGAGAATAACTAAGGGTACCTGATAAGCCACCGACGTCCATCTTTTTCAGGTTCTTGGCTTCCATCACACAGATGGTTAGTTTTCCCGATGTAGGTACATAACGCAGTGAGATACAGATGTCGCCTAGCTTTTCCTCCTGTTACAAGTAAACACAAAGATGGTTTATTGATTAGTCCTTCAAAGATCTAGCGATTTCATGCATCCACAATCTTAGGCATTTTTAAGAATTTGTTGCAATTCAGAGATGATGTTTTGGATGTTACTGCAATACATAAAACTCACAAATGTCATCAGCCCAGAAATCAAAATCCCAGAATTTCAGCTCATTACATTAATGCATTAAAACTTACACATGTAAGATCCAGGGGGGCTCTAATATGCATTAGGCCTTTATAGTTTCATTGCATGTCCAACTCTATGCGTGTGACAATAAATATCCTTGTATCCTTGTATGCTTGTATCCTTCTATCCTTGTATAAGGAGCCAGCCAGAACATACCTCCTCCTTCTCTCCTCCATCCAAGTCCTTCCACTCGTGGATGGGCTGACCCAGATCTATGCTGTTCATGGGGATCTTGATCTCACCGATGACATCATGCTTGCCAAAGCGGTCAAAATCAAAGACCTGCAGCACCAGGGTCTGGCCAGCCAGGTCATTGAAGGGGATCTGTTGGGAGCACAGAATGAGTGTAAACATCTCTTAGGGGATGAAAATCATTTGAAAAAGAAAGAGAGCTGCAGAGATGGTTGGGTGACAGTACGAAGAGAAGTAGATGAATTGGAGGACATGATGAGGAATAGGACAGGCAGAGACTGGGAGAGGGGAAATAACAAAATGGTTGACAGACAAAAAGAAATGAAAGCAAAGAAACAATACAGAGTAAACCAAAAAAGCACTCGGAGAGGGCAGACCTCCGCCAAGCAGTTCAATCCTTCCGTCCTTTTGTTTTATGTCGTCAATGGGATTTCCTATTTTAATTTTCAAAATTTCACCAAAAAAGAATCATCTTGAGGCAGTGACAATACCGACATACTGTCAAAATTTCAGAATGATACGTTCATGACATTTTGAGTTATTTTGCTAACAAACAGACAAACAAACACACAACGTGGATTAACATAGATTAATGCGGGCAAAAACATAACCTCCTTGGCGGAGGTGACAACACAGACCTTAAATTTGAAGGTCTCATTGAACACAGGGCACAGGTTCTTGCGCTGGACTTTGGTCTCAAACTTCTTCTTCTTGTCGGGCAGCATGTAGACCTTGACGTAGGGGTCTGAGGTGCCACCCAAGTCCATGGCAGGCAGGTTCTCGGCCTGCAGGATGCCCACAATGAGCTGCCCACAGAAAGGAAAGCAGACGACAGTTAGACATGTGAAGACACTAACTGCACCCAGATTCACTGTTATCACAACCACACTCACAGTAACAGTTATGGCTTCTCTAAAGCGACATAAAACATTAAAATTAACAAAACTTTCAATTAATAATCAAATCAATAATCAATCAAACTCATTTTATCTAATAGACTTTAAAAAATAAATGACCAATAATTAATCAACTAAATACAAACTAAAAAGATGTATGCGTCTTTAAATGTCTATTAAAAATCTCTAATCTTTCACACTCAGGCCTGAACAGAAACACTCAGGAAGAAGCCCCACACACTTGCTCTTGCGTACCTCATTGTCATTGAAGTTGTAGTCCAGTGTGTATTCCAGCTTGCCATAGAACTCCTGTTCCTTCTGCTCTCCCTCTCCCTCTTTCTTTTCTTCCTGAAGAGCAGATTGTTCATCAACATACAATTATTATCTACGGTTACGGTTATAGTTACGGTATTTAGCAGACACTTTTTTAATTCCCTCTTTCTCTCCTTTTTACGTCTGGGTTGTACATGGTTTTCTGCTTGTTTTTTGTTTGTAAGTGTCTGTAGGTGCCATTTGTTGAATGTTTATATTTTGAATGATTTTACCTTTGATATTTGAAGAATTTATGATTTAAGAGTAATGTATGATTTAATGACACATTTAGTAATTATTACAGGATTTAGTTTTGTGACACATGAGTGATATTGTTTATGATGTAATGTAGTGTCATGGTATTGGCAGATCATAAGTGGGACACCGCCTACTTGACGTGAAGTAGTGTAATGCAGTTTTAAAAGTCAGTTGATAGATTGGTAGCGGTGGAGTCACACGGTTTTCTGACCGTGCCGTGCCGTGCGTGGGTACGTGCTCGTGTGTATGAAAAGGCTACAGTTTAGACTTATATTTTGGACCTGTCTATATGTTTTGTGTTTTTATACCTTTAGTACGTTCAAATAAATATTACAGTTTTGCTTGTAAAACGTGGAAGACAATCTTTTTTGGTAAAGACACACGTCAGCCATAAGACCCCCAGGTTTTGAAACTTTTTTGGGAATTGGACCTACAGTGCCCTTACCCCTTCTGCCTCTCCTTCTCCCTCCTGCTTCATCCTCCGCCGGCCACCTCCCTTCCTCTCGCGCACCTTTTTCCCTTTCTTCTTCCCTCCCAAACACTTCTTATAGACGCAAAAGGCAAAGCAGCCCACGAGAGCCAAAACCACCACCACTATTGCCCCGATGGCCCACATGGGCACTGCGAGAGAGAGAGAGAGAGAGAGAGAGAGAGAGAGAGAGAGAGAGAGAGAGAGAGAGAGAGAATAAGAATAAGAATAAGAGATAAAAAAGAGAGAGGTTAAAAGACAGAAACATTATTAAACACATCTCAGAATCTCAATACCCCATGAACAGTTATGGGGTTGAAGGTTCTTTAAGTTTGACTCTACAAGCTATAAACTATGATGATTGCATTATGATTGGAAATGACTAGAATATCTAAGACGTGCAATGAGGGTGGGTGACTAGATAGGTGGACACTTAAAGTGGGTGGATTTGTTGTTTGACAGAAATGAAGGCTCTACTTACTGCCGAGTTTATGGTCTGGGATGACATGGTTAGTTGAGATGGAATGGGAGAGAAAAAAAATGTTCCACAGTGTCAAACTTAACATGCACACATACAGTGAGGAGTCTGACACAACCTACAGCTAGTTAGAATGACTGCAAGGCTTTGTTTTTTAAAGAGGCTAGTAATTCAGAATCCTAGTATAAGTGGTCATTTATGCATGTGAGGGTTTGTGGGACTGCTAAATCACCGTGTTCATGGAAACATTTCTTACACTATTCCACCTTGTATATCGTCAGAGGTCCTACCTTTTTACTGCTGTACATGCTATTGGTGTGTGTGTGTGCGTTCTTGTAGGTGTGTGTGTGTGTGTGTGTGTGTGTGTGTGTGTGTGTGTGTGTGTGTGTGTGCTTTCTTGTATGTGTGTGTGTGCACATGAGCAGAAGATGAAGATGTAGGTGCAGACTAGAGTTGTATGAGGTGGGTGTACTCACTGGGTAGGTGACCGAGCTCATTAAAGAACTTGTTCTTCATGTTGAGGAAGTTGTGGCTGGAGTGGTGGACGGGCGGCGGGGGAGGGGGAGGTGGAGGGGCTTCCTCCTCCTCCCTTTCTGCCGCACGCCGCGCCCGCTGTGCCCGCTGCTGCAGGCTGACTAATCGCATGGTGGCAGCTTAGGGACACAAAATCAAAACAATCATTCGCATCCAGAGCTTGTTTTCTAGCCATGTTGCGTCACATTTCTCATCAGAAAATTGCTATTATACACAACAGAGACAGGCTGATTGGAGTTTGTGAGGTTGAAACAAATGACTTGATAAATCGATGAATTATTCCTGGTTTTCACCTCTGTTTGCTATAATCCTCACCAACCGTTGTTTTCTTGACACCTTCCCTTCTTTTGCTTCCTTCAGTAACAACGATAGCTAACAAATCCATTCTAAGGAAGTTTCTCACTAATCTTTGTCACAACAATAGCTTACAGACACACACAAACCAGTTCACACTGTCATGTGGCCTGTACATATCTAATATAAATACATTATATGCCAAGTTGCATGTATGTTGAATGCCGGCACAAGCATACTATAGACTATAGATAGCACACTGCAGACACACATTATGTTAGAAGTCTGTTTTTGGAACCTGTCAGCTTAGAGGCATTTAAAGGCACACACACACACACACACACACACACACACACACACACACACACACACACACACCAGAAGTGCAGTCCCTCCAGGCATGTAATAGGATTAATAGGCAAAGGTAATCCAGGCCTCAAGTAAGACAGGCACATTGAGTGTTCTGGCTCAGAGAGCATCTTCCTCTCCCCTGGCAAGGTGCATCTCTCAGCTGACCACCACTCTTGCTACCTTCCCCACTAAGCTCTCGCCCACCACGGTGAAGCCCCCCCAGTGGGGAAGCTGTGACAGGTCAGGGGTGTGGGGCCGCATAAGGGGGTGGGGGTCACAGATGTGAGAGATTACGAGCAGGTTAATAGGCTTGGACTGTCAGCAGTCAAGGTTACAGAATGGCAGATCACCCATGTTCAAGTTGGGGCCCATCTGTGTCACATTCTGCTGAGCTGGTGGACCTGAACCTTGTTTTTTTTAACTGCAACAGGCCAAGCACCTTGTCCTTCACAAACCAAACAAACAGAATATAAAAATACTTTGGCTGTGTAAAAACCACAAGCTTACCATCTAATGTTGCTGTCACTGATGGGTGTTATCATGGCTAAATTGCAAAACAACTGGTTGACTGGGGAAAACAGGGAGTGATGGAGTCTTCCAGAGTTCTGTCTGTCAATATTTGTTTTTGCCAAAGGAATTGAACACTTCTAGACTAGGCAATGCCTTCAACACTTCTGCTAGTGGTTTAGAGAGCAGTCTTATGCACCATACTCACAAGAGGGTTACAGGCATTAGCTCTTTACCTTATTACATTTGAATAATACTGTAAGAAATGACAAAAATAGGAGTTGCTGGCGTGACTGTTGACAGCCGATGTCAGCCAATGGCTTTTGAGAGAGGCTTATCTTCCTCCAGCACGGCCTAGAAGGTCAACAGCTTGCCCTCAGAAGGCAAATAGGCCTACCATCCAGTAGCAACGGTCCTTAGCAGTATAAACAATTTTACAAGAAGGGTAGGCCTACAACTAGATTCAAAAAAATGTTCCTCAACTAGTTTAAGTTAGTTTGCTATTTCGAATGTGCGTTTAGATAGCTTGAACGAGCACGAGCTTGCGTGTGCAGCTTAAGCCGAGCCGCACAGTGACAGCAGGACGGATTGATTCAGTCATGACGCTTTTTTTACCCAACAGATGAAAAACCACAGAATCCAAGGATTACCTAGTTGTCATGGCTATACGGCTCCAACGATACTGCCTAAAAAGTAGATATAAAACGGTCCGCATATGAATTTCACATAGAATGTGAAACCAGACCATATCGAATTAACATTTTAACTTTTTGGTCGTTCGGATATTGCATCGATAACTGGAGTAACTGAGTAATAACTGGAAAATGTTCCACGTATTTAAATTAGCAAACGTCTCAACAGCCACATAGTCAAACAAGCCATTGGGATTCAATAATCTATCAAAAGGTTTCAGAAAAGTTTCAGACTGATGCCATCATAACATAAGCAAGACTAAACTATCCGTTCAAAAGGCTACATAATTGACATAATTTTTTCTTTTAATATTATCTAGGTAAACCAAACAATCACGCAAAATACTTACCGACAAAACCTTTCCACTCTTCACTTTTATGGATGCTCCCTGGATGCCTTCAGTGAATGACTGTTGTGCACATAGACATCCTATCGCGCACCATCCCTCTCTCCCTACCTCCTCTCTTGCACCCACCCTCTATCTCTCTCCCTTCCTCCCTTAATCCCCACTATCCCGACGTGCCATCTTTATCTCCCCTCCCTCTCTCTCTGGAACGCAAATCGCATTTAAATGACCGAACCATCGCTCGGATTAATTCCTCCTGTTGCAGTCGTACGTAGCTTTTAGGCTACAATCAGATTGATTCTGTCATAACCACAATTCTGTTTCTGACTTCTTTTAGTTGTTTTTCAATAGGCCCATATGAATGGATAACATATAGACTGAGATAACGTGACCAGTGACCAGTTAAACCATATGGCGTTTAATCTTTTCACCGGGCCTAATCTTTTTCATTTTAAAGTGGTATTATACTTCTTGTCACTAATCTGATTTTAGTGTACATTCCCCTCAAGTGCCATAATTTCCCATATGCCATTCAATGAAGCTGATATCTGCACTATGGTACTGTTTTGGTATGGTACTGTGTTGTTCACCTGACCGACAACACATTCCTTACACTTGCTTGTCTATGTGAGCTTCTTTGCCGTGTGGTCTCTTGACCTCACCTTTGCTCTCCCTACCATTGTCCCACTTCTTCTTCCTGCTTAATGTGCACGGCTGTAGTCACAGAAGATAGGCCTACTTGTTACTTGCACCTCTAGACATGAATTAAACCCATGTTTTAAAACTGAATTCAGTAATGCAAAAACCGTGTTTGTACAAGTACAACAGAAAAATAAACTTTATAAGATTTGGTGAAGATTGGTGGTTTATCAACCAAATCCAGTAAACTAGACATGTGCCTTCTGGACACTGCAGCACTGACAGCACTGCAAATATGTATTTGTCACATTTAGAGAGAACTAGCCTTGGCCACCCCCCTTCAACTGTGGTGATTTAAGGAGTCATTTTCTGTATCAAATTACAGTGCAATTTGTTGTTACTGATTAGTCATTCATAGGGCACATTTCAGATTAATTTCAGTAATGAGGCAGTCCTATACATTAATCCCAGTTTCTTATTAAATTACATAAAACCTCAATTCCCTGTTATTCATAGTCCATTTTTCAACAATTTCCTTTTTTCGAGAAAGGATGTTATTTTTGATCCTGTAAAGGTCTGTTAATATTCCAGATAAGTTGCCAAAGATGTCCTTTCCTAACATACTCCTGAGGACGCGTCACTGGCTGGCACAGTGAGTAGTCCATAGACTGTATTGTATAGTCCCATTCACAGAACCAGCACTGCACATGAACATGAGGGTTTTTATGTCCATATTCAATAGTCAGTGAGAGACTACAAAACGTGTATCAAGGGGATGCTGTTGCAGCTGGCTACAGCTTGTACCATAACCTGGCAGGTGCTCCTAGACACCTAGACCTGTGATCATTTCCTGACCCCACTCAATCTCTCTCTCTCTTTTTTACGGTCTTATCAATAAAGGCAAGAGCCAAAACAATACTCTAACAGAAGTGTAAAAAAACTCTGAAGTACTGCACAGCTGACATTTCTGGAATGTGGAACACTACTTGATGCATATCTCATCCCACCCCAAATTGTAGTGCATCTTAGTGGACATTTCCTTCGTACATGTACCTTTGTACAAGATAAACCCATACTGGCTTTTAACAACACAGTCTACTCATTCTTGCCCTGCCTAACAGAAACGCAGTGACTGAACTGCACTGCACATGGCTGCTGTTTGTTTTTAATTTAGTTTAGGACATTTGTTTTCAGGTGACCCTGGTCCCCAAACCCAAGAAACTGGATGGGCAGCTCTGGCCTCAGATCTACCCTCATGGGAGGGCAGAACTATTTAAGTCTGCTATGCCTCTTTTTAGACCATAAACTGTGAAATCATTACAGCTATAATTGTCATAAACATCTTACTTGTAATGATACTGATTTTTACACTTAATCAAGAACTGTTCGGGGATTGTGTAAAAAAAAGGCTTCCAGTCCCAAACACCTTAACAATGTTGGATGATAGGATTTGAGATTTAGACAAGGCAAGGAATGACAGGAATAATACAGATGTTGCTATGGGAAATAAAATACCTTTGTTGACAGATTTCAATACCAGTCATACCAGCTACAGCAAGTGACAAGACAACCCACAAGTAAAACATGGAACAAAGAATCTGCTCAAAATGTTTATTCATCAGATTATGAACAGCAGTTGTAAATGTCGACATTTAAAACAGGCTTTATCTAGCTTCAGCATTGGGATTAGCCAAATAAAATGAGTGGCAGATTAATGATTAACCAAGTCGATAACTGTGGTGCAATGAAGACTGAGCGCTTAAATTAGCTTTTGCTGCCCAGGGTATGCTTGTCAAACAAGTACTCGGCCATCTTATTGTTGGCAGCATCCATTTTGGTGAGGTTGGTGATGTGGTCGCCCAGCTTCTTGATGGCCTCCACCTGCTCGTTCAGGTAATGGGTCTCCAGGAAGTCGCAGAGCTGTTGGTAGACAGAGCACAAAGCCTTTAAGTACAAGCAAGTCTGGACATGATTCGTGCATGATGTACCCTGCACATTACATGACGTAGGTTCTGCAAACTAGCCAGTAGCACACAAGAGTTAACACTTCTGTGAGAAGACTATGACTTACATGGGGATCCACTTTTTCAGATGCAATCTTGTGCAGGTCCAGGAGGGCCTGGTTGACATTCTTCTCCAGCTGTAGAGCACACACCATGGCTTCCAGTCCACTGCCCCATTCATCTCGGTCTGGCTTCTGCAATGGTCAGAAAAATAAACACAGGGTCAAAGAATGCCTGGCAGGAACAAATATTTAACTAAGTGCAGCCAATTAAGCCAAACAACATTACACAATGTTGTAGTGTGATCAACCCTGACCTTGATGTCCTGGAGGAAGATGCGCCCACCCCTTTTATTCTGGAAGGACAACAACTTATCGGCATGCTCGCGCTCCTCTTCGCTGTTTTCCTTGAAGAAGTGAGCAAATCCAGGAAGGGCAACGTCATCACGGTCAAAATAATATGCCTGAAAGTTCAAAAGGACAACACATAGGGGACAGTTAGTGTTATAGAAAATGTGAAGTCAAATGTTGGAATCTGAACGAATGCATCTTAAAATTCGATCCCAAATAACGTTAATTCGGTTACTACAGCGATTTACGTGCGACGCAACGACTGACCAACGCCAGCCGTTGTCTTTAGTCTGGTCTACTAAACTTTCATAAAGCAAAACACTGAATGTATTGACACTTCCATTAAACTAGTATAATTACAGGAGACGTTACATCTGTTCGACTTACCATTGAAGTATAGGTGTATGAAGCAAACAGCTCCATGTTGATCATGCGGTTGATGGCTGCCTCACAATCACGGTGGTAATTCTGGCGAATCTGAGAAGTCTCCATTTCGGCAATTTTCCTTGTTTTCTTATCAAAAATTATGCGTAGAAAAATATACTTTTTGATGCGAGTCTGATTTTTACAAAATAAGTAAGCTTAATGCAGCAATGTCCACAACGAAGGAAAGAAGTTCCGTTCAAGCACTGTTGAAGCAAGAACCTCTTCTAGTGTCTTCCACAATACGATAAAATGGCAGTGGGAGTTGCTTATTTATTGTTCTAAATACGCTGCGTCACTGGAAACGACATCATCGCAGTGGGCCAATAGAGAACAGCCAGTGAAGCAAGAAATGGGTGGGAAGGCTAACTGCTCTAGGTTGCTGACATGACATGATAAAATGGCAGATTATGGCATCATAAAAAACAGTAACAGAACATCTAATGCTTTCGTACATGTGCATCATGTGATCAATACATCTTTTCTATAACATGTAGCAGTATGAGTGTAGTCTGAGTGTAGCAGTATAAATGTAGGCAGACCTACATTGTTGCCAAGTACGATGGCAACGTTACCTACTATATTAAAGTTAGGCATTATACACTTTTTTGTTTTTAAGAATTGTGATCCATACCCTCCAACTTGCTGCCAGCACTGTCGTAGCCTAAGTTTTATTTCTGTGGCCTGTTGGAAGACCCCTTGCATTATGTGAAGAGGGAGTCATCCAAGGTCAAACTGACTGCCTTTAAAAATGCCAATTTAGGAATTAAATATGAAAACAAATCTAATTTGTTTCCCACTTACCTTACACACCATTGTTAAACTTGTTGTTACAACATATGGTACAGAATAACATGGGCATGCTTATGTGTATGTGTTTGTGCTTTGTATGTAGCAAATGGTTTTATCCAAAGCAACTTACAACACTGTGTAACACATTGACATTTTTAATTACAATTAAACACTCAAGGACAAGACTTGTCACAGTTTACTATTTGTTGTCATTAAGAGGCTATTTGTCCTGTCAGAGTAATGTCACAGTTGTAATGTCAGTAAAGTCTTTTGACTTCGCATGGGAAATAAAAATATATATTTTAAAACACCAAACAAACACATACAAGTTGTTTGCTGGTGGGCACAAATAATACCATGCACTCTAAGCATAAGAAAAATGGTAAATAACTGCATTTACAGTGCGTTTCTCAACATTGCAAAGTACCCTGACAGGATCATAACATGGATAGATCAGCATTGCAAAGTTAACCTTTGAAGGCTACACAGCAGTATGAAGGCTTCCCCTCCCCCACACACTTCCTGTTTTCCCCAAGGAGCCAGGGATGATTGTTTAGGAATGGTGACAGTGCATTTTGCCAACCAGAGGCTGAGTGATCGTTCACCTTTTTAACGGAAATACAGCTTCTCATGACAGTGTTGACTCATGTCAAGTCTGAAATTGCTGTGTCATTGTGACTTAGCACTCTGGCGCTTCCCCGTTATTTCTTTATCTGGACAGGAGTGTGGGTTTGTGTAACTACAGGCGGAGACTTGTGTGAGGTGTGGCCAAGTTTATGAGACAGATTTAAAGACATGTAGTAGTCACATAAAGAATGCAGTGTACTTCTGGACTGAGGCCTTCGGATACTGCTGGAATCATGAAAATGACTAATAGCTCCTCATAGAAACCTCATAGAAAACAGTTTCTCTATAAAATGTTCTTAGAATTTACCATTTGAAGACATCTGTGTGATATTAACATCTTTTCTGTTCTTTATTTTCATATCAGAGACAGGTACATACACATTCTTTTATTCAAAAAGTGTGAGGGATTCTTCAAGATGTGTTAAACACAGGTTAGTTTTATGCTTCAATTTCATCGTTTGGTGAAAGGCAAAATCAGTTTTGCATGCTGCTTATTGTTAGAACTCAATCCTGACCATTTGATCAAAGTCCATTCAACTTTGGCAGTGTCCCCATATCCCTGTTTCTATGTTACACTGAAATGTTAAGGCAGCTTGTTGAACTATTTGGGGTGTGCTCCTTCAGGAGCATTCCATTCCGCATACTTCAGTAAGTGCAGAGTTGGAGGTAGCATTTCTCAAAGAGGTGCCTGTGAGCTCTCAACCCAGTATTTGCCTTCTTTCCACCAGTTTTCAACCGTTTTTTTTTTTTCTTTTTCTTTTTTTCTTTACAACACAGCATTATTGGTTAGTGCACATCAACCGGCATAGAACTTCTGACCTCTCATAAGTAAAACAAAATGCACACCAAGGGAAACATGGTTTTATAAGGCCACACAACCCTTTCGTGATGTGTTTTAAGACCAAAAGTCACATGCTTTACCGTGAGGACAGTCTTTGTTCCTTATTTCTCACAGCCAGTTATCCATGTCATCGCAAAAAAACAGAAGTGCTATCACCAGCTTCATCCAGATCACCACCAGAAAAAAAGCCCTCCCAAATTTCACATGTAGCTAAGTGTGTTACACAATCTATGCCTCAGCCATGACCTACTATAACCTCCCCCTCCTATTGGGCTCTTTGCTGAATAAAAAAGAAAAACAAAATATTTCACATTTTATTTTACTTTATAATTTGAGTGCTCTCTCTCTACTGAGTAGGTCAGTCTAGGCAGTCGGGATCCAGACGCTCTTCCAGGCGACTGCTTGCCTCCACATCTCCTCCATAAGCGAGGGATGAGGGAGGGTCCAGAGCTTTCCTTCACTGGCCTTCTCATCCTCGCCCTCACAGTGAAGCCACAGCCGCTTCAAGGGACTAGAGCAGGTGTGCTGCAGGAACTGACAGCCCTAGACGAGATTGAGTAAGACATGGAGGAGAGAGAGAGAGGGAGGGTGAACAGAGAGAGAGAGAGAGAGAGAGAGAGAGAGAGGTATAGAAAATTAAACAAAGGAGATATACCCTTTGTTACAGCACTAAAGCAGGACTGACATGTTGCATTTTCCCCTATTAACGACCTAGCTGCCCTGAAGTGCTAGTAGCCTAATTTCATTGAATTACATTTTAATGCATTGAATTTATTTGAACTAGTAGTCACTAGTCTTTAGGATGATGAAGTAGTAGTTACATTCCTGTATGATTCTGAAGTAGTAGTTATAGTATCTTGAACACTTGCTCTGTAGAAGTCTTACTTACTTTCTATTAATGAGTTCAGTACACCGATTAAATATGCTAAATCTGCTGAATAACTCTGACGAAGACACAGTGGTATAGAAACCTTGGTTTGTTTACAAATGTAATAAGTGTACAGGTCAGGTCTTTTTATGCTTTTTAGGAGTTTGCCATCCTTCTGCTAAAAAGGACACCTAATGTATGCGAGTTGTGTTTGAGTTATAAGTGTAAGTTGTTGCAAGCTGATTTTGAAGTGCTCTGGCTAAATGAGTTACACCTTGCTTGGTGCAATAACCTGACCTACAGTAGACAGGGGTGTCTGACTAGGGGATTCTGTATCGTCCTAAACCTTCGAAGAAGTGGAGCTGTATACAATACCAAAAGATTTCAGCTGTGTTGATGCAATGTATGTTTCTGCATTTCTATATTAGTTTCTATACTTACAATTCTATAATAAGTCAAGATGTTAAGTCACACAGGAATACTACGGTAACTTACTTCCATACTGCCCCAGTACCATACAGCCTGGATGACACTGTGATTGGCTACTGCGTGTGTCAGCTGATCTCTGCTTCCTGTGATGATGCTAACCAAACCTCCTGGAATGTCAGAACTCTGGAGCGTCTAAGTGAAAAATCACAGGAAAAAAAACTCAGTCATGCTAATATATCATACTCATACTCACAAGTCAACTTGTCATACATGAAAACACACAGTGCACATCTCAGCAGACGCACCTGGATAAACTCTAGGGCAGGCAGTGGGTATTTCTCACTGGGCACCATGACAACAGCATTGCCCATGGCAACTGCTGCTCCTAGCAGTGAGATCAGAGGTAGGAGGGGCTTTGAATCAGGAAGAACCACACCGATGACTCCGACGGGATCAGAGATGGACAGAGCAGAGCCCGACTGCGGGAGGAGCTGAACAAACACACAAACAAACAAAATGACATTTGATTTTTAAATCCTCACTTTAACTTCAGGCTTAACAGAAAGGGCCAATACTGTGTCAACACCCTGACTGTGGTACATTTGTATTATAACCCCCCAACCCACAACAGACGCTAAGAGGACACGCTAAGAGGACACGCTAAGAGGACACGCTAAGAGGACACGCTAAGAGGACACGCTAAGAGGACACGCTAAGAGGACACGCTAAGGTGTCCTCTTTTTCACAAGCTCAAATCTAAATCATCACAGCTGACTCTTACCAGGCTTATCCAATCTTGCTTTAAGTGCACACACAAGGTACTGGAAAATCTCTGTGAAAACTGTAAGGACAACGTGAAGATCTTACCGGTACTCCACACACATCTTTGTCACAGCGAGCTGCCCACTCATAGAGCTTTGAGACGCTGAGCTCCACTTCCTGATTGGCCTGCTCCAGTGAGACGCCCGTTTGGGTCTGAATGGAGGCAGCCAGCGGCTGCTTTTTCTGCGCCACGAGGCCAGCGAGAGAGTAAAGGGACTGAGCACGTGCGGAAGGACTCTTCTTCATCCAGCTGCAGAAAAAAAGTGTTTTTGATTACGAATGATCTGCTTCAATCACATACACCTCACCAACACGCGCTGTAGATCACGCTGTCCAGTTAATGGTTTATTGCTGCTGCTTTACTGTCGTAAGTCATCTCAAAGAAATGAGTAAACCAGCTGACAGTAGAAACCTATAACTTTGTTTTTCTGGGAGATTAAAGCCAAAGGCTTTTATTATCAGCTTTACTATCTACTCTGACCTGACTTACAACCAGGTCTCAGCCCACACACCTCTCCCCCCTTTTGTTTGTGGACATGGGCTGCAGTACTGACTCACCCCATAGACATACTATACATGTACAGGTATAGTATGTCTATGACTCACCCTGCCTGGGCTTTAATGGCTGCCTCCACAGCGTTCCTGACGTCCTTGCGTCCACCGTCAGGGCAGTGGGCCAGCACAGCTCCCTCTGGTGACAGAACAGCTCTACTGCAGCCAGAATCAGCTTTGCAGCCACGACCCGCCACAAAGTGGGAATAGGAACGAGGAATGCTGTGACACCAGCAACAGAGAAAGAAAGAGAAAGAAATAAAGAAAGAAAGAAATAGAGAGAGAGAAAGAGACAAACAGAGGGAAAGGGGGTGAATTGTTAGATCACTTGTGTGAGGCCTGTGTTTTTTTTTTTTACGTGGGCATCAGCCTCAGCCTCAAACACACAAGTAAATATTTACTCTCTCTCTCTCTCTCTCTCTCTCTCTCTCTCTCTCTCTCTCTCTCTCTCTCTCTCTCTCTCTCTCTCTCTCTCTCTCTCTCTCTCTCTCTCTCTCTCTCTCTCTCTCTCTCTCTCTCTCTCTCTCTCTCTCTCTCTCTCTCTCTCTCTCTCTCTCTCTCTCTCTCTCTCTCTCTCTCACACTCACACTCACACACACACACACCTGGAAGGATCAAATCCCTCAGGAACAGAGGCCTTGGCTGCAGCGGCCCCAAAGCCAGCATAGTCCAGAGTGGTGGGAGAGGAGCGGGGCAGAGGAGAGGAGTCGGAGGGCCGCAGGAACTGGTACAGACCCTGTAGGTGATACAGGTCCAAATGTTCACATTTTTTATTGCAACATTTTGTTAAGGTGCAGAGCTGAAAGAACACAAATCATTGAAAGGACACAAAGCTTTCCAGCATCGGAGAGAGAGTTGCCTACCTCCCTGCCTCCATCGGTGCAGTTGCCGCTGCTCTTGCGCCCTGATAGAGAGAGCGAGGGGTCGGACACGGAGTGGGAGTTCACCCACACACAGCCCACACAAAGGCTGAGGACGAAGCAAAAAACACTCAAAGGGGCAGCTCTTTTTAACAGTGCTTGACATTTCAGTGACAAATGGAAAAATAATGGCTTCACTGACTGGTTAACGGTTGGGGACAGGAACAGCCAGTAAAACAAACAAATGAGTGGGCCAAGATAGTGGAACAATCTGGAACAGTCTACCACTTTATATACGCAATGCACCGTCACTGGTTTTTATTTAAAAAACATCTCAAAATACATCTATTCATTAAAGGCCTCTGGTCTGTACTCACCCCCAGCCCAAACCCTTCCTTGAGTATCTTGAAAGATGCCACATAAAACCGATTGTATTATTGTTGTTGTTGTAATTACCATCAACAACAATAGTAATAATTATTAATATATTCAGCAGGTGAACACACAGATCTACATTAAAAACACAGGAGAAACAGCTGAGGGGCTTGAGTGACAGACATTGGATTCTGCATAAGGCATCAATGTACATGAACATGAATGAACACTAGGGCAGGACAGGTGTGTTTGCAAACAGAAAGGCCTGTGTGTGTAC
>CM050216.1:24618742-24658742 GCA_027475355.1 Coilia nasus
TGGCAGCTGAGCTCACTCCAGCCCTTGAAGCTCTTGGCTGCACTGGAGGCACAGCCACTCACATCCTCCTCTACAGCACAAATCAGACTGCACACCACCCTGCCTGCAGACAGTAGGGCAGACACACACAGAGGATGAGTGTGTGTGTGTGTGTGTGTGTGTGTGTGTGTGTGTGTGTGTGTGTGTGTGTGTGTGCGCTGCAGAGGAGTCAGTTAAAATCATTGTAATATAATCTCTTCCGATTTATGTGCAAATTAGCTGCAAAATTGGCAAAATAAGTTCCTAAACCGCTGCCCCTTACACAGTACCACTATGTATGTTTTCAACTTCGACAACACAACTGGCTAATATCACTGGGAGAGGGCCTAAGGTATTGGTTCAATGTCTTGATTTAGCAAAGAAGCTGTGAACATTGAGATGACAACAATGTGTGTGAATATTAAGATGTTCTGCATGATTTCACCTATTATTACTATTACATTTTGCTGACACTCTTATCCAGTGCAACAGTATAGGGTACAGTCCCTGGGGCAATGTGGAGTTAGATGCCTTGCTCAAGGGCACTTCAGCCACAGCTGCCCACAAAAAACACCTATACATGTGTATGTACAGCACAAATGTAAAAGCATCTTCCATCTTCAGTCAGACATACAAATAGGAAAGCAGAAATTTCCTTGAGTGTTGTTCTGTCAATGTCATGTGTGGGCGTTCCCCACCTGTCGAGTCTGTCACACTCCGTGTCTGCCTGTCTGCGGGGCGAGAGAACTTCCCCTCCAAAAACAGGCCTAGGGAACCCCCCTGCTGCTCCAGCCAAGACTTGCGAACAAAAACAGTTAGGTGTTTAAGGGATTCATAGATCACATTAAACTCATTGGGGGTTTATATCCTGAGATCTACAAACTCTCTCTCTCTCTGGTAACTGTTAGGCTAAATAAATTCTCCAACCTTTCATACCACACATTCGTGTGAAAGTGTTCACTTAAGAGTTAAAAAAAAAACGTGAACAGAACATGGTCTATGGCAGACAGTCGTCTCCACCTCTCTAGTTAACCAATAACCAGTGAATCTTTCACTGTACTGTCTGTCAGTTTGACGCGCCCCTTTCTGCTGTCCAAACGGTGAACTTTAGCCTTGGCCTGGGACATTTTTGCAGAAAGCCGAGGCTGGTTTTCACCAATCGCTACGTGTAGCTCCACTGGACGTCACATTTCAGGCCAGAGACCTCGAACCTCTGCGTTAACTCACATGTCTAGCATGTGAGTTCACTCTGGATTATGTTAATTACAGTCTCGTGTGCGTACAGTATGAGTACTTATCTGTAACAAATATGGAATTGAAAATGACTTTTTAAAGGCTTAACGTTGACTTCGCAGTCTCTGTCATACAGCGCTTTGAAGATCACCTGTTAGCAGTTGCAGCCAATCTTTGCACCCCTTTGATAGCTGTCAACTGTCATGAACTTTACCTGGGCTGTGGAGAAGCTCGAGCTAGACGGTCCGTAATCCATTGTCTGAAAAATCTCGAAGACCGTCTTGGTGGTGCTACCAGCCATAACACCTGTCCAGCTGATAGGCCCGACAAAGACAAATGTCAGAAAATAAAGATAACTTTAGCTGGTATGTTTTGCAGCATGCACATTTGCTGCAATCTGTACAACTAGACACAAACGAATAATGTCTTCTAAACTGGGCCGGCAGAAATACATATAGACTTTTTTTTCTCAAACTGTAAAAGCAGGGTTTCTGTAATCTTTAAGACATGGGAAACACATATACAGACCTTTTCTACAAATACTGATTGTGATGCTGATCCACAAGCGTGTCTCCCAGTGCGAAGCCGAGACTGTCTTGCGATTTCCTTCCTATGCAGTCAATTCTCCGCCCACAATACATGACCTTCCTCTTAAACGGCAAGTACAGAATTACCTATCCATGCTTATCGTTCTGTATGAGACCATATACATCCGATGCCAAGTTTCAGAACGGGTTTATTTTTTAATTAGGCTACACTATGCTAAGATGCTAAAGTGGACGCTACAATGGATGAACACGTACATCAAGTGCTTCGTTTTTTCTGATTCTTTTAAACATTGTATATTGTTTATTTTCATGCATGCAGTGTGTTAGAAAGATACACAATTCGGTAGTTTGCACAACCGGAAGTTACTTTTTCAGTCATTTCAAATGTAAAGCCTGCGCTGTAAAGAACACTAGAAAGGTTTTTATTGTGGATAACAACAAAACATGTTAAAATGCTATTTTAGATGTTTATGTAGAATTGTTACATTGTCCTACCCTGTTTGTTTGTTTGTTTTTTGATTTTTTTTAAACGTGCATTCATCCATCCTACTTGCCATTTTCATCCCACACTAGCCTACTGTAAAGCTACAAATAATTGTCGAATCCTGAACAGGCACCTGTCCTCCTGTCAACATATTTGATCTCAAATAAAGGCCAGTGTGTGATTATCTCAGGTGAGATCAGGTAAAATGGGACATCAGCTAAAATGGGACAAATAAGGTTTTACACCTTTATCTCTTTAAATATCAGCAGGAAATGAAAGGACATGTTATTATATTGTTGCTGCATTTGTAATTTACGATATATATAATTTTGACTGGACTAAAGTATCATAGATGGGAGGAGGCATTGTTTAAAAAATTAGTGGAGCTAAAACTTGCAGGGTGAGCCCCCTGAATCTGTCTTCATGATTATAAGAATATTGTAGCTGAAGCGATAAGAATATAACTCAAAACATGATTGAAATGTGTATTATAATATGTTAGATTTCGCTTAACATCAAAATATTACCATTTTACCTGAACGTTTACCCAGACCTAACAATGGTGACTTGTGGTCTTCAAAGGTTAAAATCTTAAAAAATATTCCTATTGTCAATGTATTTTCTGCACACAAATGCTCCAGAGAAATCCATATGAAGCTATACAGTTTATCACCTTCACCATCTTGAGCATTTTAAATGGTTGTATTTGCTATCAACCAAAAAGTTTTCCAATTTACCTGATTTCAGTTTTGGGCCAAATGTGGGCCATGATTTTGCTTTCATGGGTGCTTTAAGGGTGGCCACTGGACATGGAGTGTTTGAAGAAATCATTCAAGGTTTGTGTGTTTGTGTGTGTGTGCATGTGTGTGTGTGTGTGTGTGTGTGTGTGTGTGTGTGTGAGAGAGAGAGAGAGAGAGAGGGAGAGAGAGAGAGAGAGAGAGAGAATATTTTATCAATTTTGGGTTAGGTTTGTGGCCTGACAGTAGCTTCTGATGGAAGCGAGGAACCTTATCCACTGCTTCAAAGAGGGAGAACCGTGTGCCTCCAGGAGTGTGCTGTTAGCGCAAGCTAGACAGGGAGAGAGGCCTCTGCTGCAGTGAGTGAGGAGGATGAAATACAAGAGGAGAGCGACTAGGATGAGGAGTTTGCTAATGAAGTTTCAACATGCTTGTCCCGTAAAATTATCTCTGTGTGTTTTTTTTTATTTATGTAGCATTTTGGAGCTTAATTTTATAGCCTAACAGGTGTAGTGGATTTTTAATAATCCATTTTTAAGTTTTGCCTATAAGTTAAATTCCTGTCTCATATCGATGCCTGCCCCAAATAAATGTAGGGTCTGTTGAGTCATTTGAGAAAATAAATGCCCAGGCTATTATTTGCAGCTTCACGGTGGAGAGGGTCATTTGTTGTCATTACAGCTAGAAACATAAGCAATACACGTTACCTCCTCCTCATATACTGAATTTAGGCACTCCCGTGAGCAGTAATACATACAGCATACTCATTTATCTGAACGCTAGAGGCTGTTAAATCCTCTTATATGCTCTGTTTCAACACACATCTTTATTCAATCCAGAAGCCCCTGGGGCTATACAATTTGAATGGTACTCTTCTTTACAATAAAAACTGCATTTTTAAAACACACTGCATGTGGTAGGCTACTCTGCAGTTTCAGGCTGTTTATATGCTTCAGCCCCATTCAGACTTTTACCTTGCATACCAAAACTTTAATAGTAGGCCTCACTTACGATGATAAGAAAACATGCTGAGAGCTACCACAGGAGCTCGGGTGTAATATATCTGAAATTCATTCTGATAAAAAAAAATACACACAGAGGACACACAATGAAAATTTTGGCATAAGCTTTTATTGTTTTTATTGATTTTTGTGGACCTTTTCTTTTTAAATTTGATATGTTTTGTTGTATTTTTTCTATTTATTTTGTGTTTTTTGTTATTTTATTGTTATTTTTCCTATGTGTGATGGAGAAGAGTTGATCAGGTAAGTTAGCATTCACATTCAAACTTTCATTCTTTAATAATAGAGCTGTTGTAAGTCTCGCCTTTCACAAACTTTGTTAAATTACTGTTTATTCATTTTTTTCATTGTTTCAAAAATATAAAAGGTAAGTAATAAACATTCCATTGAAATATATTTTATACAGTTCTGTAGACTTTTTTCTTTTTTATATTTTAAAATCATATCCAGTATCTGTCTTGAAAGCATAAACCATCCAACCATCATTTTGATAACCATCTCTTTCTTCCTGCATTCCCATTTCTCCTGCTCTCTCCTGATAAAACAGGAAGTTGATGTACCTTCAGCAGTTAGCATAGCTACAGATAAACTTAGCTTTTGATTATGTACAGTCCAAAAGCATCTGAGACAGGTGTTCTAAAGGAAAATAATCACAAGTAGAAAGTAATATGAAAGGTTGCCTCTGGTTATAGAAAAAAATATACAGATGTATAGAGATATGGCCATAAGATGTGTTACATCTCTGCTTACAAGTCAGTGAATGTGTTTAGTTTTGTGTGTTAGGTGAGGCTGGTGTGTGTGTGTGTGTGTGTGTGTGTGTGTCAGTAAACATGGACATGTGTTTGTCTATTTATGGCTCAGCCTGCAACACTGCGATAATTCTGCATCATGAAATCCATTCGAAGACCAAACACTACACAGCAGGCATAAGAAATGCCCAACACAAGTATGATTCATATAATAATGAATATCAGTAAAAAAAAATTGTTAAGACTTTTTAATGTCAACTGCTCTAAAACGGAGGGAGAGAGCTTTAGAACAGGAGAACAGGTGAAAGAGAAGGTTATTTCTCTCAGGCCATTCACAGATAAATTTAAGTCTTCTTTTTTTCCCCCACGCATGCATTATAATTCAGCTTCAAACAATATGACAGAAGAACACAAAAGAACAACCAATGCAAATTAGCTTCCTTCCTCCTCAAAAACAGTTACAGGAGGGAGAGCAATTAAGGTGGGAATGAAGGGAACACAAGAGGAGAAGAGAGAAGGGGAGTGGCAGCTGAATCTGGCTCGATTGGTTCTGCTCCTCACTGATATGTTTTATATTTGGGTTTCAAGTAAACAGTGGAGCTGTCAGTCACCTCACAAGGGCGTGGCATTGCTCTGAATCACAGATCCACTCATGATGCATCCCCCCCAAAGCTCAGACAGAGACAGGCAAACACACACACACACACACACATACACACACTGACATAGACACACAGATAAGCTCAGGCACACATGCCACCATGTGTGTAAAACACACACAGTGACGCATTACAATCAATGACATTCACAAGGACTTCCTGATTTCTCTCTGTGGGTAGGTCCCAACTGACTTAGGGAACTGTCACCCCCATATCAAAATGTTCATCCTTCTGCTGAGAACGTTTGGACTTATTGCTCTATCAGAGACCCTGGACTCTCGATAAAGTAGTTTTTGCTGTTAGAAAGGGGCTATGATAGGCCTGCCTATACCTTTCTTCCATTTTTTTCCCTGATAGTACCCCATCCAAACTGTTTACACCCACCATTGACTTCTGCCAGTTTATGTGCCCCTCTTTCTACATCAAATAGCCATTTTCATTTTCAAATCCACTCTGGTGTCTATCTGAATTGTCCTGAATAACAGGGGGAGGGGAGAGGGGTGAGGGGGACATGAGACTAGTGTAGTGAGATGGGACAACACAACAGAGTTGAAATGAATGTCAATGTAAGTGATGCTCAAGGGGAAACTACTGCTGCATCACTCTTTGTTTACCTGAAGACAGCGACCCTGTCATGGACCATTATACGCATGGCTACAGTGGAGACTGGGCTTAAAGTGACCATAGGAGCTACTCACTGACCTGATTAGGACCCCTTGCTTAAAAGTGCCCAAAAAAAAGAGTTACAGCCTAATCTGAGACGGGCGTTCTTGTGCAAAACGGACACCTGACACATACAGCTGTGCTTTTGCATAGGCTACAGTTCACCTTAAGTAGACTCATGTCAGGTCATTTGCACACTTCTTGACACAGACTGATACCATCAGACTGATATCATCAGTGCAGTGATCATTCAGGTAATCCATGTATATCTTAATGAATTATCACAGTTATAATTCAGCTATTAACTATTAGTGGAGGTTTATGTATGAGAGTGATACAAGGTGAGTAATTTCCATAGGGCTAAGTCTCTTTACTGGCCATGATGTATGCATTGTTCCATACACCATATTACTGGCCAAAATACCACTGTAGTATAAGCTACATGAAAGGGGGAAAAACACAAAAAGGACAATTAATTGCACCAATTCTGGATAATAAAAACAAATGCTCACCATGGCATTGCCAAACTATGCCAAACAGTACTGCATCATTTGACAGTATTTTAATAAGTCTCATGTATTTCTCATGTAATTCTTTAAGCTCCCAGGAAGAAATGGTTTGTTTGGGTACAGTGGACAGTCGGCGTAGGTCTGGGACACAGATCTTCACTCTGGTGAGAATGGTTTAGATTCCATTTTGTTTCAGGGCCATGCACCTAGGCAGATGATGCAGAGGTGGTGGAGGGGGAGTAAACATAAAAACAACAGTAACTGCATAAACAACCACTTCGTCATGTCACCACACTGTGTCTCAGTCTTGCATGTACAGTATACCCCTGCTGGTCTTACCCATTTTGAAATCTTATGCTGAGGATATCAGAACCAAACAACTAGTGTGACATACTAGATTTGAGCCATAACATTTTTTTAAATTGGGCACATTAGTGTTGAGCTACAGAAGAGCTGGATAATGGCAAACAACTCAAAAACAGTGTCTTTAAAACTTGCAAAATGACACAACATAAAAGTGCTGAGTGAAGGGGACAGGGGAGCAAACATTATTTTGAACCTGTGACAGCTAGGAGGTCGAGATGGTGGGAGCACAGGATCTGAAATAAGCTCCTCCTGTGGATGATCCAGAACTGGTATTGCTGGGCTACAATCGCAAAAAGTTTGTTCAAGTTGTATTACACACTGTCTACCCACACGCTGAACCTCTGTGAACACTTAACTCATCAAGAAACAGAGAAACAAGGACAGAAAATAATTTTAGACTCTAGTTGACAATAACTGCACGGGAGTGGGTAGCATCTCCTCCAGTGAAGCAATCACCCTTGACCTCCTGACGTCAGCGCACAGCTGTGGTTGCAGAGGGGTGAGAGGTCAACATGGGAGAGGAGAGTTGTCATGATGCAGCCTGTGCAGTAGGGGGCAGCGGAGAAAGAGGCTGACAGCAGTGCAGCGGGAAGGAGCAAGCAGGAGAAGGAGTAGAGCCGTATACAACAAGAGTCCTTGTGGTAGGATCGGTAACAAGAGCAGTCATAGTTATAGAAGTAGTTATAGAAGCAGAAGTAGCAAGAGAATTGTTCACACTCAGTACATTTGGTGGGGTGTCTTACCTTATATCTAATAAAACATAGTTTGTTTATCTTGCAATCTTATATTTTTATTCTTTTTTTTTGTATTCAAAAACAAAATATAGATCATCTTTTAATATAATCCTCTTCTTTTCTAAGTTGCATATAACATAAATCTCTTGTTTTCCCCATTTGGTTTTGTTTTTGAAGGGATTCCGAGCCCCTTGCTTTTTTAGGGGGCTGCGGCTTGCAGAAGTAGAGTCATGCAAATTAGTCATGCTGGTAAACAAAGTAAGAAAATGCATTTTTTGATTTTCTCTCTTTTTTTCTGAATTGTTCATCAAAGTTCACCGTACTTCCATTTGCTGTTCTTCTATTGGCACCATGCGTTGTGTTTTTTTTTTCTTCTTCTTCCGGCTTGATCACATCTTCCCATGTGAAGGAGAGGCGCTTTCATTTCTTTCTTTTTGTTCGGTTGAAACTATTTTTTGTCAGCAGCTCGGATTGTGGGCCACCAGCTAACGTCAAGATCTTTTTTGTTTTTGTAATCGAAGAAAAAAAAAAAGGATAACGCTTACGCGCCTTTATTTGCTAACTGAAGTCTCTTCCTCCATCTACTTGTTCTCTACTTCCTTGCTTGAGTTTTTTTCATGCCATGCAGATCACTACAGAGTAGACACGCCGAAATGCAGACAGGTGGACGTCGGAGTTGGGGTGGGGGTGGGGGTTGGTGGGTTAGGAAACACAATAGCATGACCCATAGAGGGGGAAGAGAGAGAAGGACAGAGAGAAAAACATGGGGCGATGGATCACCCCAACTACAGGACAAACAATCATCAGGATCACTCTCCTTCATCATCTTTTCTGTTTTGCCGAGTCACAAGTCCATGTCACAGAGTCCCAAGAGCTTATACTGCTTGAAGCATCAACATCAGAATTTTCTTGGTTAATGCGTGCATATGGTGTGTGTGTGTGTGTGTGTGTGTGTGTGTGTGTGTGTATGTGTGGTGAGTGTATGTGTGCATCTTTGGATGGAAAAAAAGGTGCTGAAATCGGTAGGCGTTTTCCCCCCAAATCTCAGGTTAAAATAACTGATGGACATTTATGATTACGTCCTCCAGCTGTTTTCATTGCTATGATCGCCGAGTGCTGGAGAAGCTTTGACGAAACCGTCAGCTAAACCCATGTCCAAGTCCTAAAGCTTCAGTTTTTTAATATTCTGCATGTCTCTTGTATATCTGTGTTTGCTATCATATATGAGCCTAAGCTTTACGTTTTTAGAGTCTGCATGTGTGTCCGGTGAAGTCCAATGTCTTAATGGATGTTATTGTTTATGTTATTGTTTATGTTGTTGTTGTTGTTTATCTGTGTTTTTGTATTGTCCCCTCTTTGCCTCTGTTGCAATACTTGATGCAAAATAACAGACAAGTGACTCTTCTTTTTTCTCCAATGTCTTCTTTTCCTCAGGCCCCTCTCTCTCTCTTTGCTCTCTCTCTCTCTCTCTCTCTGTCGTCTACATGGAAGTCGTAGTTCTTCTAACGGTGCTTCCGATGACAGGCTCTGGATAAATGGTATAATTTTTGTCTTCTTTTGGAGAGAAAGTGAGGAAATTTAGAAACTCAACACTGCAAAAGAAAGGGAGAAGAGGCAAAAAAAGACAAGACAGTACATCAGTGGAAACAGAGTTAACACTTAATCACACTCAGCACAGGAAAAAAATCCACTATGAGAACAGTTCTAACATGGTGGACGAAAGAGCAACTGAGGATAAGCCTTAGCAACTCACAGGCATTTGCGTATTCTTTGCTGTTCAGACATACAGCACATGCCTGGGAGTGCACACATAAACATGATGATTCATGAAATTAATTTTCTTCTCAGCCAAATATCCACAATCCCACAGGGTGTTAATGTGAAACAAAGAGGAACTGATGAAGAAGCCCACCTACATGCACTCAAATAAAAGGCATATTGGCCAAAAACTTGAACACTGAATAACAACATTTGTTCTTCATACACTTGGCTCACCTCTTTCTTACCAACACACACACAGGCGCGCACACGAGGGCGCATACACCCACACACACCCACGCACACACGCACACGCACACACACAAACACACGAATGATGGCACCTCCAGTCTTTGAGGCCCAAAGTTCTGCCGGTCACCATTGGTGTTCAATAATTTAGGGATCAAAATGGAGGTTTTTGTGGCTCACTGTCAGCAAAAAAAGCACAAACACTTGCAATGTGACCCCTGCAGGACTGAGGACCCCTGAGGACGTTGGAGCGAACAAATCAGAAGAATCTCCCCCACAGAGCAAACACAGAGGAGCGGGTCCCAAATGACACTCTCAACCCTCTGCTCCACAGTCTCCCACCTGGCACCCCCCTGTGCCCCAGAGAGACCTGGCTGCCTTTTGGGACTGGGGGTCCAGTGAACACGGAGGGGGTCATTTGCGACAGCGAGAAAAAACACGACACAGAGCAAAGAAAGGGAATTAAAGCTGAACACAAAAGAAAACCACAGGAAAATAACAACAGCACACAGTTAAGCACGTTGCACTGAACATGAAGACATGGCACAAGGCATTCTCTCTTTCTCACACTCGCACACAAAGAAACACAAACAAACAGGACATGAAACACTCATTCTTACACTGAGAAGCGATCAGTTTCCATCCTCCTCTCATTTTGATTTTGTTCTTTCTTCCCCAAACTGTCCTCCATTTCACGGTTTTCTTCCTTTGATGACATTCCTCTTTTCAAAAAGTTCCTACTAGTCCCTCACACAGAACACTCTGTCCATCTTTCTTTTCGTTTCACGTTAGGATCTGTCCATCTATCCACGTGAGTTCTTTGTAATCCATTACAGCAAGATCAAATTGGAACATGTTCGCTTTGTTAAACCTCAGTTCATTTTTTTATGCAGTTCAATATTTGGGTTAGTTTTTTTGGAAGCAGTAAATTGTACAAGAAAATATATGAACACAAACAGAAAAGAAAAACAGGAAAATGGAGGGAGAAATGAAAATTAAACTATGACTCAGAAGGTAGTGAAGACACTGAGAACAAATGTGAGTGGAAAAGGTGAAGGAGTATGAGTCTCACAGTCAGGAATCGTGTGTTCACAATTTCTACTCCACTACATTCTATTAGACATCATTTTGGAAGCACTGATTGGAAGAGAAAAGGAGAACTGTACCTGAGTAGTGACAAGGGAAGCGTCCGATTGAGGTGAGTGCAAGAAGTATGGAACATTCCGGAACATACCTTTGTTCCAGAATTAGCTTGATGATATGCTGTAACATGGATGATAGCATGGGTTTAAAGGAATTCTTTTGTAATGGTGCTAAACTTCGCACAGGCTGTCAAATGTTTCCAGTGCTCCCACGACACACCTCTGACATCAACCTCTCCCTGAGTGTTGCCTCATCTTAGACAGCAACCAAAACAAACCCTGCTTCACTTCACAACACGAAAATACTATCCCTCTGGGTAAGTGGAGGTACACCATGCGCTCATTTACAGGGGGGGAGTTAACACAAGATGCACATGGATGCAGTAAGAAGCATTCTCATGACACTCAGGTCTGCATGCAGAGTCTATGTGAGTATAACAGGTTTGGATTTTCAACTCTTTTTTTTTTCCAGGCTGCTACAATCTTGGCCACCAGATTCCAGATGAGCTCCAAAGTAAAGGCATTTTCCCTTAAAATCTGTGAGAACTATCTCATCGTAATCTGACTGGAGTTCCTTTCCTAGAGTTTTTTAACCCAAACATTCTTTCAATGTCCTTCCCAAAGCAACCACAGAACATTGTTACATTGCTACTACTATACCCTGACAAAGGACAGCCTGTGATGAACTAGAAATGCTACCTCAGTCCCTTGCTACATGACACAGACAAGACCTGGATCTGAGCACGAGGTTTTGCCACTGGTTTTATAAAATGCTCTTTTCGTCCCTGTGCAGGTGAGAAAGATCAAGTCGATGCTAAATGTCAAACAGAGAGAGTTCAAAGCCTTGAGTGGACTACGGACAACTTGAAACAACCAAATGACAGTCACTAGTGAAGGGTAATAGATGGCATGGTAGAGGTAGAGGTGGGGGTGGAAAGAGCAAATATTGTTGACATGGATGAGTACACACACCCCATTTGTGTGTGTGGGGGGGTGGGGGTGGGGTAAGGGTATGAGGATATGAAAGGTATGGATCTTGATGCTGATTGGTAATGGGACTATGCAAGGGGAGAAATGACAGCTTGTTTCAGTGTTAATTCACAGCTACTGCTTCTTTTTGCATATATCTGATAAGCACAGGGCTTTCAGTATAGTTCTCTGTGAAAAGATGAAAACAGAACAAATAATAAAATGATAAGATAGAGATCTAAAAGGATCAAAGACAGAAAAAAACATTAGCAGAACAAATCCTTAGTTTCAGCATTGCCCCAATCCCCATTCTCTTCTTGAAAGGAACCAAAAAAAAAGACAAAACTCAAACCAATCCCCTCCCTTAACAGTAATGATGGTCTCTGCAACCCAACAGCATTGTAGCATGCAGATCTAAGCCCCACCCCATTCAGCAGTCAAGTCAATTACAGTAAGAGGATTGGAACAAAATACCAATCGATATTTTTTTGTAAGCATGCAATCAATCAATATGTATGTGTATATAATTACATACATACACATCCATATGTCCACACACTTACATATGAATATACACATACATACAAGCTTTGAAAAAATCTGTTTGCTTATAAAACATACACCCTAATCATTATATTCCATATGAAGTCCTTATTGCTTGTGATGAAAACCCATGCAGGGAGGGGATGAAATAGAAAACTGTACACGACACAGAGCCCTCAGGCTCTCTTTGACCCAGTCACTCTTGTTTAGAACGCAATGGGTCTGAACCATGGAAATGACCAGAGACAGGAGAGGAAAGAGAATCAAAGGGTTACACAGAGACAGAGACAGTTGGAGAAGTTTTTTTTTGTTTTTTTTTTTTGTCGCTGATGTCCCTCTGCATCATCATGGTCCTGAGACCTGTCCATCTGCCTTACTTATGCCCCCCTCCTACCTACACCCCCCCCCCCCAAACCTGCACCAGCACACCCCTGCCCCACCCCCATCCCTGTCCCCCTTCCCTGCAGATCTGTAGTCCTCCTCCTGTTATGTCTCCCTCATATCCTCAACAACGCCCTTCACCTCACACCTCCTCTCAGTGTAGCTGCATAGGATCTTCGTGAGCAAGTCTGGCACCTTTAAAGGCTGACCCGGTGAATCCTGAACGATTGAACCCTCTATCTTTGAAAAGAATAAGTCATATTTTTTCCCTTGTCTTACTTCCAAACAAACAAAAAATTACAAAACAACACAGATTTAAGAGCTTAATCTGCTAAGCTAGGTGATTTTGACCTGTCATTGCTAGTCATTAAACAATGACTCATTTTATGATGAGCCTTACTGTTCATTCATTGGCAAAGCAAATGCAACATGTTTCCATCATTCTCTAGTAGCATCCATCTGTTAATGGATGACGAAAAATGCAGAAAGGTGAGACAGAACTGATGAGAAATGGGAAAAAGAAACTACAGACTAGCTAGGAAAATAATAAAAGGTAAAGGTTTGGTCATAAAAAAACATTTTTGTCACAATTCTATCAACAGTGACTACAGGCATTAAAAAGGGATCATGCTAGCATGATCATTCTTTTCACAAAGTGAATTTCTGCCCAAATTAAATTAAGGTCCACTACTGAAAAGCCCGCAAATCAAAATCAAAAATGTCTTTACATGCACCCGCAGAAAACAGGTGTACAGATGTTCGATTTTAAAACCAAAAAAATAAGAAAGACAAAATTAGTTATTTCTGCCTTCCCACTGAGAGGAAAGCAAAATATTTGTTTACCCCTCACCGTCTAACAAAAATGAAAAAAAGGCAAACATAAATGTTTGACAGGCTTGAAGGTCATAACTGTCAACAAATTTAAATGAGCAGCACATCTCCATGGCAAGACATAATCAGTTTACATTGCATAATTCCTTGTAAAGGTTGTTTCGCTAAAACATTTGCCATGTCTTTCCTTTTCTTCTCTTATTGACAGCTGTCAGTCCAGCATCCATTCCATGCCCCCTCCTTTTTAAACACAATGAGGTGAAGATCAGCATCCAAGAAAGTGAGGGAAGGCGAGAAGACAAAAAAAAGTAAATAAGAAGAAATGAAAAACGGGAAACCGAGAAAGAGCACAGAAGGTCTACTGTACTGAGTACAGAGTCACAGCAGTCAAGAGGAGCAACCAGAATGAGAACAGAAAGAGGATGAGACGGAATGGGGTATCATGGTGTTAAAAGCCCAGCCGAGTCTCAAGTGACAAGCAGATCAACAGGCAGCCACAGGCCTCTTCACCCCCATCCTCAGGAAAGGGGGTTGCAGTGATATGTATGCATATATGGTACAGTTTCTTTCATGGGAAAACTGTGCGTCCCATCATGCACCTGCACGAAAAAGGGGGGTGGTGCTGGTTCAGTGCATAAAAGGTTTTTGTTATAGGCCCTTAATTGGGAGACTCCTCCCACCATCTGCTTTTTTTTCTCTCCCTGGACAGCTCTAAGGTGACCAATGGTAAAGGGAGGGGAGGTGGGTATGTGGTGGAGAGTGTCAATGAAGGTGTCCAATATGCCCTCTTGGAACACGAAAGGTCTATGTCCCCAGTTCAACAGTTTACACCCACTCAAAGCTCCTCTCCCTCCTTCCCTCCTTGAAGCGCAATGCCATCTTACCACTCTCTAATCAACCCCTCACTGACCCAAGTCACTCCTGGAAAAATAGATGTATTTTTTATCAGTTTTCCTGTGTGTTTTTACTTGTTTCGTGTGTGACATGAGTCCTTCTGACATTTCCGTCAGTAATTATAAGTAATTATAAATAGTTTGATAAAAACTACTTGCCACAAGCATTTGGTTGATAATCTTTGAATGTTACAAACGCTAGCTTAGACTGACCAGATGGAATAAGAAGTCGTGTGAACAGGAGTAATGACAGGATTGGTGGAAGTGACCTGGATGTGGTGAAGCATACATTTCAAATAAATTGTATACAGAGGGGGTGGGTGAGAGTTATATAGCTACATTGCACGTTTTTGCACTCCAGTCTAGCAATTTATTTTTCCTTTTTGCACTGTTAAGGGAGAGAAGGGAGGGGTTGTCATTTTTCTTTTTTTTTTTTTTTGGTATACACGTTTTCTCATTTTCCTGATTTTAGTTGTCTTCAAGCATGCACTATATACACACACGTTTGGTTTTTTTGTATGTTTGTTTGCTGTCATTCCCCTACAATTGCATCAGTTTGTCACTCATTCATGTATGTCTACAGCAGGTTTTTTGAGGCTTAGAAGCGTTGTATAAAAGGAAGCAAATGTGTCCTTTTCTCTACTTGTCATCAGACTCTTTAGATCCGGGTCCACTGTTTCCGAAGGGTTTATAGGCAGAGCAGGCTAGTAGGGGCAGCCAGCTAGCTCACTACGGCGGCCCACATCACGTACCTTATAAATTACCTGTATTTTTCAAGGTCTACGAGCCCGGCTATATTTCATCAGAAACATTTCTGTTTTTTCAAGGCTAAATATTGCTATGGATAGACTGCGATCCTAATAGTTGTCAGTTTGAGATATTTCCGAAAGCAAATGTAGTGGGTTTTGTCCCGAGGTGAGGCATACCTCGTCTAGAAAATACTATTACTTTTGCCAGCCTGGTAGCATTCTCTACAGGTTACCATCAGGCTATCTAAGAGGCATTGTACTTCATTACTTCATAATGCTGGGGACTATAATCTTCCAGAGCTGTGGATATATCAGAAGATTTCTATTAATACTGGGCTTTCAAAAAGAAAGGAAAAGAATAAAAAGAAAAATCTCGATTTTCCCTCTGTCCTCTTGTTCTTGCTGAGCGGGTTACAAAATGGAGGGAATGGGCGATCTGCAGCGCCTAAGTGGTCCAGGGGTTTGGTAGGGCTCGTAGGGGGTGCTGTTGATGGGGGTGATGGGCGTGAGCCGCAGGGGGGCCCCTGTCATGCCAGAAATATTGTTGAGACTGCGAGACTTCTCATAACCAGTGGCTAGACCACAGAGAGGACATTGCCAGCAGAGGACAGATTTTTAAGTTCCAAGTGTTTCAAAGAAAATCGAATTTATTTGTTTTAACCAATGTGTATATGAATACACATGTATGTGTAATTAATTTGTTTGTATATTTTTTTGGAATTTATTTGGTTTTATGTATAAAAATGGGTTTTGAATCAAATCAAAAGGGGTTTTGAATTAAATGTGGATGAGGTGTAAACATTTGAGTAATAAATATAATGTCATGAATACATGATTCAGTAAATAATAAAATAGGAGTAAAGGACGGGCAGAAGCGGACACACATACAGACAGACAGACAGGAAGACAGACAGACAGACAGACAGACAGACAGACAGACAGACAGACAGACGTTAAGACAGACGGACAGAGACACAGACAGACAGACAGACAGACAGACAGACAGACAGACAGACAGACAGACAGACAAACAGAAGGACAAAACAGAAGAATGAGAGTTATGAGATATGTCAACAATATCTTGCTACAATAGTTTAGAATAAAGACCCCTCTCCCTCTAGTGGCAATAGCATACTCATTAACAACAGGTGCATTATGGGAGTGTGTGGATAAAGCACCCAGTGTTTCCCTGAGACAACTGGCGCCCCACACAGAGCGGGACCCAGAACTGACACACACAGGTGTTTGATCCAGGCACTGACACAGACCTTTTGCACAGGTAAAGGAAACAAACAGGTAGACAGCCACAGTGGAGCTCTGCGGCCCGAAGCTCGGAGCCTGCTTGGAGTGGACCACATGAAGAGGTCAGAGTTCAAATCAAGTAAAAAAAAACAGTCACCGTTAACAGCCCCAGCACCAAGGCTCTTCAAAAATGAGTCTACGTTTCATAATGTCATATACTGTTCACAATGTGTCATGCTATTCATAATGTCTTATACTTTCACTCTTAGCGAGCAACAGGAAGATGAGAAAGGCTGCTGAGGAGCCAACTGAGTGGCTGTGGACTCTGGGGTGTAAATTTGTAAAATAAATGTGCGCCCACAGCCGTTATGCTATCTGTTATTGTTCTATTTGCCATTTACAGCATAGTCTAGCACCGTATGGGAAACACTGACATCTTCACAGGGTCCAAAAGCACCTGGCTGCCATCCTTTCACACCCCTAACGTCCTCTTAGCCACCCGAGTGACCTCTTTATTTATTATTCACTTCCTCTGCCTCTGTCAAATACCAAAAGCCTCTAGGCAATCTATTGTAAATGTGTTTACACACACATATATATACATGAGTGTAAAGTGTGCTCAAATCTGCCTATTCTTCCCAGGGAATGGAGCTGATTAGGACAGAGTATACGGCAGAGACGTGGGCACTGCGCTCACTGTGGCTTTGACTGAGTGCGGATGTGGAAAGGAGAGCAGGTTTAACATGTCATCCAAGGAATTTCCCTTCTAGACAGACAAAAGACGGGACACCTCCACACCGACAGAAACACACAGAGCAGTCGTGGAATTTTTTTTTGTTGTTGTTTACAAACAATAGATAGATAATAAAAAAAACAGGAAGACCTACGTCCATAGTGATCTGAGGACACACAGTAGGGGTTAGTTCTGACTTTGCAGCATCTGATCACAGGGCTGATTTAAAGTGAGACACACTGGGACTGCATCACAGTGAAATATGTACACACACACACACACACACACACACACACACACACATGTGAACACACACACACACACACACACACACACACACACACACACACACACACACACACACACACACACACACACACACACACACACACACACACAGACACACACACATACACACACACACTACAGTGTCAGAACACCTACCTCTTAATAGATCATTACTCTAACACTTTTTTCTATCTTTTCTGTTGTACCAAAAGAGCTTGTATACAATGGCTCTCCACATTTCTCCGGCTGCGACTAAGCTTGTCTAACACTAACAATCGTTTTTTAAGCTGAACTGAACATCAAGTCTCCATTTACTCTCTCCTGAGAGGGCAAAAGGTACAAAGGAGAGCGTGCCAACAGACGTCTAAGTCGTTGTGTATGTCTAAATTATATGTCTGATTTAGTGCCAACACCACACACACAAACAATCCAACACACACATGACAAGTGAGAAATGATGGGAGAATATGAAACTATATGAATAATAAAGCAATAAAAGAAACTTGTAATGGTCATTTTTGAACAGACCTCTATAAATATCTCTAAAAATGTACCACCAAACAATGTGTGTAACTGGACAAGCAGTGACCATTGTCTTAAATGTATAAACATGAATATCCATATAATATAAATATCCATATAAATGTCAATATACATTAAAAAATAAATATCAAAATATAAGTTTCTATTGCAATACTACATGATGCAAGGTGATGTAACAGATGAAAACCACACACGCATACATACAGTACATACATCAAAAACATTCACAGCAAGTGACTATTGCCCGTTATACCGTCCCAGTAAGGTGGATACCACACTATGTGATACTAATCCCTAACTGACACCTAAGAGCATGTGTGTAGTCCACATTTACACTGTAAGACATGACACCAAGGTGCTTTGTGTGAGGGCTATGCTAACGACTGTGTAGAACAGCTATGGCACAGCTTGCAGGTGAACCACCTGATTCATATATATTTCACTAAACATAAAAAGTAGTGATGTTGTACTTCACATTAATTCTCACAACTGAAGCCACAAGTGGAAACCAGTGTTTTTTTTTTCTAAATTACCTTAGGGTACTGTAGGTTCCAACATAAATAATGATTCTAAAATATCCATTAAGGAATTGTGATAAGAATATCCATATATTCTGGTTCAATCTAAAAATAGTATGGTGAAGAATAAAAAACACATCATAGGATATCATCTCTAAAATGTGTTCTACGCTTGTAATCTGTAAAATCGGTTAAAACCACTTGGCTCCATCTAATTTCCTTTTTTTCTTGTGCATAACTATGTAGACAAGGCAACCAGACAACCATTGTCAGTGATAGTTCTTGACTGTCCGATGTAAAATTATATTTGCTCATTTAAGTACAACAAGCTACGGTACAAGAAAATATCTCTCTAAGGAACATTGCTTTCAATATAATACCGTTTTGGCAGCAACAGTGCATTGCATCAACAGAAGATCACACACACTTTACACAACAGACTATGGATGTGGACACACTTATTTTTATGGTCACAAGTAAACTTAATGACAATGCAAAAAAGTTCTCAGTGGCTTTGTGGAGGCACTCTTGGCACTACTTTTTCTTGGCTCACATTCACTAAGACTTTCTGCATTCAATGGACCTGTCATTTTTCATCACGTCACAACATGGACCACCACAAGAGCCGTGTCCCAACCAAAACCGGAAGACAGATTTCTTTCCTTCTTTCTTTCTTTTTTTTTTTGTTGGTGCGTGTCCCTGCAGCATAACATAACGCAGATAAAGGATAAAGGGAAAAAGTGTCTGGGTGGAAGCCAACACCGGCCCGGCCAAAGCTCGGCAGAAGGCAACGCAGTGTGTCATGCGGAGACTGGAAGGGCCCAGGGCCCAGGGCCAATCCAAGCGCACAGAGGAGACTGCTGGAGTACGTACCTCTGCTCAGACCTTAGTTATGCTACGGGGGCTGGACGTACGGCCTGGTGGGGGGGATGAAGAGGGTTAGTGTGACGAGCGGGAGAGGAAGTGCGGAGAAGGGGGAGGGGGAGGGGAGGAGGTGGAAGGGGGGGGGGGCAGAGAGGGGGGAGGACAACGATGAAGACAGCAAATATCAACCCTGGAGCTCCATGCAAGAACAAAGCAGCACTGCATCAGCACAATCTGCACTTATTCTGGTTGGTTTGGAGCATAAACTCATTTTAACACGATGAACTATGCCATTTCATTCATGAATTACTGTTCAACTGCAAATCTTCTGCTGCAGGATCATTTTAGTAGCAATGTTTTTTTGTTGGAGCCCAGGTTAATATTTGTAAACAGATTCACATCTTCAGAATATGGAAATATGGTATCAATGACAAATACAATGACTTGATAAAGACAATCATATATTGAAAGATGACAAGACTTACATAAAGGAAACAATGTCAGTATGACACAGGAAAACATGAGTAAAGGTTAACAGAACTCCTGAAACAATGTACCATTACCAAGGACAGCAAATGTAAGAATCAAGAGATCACTACAATATGAAACAACATTGGTAACAAACGTGGAAACAACGCGACTGGTTAGGTAAATTTGATTAGAAAATCTGAAGCTGGCTTATGCATAGTTACCCACAGAACTTCCCATAAGGTTAGAACGTGATTGGTTCACATCTTTCTGTGGCATTTCATGTGCGAGTTCAGATTGTAAGGAGAAAGAGAGATTGAGAGAGCTCCCATTTTATTTTGTTTAAAGGTGGGGTAGAGTTACCTGGGGTAGAGTAGCTACATAGTATCATATTTAAGTCTTTATCTTTAAGTTCCTCATACCAAAGAGAGAGTTACTGCCTTGCCAATTTTGAGTAAATTTGAACATTGATAGGTCTCAAAGTGCTGAAAATATAGGTGGTATTTTCTATGCTCAGACACCGTGGGCGTTTTGGTAGTTCAAAGTGCTGCGATAGCGTCTAGGCAGTGCTACATTGTGCTAAACTACTTACAGTTACCACGAAAACCTAAAAAACCACAGCACAGTAAAAGTGACTTAGGGTATTCAGCATCTTTTCAGACACAGTTTTTTTAATATATTTCACATTACCAAACCATATCCGGTTTTCACTTTACCCCACCTCCAATGTGCAACAGCATTTTGTTCCCTACACTGTCCAATTAGGACATAATATCAGAGCGTAAAACATCAAGACAGAGGACACTTAAGAGGGAATTGTGTGTTGGCAAATGGCACAGTGTTAGATTCACAAGCAAGGGAAAGACATTCATGCATGTTAAACACATCTAACACCAAAATAAAAGTCATAATGTCAGGATCATGTATGAGCAGTGCATACATGATGCAGGTGCCATGTTGGGAAATGTGAGATGAGAGAGTGAAATATACACTCTGTCACACGTGTAGCACACACACCCGGACAGATGCACCACTGTCTGAAAGGCCTGAAAACATACTAACCTTATCAGATACACACACACACACACACACACACACACACACACACACACACACACACACACACACACACACACACACACACACACACACAAACACAATCGCAAAGGGTCGCAATCATCATCCTTTACAAACCACTGGTTTACTTGAGTGATCAAATAAAACCGCTTGTTTAAAAAAAAAAACTTCTTCAGATATTCACTTATTTTTTCAAGTTCTCACTTGATGTCAACCTCTGAGTGCTCTACAGACAGAACAAAATATTTAATACCAAATTTATGCTGATTACACCTTCTGTTTCATTTGGTCTACCAAAAAAGGCTACTTTTGTGATGTTGGTGGAAGTAGTTGGATACAAGTATAAGAGAAATCACCACTGGTGGTGGAGAAAGATCAAAGAGATAAATGCTGGTGTTCTATTAGTGCCCTTTGCCCATAAGCTTTTCTCGATGAATCAACATGGCATTTACCAAAACAAACCATGGCAGAACCCAGTTGAACCCATCTTTTCCTTTCTTGGGGACTCTCCTGCAGCTGGCGTGACCCTGGCGTTGTGGAAAGCCCAATATGGCCAGTACTGTAACATAAGCATCATTGCTACGCAAGACGCAGCATGAAGCTATATGCATGGGCAGAGGCAGAAGGGAAATATTATATTCCAAATAGATGGGCAAATTAATATATCTATATATGGCCAAATTGAACAAATTACAAAGGCTTCACCAAGTTTTCATACAAGGCTTCAGCTGCAGAAAAGCCCACCCCTCTCCCTCACCCCCCATCCAAAACGCTCGAGTGACCAGAGCACAATGAGGATTCTGACTCTCCCCCCTGGAGGTTGGCCAAAAGTGTGCATGTGCAACCGCTAAACTGTGTCTACAAGAGGACCGACCGTGAAGTCTAATCTTCAGACAAGAGCAAAGGCGTCTGTGTGGACCTCTGTGTGTATATGAAACGGAAAACATCCGATTTTATGATCTGGTTGGCCACAAAGATAATGTGTGGCCTTTTAAGTAATCGGCTTCCCTCCTGACCCTGGGTCTGTTGAGGTTTGAGTGCTGGTCCGCAACCCCCATCAGGAGGCTGGTAATGAAATGAGCACAGAGTGCTTACATGCGAGCCCCAGAGTGCTGGCGATTCACACCTCAGATGGAGTGGGAAGCGGAGAAATACTGGACTCTCTGCCCCCTTCCTGCAGTCCCCCGCTGAAAACATATGTAGCCTACTGCAGTGGCGAGAGAAAGCCAGGCGCAAGAATGCTGGGGGAACTCTAGCTCCTTCTGCTAGGTGTTTCGCTTACCAGAGCCACGCTTAGCCAACAGCACATATGCTGCTTATGCAAAAGTCCACGCCACAGGCAGCAAGAGAACCACTCCCAAGAGGGCAGGACCTCTCCTGTGAAAGGCCCATATGGGAATAAGCCCTCTGCCGGGTAGATATTCCTCCGCAGTGTGCCCAGAAGGTTCTGTCCTGTGTCACTAAACGCAGGGATGGCGCATTCTGCCAGGGATGAGAGCCAAAACACTCACTGTGCTAAGGTTGTCATCGTAAGGAAAAACAAAACAAACTCTAAAATTCCAACAAGACACTCACAAGCAAGAACTGGTGATATACGTGAATGCAACACAGCAGCAATAGCATATTATTAGTATTAAACATGGTACTTGCAGTGCATCTTGGGAGCATGGTTTGGTGGTTGGACGTAACGGACATTCATGTCTTCATTACCTGGTTGCTTTTAGACATCTTATAGTTTAAAATATTATTTTATTTGACTCTTTAACATATCTGTCCCATAATGCATTGCTTTCAAGTCCCAGAATGCTCTCTTCCACTGTTTCCTTGGCAACAGTGGGCAGGAAAGAGAGAAAAAGGAGAAGAAAGAGCTGAAAGGTATCATGGGTAAACAGAGTGTAGCAGAAAAGAGAATATAAGAAAAAAGTAAAGGAGTGTGAAAAGTAAATAGAATGAAAAAACGTAAAGTAAAGAAAATGAAGACACACTACTAGAACACATAAACGTACACAATGACAGTAACATAATATCCAAATGAATTCAATGTAGAATACTACTCACGCACAAACACATTTGAAAATACTGATGATTGCGAGGTTAACTTCGGTGTTTATGTGTGGGGTGTAACGGAGGGGGGGCAGATTGAGGCAGCAACAGCCCCTTTAACCTTTGACCTTTCCTGACCCTTGCTAGTTGATATGAGCATCTGTCAACAGAGGTCAAAGCAGTCGCAGAGAATGGTGGCTGCCAAGCCGCCTAGGCAGAGAAGCCAAATGAAGCCCTGTTAAAAGCCAACAAGCTGCGAGAGCTGCTCTATATGAAGCAGTCAAGAGTGAATCCAGCCTTTTTGGCCCTCACCTCAGCTGCTTGGCTTTTAAGGCACGGAAAAAGCGCACAGTAAGTTGACACACGCAATCACACACACTCGCCCACACACACTCTCTCTCTCTCACACACACACACACACACACACACACTGTCACACACTCTCACGCACGCACAGAGCACAGCGGAGCGCACGCACCAGCTCACTACAGTCCCAACGAGTCTCACAACTAAGCCCTCTGTGTCGCCTGTCCCAAGCTGTCTCTCTCTATCGCTCTCTTCGCCTGCTGGTCTTTTCCTTTTAATGGAATTTGACTTGTCTTTCCATATGGGTCTATAGACCCATCAATGGCTTACAATACATCTGTCAGTCAAGGCAGGTTGTCTGACTCTTCATGTGTCCTACAAAAAAGGTCAGTCTTACTTTCCTCAGGGAATGTATCAAGTAGCAAGTAATTGCTGGGAGACCCTCTAATGCTGGTGTGTCATGTCTTGTCTCATTCTAATTGAATCGGTCAGCCAGTAATGTATGTTGATGACCCCTTAGTCAAACTCTTTCTCTCTTTCTCTCAGTTTGCCTACCAGTCCAAAATCTGCTTACTGGAATTTCTGTTCACTTGTACCCCCCCAGTCCCTCTCCAAAAAAATACCCAGCCCCTCCCTATGTGTGTTGACATTTCTGTCCAAGTGTTTCGAGACCAAAGGACTGTAGCACATCCTCACAGCATCAATGATCAGTGTTTCAGCACAGGCCTTTCGGGACATGATCTGTTTCACGCGTCTCTCTCACACGTTGCTGCCCCCAAGCTCTGACCCCAGGTCAGTCTGATCCCTCTGCTTGGCAAATGAAATGTCAGTCAGTGTGAGGCGGAGGTGTCTGATCTGGGATCAGTGCGCTGGAGGCTCACTAGGTGGCGCTGTGATGAAACAAAGCTCATTTGCGCTCCAGTGGAGGGCAGTTTCCAGGACAGAGAAGAAACCAGCTTTGTGTATAAACGAAGGAAATAAAGAATTATCCCCAGTGACTTTTACCTTCATGAGAGTGCAGCTGCTAACATAAAAACAGCTAACAGTTGCCACAAAAGGTAGCAGCACGGTAAACGTATGTTGTGAGAGAAACTCTGCTGTTTGTGTGTTTGTTTCTTTCTTTTGTAATGTTTTTTTTTGGTCAAAGGTTGCTAAGGGCACTCCAGCAGGTAAAAGCCCCAAGGCCAGAGAGGAGGAGGACACAGCAACACAAAAACACAACACACAACACACGACACACACAGGGGAGAGGGGAGGGGGGTGGGGAGGACAGGACAGAGAGAGTAACGGATAGCAACAAGAGCGAACATACAAACGCATGACACGACACAACCTGAGGAAGAAAACAACAACAACACAACAGCGTGTCAGACACCTCACAACACCCCCAGGGGAGAGAAGACAGACAGAGAGACAGTGAGGAAGAGAGAAAGGCAGAGAGGGGAGAGAGAAATGAAACAGCACCACAGGCTATCATCAAAATCAAACACACACGCACACACACACATAATCCTATACAGAGTGTATGTGGTATATTATTTGCCTGAGATTGTATTAATGTGTTTGTGTAGATCAAGTTTTGCTGACAGTTATAGTTATATAGAGAAAGAGGGAGAGAGAGAGAGAGAGAGAGAGAGAGAGAGAGAGAGAGAGAGAGAGAGAGAGAGAGAGAGGAAGAGAGTTGAAGTTGAAGATGGAAGGCCACCATATAAAATTATAGTAGTGCTTTGACTCTATAAAGCCAAAGTCTGTGTGTGCATTATGCATCTGTGTTTGGAAAAGTGTGTGTGTGTGTGTGTGTGTTCTGAGTGTGCGTGTGTGTGCGTGTGTGTGAGGGAGCGTAAGCAAAACAACACCCACACTCACACAAACATCAAACAAAACATGACGCACATATATTACACCTTGCCCCAATCCCATTTTCAAAGAATCCAAAGAATCATGATTCACCATGGGAAATGGTGAAACAGACAACAACACATTGTTGTAAAAAAAAGCAAGTCATCAGTCATGCATTTTAAATACATTCAATACATGATACAGTATCTAAGTACAGGAAGTACTGTGTCGAGTGTCGAGAGCAGAAATAAGAGACGAAGGAAGACATTTTGTGTTGCCTCAGCGCGGGCCCTTTTGGGTTCGTATCAGTTATGTAACTTAATGTTTTATTATGTCTTATTTATTAGGTATGCATATGTGGAAATGCACACATATGGAAATGAAGAGGCACGTGCATTGAATACTCAGGTTGTGCATATCAATGCATGTGGCTGTCTGTGTGTGCTGATATTGCTGACTAGACTACACTGGTGTATGTGCTAGGGGGTTGTCTGTGTGTGTGTGTGTGTGTGTGTGTGTGTGTGTGTGTGTCTGTGTGTGTGTGTGTGTGTGTGTGTGTCTGTGTGTGTGTGTGTGTGTGTGTGTGTGTGTGCATGCATGTGTGTATGTGTGTGTGGGTGGGCGTATGTGTGTGTACATGTCTGCGTGTATTTGTGATGTGCTGTGTGTAGACCAAGAAACATTCACTGCACTGTACATGTCTTTCGCCCATGCGCGTGTGTCCATATAAGTGCATGAACTCTCTTGGCATGTATCTGTTAGGCTTCACTCTGCCTCATGGGGCAATTACATGCTGGTGCTGAATTGGCATCTGATTGAAACTAAAAAACAGGTGACAATATTGGTGTCCATTGGATGTGTGTTACCTCTGTGGTGCTATGGTTTGATCCAGGAGGAGGCAGAGTTTGCATTGAGGTCCTGCTGTAGCAGAGGCCCCTCCGGCTTGAACCATTCCTCTCCCGGGGGGGAGATTGGGCTGGCGGCGGCTGCTTCTGGTGTGTTTTGGGGGAGTGTGGGAGTAGGTGTGTAAAGGGGGGTATAGAGGAAGTGGAGGAGCAGGAAGTGCGTGGAAAAAAAGGTAAAAAAAAAAACATGGGGAAAGCCAGCATGCGGAGGACGGAGACGGAGGAGATAAGAATGCGGGAATTAAAGGAGGGGGAGAAAAGTAGGAGCGCATGGATAGAAGATGGACGACAACCAAAAGTGGGTTAAGGGAAGAGATCAGTAAACAGAGAGAGCATGAGCAATTAAAAATTATGAATGACAGCTAGACAGATAGACAGATAGACGGACAGACAGACAGAAATAGATAGATAGATAGATAGATAGATAGATAGATAGATAGATAGATAGATAGATAGATAGATAGATAGATAGATAGATAGATAGATAGATAGATAGATAGAAAGACAGAAAGACCGACAGACAGACAGACAGATTTAGCAGCAGACGACAGCTTGATGAAGCGAGTTTGCTGAGTGCTATCAGCAGTTTTATGGATATTCTTGTCCATGTATGCATGAATGCATGTGCACATCATGTATAGATAGATCCTAAGCGATGAATATGCTCTTCAGCAAATGCTGTTTTGTGTATTTGTGTATATACTGTGTGTTTGTGTGTGTGTTTGTGTGTGTGCACGTGTGAGTGTGAATATGTGTGAATTTGCACTAAAATGTGTAAAAATAATGGGTCTAGTGCACTGATGAGTGTTTATGTGTGTGTGTAGTGTAGTGTAGTGCAGCATGTGTGTGGTTTAGTGTGGTGCTTGCATCCATGAGCAGAGCTGAGAGAGGAGACATGGACTGCTGCAGTGAAGCCAGCAGAGAGGAACGCTAGAGAGAGCAGGCAGACTACTGCAGAGGAGCCTGAGCCAGTGGGCACTGCAGCACCGTCACTACCTCTGCCTGAGCCTGTGCTTGCCACTGCCAGTGCTGTCCCAGAGTGCTCCTCTCCTCTCCTCTCCTCTCCTCTCCTCTCCTCTCCTCTCCTCTCCTCTCCTCTCCGCTCCACTCTTCCTGTCCTCACCTCTCCTCTCCTCTCCGCTCCACTCTTCCTCTCCTCTCCTCTCCTCTCCTTTCCACTCCACTCTTCCTCTCCTCTCCTCTCCTCTTCACTCCTCTCCTCCTCTCCTCTCCTCTCCTCTCCTCTCCTCTCCTCTCCTCTCCTCTCCTCTCCGCTCCACTCTTCCTATCCTCACCTCTCCTCTCCTCTCCTCTCCGCTCCACTCTTCCTGTCCTCACCTCTCCTCTCCTCTCCTCTCCGCTCCACTCTTCCTCTCCTCTCCTCTCCTCTCCTTTCCGCTCCACTCTTCCTCTCCTCTCCTCTCCTCTCCTCTCCTCTCCTCTCCTCTCCACTCTTCCTCTCCTCTCCTTTCCGCTCCACTCTTCCTCTCCTCTCCTCTCCTCTTCACTCCTCTCCTCCTCTCCTCTCCACTCCTCTCTTCTGTTGTCCTCTCCTGTCCTGTCTTCTCCTCCTCTTCTCTGCTCTCCTCTCTCCTCTCCTCTCCACTCCTCCTCTCCTCTCCTCCATCCTCCTCTCCTCTATTCTCCTCTTCTCCTCTCCTGTCCTCTCCTCTCCTCTCCTCTCCTCTCCTCTCCTCTCCTCTCCACTCCTCCACCATCCCTTCCCAGAAGCCCCGCCCGAGACCAGCAGTGGGAGTGGCACAGCAGCAACAGGTTGTCAATCAAGATGACTGATGTGGTGGTGCGATGAGAAGGGATGGAGGGGGGGGAGGATGCTTCGGGGGGGGGGGGGGGGGGGTTGGTTCCTCTACTTAATATATGTCCCCCTGTGTCATGTTGTCAGAGAGTGTATGTGTGTGTGTGTGTTTGAGTGCGTGTGGGTGAGCGTATGTCTTTCTGGAGAACAATTGCTATCAGAATACTGTCTACGGCGTAGAGCAGCATCTGCTTGTTGCACACAAAGTGCCTTCGTAGGATTGAGTGTGAGTACTTGAGAAATTAGAAGAGCTATAATATTTATGAGAAGGCCAAATGACACCTGTAGATACATAAACATGTAGTAGTGCAAGTGAAGTGTATGTAAGTGAACACACATACGTATCCATGTATGAACGTATGTTGTTGTTTTTTTGAGTTTGTGTTTGTTGCGTGTGTGTCACTGAGCCCAGTGGCGCGTACCTTTCCTGACATTGCTGTCTGTGGTGCGGAACTCCCCGGTGCTGAGGAGGAAGCAGGCGCGGTCGTGGGGGTAGCGCTCGCGCCCCGTGCCCAGGGCCCCCGTGGCGGGGCTGCGGTCGTCCGGGCCCAGCACCTGGTCTATGGTGGGGCAGTCCTCATTGGCCAGGGCCGCGCTCGCGGCATCGCCATTCTGCTTGGAGTCTGCAGGGGGGAGGGGTGGGGGAGGGGAGGGGAGGGGAGGGGGCGGGGTGGGTGAGGAGGGACGAGTGAAACAGACAGAGAGAGGGATAGAGGGATAGAGAGAAAAAGAGAGAGGGAGAGAGGGATAGACAGAGAAAGACAGAGAGAAAGAGAGAGGAAGAGAGGGATAGAGAGAGAAAGACAGTCAGAGGGACAGAAACAGAGAGACAGTGAGAGGAACAGAGAAAGAGAGAAAAGAGAGCAAGAGAGGGATAGAGAGAGAGTGAGAGGGATAGAGAGAGAGTGAGAGGTATAGAGAAAGCGAGAGGGATAGAGAGAGAGTGAGAGGTATAGAGAAAGCGAGAGGGATCGAGAGAAGGCAGGGCCAAGGCAAAAAGAGAGATAGACAGAAAGAGAGAGAGAGGGAGAGAAAGAGTCAGGTGGATGAGAGAAGGGGTGGAGGTGGAGAGAAGTGAGAAAGAGGAAGGGAAGTGGAGAAGGACAGTATGTGAACAAGAGAGACACACGAGAGAGAGAGAGAGAGAGAGAGAGAGAGAGAGAGAGGGAACAAAAAAGGTGTGGTGAAAAGGAGGGGGAGACAGAAGGGGGGAGTGTTAGAAAAAGTGGTACGGAAAGACAAAAATGGGGGGACAAATGAAAGAGGACAAAAGACACAGGGTAATGTTGAGGGAGAAAACACCAGGACAGTTTATCACGGGGACAGATGGCGGTAGGAAGAAAAGAAGATAAATTCAAATTTTTAATTCAAAATCGGTGAGAGGGGAAGGACACGGTGGTGGTGGCGAAGACAAAAAGGGTTCAGGCAGTAACTCGAGACAGGATGTCATTGAAAACGCAGGTTTGACGGGGGAGAAGAAATGGGTGTAGAGGTGGAAAAGAACAAAGAACGTGTAAAGTGAAAGAGTGAAGAAAAAGTAAAGCAGGGAATGAAGGATGGAAGGTGTTAGGGTGACGTGAAGGGGAGGACGAATATTAGTACTCGGACAGACAAGGTCACAAGATGGCATGAAAATCACCTTTATACCACATGTTGCATGCACAAATACACAGACACACATAAAAAGACAGATACACACACGCGCACACACACACACCAACACACACACACACACACACACACGCACACATACATACATACATACAGACACAAAAAACATTAACACACAGGTGCTGCAGGATAGCTGGGGCTTACAGCTTTTGACGCAGCTGTCAAATCAAATGTGACATGAGTTGACGTGAGATGCTGTACAATTTACAGAACCACCTCAGGCACAGCACTCCAAATACACAAACAAGCAGACAAAGAGAGCGGGGGGTGGGGGGGGTGGGGAGGGAGAGAGGAGAGAGAGGACTAAAACCAATACTCTCTTACACAGCATCGTAAGTTGAGTGCATAGTTTATCCCCTGAGTTTGAGTGAGTTTGAGGTGTTGACAGTTGAAATAGAGAAGGAAGGAAAAGGAAATGGGGGAAGACAAGAGGATGAGAACAAATCCATATACACATCACTGAGTGTACCTCTGAATTTAAACTGAATTTTTTAGTAAAACTGTAAATCCTTTTTTTTTTTTTGAATGTCTGTTTCACATTTGGACGGCTAAATGTTGCTCTGATTGGCATTGGGCTTTTCCGCTGACACATTTGAGCTTCATGAAACTGTGACCAAAACGGAGACAAGTCAGGAATTACTTTTGTTTCTGAAATCTGAAGGTAACATTTGTTGTGTTGTTTGGGTGGAACCAAAATACCAAGATGACTCATGGGTGTCTGGGCTGTTGTGGGCTAATGTATGTCAACATTTTAAGCACAGGTTTAGGTAAATTCCTTAAACAAGATGAAGTCCACAACACTAATAATTTGCTACCAACAGTCTTGTTGGGAGCATATAACTGTTTTTGTGGACTTCTGTGGTCCAGCACCCAAACTTTACACAAGGATGTGCATTAAGTAGAATTGTTATCTTGAACAAAATTTCACCCATATGTGAGACAGACCTTAAAGTTGTACTGGAGCTGACAGACTATACAGAATTTACTCAGACATGATTGTCAAGCATCACTCCTCCAGAGGTCAAACTCAGACGCAGTGTCTCCTGAAAGGCAGAAACACTGAGACACTTTCTTTCTGAAAGTGAACAATCACAGCATGCATCTTTAATAAGCATACTTAAACCTATCCAGTTGGGTCGTGGGTGTACCTGGGGGAGTAAAAAACAACTCAAAGTTTTGCTGGGTGACAATAAGTCATACTGTATCTCAGACTATACTGCGGCTTTTGTTGTTCCAGAAGGTATTTACAGTTGATGGATTGGGCCTCTGAGGTATCTACTGCTTAATTCCTCAGAGCTGTGAAATATGTAGCCCTTGTTCATCTAAATATTTAAGTAATAAAAAATCACCCCTGCATTACCGTGTGCATCCAAGGCGCTTCACATTCAGGTTGCTTTGGCCTTAGATGGCCTGTACTATTTCAGTAAAAAAACAAAGTATGTACTAGCATACTAAATCTATTCATGCAACTTATGTGGCAGTTATCATAGTGTCTTATCTGTACGAAAGGGTGTGTGCTTGCACGTGAAAAAAGGCCCTTCCTGTAAATTATGTAATTCTCTTTGGCAGTTTGAGCAAACCCGGGGATTGACAGGACATCCACCAGTGTCCCAGTATGCACAAGTGCACCTGGCAGCTGACAGTCTACCTGGCGTCCCCACCTGGTGTCCCCACCTGGCATCTAAGTAGCAGTCTCTCACTCCATTCCAAGACTTTACTACCGGGATTGGTCGGACCGAGAGCAGAACAGAACCGAGTGGCTCAAGGACTCATTGCTGTCAATGGCTGTGGTTGGCTCTCGCAGCAATCCCTGGCCCGTTCCCCCAAGCAGTGCCCTGGACATAAGGGTTGATGCTCTGACAGGCTACACCCTGCACTGGACTCACTGCACTGGACTCATTCTGGCATTATGCTGATCAGCCCGCTGGGCTGCAGTGGTGATTACTGGCAAGTGAAATTACTCATTCTGCTGCCCATGGGGATTTTTGGAAATGTGACATTTTGGAAGCCTTTTGGGAGACTTCTGACATGATGCTGAAGGCCAAATATGTAACTGGCCTGTCTAAAGACGTTGGGAACACACAGGCGATCACTTTTTGGGAAAAAAATCACTAGCTTTTCACTAACTTTTTCTGTTCTTGCAATAAAAATATTAAGTCGCCTTCATTTCTTACTCTCTTGGGTTTCTTTCGTCACTAGCATTGCCAGTGCCAGTAATTCCCCAATACATTGCCCAGGGCAGCCATGCCTTTCACTGAAGAGTTAAATATCATGTGACGCAACATATCACTGTCCTCTTGAGACGGGTGTGCTTCAAACTGTAATGTAGAGATGTTGCAGTGAATAAGAAGAGTATAAACAGAGTAGTGGGGCCTTTCCTGTGGATACAACGGGCAGCAGACAGGCGTTAGGTTGCAGGGCAGATGAAGTGAGCCGAAACATCAATGTAATATCAGTATGCCGATATGTGAAATTGAAACAGACCTCTCACATACATACGTACAGTGCAGTTATAAATGCTAACACCCAAACACACCGCTCTCACGGCGCTCTTCTCTCTCACACAGACACACACCTGCTCTGTTGATTTCTATGATCTCCTCCTGGGCCAGAGGGCAGTCTCCAGCCATGCTGCCTGACACCCCCATGTTACCCAGCACGTTTCCCATGAGCCTGTGTGGCGAGGCCGTTGCCATGGCGAGCGCGTCTGGCTTGCAGTAGTTGGGCGAGCCGGGCTGTGGGGCACGCGGGATGTGTTTGTTCTTCTTCTTGGGCAGCTTCTGCTTGGCCATGGCTAACGAGTAGTACATGCCAAAGTTGTTGACGATGACGGGCACAGGCATGGCGATGGTCAGCACGCCCGCCAGGGCACACAGCGCCCCCACCAGCATGCCGGACCATGTCTCTGGGTACATGTCCCCGTAGCCCAGCGTGGTCATGGTGACCACAGCCCACCAGAAGCCGATGGGGATGTTCTTGAAGGTGGTGTGGGCGGCGCCAGTGGGATCGGCGGGGTCGGCTCCGACGCGCTCGGCATAGTAGATCATCGTGGCAAAGATGAGGACGCCCAACGCAAGGAAGATGATGAGCAAGAGGAACTCGTTTGTGCTGGCACGTAACGTGTGGCCCAAGACCCGCAGACCTACGAAGTGTCGCGTCAGCTTGAAGATACGCAGGATTCGTACAAAACGCACCACACGCAGGAAGCCCAGCACATCCTTGGCGGCCTTGGAGGAGAGGCCACTCAGCGCCACCTCCAGGTAGAAGGGCAGGATAGCCACAAAGTCAATGATGTTCAGCGAGCTCTTGAAGAACTCGGCCTTGTCCGGGCAGAAGATGACACGGGCGAACACCTCGATGGTGAACCAGATGACACAAACGCCCTCCACGTACGTTAGCCACATGTCTGTCTCCACCTCATACACAATCTCCTCTTTCGTTACGTTACCCACTGTGACGTTCTCTGTCTTGTTGTAGATGGTGTTGAAGGCTTCATGCGTCTCCAGGCAAAACGTAGAGATTGAGATGAGGATGAATGACAGGGAGATAAACGCCACATACTGCATGAACACAAAAAGAAAAAGACAAAGAGCAGACAAATAATACATATATACACAAAATAGCTCATTACGTTGTTAGCATGCTGTTTAACACAGGTAGAGACAACACACATGAAAGGTAACAGCTAACCAGGTTACGCTAACATATTAACATTAGCAAGCTATATTAGCTCACCATGCATGTTATTTTTAACAATCAATTATACCCTGTTCCTTTTTATTTCAAATTAAGTCTCTACTTAAAAAGTAAAGAACGACTTGGTACTAGCAGGAGTATCTCTGGTTATTTTTGTTACTGCAAATTCCACTTTTTTTATTTCATGTATTTAGTGAGCTACATTTAGGAGCATAAAGGAGGGACGTGTAGACTGCAGGAGCGTATGGTAGACAGCGCAGTGCATGTCTTGGCTTATTCAAACCAATGAATTTCTGCTTAAAGTTCCAGTTCTTATTTCATGTAAATTGGCATTGCTCCTTGCATTAACATCATGGCCTATTTTATCATCATGCATTTATCAAAAGGCATTCTGTTTTTTTGTTGATGTGTGTTTTGGGGTATCTTGCTAGGTTTTGGAGACTGCTCTGCATACCACAGACAAAGCTTTCTAGGTATGGGATGTAAGAAAACACAGAAATTAACACAAACACAACACAAAATAATCAACATTGGCCATATTACCTATTGTAGTACTGAACATTGCATTACTGAAAGGTTATGGCTTCAGATGGTACCAGTTTAAACGTACACTAAGGCATTTTCACCAATTTAGTTTTAGCAAAATGAGATTGTTTTCTTTTAAAGCAAAGAATTTGATCACTTACACTAACAGGCATCAAAGAATAACTGAAGAACACTGACTTATGGTGTACAGATTATACAGCTCAGACAGAGTGCATCTGTGTCTGAGGGCAAACTACCCTCCGGTCAGGAACCGTAATTATGGAATTATAGAAAAAGACTGCAGATTAGGGCTGCAACATGGTTTTCTTGTCTTGCAGACTTTGTGAGCAGAGGGTATGGTGCCTACATAAAATCACAGGCAAGACCTTGTGTAACAGGAGCAGTGTTGTGTCAAAAGACGGTCTGTGTTCTTAGTTTGCGGCTGAAAGGGTACAGTGCGTATCCGTTTGGGCCACTGCAGAGGTTTGCTACTTGCTCTTCCACCATCTGGAAGACAGGGGGCAGCAAACACAACAAAGAGCTCCTGCGAGCCAGCATGTGTTTAAAAGAGGGACGAGAGAGAGCGCGAGTGAGAGTGTGAGAGAGAGAGAGAGAGAGAGAGAGAGAGAGAGAGAGAGAGAGAGAGAGAGAGAGAGAGAGAGAGAGAGAGAGAGAGAGAGAAAGACAGAAAGAGAGGGGGAGGGAGGTAACCTCCTCAGTGCTGCAATCTCACCGACACCGCGCAGAGAGCGAGGAAGAGCAGAGAGGGAGGGAGGAGGGGCGGCAGAAATGGGGTAGCTGCATAAAGACGGGAAGCAGAGATGAAAAAGGAAGAGAGGTACGCCAAGAGAGCAAAATCGAGAGGGAGGCTGAGTTATGGCGTGGTGCATAACCATAGCCACTATTATGAAAACAAAGTTGTCATGTTCTTTCTCATACAGATAAATGTTCATTGATCGAGCAGTGTGTGTGTGTGTGTGTGTGTGTGTGTGTGTGTGTGTGTGTGTGGCCTCTCTAAAGCCCAACTGCTTCTTCCTATCAGCCAGAATCAATATCATTTGTTCTTTTGTGTTCAGACATCTGCTGTACGCACACACACATACACACTCCTAACACCTAAGAAATATACTCTTTTTTTTTTTAGCGCATCATAACCACACATGTATGTGAATCTTTGTGCATGCATCAGTGTGTGTGTGTGTGTTTGTGTGTACAAGAGAGTGTATTTGTGTGTGTGTGAGAGAGAGTGTTTATGTGCAAACTGAGAAGAGGGCTAACACAATCCTTCTCTCTGCCCACCGTGAAGATTCCTGTGCACAAATATCTATTTCTGTGCCATCAGCTTCCCTCCTCCATTTTCCTTCACTGTCCCTGTCCCTGTCCCTGTCCCTGTCCCTGTCCCTGTATCTCCCCTCCTCTCCCTCTCTTAGCTCCATCTCTGCAAGGGTCTCGCAACCAGATCCCTGCATGCAGGGCTACTTTACCAAAAGCTGGCCCCAAGCCATTCATGTCTCCAAAATGACTGATCAGATCGTAAGACCAGGATTATTCTCACAGTCACATACCATTAGGCGCATCAACATTCTTGCACAGTACCCACCAACCAACCACACACAGTTCCTTTTAAACGTTCAGTCTTTGTACATTTTTTTTTTTTTTTTTTGCACACAGCATCACAATGGGAAATACGTTTTGAGGACGTTTCCCAAATAACCGCAGCCAGGTCAGTCCTCCCCTGGTGTTAAGGAGGAGCCTAATGAGGGGATGAGGGATCCTCAGAGACTCCACAAATTCCCCGAGCCGATTAGCAGGAGCTAATTTAACAAACCCATTTCATCTTCCGCTGCCCTAGAAAATGACGAGGGTCCCGTTGTCGAGTCAATGAGACAGAGAGACTGACCTCCATGATCCCAACTCACACCACAAGCCAGCACCCCTAGTAATGGCACCTCACCTTTTCCCCTCTCGGTGCTAGGTTTGCAAGTGTGCTTGTGTGCTTGTGTGTGTGTTTGTGTGTGTGTGTGTGTGTGTGTGTGTGTGTGTGTGTGTGTGTGTGTGTGTGTGTGTGTGTGTGTGTGTGTGTGTAGGTATGTGTGTATACACCGTTGCATACTTTCAAAATGTAACATAATACTGCATGCTATTGGTTACTATTGTTATTGTTAAAAACCATGCAATCATTAATACTGCACTACAAAGCCAAAAGGCAGTAAGTACATCTTTTATTTAATTGGGTTTAGACTGGAAATTGACTTCATAAACACTTCCTTTGTCTTGAGACTATACCTCTTGCTTTTTGCTATTATAAAAAAAAGATAAAAGCATGATCACTATTGTATGTCCAACATGTTTGACTGAACAGTATGACAACATTATTCTCAATTTCTACATTCACATAGAACCACTATGGGTTATGCTGTTCATTTCCTAGGGATGACACACATCGTGTGCCCTACCCTCACTGGAAGTAAAAAGCGTAAATTAAGAATATTAATGTACCTTTTCATTACCATTATAAAAATAGAGGATAAACATTATATAGCAAAAGTAAGCTACATTCTGTAGTCTGTAAGGAGATAGAACAGAATAATTTGTTTTTGGCAAGCTATTTTTTATTTAAAGTTAAGTTAAACCACAAGACTAACATCAGAGGAGCAATAAAATGTAGCGAGTATACAAAATGAAAGAAGAAGACAGGGGGAGATCACATTTAGAGGTTCCGGTTTACTGCACTGAGATTGCGACACCATTGGGCTAGTCGTAGCAAAGTCGCTATGCTGCAGTTCTCACGCTCTACACTGCACAGGCAGCCACTACCAATTTAGGATGCTATTTCTGAAACATCAACAATAGGTCAAACACACAGAACAATGGGCAATGGATGTACTGTCATGAGTAGACATAAATTCGTTATTGCTACAGTTTGTGAAGCATAACGAATCGCTTGATCTCTAACTGACATCTCCCAGGTTATAAGTATGCAGCAGTTTATTTTATTTTTATTATTATGCACTAATGTAATCTCCAGCTGTGTTTGTGTCATAATGCTAGATGTATATATAGGTATACTATACGTGTGTGTTATTTCTGTGAAATGCCTTTGCGTATTTGTGTCAGTGAGATTTTTTTTTCTGAAACCCAGACCCTTACACGATGTGTCTCTCAGAGTTGCAGTGAAGCACAGCCACCGGTGTGATGCTGTGAAAATTCACAAGGTAAACAGTGACTCTGACAGAGAAACCTATCCTCAGACAGATCCTGAAGCTGCATGCCTACTCTTTTTCTCGTATTCTCTCCTCTCCTCTCCTCTCCTATCTTATTCTATCTTTTCCTCTCCTCTCCTCTCCTCCTCTCCTATCCTGCATCACCAGCACCATCGCCAGCGGCATCCGCATTAGGCTCACCCCTGACCTTTCGCACCTGATAACCGCCCACCCTAACCCACCCCATGGCTCAGGCCTCATTCCCTCTCTGCCTCACCTCTGACCCCATCCGCCATAACTCCACCCCCCCCCCCCCCACACACACACACACCTCCTCCTCTACCGTAACTCCCACTCACCCACCCCCCACCACCCCCCTCCCTCCCCGGCCTTCGCTCATCCATCTTTCCAGCCGCCGTCCCATTACCTCAGGTCAGTTCAGACTTCCCAACAGCAGCATTAAATATATATGAAATACTCTGGATGTGTTTCTAACAGATTTTGTGGAGACTAAACCCTCGGCATTATTATCTTGCTCTTTTTGTTCTACAGGCGTGAAATAAGATAATTGTGGATGTGTTTTGAGATGTGCTATTGAGTTTAGGGTGCACAAAAGCAGATTCAAATAGTACAGTTGGTGCGTGGAATAACCATAGCCAAACAGGCTGTCACATACCAGTACAGTTATTGCATCAGTAGATCCAGCTGCCTTCTCTTTATCTCTCTCTCTCTCTCTCTCTCTCTCTCTGTCTTTCTCTCTGTCACACACACACACACACTCTTTCTTTCACTCTTTATGCCTCTCTCTTTCTCTGTCTCTCTCTGTCCTTCACATCCTCTGTTGCACTGTATGTAACCCACGTTCCCAACCCACTTTCACTTCTGTTCGTGACATAGTCACATAATCGAAGGTCTACATTTCACAGCCATATAACTAAGGTGTTTGGCATTGTCATTTTTGTCCTCATAGGAGAAAGCATACACAACTCTTTGCCATTCTTACCTGACCCTACGTCTTTACACTGATGGTATCCCAATGAGAAAAATAACATCAGTATGCCACTGCATGTTTACACTTTTTTTAATGACAGATACCGCTCAATGTGAACTCAATAATTTGTATAGTTACACACATAGGCTACAGCAAAAACTGAGGACATTTTTGATATCTAAATGTTACATATTGCCAAAGAGAGAGAGAGAGTAAGGAAGTGAGAAAGAGAGATGCCCACCCTCAGTAGTGAGCTTTGTGATAATGGAGAATGTGTTGCTAATTTAAGGCTACAGCGATAGTCAGCACCTTTGCTTTAGGGTGGTCAGGATTATCAGGTCTATAAGGCAGCATTACACTTTGTGGTCAGAAGATGATAAAAAATGACCAGTAAACGCAGCTGTGTGCAGAGTGAGCACAGCAGAAGCATCCTGGGAAAAAAACACCTCACGATCACAAAGAAAAACCCTAACCTAGCACTAAGCCCTGTGGTGTGTTGGCCCTTTTGAGCGGTATGGTGTATATGAGGATCCCTCCATGTGTCACGCAGGTGAAGGATGATTCACCGCTTGGCTGGTCTCTCCCAGATCTTACGTGAGGCTTTTTTTTTGTGCTGAGCACCCCAAAACACAGTTTGCGTTCATCCCTCCCAACGTCTGGACGGGCTGCTGCAAAATTAAACAGCCCACTCACACAGATTCAATTTGTCAGTCTATTGATTTAGACTTTGCCTTTATGCTTCGCCTGCACTTTAAACTAATGCAGGGCCATTACAAACTAGAAGTGTGTGTGTGTGTGTGTGTGCGTGTGTGTGTACGTCTGACCACAGCCACCCCCCACTCAGGAGAGATAGAGAGATGTCTTTTTTCCCCCCAAAAGATAACGAGCATCGTCCCGTCAAACGTTTGCTTACTGTGTCTCACGTCGCAGGGCTTCCTACGCCGGTCTACCTGACTAACGTCATTTGACTGTCACCACTTTTTTATTACTGTCAATGTGCCAGGTCATGTCAGCAAACTGCCCATCGTCAGCTTCCCATCTCAAAACCAAACATGCGCTTGTTTGGAGGAGACACCAGCACGCAGTGTGTCACCTTCTCATCATAGGGTCATCTGTCCTGACGAAACTCTGTGAATGACTTAAGCCCCTTAGTACAGTGGGCTGCACACAGCAGTACAGCAGTTTACTCTTCTGTAAGTCATATCATATCATGCCAGTGTGTGTCTGTGTGTGTGTGTGTGTGTGTTGTATCAGCTGTGGCACACAACAAACAAACACACAAACACACACACACTGGCATTTTCAACACAGCTTTATAGTGACTATAATGTTTCTGTTTATTGCCCTTTCTCGTTGCGCTGTGACCAGCCATAGGTCTAATACTTAACTGACAATACACAGGAACTATGTCTCCAAACTATTAATATTGCCTCTCATTTGTGTCAGTCTTATTTTCACTGTCTTCACTCAAAGTGACCTAGTTTTTTTACTAGTGCAGTACCCATTACGATGTACTCTAGCCCAAGCCCCTCTCTACCGCACTGCTCGCATGATATCCCACATCCTCTCGCATGTAGTTTCACCTGGTGTGGCCCTGTCACTCAGGGCCACCACTAGAAATTGTGGGCCACCTTGGAAGAAAATAATTTTGGGTCCCAACCCTAACCATGTCATAGTCCTCTGTGGGCCCCTGTAAAGCTCTGGGGAGTCACCCTGATGTACATTAGGGGTGGGTATTGGCAAGGACTTCACGATACAATACTTATCACGATACATTTGCCATGATACGATTCTATCACGATACATTGCGATACTGGGTATATTGCAATATACTGCAATATTCTACATAGTTCAGTGAAAATGTAAAAATAAAGCTAAATTATCAGTTGCTATTTACAATTTACACACAAATCTCACATCTTGTCAAAACTGAATTAAATCAACATAAGTCATAGTTACTGAACTCAGCATAACACAAAAACATAAAGTACATAGGATAGGAGTCAGAAATTGAAATAGTATATTGTGAAAATTA
>CM050216.1:24668742-24671242 GCA_027475355.1 Coilia nasus
CACGCGCGCGCACACACACACACACACACACAAAGCCAGTCTTTATAGTCTGATATACTCTAGTATATCATAGGCGATCTAGTCAAAGCTGTCTGTTGGAAAAAACAGGAGCCAAATCATCCAAGTACATTACAAAACCCAAGTCAAACCAAAAAAGGTCTGTCTCCTCAATTTGTAATATGCTAAAGGTGTGAGGAAGACAAGCTGACCCCATTTCACTCCTTAGACATCTTAGCAAACAAGTTAATGAGTGTGAAGTCACAGGTTTGTCCCGTGGGTACAGTGTGTGAAGTACTACAGTGTGTCATGCTCTCTAATATCGCTCCACACATAAACCATGTTGCCAACATCTCCACTGGTTGCATGATGACCCTCCACTCTAACATCACTGTGTGTGTGTGTGTGTGTGTGTGTGTGCGCGCGCGTGTGTGTATGTGTGTGTGTGCGCTCGTGCATGCATGTGTGGTGCGCGCGTGTGTGTGTGTATGCATCCACACGCCTGTGTGTGTGTGTGTGTAAACATATGTTTGTGTTATTGGTGAGATTTGTCTGTGGCATCAAACTCTGACATGTATAACTGTGCACAAGAACATGCATAACATGTGAACTGAGTCTACAGTGCACTTTTGGGACAGGAAAGGCTCGGGTTCCACAGACAGTAAATGCATTGCACAACAACAAAGTCATAGCAGGGGCATGAAAGGAGCCAGAGAGAGGGAGAAAGAAAGAAAGAAAGAAAGAAAGAAAGAAAGAAAGAAAGAAAGAAAGAAAGAAAGAAAGAAAGAAAGAAAGAAAGAAAAAGAAAAAAAGAAAGAAAGAAGAAAAAAGAAAGAATAAAAGAGAGGGCAAAGATGGATTGATGGGGGAAAGAAGGAGAGAATAGAAACTAGTCCTGTAGTGTCAGTGGTGCTGGCTAGTCATGCATGGTGAGCAAAGAGCAGGTCGTATGCGTCATTGATAAAAATGCACCAGAGCTAAAGGCTGTCTGCATACATACATAAAGAAAAAAAAGCAGGGCTAGCCATAAACTGCACCCTCCAGTCACTCCTCTATCCATCTCTCCTCTCATCCCTCTTTCTCTGTCTCTCTTTTGTCTGATAGTTGTTTCCCTCTGTTCAGACGACAGTCAATCTGCACACTCTCTCTTTTTTTTCTATCCTCTCTTGCTGATCTCTCTTTTTCTTTTTCCACAACCTCGCTCTGTGTCTGTCTCTCCTTCTTTTTCATATACTTCTTGCGGTCACTCAGACACAGCCCCACAGCCCTGCAGACAGCCACAGTAGAGAATGGAACATTTATATAACTGCTTCATTCAAGAGTAATGAGGAGAATCCTGCTCTGGCTAAAGTCACAAAGCGAAAGTCAGAGCAAAAGGGAAATCAGTGCGGAGAGTCCGTCCAAGAACAGCGGATCACACACGCTCACACACGCTCACACACACTCTCATATGCACACACACACACACACACCACGCACACACACCTGAGACTCACTTAAAAACCGTAAAAAAGAGGACCATACAAGAAAGAGTCAGTTTTTCTTTAGATTTGTGAAAGCATCTTTAGGCTTCATGGAAACAGAGCTTTCTGATGCTACACAGGAAGTATATGAGGACTGTGCTGATGAAAAAAAATAATAAATAGATAACGTATTACGTTTGTGTTTTTGCATCTATTGCTAATTAAATATTAACAATGTATATAGACAACAAAGTCAGTTAAGTAATAATTTAGCAATAGTTGAAAAGAAAACATACATACCCCCCCCGCCGTCATTGATTATAGTGTTGATGCATGTTGAAATAGTATATAGGATGATCAAGACTAAGAATGAGGGTGCAAAATGTGAGAGATTACTGCTGCGTATGGCTTACTTTACCACCTTCTGTCCTTGTAACAGTTTGGAGACAAAAAAGAGATTAGTCAATGTAGTAAAAACAAAGAGAGGGAGAGAGAGAGAGAGAGAAAGAGAAAGAGAGCGTGTGCGAGAGAGAAATGACAGTTGTTATTGAGCATACTTTTTATCAGCAAACTAAAAATGTGTCCCAGTGAGTTTTTTCAACTGCTGAGCTGCTAAACTAAATTGGCTTCTTCCGTGGCGTATCAGTGGATGCCAAATGGTCATTTTAATAGAGAGACAGAGAGCGAAAAAAAAACAAGGAAGTGAGAGAATAAGAGAGAATGAGAAGAGCATGTGTGTGTAGAGTAACCTTGAAAATAGAAAGTTTAGGAACAATGTCTGTCAGACACTTGCTGTGTCAGACACTTGCATGGCAGTTTTTTATCCTCTCAAGTGCATGAACATAAACACACATACGTATGTGCACACACACATACACAGGTACATGCACATACACACCAACCCACACACACACCCACAACACACACACAAACACACACAAACACACACATACACAGGTACATGCACATACACACACATACGTATGTGCACACACACATACACAGGTACATGCACATACACACCAACCCACACACACACC
>CM050216.1:24678742-24683742 GCA_027475355.1 Coilia nasus
ACAACGCCTGCGAGAACAGATTACCTCGCCGCATCCCTGCCTCAATCATACAAGTCATACGGCTGATAAAGGGCACGGTTCTCGCTGATAATTCAGCACAATCACAACTTTACATTATCGCCAGCTGGGCTATCGGTATTGCCTGAAAAAACGCGAGGGATCAAAACCGTACAACTGAAAAGGGTGCAAGCAAAACTTCCACCTATATACTATCTTTTTACAGTCTAAGGTGGATTTCAGTACGTTTATCGTAAGGTAAATGACCCTTAGAACTGCGGTCAATGGATACACCGAGTGTACTAAAGGCAAACCATTTGGCTTGGAACTGTTAATGTGGGGCAAGGGTGGCGGTGTTTTTATAAATAAACACATTTTAACCGTGCACTACCATTCAATGATACATAATAGCCAATGAACGCTGCTGTGATCGCATGGTTCTCTGCAGGTAAATTACATAGTACACTTTATTCCAAACTGGTCAATTGGCTCATGGGGCTGCACCTGGAATATGAGTAAAGGCTTTTGTGTGAGTGTAGTCTACAATATTTCTATACGCACTGAAATGAGACAAAACAGAAAAGGTGCGGACGTAGTATTGAGTTAAGCTTCATTGTTTGTCAGAAATTCAGGCGTATACCACCGTCTGCATAAGGACTGGGATGTGGAAGGTTGCGCAGGTTGTGCTTCACCTGATGATACGATGAGGGCCTCATGTTAAATCTTACAGTAGTATATCTTGGCTCTTTCAACGCTAAGGCGAGTGGACGGTAGACATGTAATCCCCCTCTATCCTCAAACCAGAGAAAGTCTGTGGATCATCATGCGAGTCGCTTTTCACTGTAGCCTCTGTTTTCAGGCAGATTAGCCTGTGTCTGGGGACATCAAGAAGCTCAGGCATGTAGATGACTCCAGAGGTGAAAGCACCTTACAGGTAAGTAGTGAGACTGTAAGCGCTGTCTCTCTGCAGACATGCTACTATTAGCCTATAGTTGGAGGTGACACCAAGCACTGCGCCCACCCGAGTGTCATTTTCCTAAATAGACATGTTATCAACACAACTGTTTATGTTAATTGTAAGTCATGAGAACCCGCATGCCAACTTTGTCTGACTTCACAAGAGCACCAGAAGAATTATGGTGTAGCTGCGGCAAATTACTAGTGGTTTTAAATTCATCAGTTCCAAGATGCGCAAAACAGTATTGGCTTATACAGATGGGCGATAATGTGGGTGGGGGATGCAGTCGAATGCCACATTTTAAGAAAAGATTGATGCCCTTTAGCCAACTGCTCGTCGAAAAAACCGTCATGAAGTCTAGAGGACGTCACAGCCATCATCCATGAGCAGGTTCATTCAAATGGCCAGTTATAAGATAGATTGAGTTCCTTCAATAATTAGTTGTGAAGGCTATGGTCAGCACAACGTAAAACTACTTTCACGGAAACTACATCCCAGGGAAAGTCTTGCTTGGCCGGCTTAAAGCGGTACATCAAAGTCTGCCCTCAGAGTGGTGCAGCGGTAGCTGCACAGACAGAAATGTGGGATAATAACGTGGAACCGCGAGAGCGTTACACTGGCTGCGCTGACAGTAGAATAAAGCAGCATTGCGACCACATACATTAAAATAGCCGACATTAACACGACACGAAAGAAAGAACAGCCTGATAGATAGCCTACCACAGAAAACCTGGCAATTCTATCACACTTAAAATCACTTGAAAGGGGGGGGGGGGGCGGGACCAGTGCATGCAGCAACCTGCACACGCAAAGCTTGCAAGCAAATATAATGAGCAAACGGATAGAGTTTATGGAGACAGACAAATAACATTACACCTTAAATTACCACAGTGCCATACGCACATATTTAACAACATCAACAGTCATGGTTGTCATAGGTCTTGTCATTTATCTGAGCACAGTGCTTGCATGTTCCCAAAGAAAAAGAGTGGGAGCATTTAAACATGTTCTCCAACTCACCCGGGCATTTTTGGAAGAGTACGGATCTTCGAAGAGGTTCCACACATAGGGTTGCCACACGCTCCACCAGCTGGGCTTGCGGCCGTCTTCCTGCAGGCACAAACGCTTCAGGTCCCCGTCAGCGCCCCCCGTCAGCGCTGGGTCGTCTTCAGGTACCTCCGGCTCGGGGGTTTCAAAACTGTCCAGTGCCTCCTCGGCATCCCTGTGTTGGCGGTAGTTCATCCAGCAGCATGCTTCCACGTCCGTCTCATCAATACCCCAAAAAGCGAGCTCCTCCTCAAAGAGTGGACCGCACACATCATTGGGACAGTGTAACTTCCCTGTGCGGTAATAGTTCAGAATGAAAGCAAAAGTGGCGGGGTGACGGTCGAAGAAGAACTCGTCAGTTTTGGGGTCGTAGTCGAAATTGCTATACGCGTCTGGTTCCGTTAGCCAGGACAACCGGGTACCGGGCAGCGTCTTGAGGGTGCTGCGGTACGTCTCGTGTCGAACACCACCGCAGTTTATCACGATTTTCTCGCTGTCTGACGTACAAGTCATGTCTGCGCTGGAACATGCTTTGTTGGCCGACTTGTTCCCACCCTTGCGCCCTTTGAAAGAGGAGACACACACCGAACTGAGCATAGGGGGAAGGGGGGAGGGAGATGAGGAGAGAAAACCAGGATGGGAGGGGGGAGGAGGAGTCTGTGGAAAGAGAGAGGGAGAGAGAGAGATAGGGAGGTGGTGGAGGGGTTGTGGGTGTTGGGATTGGGGGTGGGGGTGGGTGGGGGTAAGACAGAAAAGAGAAGAAGAGATTTAGGAGCAGGTTCAAAGTTTTTCAAATCCCCAGGCCTCAGTTCTACCTTACAGCTAGTCTATAACCAGGTACAGACTATTATCCATAGTTGCATTGAAACAAAAAAAGAGTTTAGTGCATCTATAAAGAGCATGCCAGAGGTGACATTCCGTGGCATTAGAGGCCAAGCCATATAGACTGGGACAGGTAATTACTATAAAGCCCATAGACTGCAATAACCAGACCTGTCTGGTGCAGAGGAAGAAGTCTAAAAATATCTCACCTGACTAAGTGGAACTATGAGTCTATGCAGTCTACTTAAACTATAACTTTATACTTCTTAGTGATATGTTTAGTGTAAAAACATGAACACAGGTCTGTGATTTGTGGCAAAAAGGCAAGTGGAACAAGTATTCACAAGTGCACTGGCACATAATTTGCGACTGGATGATGAATTGGTTGGAAAATTGCACAGGGGTTACCATTTCAAATAGAATATTACATAACAAATAGGTCTGTATAGAGGGGAGCCGAGACCCCTCCTCCTGCCCCTCTTGCCTCCCTCCATCCTTCCCTCCCTCCCCTCCTCCCTCCCTCCTTCTCTCTCTCCCTCCATCTCTCTCTTTCTCTCTCTCAATTCACTAAAACCCTCTCTTCAATTAGAGCAGAGAGATGAATATGACTGAGTGTCTCACGCCCCCTCCCTGCCTCACCATGTATCCAATGGAGAGAGAGAAGGAGAGAGAGAGAGAGAGAGCGAGAGAGGGAGAGAGAGAGAGAAAGAGAGCGAGAGAGTAGGAGATGAACTGGGAAAGAGAAAGAGGGTGAGAGACAGAGACAGAGAGAAGGAGAGAGAGACGGAGAGAGAGAGAGAGAGAGAGAGAGAGAGAGAGAGAGAGAGAGAGCAGGAGACAAACTGGGAAAGAGAAAGAGGGTGAGAGACAGAGACAGAGAGAAGGAGAGAGAGAGGGGGGAGAGAGAGAGAGGGGGGAAGAGAGAGAGCAGGAGACGAACTGGGAAAGAGAAAGAGGGTGAGAGACAGAGAGAAGGAGAGAGAGAGAGGAAGAGAGAGAGAGAGAGAGAGACAGAGAGAGAGAAGGGGTGGGTGGGGTGGTTGAGCTAGCAGCAGAACGATTATTTGCTGAGCTCCACAAAATGGGGAGAAAAGACTGCAGACCATTAATGCACCGTTTCTGCACACTCTTACTCTCCCTATTTCTCCCTCTCTCTCCTCCTCCTCCTCCTTCTTCTTCTCTTCTTACTCTCCCTCTCTCCATCAGTCTTCCCTCTCTGTCCTTTCCCTCTAACAATCATCAACCTCATCCCCCTCTTGCCTCCTCACTCAAATCCGTCCAGCCCCCTCTCTCTCTCTCTCTCTCTCTCTCTCACTCACTCCGCACTGTTCTTATCTCCTCTCTCTCCTCTCATTGCAGCACGAATATGTTATGCATTCAGTGTGCAGCATGCACCTCTTCTCTTCTCTGCTCAGCGTGTGTGTGTGTGTGTGTGTGTGTGTGTGTGTGTTCGCTTTCCTTTCACATTTTTGCTGTCCCAGAACATCATTTTTCTTTGTAAAACCTTATGTGTGCCCAGCAACCTTCCCCACACGCACGCACGCGCACAGACACACACACACACGTGCACACACGCACACACATACACACACACGTTTTATGTGTAGAGCAAGGAGGATGGTTCTTGTAGTTGAGTGAATGTGTGTTTTTTTTTTTTGCTGCAGTAAAAGAGAGCGCCTCTCCTCCTCTCCTCTCCTCTCCTCTCCTCTCCTCTCCTCTCTTCTCCGCTCCCCTCCTCCCATCCCTCTTCTTCCTGACTGGTCCCCTCACCTGCTGAAAGCGAGAGAGAGAGAGAGAGAGAGAGAGAGAGAGAGAGAGAGAGAGAGAGAGGGAGGGAGAGAGAGAGAGAGAGAGAGAGAGAGAGAGAGGGAGGGAGAGACTCACAGCTCCCCCTCCTCCCCCAGCTTACTCTCTCTCCTCTCCTGCTCTTGTGCCTCAGTTGCGCATAGTAGAGTCAGATTTCACTGCTGGGAGTGCGTATCTCTGCTTTCCCTCTCTTTCCCCTCTCCAAACATCCAAACAATGTCATTGGGCTACCCTGAGAGAATCCAACTTTTCTGGCTTTCGCATGTTTCTGTGTCTTTCAGACTCGCAGTCTCTCAGTCTCTCAGGTTGCAGTCAGGCTGGAACTGTTTCTCCTTCCTCTTTTCTTGATTTCATCTACTCATCTCCTCCC
>CM050216.1:24688742-24816242 GCA_027475355.1 Coilia nasus
ATCTTCATTTTACCAAAACGTAATAATATATAATTTGTAAACCATACACTCTGCGGCATCTGATCTGTCTAAAAAAATTGATTCTGCATTTTTCCAGCGAGCCAATCAAGCGGAATGGACGCGGGTACCTCTGATTTGAGCCCTATTCTGTTAATTGACTCGTAGTCTACACCTATTTTTCTTAGAGCAGTCGCCAAAAGGTAAAATGCATTCTTTGTTGTTTTTGTTTGTTTTCCCTTCTTCAGTCGTAGTCCAGTCGCTGGCCAAAATTAGTCAGTCAAGGCAAATGCCATAGGCACAAATGTGTAATCAGCGTTTAAGTCGAGTAAGCTCAGCTTATTTAATAAGGCAGGCCTATACAGAGTGTTTAGGCTATAGGCATTTTTCTTTACAAATTCTACCACTGCACTGTTGTTTCCCTCTTTTGAATTCCTACTAGTAAACTGACGCGACATATGGGTCCTCCGAATAGCCCTATACGATCGTCTGCCTCTCCCTCTTTCTGTCTATCCGTCCGCGTCCCTCCCTCCTGCTCTCTTTAAAGGGATAGGTGATCCCTGGCGTCCCCGAACCATCACGCCCCAGTTACCGTCAGCAGCCGCCCAGCCGCACTCATGTCTCAGAACTGCAGACGTTTATGTTGATATCCATGTTTCCATCTGCATCAAACAGCAATTTGGAGGGATAGTAAAAGGTGGTAGGGACGGGAATGGGATTACCCTGATCCTGTACACATTACAAACGGACTGAATTTGTTTTAATATCAAAACATTTTAGACTAGTTTGAATCTTTGGTGCTTTCATTCAGTGCTTTCGTTATTGAGGAAGGTTTGTCTGGCTTTGCCAATTTCATAATTTATCAGGCCTAAATATCCCAAAATATGGAACACGTCATTGTTTCAAGTGGATCAGGCTTCACTCATTTTTTGTGAGGCTAGTCTAGTTATAGTCTAGCTAGCCGGAAAGTTTCAGTTTTCACTGCTCCAGACGCCGCACATTTATTTGATTTTCTGCAACATACAAATAGCACTGAGGGAAATGGTGAACAATCAGGTGTTTCCTCGGTGAGCTGAAGTCTACTCTACTCATTTAAAATGAGAACTACGGAGTCAAGGCACAAATTGCGAGGGACAACACAATGCGGGCTACAGATGTTACCTTGCAACCAAACTGGTCAGACAGATATCCCTTTTATCGCGACACATGGAACACACACAAGTACAGCCATATTTAATAGGCCTATATCATTACACTGGAAAAAAGCAATAGAGATCAATAATAACACTAACTCACCTTTTGTGTTTGTTCTTCGCAGTTAAATTGTTTGCAAAAAATGTTTGGCAAAAGACCGTATCTCAAGGTGATTGATTTTTATTGTTCAGAAAGTGCTAAACAACTAAATAACAATTGGGTCCGAACCGAACTGAAAGTTAAGTTGCAAGATTTTTTTTTATATATATGGTGATAACTTACCAATGACCACACTAAAACTGGTTAAAACCGGATTTTGCCGTTATCCATGAAAAATTAAGGGGGGAAATATGTCCCAAGATCTGGGAAGTGTTGCCAGATTTCACCGGAATTAAGAACAACTGGGTCTCTTAAAACAAGACCAAAATAAACAACTCATGACCGACCAAAATAAAAGAAATAGAGAGCGTGAGACAGAGCCTTGGAGGTTATATGAAACCAGAGCTGTCAGTCAGCTGCTCACGTCCATTACTTCATGCTTTGCTTGCACCTTAGTAAATTCACTGTCGCAATGTACCGTAAGTGTATTCAGAGTGGGATTTGTGTGGGAAATGGAACCCCTTCTCTGGCTTTCATATCACGGTCTCTGCTAAATAATTTTTGGTGAGGACAACAAGGAATCCCCTTCATAGTGCAGTGCAACTCACCTTAACATGGGTCACACTCACACATGAAAGTGATAGGTGACATTACAAAAATTGGCAACTGAACTGACATGTTCAAATGGATTTATCAATAGACCTGGAGAGTGTCTGCTTTTGTTAATGGCAGGCACAAACCTTGCAGATGGAGAAAATACTGTGCAGTGGAATAATTACATTATGTGGAAAATGTTGCAAGTCTAGCGTGGTAGGCCGTGGAAGCAGGTTAAAAGACTTAGTGTTTCTTTTGTTTCCATGAACAAACCTATGCAAAACGTGAGTGGGTTATGGTCTGAATAAATTATTATGGAAGGTCCCCCACCCACATAGACATAAAAACTGGAGGGCCCAGATGAGAGCCAGAGCCTCCTTCTTATTAGTTGAGTAGTTGAGCTGTTTATTAAACTTCATGGAGAAGGACACTGGTATCTTAACCCCCATCATCACTAGCCTGCAACTGCACTGCTCCAGCCATTACCTGACTGGCATTAACTCGAAGCTGGAAGGGTTTACCCAGTGGACGACCAATGACACTGACCCAGTCGTGATCCCGGGCGAGCCCCCATATGTTACACCCGCACGGCTTGTATGCCATGAAGTCAGATATGGTAAGAACCAAGAGTGCACGTAAGATATGACAACTTAGGTGTAAAGTAAAGCAAAAATCCTGTGCGTACCACCTCTGCATGGGCAGGTGGGTTTTTATCCCCCACACAGCACAATTAGGGCAACCAGTAGCACCTAAGCACAAGTCCACCTATGAAGCAATTAAAAATACAGAAAGGGTAACAGTTCAGAATAACTATTCACTGTAAGTGATGTATACATGTATTTGTTAACTCTTAATTAACACTTTGTTAATTTGTTAACCATTATTTTCACATTATATCATATTAATAAATCATTTACAAACATATTTATATTCTGTCTGCTTGTCTGTTGGTTGTCTGTTTGTATAAAAAAGAAAAGAGGTGCTCACATCCAAAAATATATAATCAGAGGTGCTAGAGAAGTGTAGCAGGTATTTCACAATAAAATCCAGAAAATTTAGCAGAACATTTTCCAGAAAATAAGATGTTTATTTAAAAGACAAGACAACAACGGACCCCAACAAAGCAGGGACGGCCTTACCCCTGATGAGGGCCGATTAGCAAACCAGGCCCACGGGTCACAGGGGTCAGGGCAAGTGCCCTAAAATTAAAACCACGTAATTCAAAACAAACAGCGCCAGTGTCATTGTGATTACACAACATAACACACCACACCCCACCACAGCATGTACACAACCAAACTGACTTTGCAGTGTGTGGGGACGGTACCATGCTCAAGGTACCTCAGTGGCACTACCGGCTGTTGGTGACATCGAGCCTCTGTGTGTGTGGTCATAAGTCCGGTACCTTAAAGGAGTACTTCCACGAGAAACCGTTTAGTACTTGCTCTTTTGAAATACGACAGGTCACCCCGAGTTGCATATGCATGCTGCACCTAAAAAAAATGTTCTTCTAACCTGATTGCCTCCATTAGTCAGTGAAAGAAAGTAGACGGAAAAACGAGTGAATAAGAAAAAGGCCAACAAAGTGACGTAGGTTTATAAATTAGAAAAAGCTATGCCACAGTTGTGATTACTGGAGAAGTTTTGTTGCAGCACACATTCCCTTAGAGAACTGTAGGTAAGTATGTGTGTTTGTATAGATAGAATGTTTAGATCTTCTATTTGGTTCGCTATGACCGAATGGGCGTCGAATGATTGTAGCCTGTGACTAGCATAGCCAAGAACCTGTCATTCTCCCTGCTCCATCTCCTCTACCAAACTAAAACAGCCTGAAACAGAAGCACTAAAGCATTTTTTTTTTCACCAAAACCGGCTCACGGGGCATTCATTAAAGGAGAACTTCGGTGTAAAATGAAAATTGGCATGTTAAAACATCATACCGAGTTGGTATGTGTACTGGGGAGCAAAATTGATTTAGCCTGTTGCATTCAGAGTTTAACTATTTTTTATAGTTTGACCCAGAAGGCTAACAATGGAAGTGGTAGGTGCCCTTAGACGGAGCATGACGACTACGCTATTTTTAAACCATTAAAACAGCTTGAAGAAACTCCACATTCCATTGGTAGTATAACAAAGGCTCTGGCATTCAAAACGAACCACTGAGAATATTGTAAATGTACACAACGTTTATTTAAAAAGCTGTTCTTACATGCAGTCGTTTGCAGCTGTTTCTCGTTGCCGCCATGATGAAAGTCCAAACCAGTTGATTGTACTACCTCTCCTCCTATTCTTCCTGCTGGTTCGTGTTCGTCAATCGACCTGGGGTGCGTTTCCCAAACAACCAACCAACTTAGCTTTAAACCAACATGGTACGATGCACCGTTGAGCTAACCAACAACCAAAGTGCGACCGTGTCCCAAACACTGTCGTACCTTCATAGTCTGAACCAAGTTGGTTTGAACCAATATAGTCCAAACCACAATGGTTTCCAGATGTGTTCGGACATGCTCGTGCATTGTCGGAAGCAGAGAGAAACAATCCGAAGCAGGCTATGACCTTGTGAACGGAATTTAACAGATGACTAATTATGTAGCCGATTATTTATCGCCTAAGGCTATTTCACATGATGTCGGGAATAACTGGGAAATAAACAATAGAAACTGAATAAATCTAACGGTGGAAAGTATCACTGAACCCTACTGCTGGCTTAGTGTTCATTTGTAATATAGCCTAGTGACAGATTTGCAAGACATTTCAGTGATTAAATAAACTTTAACATTGTTTATTGAATGACGCAGACCTCTGGATATGAACACAGATGAGTTGTGACTACGTCTCATAAGCAGCCTAGTTAGGCAATACATTAAGCTATAGGAAATCTCCCTGACTTTGAAGTCATGTGGAAGACAAAGTCTATACAATGCTTTTATTTTATTTAAATCACATATACTACGAGCCATCACAGCTAGCCTGATTAAAATAGCTTTCAAAATGCTATTTTGCATAGACACCAGGCGATGTGCCATCTGTAGATGCATGTGCCAGTATGCTACACGCTATCAACATTAGGTTTATTGTTTACAATGTACGTAATGACGGAGGAGCTGGAAGTTTATTTTCACCTTGGCGACCTGCAATTTGAAGTGTATGAACACAAGCCCAAGAATATGCAGGCTGGCATAAATTGGACACACTATGTTAATACGCAACAGGGGAGACACGTTCACCCTGAAACTACGTTAAGAAAAGTAACGTGGCAGTTGAGAATGTCAACAATTTCATGTAGCATTTAAATTATGCATCACCTCGGATTGGAACCAGAGTACTATCTACAAACACAGGTGTGCATGACTTGCGCTCTACCAACAGCACCACAGAAGCAGCTCCTAGCTTACGGAATTTGGAGGTACTTGAAGGTACGTCACAGCATGAGTCGCTTAAGCCAAACTGCCAAACGAGTTGCAAATATCCTCCTAGATCAATTGTTTTGCTACAACAACGGGATTTTTAGATTCTACACTGTATATTTCTCACCTCGTTTTGTAAAATCTGAGGGATACAACGCCAAACAACGGAGATATTTACAATGATCGAGGATTTCGAGACATTCGGTCCGCCATGTTGGATGCCGTCGAGACCTTCAAACAACGTTGGTTAGGTGGAACTAAGCACCGAGAGCTGTGGTTGCAAACCTCACTAGTTACCAACGTGGTTGCAAATGTTCGTGTTTTGGGACACGCCTGTGTCGGTCGCACTATGTTGGTTCAAACTATGTTGGTTCACACGAACGAAGGTTTTGAGACACACTTGCGTCGCACCTACATAGTTTGAACCAAGTAAGTTGCTAACAACGTTAGCAACTATGCTTTTGGGAAACGCACCCCTGTGCAGACTTTCATCATGGCGGCGACGAGAAACTACAGCAAGGTACTGCTTGTCAAAACTGTTTTATAAATAAATGTTGTGTACAGTTACAAAGTTCTCAGTGCCTCGTTTTTAATGTCAGGGCCTTTGTTGTACTACCGATGGAGTGTGGAGTTTCTTTGAGCTGTTTTAATGGTTTAAAAATAGCATAGCCGTCGTGCTTCATCTAAGGGCACCTACCACTTCCATTGTTAGCCTTCTGGGACAAACGATAAAAAATAGTTAAACTCTGAATGCAACAGGCTAAATCAAATTTGCTCCTCCGTACACATACCAACTCAGTATGATGTTTTAACATGCCAATTTTCATTTTACACCGAAGTTCTCTTTTAATACTGGAGACCACCGCAAAATGAATGTAAACACTATGGAAGTACACCTTTAACCACCAGGTCACCACTGTCCCCCAATGCCCGCTAACTGACCCTTGACAGACTCCATCATCCTGTGTGAGGCGATTTTGTTCATCAGAGATACTTTATTCCCCAATCTGACCTTGCTCCTGACCACACTGAAACTAGTTTAAACCAGATTTTGTTGTTGTCCATGCATATTAGAAGAGGAACTGTCTCAAGACCTGTGCAGTCCAGCCAAAATTTCACAGCAATTTCAAGCAACCACATATCTGAACACAAGCTCAAACCAGCAACACATGACCAAAAAAAACCCCACACACAACAAAAAAAAAAATGCCAGGGGCGTGCGTGTGACCCCGGGGAACATGCTTTTTTTGCCGTACTAGATTAAAGTGTAATTGCACATGGACCACAGTACAGACTGAAAACAGTGTTGAAGTTATTCTTTTTTATAAGTTGGTCTATACTTCTTTATGTTTTTGTTTTATTTAATGTTAATAAGGATATAGTGTTATGCAGGGGTGTACTTATAACAATTTTATAGACAAATGATAATATTGTAGTCACGGTGGAAAGGGGTGGGGGATGTTTTCTTCTTCTTAGGGGGGTATAACAGAAAATAATTGAGAAGCACTGCATGAGATCAGTAAATATTTTTAATATATATTTTTTAATATAGACTATGTTTTCCCCTTAGTACTTGGTTCAGCCTGCATTTTGCATTGCACTGAAATAAATGAATGGACAGACTCATTCATGCCGATGGAGTGGGGGTGGGAGGCAATTTTGTGCTCAGAGATACTTTCTTCCCCAATCTGACCTTGCCCCTGACCACACTAAAACTGGTTTAAACTGGATTTTGTTGTTGTCCATGTATTTGAAAGATGAACTATGTCTCAACCCTTGAACATTCTAGCCAGATTTCACAGCAGTTACAATCAACCACATAGCTGAAAACAAGCTCAAAACAAGCAACCCATGACCCAAAAAAAAAGTTCAGATCAACTGACAGCCAGCTGTGCACATCCATACAGGCACATCTCATTGAATAAAGTGAATTCTACCCAAAACTCATATATTGTATTTATTCTTCAAACACAAAGTGAACCATTGTAAGGCATTGTTTGCTTTAATTTTGATGATAAGAGGTTGTTATTGAATGCTAATAAAATGTTTTCCCCCTTAGTACTTGTTGGGCCTGATTTTGTATTTTACATTGCACTGAAATAAATGAATTTTCCATATGATTCTTTGAAATGTATAGGGATGGTCATTTAATTGCCTTCACTTACTCAAATTGGAGTAAGATTTATACAAAACACTGAAAATCATTAATTAGCCATGTACAGTAAAGAATATCAGCAGCAGTGATGTGGATGTTGTGTGAAAGCATTGTTTTTAAACCTAGTTTTGTTGAACATCTTCACTTGTATTGCCAGTTTGTTTTAATCTTTAATGAACAGAAAGTGAATTGTTATTTTTAAAGAACTGAGAAAGTAGCAGGTTCTGTTAGAGCGCTGGTTTCTGTTCTCAGCGCAATGTCAGGAAATTATTAATATGTCTGTGTAGCTACATGCTGAAATATCATGTACAAAACATGTACAAATTGCACACGTCATCCTTTGTCTCTCTTGAATACTGCTGAGTATATCATTTGTGATTTTTGGCTTCATGTCAACGCAGCCCCCCATGCATTACTATTTCCCTGTCTCCTCAGTATGTCGTTTTTTTTTCTATCTTTCCTTTCAAACCCATTCCTCTACTCCCTCTTCTCTCTCTCTCTCTCTCTCTCTCTCTCTGCGTCTGGTCTGTAGCTAGAGGGAGAAAGAGGAGTAGTGGAGAGAACAGGTGGGCGGAGGAGAGGGAAGCAGAGCGAAGGGCAGGAGTCTGGTGGATTCAGAGGCTAATTTGCGGGATGGTGCCAGGAAACCTTAGTCCATCTCTCACTGTCTCTTTTGTCCATCCTTCCTGTCCTGTTTCTTTGGCAGTGTTTCTTTTTGCTATATTCCTTTGACCCTACCTCAAGTACACAGCTTTTTTATTCATCAGTCATTTTTTTATTATTATACTTCTCTATAAGTAAGTATATTAGTAAGTGTGTGTACTGTGTATGGCATGTTTGACATGGTTCGTTTCAGAAGACATGAAATATAATGTATGTATGCATAAGGAGAAGGGTAACAGGTTCTGCCACTATGTTCTTCCATGTTGACTATGCTCTGAAAAGACTGGTCTATGCTTTATTCCTGGTGGTCAGGAACTGTTTTTAAGGCACACAATGAATAAGGAAGTCTTAAACTTCTGCAATTTGCCAAACATGTTGTACATGTAACAAATGCATTGACTTCATGCTAGCATGCAGGGCTAGCAGATATTTTATGTAACGTAAGTGTGGCCCATGTAGCTTTGCTACATAATGTTGGATACAGTGTTGACAACCAGACTGTGACTATCTTTTTTATGTCCAGTATTGTAGCGAAAAGTCACTGTTACAATTTCATTTGGGTGTTTTGGGCCATTTGATGCTGTTGTCTATTCCCCATTCTGTCACGCTGTGTGTGTGTGTGTGAGTGTGTGTGTGTGTGTGTGTGTGTGTGTGTGTGTGTGTATGTGTGTAGGTAATGCATGACCACCTTCATGTTTCAGTGCCTCTGGGTGTGCTCTTTAAAGCTCTTGTGGTTATGTGGTTCAAACAATGAAAATCCAAAATCACACTTACAAATAGTACTCTTTCTGCCTGTGCAGTATGTATGGAATAAGGGTTGTAACAATCTAAATTTGTTGTATTGGACTCCCCATATCCTGGGCAAGCTAGTCACAGTATGGGCTGTAAAGGATGCCAGCGTAGCTGCATTCCACCCAAAATATATTTGTTAGGGGGAGGACAGAAGGGGGGGGGGGGTTGTTTACATCATCAATATTTTTAGCCACCAACTGTCACATGTTTTGTGTCAGCTCACTGTATGCTCTGTGTGTGTGGACCATCTCTTTTTTTTTTTTTTTTTTTACAGCTTATGGTGTATGTGTGTGTGTGTGCGCATGTGTGTGTGTGTGCTAACCATCTCCTCCATCTCTCTGTGTGAGACTGCTTACTCAGCAGTATTCCTCTTTCAGCCTCACCCATCCTCTACATCCCTCCTAGTCCTGTTACTTCTTTTTTTTCCCTATCGTGACCCCCCCCAACACACACACACACACCCCTTCGTCTCTTACTGCCATGTTTTCCGGGCTTTCCATCTTTCATATGCATGCACTTGTGAGCAGTCATATGTACAGCATACTGAAACAAACAAATGCATAGCCGTACATACACAAACGTGCAGTACTGCAGTCCCCACACCAAACGGATCAATAAATCAATCTTCATTACGGCATTTAAAATACTTGTCATGTTTAATAATCATTTTATTTAAATATTGTCAATATGCTTTCAGAAAATAAGGAGTTAAAGGGTAATGTGAAATAAAAGACAAATCATGTGGACGTGGTGGCTTCCATATTATGTTCAATACTTTAAAGTGTGCTAAGCGCTCACGTGTTGAGCATGAAGCTGGTGTGGCAGTGGGCGAGGCAGGGCAGGGGCGGTGAAATTGCCTCTGTACTCGGACGTGTAGGCGCCGGAGGGTACAGGCACGAAGCGTTGAGGTAGCCGTGTGTAAGACGAGGGGGAGAAGGGGGCCTTGTGGGCCGGTAAGTGGCTGTAGGCAGCACTCTTGGTCAGTCTGTGGGGGAACGGGTTCCCCTGGCCAGTGTATGATGCCGTCAACTCCGAGCTTGAAAATGGAGGACATTGGGGTAAAGAGATTGGGGTAAAGGTGACGCAGGGGTTACATTACATTACATTACATTTTAGTAGATGCTTTTATTCAAAGTCACTTACAATAGAGGACACATATCCAGCTCCAGATTTGCAGAGGAAACAAAAAGGTAACAAGAGAGTAACAAAGCGCAGGATAGTGCTGGGTTGGAATAAAAGAGACACAGGGGTCGGGAGAAAGGGAACACAAGGGTTGGGATAAAGGGATAGACAAAGAGAGATGGAGAGAAAGAGAGACAGAGAAAGAGAGAGAGAGAGAGAGAGAGAGAGAGAGAGAGAGAGAGAGAGAGAGAGTGAGAAAGAGAGCAAGACACAGAGTCAAAGGTCATTCTTAAGGTCCTCTCTCATTAGTCCATTAGCGCTTGAGCTTTATTACCATATTAACTATTCACTCAGCATGGGCTAGTTTGTAGGCCATTTGAGAGAAGCACTTCTTGCTCTTTCACCAGAGGGTGTTTTTCTACAGCACCATATATCTGCCCTGTCCTGAGCACTTCCGTCTTTACCAAAGCAAACAGGAAAGGCTCCATGCAGTCTCTTAACACTAATTATTTGCACAGGGGTCAGCAATCTCTTGCCCACAATCACCAACGTGTGCAACTGTGTAGGGTCAGCAGGCATGTGCGTGGGTGGGATTTGTGTGTTTGTGTGTATGTGTGTGTGTGAGTGTGTATGTGAGAGATCAGGATATGAGATGGTGGTAAGGGCTCATCATGCTTGCATATGCCTTTGTGAGAGTGTCTAAAAGGCCACCTTTCTTGAGATTTTATGTTGAATGTAATGTCTAAGACAATACCCTGGGCTTTCAAGAGGTCACTTGTGTCCCTGGTTTTCTAGGCCTAACAGGCAAGATGAAGAATGAGTATCATATAGCTCTCATTGCCCTGGACCATCCATCTCTTCAAAAAATGGAATGACCACTTACATTAAACACACAATGCAGTATGCAGTAAATGCAAAGGAAGAGATATTAGCCATTCAAACAGCAATCTTGTTGTACTCATTTTGGAACATGCCATAATATAGAAGCTAAGCCTACTACAGTACACTGTTTGTGTCTCACACTTTTAATCTTCTATTCAACTGCTGCCCTCTAGTGGTTACATCATTACTTTCCCCATCATCACACTAAACCATTGATGCCCTTACCTGTCAAAGAGCCTGTGTTCTCTGTGAGTGGTGCTGAGAAAATGCCCTGGTACTGTTGTGGTCCGGTCCACAGCATGCTTTCCATACAGGGCCAGAAAATATGAAATGATTATTACTTTTAAAAAAAAGTGCAGCATTTAAACAGATATCTTATGTAACACATCCTACATATAAAATGAAATGTCATCGTTGAAAATACATAAAGAAGTAATGGAGAAGTTGTCATGAACTGATTTGGTTAAGTCACAAATTTTGAGAGAGAGCCCCCTTGCCTTACCAACAACTCATGAGTGTGTGCTATAGGGTGGCTGATGTGTGCTGGTTGGCCTCTGTAGTTGTCCCGCGCCTCACTGGCTGGACCAGGAAGCACCCGTAATGCCCAGCAGTCCTTAATCTAAGTCACAATTCACAACAAATCACATACAAAGTCAACGTGTTTGCACACAAGAATATGTTAATGCATCAGTCATGTGTCTTTAGAGAGAAATATTGTAACAAAAAAAGCGCTTTTTGGCGATGTTGCCTTTCTCAAACATGATTAATGTTTAATGCTACTCTATACTGTGTTTAAAATCACCACTGAATATAAAATCACATTTGAGCATCATTTAGGTCAACCTTGACTGGAGAGTTAGGAATGGGATCTATGTTTTTAACCACTGACATGAGGTTCCATTAACTGCACACAATCTTCAAACATCTTTCTTAAGTCTTTCTTAGCCCTCTTCACCTACCCTCCGTTTTACATCAGTCATTATGTGAGTCTTCCAGTGTGGTGGAGCCAAGGGACACTTCATGTCAGCTAGTGGTCCAGTGAGTGGTTTCCTGTTGTGCACCATGTGTGAGGTAGGTATGAGGGAGGAAGCTGCAAACATCTGAAACTTGCTGTCGAGTGAGAGAGGCAGCGGGCCTTTCTGCAAAGAAAAGAGAAGACTGGATGCAACATAACAGGTATGATCTTTAAGTTCACCTCTGCAACTCAAAACTGACAGTGCACCAATCGGCATCATGACAGATGCAATACTCCCATCCACCTTCCTTTTCTGCTGAAGAAGATGCACAATAAATATATAGTATACACTGTAGCCAACAGGAAGCCTAAGGCATCGCGATATCACGGCAAAAAAAATTGCCAACCCATATTTCATATGTACCTTAGGTCAAATGGGTCAATTGCTTACCTTCAAACTGCAACTTGAATGGAAAGGCGGAGGGTGCACAAATTTGTGCCCGATCCCAGTACTCGTGACTTCTGCACTACGTGCCCGTCGCTCACAAGTATTCATGCTGAAATGATTCCTTTGTTTTTCAGTCCAATACCCGTGTTTTCAAATTGTATACAATACCCAGATAGTGTACCAAAAAACGACAAAGGAAAGTTATACGTCTACAGGTTCACATCGTAACAGACAATGTGTGCTAGCAGCTATCCTGTAGGCTACATAAAAAATTCGGTGCAGAGTTCTTAGGTGTCTGTTTTGGTATCACCATAGAAACTCTGCTACTGGGAGTCTGGGACAGAAAGACGCACGTTGCACTGGCACTGACGGTGGCGAAGACGTGTCAATGAATTCCAAACGATATTAACCCTCTTTCTAGTTAAAGTTCCACCGAATAAGTTAGAACTTATAACTTTATAAAGTCATTTCCAACTTGTGCAATTGAACTTGTGTATGTTAACTGATGTGTTTAGCCAAGCTTCTCTGCAGGCAACGCAGCTGACTGCATACAAATGATAATCAACCTGCAGATGTGGACGACTACGATTAATCTTCTAATGGAAATTAAGAGTAGGGATGGCATAACTAAAATGATGCATTGCAATGGTGGACGTGGTGTAGGTTTGGTAAAAGTCAAAACAGGCCTAAAGTAGCTGTGGGCCTGAAACACGCAAGTGTCATATGGGGAAGGTATATGAAAAATTAAATTCGCACAGCTTGTCAAAAGAAATGGCTAACATTTAAAAAACTGTATTAACTCTTCGGTGCGGAGGTAAAAGGGTTGTTACGAGTCTTAATATTAGGCTATTTCCTGCCAAAGTAGGCCTATTTAGAAAAATATAAGTTAAATGTTCGACTTGGCCAACTTAAAGTAAAATTGAAATAGGCAACTCTATACAAATCGAAAGTTAGCACCGAGAAAAACAAGACCAACCGCCTTTGGTTGAGCTCAGCACGTCATGCTCTTGTCGCTGTTACTGCGCATGGTCATGTCATCCCGTAGTGGTCTAGTCTAGTTTTGTCCACACTGTTGACGGGGGCCCTGGCAGTGCACGTGAGGATCATTCATAGATAACAACACCGAGGAAAATGGTAAATACTTTTCAGTTACACTAAATTTACTTTTTGTTGATATAAGCTCTGTTGTCCCAGATGTTAAATGCTCAATGCCATTTTTTAAGTGTGATATTTTGATATGTGAAGAAAAGCCTTATTTGTTTTGTAGTTTACCCTAAGGTTTGAATGTCCATGTTTTAAACTTAATTGATAAGAAAAAAAAATGTAACAAACAACATTTTAAAACCATATTGTAGTTATCTTGTTCACTTTGTTGGGTTGTTCTGTGAGTCATGTTCTGGAAAAGCCCAGGCTGTCAGGGCCTCAGTTTGGTTTTAAATAACATGTAGGCACACAATAATACTGTAGTTATATCCTTTGTACAGGCTGATCCAGAGCTATGCTTTGAGAGTGGAGGTTATGATGTGGAATCATTTGTTGACCCTCCAGACCCAGAATGGATTTGTGCCATATGTCAAGGTGTTCTTAGATGTCCAGTGCGAGCACCTTGCCATCACATCTTCTGCAAAAAATGCATATTACAATGGCTGAAAAGGTGCTGTTGCATTAATATATCCTCCAAGTAAACATTGTCCTTTTCTTGTGATGAAAAAGCTCACTGGTTATTGAGACACTATATATATTTTTTCAGACAGGAGACATGCCCTTGCTGTCGAAAACCAATTAATCATAACTTAATATTGGTGATGTACAAACTGAGCAAGTCAATTGGCCGTGTGAAGATTAAGGTAAGATGCTGTTTATAAAAGTGTGTGCGCATAGATTGGTGTGATGGTCATGAAAAACAAAGCATATCCCTTGACTGTAGAACACTGATCAGATGACCACTTCAAATTTCTCTGTCGTCTTCTCTCGTGCAGTGCAAGAATGAGATCCGTGGCTGTCGTGCAACTTTCCCACTGGCAGAGCAGTACTGCCACAGCCTGGGCTGCGTGTTTGAGCTGGTGGGGTGCCCTTACCGCGGCTGCCGTGCCCAGCTGCTGCGCCGGGACCTGGAGACGCACACTCGCCACTGCGAGCACTGGAGCCAACCCTGCCACATGGGCTGCGGCGTGCTGCTGAGCCAAGGCACACAGGCACAACACAACTGCTACCAGCAGCTACGTCTGCAGCACGAGGCCCAGCGTCAGAGCCACCGCACCGTGGCCATCGCGCTCAAGAAGAAGATGAGGCGCATGCAGAAGGCAATGGATCACATGAAGGAGCAGATTGCTCTGATCTGCGAGAGCCTGGAGGTTATGGATGACAAACAGGGGGAGGAGGGCATCGACAGTGAGAGAAGCAACAGCTTCTAAAGAATGGCTTGCCTCTATTGCTTTGCGGACCAAGCTATGGGTTTGGCATGTTACAGAATAACAATATACTGCTGAAAGTATGGACATTAGTCTAATCTACCCCACATACATCAACTTGAGAGATGGGTCTATTGCTTTTTGTTTTTTACTGCTGTTAGGCCAGTCAAACAGATTAAATAAAAAAGACTGCCTTTGAAAATCTGAAATATTTATATACAAATAGGCAACATTAAAGTTGTTTTAAAGTGCACAACAGGCCTCGCTTATAGTCTTTCTTATAGGCCTATTTTATGAGGACAACATTTCAAATGTCTGACATTACATTCGTTTACTAAATTCCATATTACTGCGTTATTACCAGAGTTGCGACAATGTCAGACACAGAGTTTGGGGTCAAGGTTGATATCCTGGTTGGGCTGAGCAAGAGTGGTGGAAGAAAATAAAACAGTATGGATAGAAAGTGATATAAGCCATCCTGAAACAACATAAGCACGCATAAACATATAGGATGTCTATGCGCATAAACACCATGGACAGGCCAACATCCTGTAGAAAAGACTGAAGTATCGCGATAATTCCGGTCATATAAATCCTACCGGAACCCATGCAAGGCCTTCTTCTTCCTGCTACAGACATCACGTAAGTGGTGCATCCATGGCTTTTGTCGAATCTATTTACAATCAAAGTAATCGTGAAGTCTAGAACTGAAATTGTGTAACATATATCTACACACGACTGTATCATTAGTAATGCCACCAATATTCAAGCGATGATGAACTTAGAAACGTGCATAAGACTTACTGAACTGATTTCCATTGAAAATGGCGGTAGACATTACTTGTATGCTAGGTCTCTGCTAGAACACGGATAACGCATTAATATTTCGTTTTTACAGCTGTTAATCCGCCAGTAATTTGTCAGAATTACATTTGGTAAGTTTACTAATGTTTGGCAGTGACAAGAGTAACGGTAAGATGCGCATTTGATACAATGGTAACAAATTAGTTAGCAACTAGCCTGTGCCAGCAAGTGCTCAAGTAGCCTAAAGAAAACCCACGTTGTAATGCGTTTGTATATGCGTTCCTTTACTAGCCAATGTTAACCAATGTATTGTGTTTTACCAATTGTCTAATCTGCGTGAATCCTTGTCTTGTGCAGCAAATGGCGGACGACGCCGGTGGTAGAGGAGGTTTTCGCGGAGGTTTCGGCACTGGGGGCCGGGGTCGCGGCCGTGGACGCGGCAGAGGCCGCGGCCGTGGTCGTGGAGCCAGGGGTGGCAAGTCCGAGGACAAGGAGGTACTATGATTTCACAATCCTGGTCTGTGTAAAAGCCGGGTGAATGGCGTTGAATTTAAACCTTTGTTACGGAGTCGGTGTCCTTATATAGAATGAATTAAACACGCCTCATATATATACAGTGGACTGTTGTACACTAACGACTTGGCTTGATTTTGCGTTCTGCAGTGGGTGCCCGTCACCAAGCTTGGTCGCCTTGTCAAGGACATGAAGATCAAGTCCCTGGAGGAGATCTACCTGTACTCCCTCCCCATCAAGGAGTCAGAGATCATTGACTTCTTCCTGGGGTCTGCTCTGAAGGACGAGGTCCTGAAGATCATGCCTGTGCAGAAACAGACCAGGGCCGGACAGCGCACAAGGTTCAAGGTAAGAGTTTTTTTTTGTGATTAGCATTATTTAAGAAACACAAGTTATTTTACATTTACAGTTACCCATAAACTACACATCACTGCACAAAACACCATATACAACTCACAAGAAGAGTAGATGCAGACCAAGACTTGGGCTTTGATTTATAAAGTCATGTGTTCATTTGTGATCAGTACTGTTTAATGGTAACCTAAGCTATGATCATGTTAAAAGATGTGTCTAACACACACTTATTAAATCTTGAACCTGTATTATCTGCTATAGTTTGATTTATGAAAGAGTTGACAAGAAGTACTGAGTCAGTGTTGAAAACTTGTACAGGACTATTAGTTTATTGGGCAGCACTATTGTAAATCAAACTGACCGGTCAGGCAGCTGTTCAGACCTGCTTATGGAAAGGACAAACTGACAAGTTGTCTTATTCCCCCTTTCTAGGCCTTTGTTGCCATTGGTGACTACAACGGCCACGTTGGTCTGGGAGTGAAGTGCTCCAAAGAGGTGGCCACTGCCATCCGTGGTGCCATCATCCTGGCCAAGCTGTCCATTGTCCCTGTGAGGAGAGGCTACTGGGGTAACAAGATCGGAAAGCCCCACACCGTGCCCTGCAAGGTGAGATGCGTTGTACGGCAGCTTTACATTTATGCTTCTACATTTTCGCTTCTACTGTGTTGTCTTGGCTTTGCTTTAGTTGCAGGTATTTGGGATGTAAACACACTGAAACCTCCAGCTGTTTCTTGACCGTTGTCCCCTTTGTGTTTCAGGTAACTGGCCGCTGTGGCTCAGTCCTTGTGCGTCTGATTCCCGCCCCCCGTGGTACCGGCATCGTGTCTGCTCCTGTACCCAAGAAGCTTCTCATGATGGCCGGTATTGACGACTGCTACACCTCTGCCAGAGGCTGCACTGCCACCCTGGGCAACTTTGGTGAGTGGGGCTGTCTTGTCTCCATGGATGGGGGGCTGATGTTCCTCCATAGGAAAAGTGGATGGCCTCTCCCTCTCTGGTCGGCTTCACCCCTCTGTGGTGCTAGCTGTGTTTCAAGGGAGAGACAGAATGGAGTGCAGTAATGCACGGCAGGGTTACCAGCTCTGTGGTTTCTCCTGTTCCTGATGTGTACCTCAACATACCAAATCTTTGGCGTTAATATTTCATAGTTATTTAATTGTCAAGTTAACTTGGATTAATCTGAGACATCTGTGCTTTGCTTTGTAGCCAAGGCCACATTTGACGCCATTTCCAAGACCTACAGCTATCTGACCCCTGATCTCTGGAAGGAGACCGTGTTCACAAAGTCTCCCTACCAGGTGAGTCTTTGCATTTAAAGTAATGGTGTCCAAGTTTCCAATGCAACGTTTCCTCTGGTTCTAACTTAAAAAATGTTTCCTCTCTTCTCCAGGAATTCACGGATCATCTGGCAAAGACCCACTCCAGGGTTGCTGTTCAGAAGGCTCTCCAGGCAGCCACTTAAATTGCTTTTGTACAACAAAATGAAAGTAAAATGTTAAATCCAGCCCATGTGTCTGTCTTTTACTTGAGGATATGTTTTTGTTGCTGCAACCGACATTGCCTTAGGCCTCATTCACACCGACTTGAGCGTGTAGAGCACGTAACCGTGTACAATGTTTGTGTAGTGACAGAATACGCTCAGCTCACGCGTGCGGTGTGAATAGTCTAATTTAACATGCATTCTAAGCGAATAGGCGAAAAGATCAGTGTGAATGAGAAATTATTCTAAATGATTTTGCCTCAGATTTGAGAAATGGTTATATTTTACATTTCATTAGGGTAGGCAGTGAAGGTTGCATCCAAATGCAGAGTTCTGGAAGATCAGAATGTGTGAAGAGGTGCCCATTTACTTTTGAAGTGGCTATTCGTTTGAAGACCCCATGATGCATGTTGTCAAGATGCCCTCTGATAAACAGAAAACTATGTTGAATGTGTTGATTGACAACAGGGGGCTCTAGGTTAGTGACTTGTCTAGAAACACTGCTGACTCACTAATGTTGCTGTGAACATTAACACCTGATGTTTACACCTAGTTGTGGATAATGGCATATATTTAAACTCCCAAACACAACTGTAGTTACAATTAGGCTGTACTGCCAGAATTCTAATATGCAAGGTGTTTTGGAAGAAAAGTCGCTGAAACTCGGTAGTGTGGTGTTGCTGGAAAAACAGACATGTCTGGGCATATTACCATTCCCCTGGTACCTGTGGTTGTAGCAAGACATTGAGACCAACTCATTTCCACTCAATTTATTTATATAATTACATACACATAGGGGAGTCTGAAAATACATCAAGTGTTAAGTTCTGAAGGTCTTCAAGCCTGTTGTTGCTGTTCAAGCATCCTTTGTTTCTGCTTCATCAGACACCTGCGGCCACTGGCGAAGGCTCCCAAGTCTCCATCTGCAGCGTGAAAACAAAAAGGTCATCGCGCGGTTGGGTCCCAATTTCATGAATTGTGCATAGGTTGGGGATCAGAGAATTTGCATTCGGTCTACACCACGCATGTCCTGCCTACTACTATACACGCAAAAGCAATGTGGTGAAAATACATACAGCGAGCATCAAAGGCCTTGGCGACTTCATCGAACTGCTTCAGTTCATTGCTGCAGTTCTGTAGATAGCTGGGGCCCTCCCGCGTCTGGCATGCACGGAGGCGCTCTTGCATTATTTTCACTATCTCCTGGTCAACTTTACTGCAAGACATAGACCAATAGTGTTGGGGCTGTTACATTAAATGCGACTAAAACGGTAAATATTCAGTCGTGGTAAAAAAAAAAAAAAAACATGAACAGCCACTTACAAATCTCTTCTCCATTGCATCTCCGCCTCGTAGTAGCAAAGGTAGTCGCCCTCCACACATTCAGTCAGATCAGGTACACGTCGGAAATTCTGGTGATAATAGTAGTACTTGTTCCGACCCCTGATACTGTCTATGATTTCTAGAAAACAGAAGTCAGAAGAAACCCTTTTACATTTGAAAGGACAGCAGTCATTCCAGTCCATATGTTTCGTAATTCACTGCTGACAGCAATTCTGTAACGTTTGTATGTACTGCAAGTGTATGCTGGTAAGCTCAGTGCTAGTGTCTTGCAAAATCAACTTAGTGACAAAAAAGGTAACCTAAAATGTAACAATAACCATGATAAAAACTTCTGCGAGCAATCATGCAACGCGACAACATAAACATTGCTAGCCTGGTCACAGCTAATTTTAAGAAGCTACTTATGATATGGCTTAACTTTGCCTCTTACAGTAAACAACCAAAACAAGAACAGCACTACTGCAGTATAAAAACGGAAATGTTGATTTAGACAGACTTTACACATTACCATAGAAAACGCTACTTCTTAGCTAGTGACACTGAGCTAGCTAGCTATCGTTCACCTTAGCTAACCTAGCGATAGCTGGCTAGCTGATGTTACCTCTAAACTTGGTGACAGGGAGGTCCACAGAATAGTAGAACAACTTGGAGCCTATCAATGCAGGATTAGGAAGGGCTGTCTCCTTCTCGGCGACTGGTGTCCGTTTAGGAGGTTGTGGATACGCATCTGGCTCGTGGTCCTTCATTTCTCAACACTGTACAGAAAATCAGTTCTTTCGACCTCCACTCTTGACACCATCAATGTGCGCTTGCGTAGTGTAAACAACATGGACGACAACGAGCCGGCTCTGACGTAAGACGTAGGTAGGATAAGCAGGCATTGGTTAAGGCAATCGCACAGTGGGGCACATTTATTTTGTGTATTTTAAATACACATGAAATGGTGGCGCACAGTAATATTTTACACCTATATTAGGTTTAAACTATCAGTCAGAAATGGTTGATACCAAAAGGTCAAAGTTAAAAGGTCACTGCGTTAATTGTGTTGTTTTATTTTCGTCCACCAGGTGTCCCTCTTGTTCTTGTTGACATTTACACAGTCTAAGATTGATGCTTTATGGGTCTGTGGATTTCATAGTAGAGTATCCTCTTGTATCACTACAAATTACCACAGCACAGTTTGTGTGCAAACCAACGACAGTCTCTATGTAAGAAGAGAAATACCTACCAACATGTCATCAGCGTTCAGTTAAAAAGTCAGCATCAATGCCGGTATGAGGGTGCGTTAATGCATAGGCTATGGGCAGCTTGCATGTTTTGGAAGGCACTATGAATGGTGAAAGTTATTTAAAGGTTTTAGAGCAACATATGCTCCCTTTCAGACAATGTCTATTTCAGGGAAGGCCTTGCGTATTTCAGCAGAACAGTTTGCAGTTGTTACAAAAGCATGGCTTTGTTGTAGAAGAGTCTGGGTGAATGCCCCGACGTTTTTGAAACCTGTAACAGCCATCAATATTAAAATGAGGTGATTTTGTCACCAAGAATTGTACATTTTCTTGTTTTACCACCTCTTAATTATCTCTGTTGTATCGTGAATAAAATACTGGCTCATGTCATTGTCATGGGTTTTGTCATGTCCCATGTCATGTCATGGGTTTTGGCACATGTCACAGCATTCTGTTTTTATTAACATTTAGCCACACATTCCAGCTTTGTGGAATTGGGGTTCTGTCTGTCTGTCTGTCTGTCTGTCTGTCTGTCTGTCTGTCTGTCTATCTATCTATCTATCTATCTATCTATCTATCTATCTATCTATCTATCTATCTATCTATCTATCTATCTATCTATCTATCTATCTATCTATCTATCATTAACAGTGAACCTAGACTCAGAGTGTTTTAAAGCACCTGTGCCCTGAGCAGCCAAGAAAAAGTGTGTAGTGAATGAACATGTCAGCTGCAGAATGATTGTGGCAATTGATATTCAATATAATAAATTAAGTATAATTTAAAAAAAAACTTTATAGCATTGGATGCAATCAGCCATTTAGTCATCCTTGGCAGTGCACGTTAATACTTTGTCAGCTTTTATTTCATCAACACATTATCAGTCATTGTATTTCCACAGAGGCTAGCTTTTCCTAAGCTAAGAGTAGCACCCCCTTGAAGAGTAGACCCCCACCGCCCAAACTTAGCAACATCATAACTTGGCACCATGAGGGTTGTTTGAAAAGTAACACCCCTCCTCGACTGTGCCAAAGAGCAGATTAAGTGCACATCATCTTGGGCATGAGTCTCAGTCCTGCACTTGCTCCTGTCTCTTTGCACCTCAGCCGGGAAAGCGTGCACAACTATGGTTAGTCGTTCTCCTAACTTTTCCTCTCCTTACTTTCCTCTTAGGTACACTGAGATTTACCACTATTGTCTCGGAAGGGTTTAGTGTGTCAGAGTATGTACATCATGTGGAGTGTGTCCTTTTTTGTGACTTCATCCTCCTAGGCAGGTAATATTTAAGAGTTGATTACTCAAGGGGATTTCTTTGAGCTGACAGCCATGGCGGAATTAGTTGTTACACGTGTGTACCTCGTGTCTAAATCTATCAAACTATTTGTGTGGTAGATTCTTTTGTTAGGCTGTTATTAAACATCTCACAAATTATATAGATATTCCACAGCTAGAAATACAGAGAGTAACTATGGCAATGATATATTAACTAATCAAAACTCATTGTTTTGATTTAGCTAGTGAAATATCTGGATACCAAACAATTTTCACCATTGTATTTCTATTATATTACTGGGCTGTTTTTAAGAGAAGAATGATACAGCACATTGTAACCCATTATTATTATTGTTTTATTTGACCTTTAGTTAGTTGAACAACCTCAAATAACTGATGTCACGACTACATCACACTTACCCTTTTAAGCAAAATACAGTTTGCATACTTTATTATGAAAACATTGCTCTATGAAGAGCTTTAGGAGCTAAAGCCTCCCCCATACACTGAAAGGAAGGTTATTTAAGACAGTCCTTTTTTCCCCAGGCAAGGGCAGTTCTATGCCTTCATGACATTTTGGTCTTGACAGATGGTTACATGTGTAACATGACATATACACATGACAAGGCACACCTACAGTGGTGGGTGGAGTTCTGTCTCCAGCCATGATTTCCTACTTCACTCTGAAGAGTGCCCCAAACCATAGATGAAACTGCATAAAACATACTATTACAAAATATGTCAGTGAAACAGTCATTTCTTGTCAATAAAAACATACTAAAGTGAATTTATGTTTTAGGATTTAAGTTAAAGTTTACTAAGACAGATTCCTTACATCCCTCCTCCTTTTTCCTCACATGACAGGGTGTAGTGTATGTATGTGCATAACTGTAGCTTGATTTTTGTCTTCTATTGGTTGCTTTGATAAAAAGCATCTGCTAAGTGTAATGTAATGTAATGTGTATATCACTGCATGAGTGAATCTTTTCATATTTATGTTTCCTAATAGTCTCATCGTAAATTCCATGCCCCCCGTCATGGGCACATGGGGTTCCTGCCCCGCAAGCGCAGCCGCAAGCACATGGGGAAGGTGCGTAGCTGGCCCAAGGACGACCCCAGCCAGCCGGTCCACCTCACCGCCTTCCTGGGCTACAAGGCTGGCATGACCCACACTCTCAGGGAGACACACCGTACCGCGGCGAGTATGTACTGCACCACACACTGGTGGGATCCCACCACTGTCACAGACTATGGAATCACTTTTTCTATATCTACAGTGGAATAAATGAAGATGTGTTGGCTTATAAAGCTATGAAAGACTTCCCCAACAGGTTGTTTATCCCACTTTGGGTTAAATAGTAAATGTAAACTAATGTTGGGAATTATAAATTGACAAAGATGAAAAATTACAGTGGGAGATCCACTCACAACAATATGGCTGTCAGATGTTAGCAGGGGTGTTGTGTTTGGATGAAGTAGAGAACCATGAAAAAATATTCTTCATGGAACATGCCTCTAGTGCCTTCCTCCAAACACAATTTATCACACTTTAGTCTTACAGTTTTTCTCAATTGGTTTGGTACATTTCTCACATCAGAATTGAAATTCTCAAAAGTTCTTGTTCAATTGTCACATCATCATGCCATTTGTGCAGATGAAAAAGGCAATTTCTCATTGCATTAAACAAATTGCAAATGCTTTTGTCCATCCATGCAAATGATTGTGTACAGTTCTCAGTTTTTTCTTACATTATCAATTGCTTTTGTCATGCCAGTCAAAATGCTTTGTTATGGGAATCTATCAAATAGTCTCACTCCCCAAAACATTTAGGCTATAGTTCATCATAGTCCTCACATGCAAAATGATTTACCAAGCTGTCATAACATGTCAAGCACATTTCTATACATTTCCATAAGGCAGTTGTAAATATGATCTAAATTGGTAAATTGCTTGAATCTAGACTTTCTGTAATGAAGAGAGTTGATCAACCAATGATCAACAGTTTTCTGAATGAGCTCAAGGGAGCATCTCATGAACAATCTACTGGAAATTGTATAACCAGAGCACAATACAAAGTTACCATGTCTGACAATGGAAGGACAAGAAATTGGACAACAGTGTGATGTGGATGAAAATTTGTGGCCTGACAGACAGGAACGTGAAGAAGCTGAAGATCAGCATTATAATTTAGAATTTGGGGAGATGTTCATATTTTTTGTTTACTTACTGTATGACTTATGTTTATGTTTTTGACCTATGTTTACTTACTGTATTTTACCTTTGTTCTGTGCAGTGCTGTCTTTTTTTTTTCTTTACGCACTGCAATGTCAATGTCTGCCATCATTCTGTAAATGTGAATCTTGTCTTTTGCAATCAATCTCATACATATACATCATATGAGGTCAAATGTATAACACTTGTTATCACACCTAAACCACATTTTACATCAAAATGTCCCTTCGAAGTGCACTATTCAATTGCCAACATGACTAATGAATTTGACTGACTTATCCGTACACACTGACACAATGACTAAACATTCTGATGGCACTGACACGTATATTGACACAAAAACTTGCTTTTGAGGGATGAACTAAGGATTTTGAGCAAGGGACGGGCTTTTGCAGGCGATCCACGGTGTTTTGCTATTTGTCCAAATTGTTTTGAGAAATGCACTTGATCTTATGCAAATTGCAAGAATGATTCGAAAAATTGACCAAAGCGATAGAGAAAAACTGTAAACAGTGTCTGAGTGAGCCAGAGCGAATATGGCAATAAAACCCATGAGATGTCTGCTGAGGTGAGGAGAAGAAGCATGTTGTCAAGGCGCCAACCTCTTTCTTCTTCCAGAGATATCTAAGCGAGAGTTGGTGGAGGCGGTCACCATCATTGACACGCCCCCTGTGGTGGTGGTGGGCATCGTTGGCTACATCAGCACCATCAGAGGCCTGCGCAGCTTCAAGACGGTCTTCGCCGAGCACTTGAGCGATGAATGTCGGCGCAGATTCTACAAAAACTGGTGTGTTTGTACTTAGCAACATTCAGTTATATATTTTATGCGTCGCCAACATATTTTTGTCAGTTGAAACAACCCATTGTTAGATAATGCTTGATAAATACTGGTTTAAAACTACAAATAAACTTATATTTACGCATAATAAATGTGTATATTTTTATTGGATGCATATGGGGTACTGTTGTTTTGCTGTTGTACTGTATGTTGTGATTCTCTGTGACCCCTGGTTATATGTCTTTGTCTGCGGAAAAAAAAGACAAAAACTTTCAGTTATGTGCAATAAATGTACATATACTGATATCTGGTATGTATACTGATATTTAAACTTGCTCCTCTTTCTCACTTTCACACCATAACACCTCATCTAGGTACAAGAGCAAGAAGAAGGCCTTCACAAAATACAGCAAGAAATGGCATGATGAGACGGGCAAGAAGCAGCTGGAGAAGGACTTTGCCCTCATGAAGAAGTACTGCTCCGTCATCCGTGTCCTAGTGCACACACAGGTATAGTGGATACTAAATACTCGTAGTGGTCAAGTCCATATTCTCCACACTTAGATCTCCAGGAGTAGATATTTAAATAGTAGCAATATTCAGTATAAAGTAAAAAAAATGCTGCATTCTAAAGAGTACCTAAAGAAAGACAAGAGAATCTGTCTTTCTACAGTATAGTATTGAAAATCGCTATACTATATAGTTCTGAGAGTTTTCATAGTTGTCAATAAGCATACATTTGGAGTACTACGATCAGTTTCATGACCCTTGGTATTTGGAGGGATAGTCTCTCATGTGTCCAACGTGTCCTGTTCACCGTGTTCAAGTCTAGCCTGACATAGCTCATACAGGAAGTTGTGTGCTCCCTCATAGCGACCACACGTACGCAACTCCACCCCAGAAGCCTCGCAGGTACTCCAGTGAGCTGTTTATGTGGGCAGCTGCCGTTGTTCCCCTTGTTCTCTCTCTCCTAACATGTGGTAGAACGATTACTACCCATAAGCTGCCTCCCTCTCAGCACCCTTATAGTCACACCGCCCCACCCACACTCACCCAGCTCACTGGTGTGAATGGAGATGGGGTTTCAGATGGCAGTTTAAAAATACATTTTCTTAAGGAACACTGCTAAAGCCTTCGAACTAAAGGTCTCCAGAGACCTATAACCCTTTAAACTGGATATATAGATAGCATTATGTGATCAGCACAGAAAGTGACTGCAATAGAATTTAACTCATTTAATTGAACCACACATTATCGTCCATTCCATGAAAACATGTCATACTGAATGTTGGTATTTCTGGCAACAACAGACTGATACGCTGTTTTTTGGTTTTGCAAAGTTGCATAGCATAAACTAACTTACACTTATACTGCATGTAGGCACTGTTGAGATTAGAAGTTGAGACAGTTACTGTTAAAATGCTGAGGTTTATTCCCTTTTAATCTACAATATCAGGTTGTCAGTGGGCCCAAATGTTTCATACACCAACTTCTCTCTCAGGTCTCTTCACTCGTCAAGTCTCTTTAAATGACCTTGACACTTTTGGAAACTGCTGTCATGACTTTAGGAACTCCAGATTGGCTAACTGCCATTGCAGGGAGCCAGATGGGACATGTGCGGAATGGTAGTTTTTTTGGAATGAAAATCTCATTAATTCTGAAAGTACCAGTTTACCTTTGGGAGCAGGTCACCAAATGTTTAAAGGCACCATGGACTTATACATTAACAATGTTACACAAATATGAACACCTCAGCACAACAGTTTTGACATGGTTATATGGTTGTATACCAGCACAGGCTTGTGTGTTGCTGTGTGAGACATGGTCTTTGTGAATATTTGGGTGCTATCTGTACAGCTTTAATCAGGTGTTGGCCCTTCCAAAATAAATAGTTAAATGTGTGTGCATGTGTGTGTGTGTGCGTGTGTGCGTGTGTGTGTGTTTAGACGCGTCTGCTACCCCTCAGGCAGAAGAAGGCCCACCTGATGGAGGTGCAGCTGAATGGAGGCTCCATCGCGGAGAAGGTGGACTGGGCCAAAGAGAGGCTGGAGAAGCCTGTTCCTGTGTCCGCTGTCTTCAGCCAGGACGAAATGATCGATGTCATCGGTGTTACCAAGGGTCATGGCTTTAAGGGTAGGTGTGGCTGGGAAACTGGTTAAACTGGAACTTGTTTTGATAGCTAACTGCACACAATATGTGGTTCTTAATGGCAAACAGTCACTCTGACTATTTATCCCTACTGTTAAATAAACACACATTAAACTCTTTATATTACTTTCAGGTAGTTCAAAACTTTTATGTTATACATTACCTAAGTATGCACGGTGTATTACTTTTCATATATCTGTTGACAAGAAAATCTTTATTGGGACTTGGCCCAAAACCAAACAGCGAAAACATTGCAATTGGCATTGCAATCAGCAAAAACATTGCTGTTCTTCCATGTCTGTAACCAATATGAGTTCAAATGTATATATGTGCTACATGAACATACAGCACTGTATGATATGTGTATGATGTGATGAAGATGCGCATTTTTCATTTTGCAAGGGGTGACGAGCCGCTGGCATACTAAGAAGCTTCCCAGGAAGACCCACAAAGGTCTGCGCAAGGTGGCCTGCATCGGGGCCTGGCATCCAGCCCGTGTGAGCTATACCATTGCCCGCGCTGGGCAGAAGGGCTACAACCACCGCACGGAGCTTAACAAGAAGGTGGGACAAACCTGTTCACTTTTATTTGCATTAAAGGTGTTGCATGTAGGGTTGTGGCCAGAACTGGCACTGCGATCAAGTTCAAAATATACAAGCGTTGTTCCCTCTATAAAGGCAAAAGGCAAAACACAAAATCAAAGCATAGAATAAACATAGAAACAAAATCAAAGCATAGAATTTCATTCATGGTAAGAGACACACAGATCATTTGTCGAGTAGCACCAAACCACAGTGGAAGTGATCAACTCAAATCTTAACTCAAAACTCAAAATTAATCTTTTTCTGTTTAAGATTTACCGTATTGGGAAAGGAGTTCATGTCCAGGATGGCAAAGTTGTTCGCAACAATGCCTCCACACATTACGACACCACTCAGAAGGCCATCACCCCAATGGTACTGAAACCCATTTCAATATGATGTTGTGTATAAAATAAAGAAGCCTATTTCGTTCTTGCTCAGATTAAAAAATAATAAACCAAAAAAGACCCAAAGGATTAAAAAAAAACTTCAGTAGTTTCCTGACCTGGAGGACTGTTCTCACCCCTTTCCCATTCCCCTTTCTGCTGTCTCACCCAGGGTGGCTTCCCACATTATGGAGAGGTGAACAATGACTTCTTGATGCTGAAAGGCTGTGTGGTTGGCACCAAAAAGCGTGTCCTTACTCTCAGAAAGGTTTGAGGACTACTTACATGCTAAATTTGACACATTTTCACTCCGTCTCAAAAAAGAAACATGTATTTCAGTATGTCAGTATCTTCATTTGGGCCTGCAACAATTTTGCAGGGTTACATTCCTTAGAGATGCTGGAAAATAAACATTGGTTAAAATCACCGTTAATTGATTTGCTACTGATTATGATTGCCCTTCTATTTTGCCTACACATATTTGACTCAGATTATGTATGGAGATATTGACAATGTTTGTCTCAAATAGCAATTATATTCCAGTTATAAATATAAATCAAAGCATTTAGCACATTATTTTTCCCATTTTTGTACCACCCCCTTTTTTGTCATTTCAGTCTCTTCTTGTGCACACATCTCGCAAGTCTAAGGAGAACATCGAGCTCAAGTTTATTGACACCACATCTAAGTTCGGCCACGGCCGCTTCCAGACTGCACAAGAGAAGAGGGCGTTCATGGTAAGAGACAAACAGATCATTTTTCAACTAGCAACAAATCCCCAATCCCCCAGATCCTTATTTAGTTTCAATAGAATCTTTTTCAGTATTTCATTTGTTAATATTATTTAATTATTAAGAGTGGGAGAAAGATGTGGAAAAGGTTGAAGGTACATCTGTGCAACTAGATATAGACTAAAACACCACAACAGCCCAGTTTTTATCTCTGTCACTCTCTTTCTCACTCTGTCTTTTCTTCCAACTGTGCCACAGGGTCCACTGAAGAAGGACGGCTTGAAGAAACAACCAGAAACTAAGACGGATGAGCTGGACTGAGAACACAGTCTCTCACCAGTGAAGCAAAATAGAGTAAATGGAAAATAAAATATTGTGTTTACAAAATGGCCGGTGTTGCACAACTCTGTGTCATGAGAGGGGTGTCCCACCTTTGTTAGCAGGTGGGAAATGTCTGACAACTCAAAGTTGTCCTCAAGGGAGAAATGTTTTTGATTGGTTCAATATGACAACCAATGGCAAGAGATGAGAGAATTGCAGAGTCTTCAGATTATATTACAAGTCTTTGTTGCTTTCAGAACCAGGCATGTCAAAAATAATAACTACGATCTAAATCGATCAAAAGGAAAATAATTTATTGAACATAATCATTTCCAAGATACATCCCAAAATGTACATTTATACACATCTTTAACATGTGGTCTGTGACATGAAACAGACTAGTCAGGCAGTACAAATTACATGCAGAGAACTTGCAAGCTTTTTTCGCTTCTTCGTAAAACCAAGGGGTCGAACAAGGAATACATGTGGTCATCTCTGCCCTATTGGAGCCAGTACACAACCTTAGCTTACTGAATTCAATGAAACAAAAAGAAATCCCATTTTGAGGAGACCATGCTAGGCTGTCTTTTAAAACCAAGTAGAAATCAGAAAATACCCGCAAAACATGTAGCTCCCATTCTGCTTTTGCGTGCAGCTCTTCCTCAGAAAGGGAGCTACATTGTGTGCGGAGCTTTTGTTTGATTCCTGCACCCAACCAATAACAGGTTGGATTTTGGAGGGGCAGCTGTGGCCTAGTGGTGAGGGAGTTGGTCTTGCAATCAGAAGGTTGCCAGTTCGAATCCCGCCCTACCCATAGTTGAGATGCCCTTGAGCAAGGCATCTAACCTCACACTGTTCCAGGGACTGTAACTGAAACCATGTAAATATCTGTAAGTCGCTCTGGATAAGAGCGTCATCTAGTCACCTCTTCACTGCTGGAAGTGGGAGTCAGTCATGCTTGTCAAGTACAAAACCCTTTGGTCTGCAGGTCTCAGATCAGCCCTGCATATAAGATGCCTCAGCTCAAGGCATTGGCTGTTTTTCACCCCCTGATCTGGACTCATATGTCCATCTCACTCAGAGCCAAATATGTCTTCCCTGCTGCCCTGCAAGTCCACAGATGACTTCTTGGACCAGTAGGACGGGGAGTCATGGGAGGCGGGAGGATAGTCGACTGAAGGAGTCATGAGGGGCAGGTAGAGGTCGTCCATGTTGGGCATGACGAACACTTTCTAGATTGGTTGACAGATATGAGAAGGGGAGGTGAGTGAGTGAAAGCCAAATTAAACAACAGTTTCATTGTTGTACAAATAAAAAATATATTTTAAAACTTTAATACTTTTAATACTTCAAAACACATGGAAATTGGGAAAATGCTGCTCAGTTGCTATAGCACATGTAATTACAAATCTGAAGACACTGGCATCTTATACACAAATTTCAAGAACTATTGAAGTATTTGACTGGAAGCAGGGGAGGGACTGACCTGAAATTCACACTGTATCTTTCTCTCGATCCACTCAGTGACGTGTGTGAAGGTGACCTCTCTCTCCCCCAGCATGGGCCTCACACGCAAATCTAGTCTGGGAGGCTGGCGGAAACTATACCTACACACACACACACACACACACATCAAGATGTGCACACACACATTAGTATCAATCCACACAAACTATTTAAAGACAATCTGATACATTCTCTATAAATCATTACATACTAAACATCTGTTATGAAGAATACAGATCATCTATAGAAATAAACATATAAAAAATATATAAATAAACATATTTATATATATATATATATATATAAATATATAAATAAACACATACATAAATCAAATAAGTCACCAAACACTGAGGTTATACCATATTCGGTCAGTAGGGGGAGGAGGGATGTTGACAGCCAGGGTGCCTGACAGTTCCAGGACCTCCACAGTGAGGAGTAGTGGTGTGTTTGAGACCTCAGCAATCTTTTTCTTGATGTAGTCATTTTCAGTGGCCTTCTGGAAGTATTTAGATTTGGCAATCTTATCCACAAAGCGCAAGATCTTTCTGCCTGTGCTTCCTCCAGAATGGCTGTATGGATCAGACAGCAGTACCATGGCGTCAAGTTCATGGTCAACAGCAAACCTCACACATAAACACACACACATGCAATCTCTCTCTCTCTCTCTCTCCATCTCTCTCTCTCTCTCTCCCTCTCCTTTTCTCTCTCTCTCTCTCTCTCTTCAATTCGTACTAACCATAAGCACTTTATTTATTTGTTGCGGAGATAAATAAATATGAGGAGATACTAGTATATGTGTACATATGTCTGTTAAACCTCACAAAAACCTTAAACTGCAATCTACCCTGCAGGTACACATACACACAGGCATGATGAGGAGGAGGCCAAGCTGATAATTACCCCTCGGCTCCTGGGGGTGTACTCTTGTCTGCCACGGTTCCCTGGTGCTCTGCTGGCATGAAGTCCTCCTCGTCCGAGGAGCCAGCGCTGGAGGACTCCTCATCGCTGTCAGCTAGCACAGACAGCCGGGGTTTAGAGCTGTGGCCAAGTGAGATTACAGTAAGATGAGTGGGGTAGTATGCAGACACACACACACACATACACACACACACGGGTACATATGCACTCTCTCACACATACGAGTGTAAGGACACACATGCATGCACTAACACACTTTCACATACAAGTACTTATAAACACATGCACACATACGTACACAACTGTATTCGTCGACACCACTCACATTGCTAAGGGAAGATCATAAGTACTTTATGATACATTTGCTGAGGGGAAGTTTAGATCTGTGGAGTGTTTTTTTTTTGTGCTCCAATTCCTGTGATTTGTTCGGACAAACTATTTAGTCCGCTTAAAAATCCCCTGGAAGACAGTCTGACACATGGCAGGAAGAGTTTGGGGTACAGGGCTAGGAGAGCTATTTCACAGAGCTGTTTGTCTCTGGCAAACACTCTAAGTAAGAGGAGAGGATTTGACAGGGAGAATTAGTGACGAGCAGAAGGGCTTTTCTGTCAGTGACGCCGCTGTCACCGTCATTGATCACTGTCCTTGTCTACTACTGCTGCTGCTGGTGACACTCCAAAAGCCTCGGCATGGGGAGGGGAATCATAGGACGGCCTATATGTCCCTGCACGCTTTCATACATGTAGACATTAACACACACACATGCAATATCTCTCTCTCTCTCTCTCTCTCTCTCTCTCTCTCTCTCTCTCTCTCTCTCTCTCTCTCTCTCTCTCTCTCTCTCTCTCTCTCTCTCTCTCTCTCTCTCTCTCTCTCTCTCTCTCTCTCTCTCTCTCTCTCTCTCTCTCTCTCTCTTTCTCTCTCACACACACACACACACACACACACACACACACACACACACACACACACACAGAGCCTATATGTCCCTGCACGCTTTCATACATGTACACATAAATACACACACATGCAATCTCTCTCTCACTCTCTCTCTCACACACACACACACACACACACACACAAATACACACACACACACACCCTATATGCCTCTGCCAGCTTTCGTACGTGTACACATAAATGCACGCACACATGCACATACGCACACGCGCACACACAAACACACACACACACACACACACACACACACACACACACACACACACACACACACACACACACACAGCCAAGGGCATACATGCACACACATATGGGCATATTACTATGCAGGAGCACACACAGACTGCACTCAGGTAATCACCACAGGAATGTAAGGCATACATGGCTGAAAGCAAATCTTGCTACACTGCCTCAAGAGCAACTTTGATAAGGACATTTTGACAGAGAAGAAGAAAGAGGAATGTTTTCATTTTCAACTTATTTTAACTTTTAAACAAAGACTTTACTGAGTAAAAATGCAAACTACAGTACACAAAGCATGTGTAGCTCTTCTGTGAAATAAAATGCTATTAGGGATCGTGAAAATCCATTACTCCTATTCATTCTATGGACATAACTTGTTAGTGAGTTGGCTGATACATTTAGTTTTATGCCTTGTTTTTAATTTTTAGATGCCATAAAATATAACACATGCAACAAAAAGCCTTGAAATGACTCGAAACCATTTCAAGATTCAAAACCATTTCATATCTAAGACACCGACACTATCATAAGACACTAGCATCTGATGCTGAGAAATAAGTACTTCCTATTAATCACAATTTACACAACTGCACAGTATTTACACGTGAACAATGATTTCACTTCACTGTGTGTGAGTGTGTCAGTGTTACAGCACGTATCGCACGCGTCCTACTGTACCTTAGCTGGCTGGTCTCAGGGATGGAGTCTGCCTCGCTCACACTCTCTCTGCCCAGCTTGCACAGATTCATCTTGGTCTCCAAGGTCATTTGCAGGGAGCCAGAGTAGACTATCTCCAGCTCAAGCCACAGGCCTGTGAGACAGGCGAAAAAGAAGACTAGAAAGATTATCTACACCTTTCAAGGTGGGTTATGTATTTAGGAGATTACAGGTTTTGCAGAGATTTTGTGTGGTTTTCATGTGTGAAAACACTATCAATTCTTCATGTTTCTTTATACAAGAATATATTTATTTATGTACTTAAATTTATGGTGTACTTAAAATTGATAGTCAAACATTTTACTTCAAAATGGCCCATCTAAGATATGACACTGCCACCTAAAACTGTCTTTTGTCATTATTTTGTCTTGCTATATTTTACTAGGCAAAAACTATTTGGAATTCATGCATGAATGCAGAATAACAACACAACACGAAGTAACTTTGGGACATATCGATCTCATTACGAGATTTAATGAGGAAGTGTTAAGAGATTACCACAGCTATTGTCTGGCAACAATAGGCCTGTATTAAAGAGGCATCTAATCCGCAAATGAGATTAGCAAGGGGCTGTTGACGTGACGAGAGGGAAGGTGAGTGTGGCGGACAGATGGACACTAAACCAGACTGATGACCAGACTGGCCCTGGAGTCATCCTCTTAGAATATCACCACCATTTGGGCTCAAAAGCAGAGTTACATATCAAAAAATTAGTAATTATGTCCCTGTGTTCATATTTAAACTTGAAATACGTAACGACTACAGGATAAAGCTTTCTGAAGGGGTTGTGTAGTGTATAAACTGACAGTTCAAGTTCACATATGCCCACTCACCTCTGTGGTCCACTGATGGCTTGGACGTGCTTAACACCTGGGGCAAGCAGGTCCCCATATCCAACTCAGCCAGTATAAGCTCATTCATGAAGTATGGCAACTGTATCGGTACAAAAATGTGGTCATTTTTGGTGTCAATAATAAAAAAATTACTTGCTTTACCAACAACAGAGGGCCTGGCACAGATACAGATACAGATAACGGCTTAAGTATATAACAGCCTGTTTGATGCAAAACACCTGCTTCTAGTACGGTGTCACTTCACATTGCATACATGATCTACCAGCTGTGAATCTAAATGCAACTCCTATCAAGGCAGAAACAACAGGGCAGCTAAAGTGGAGAGTTGCACTAGAGCTGAGGTCTCGTTAGCATAGGGGAGGCTGCTGACTCAGCTAGAGCATTGTGAGAAGAACCAAAGCAAAAGACGCAGAGGCAATTAACTTTTTTTTCTCCTCTCTTTTCATTTTCCTCAATGCCACGCTAGAATCCGTAATCACAGAGAGGATAGAAAGGTTCTCCTGTAACAATGTCACCTTCACCCCAGATTGCTGATTACTGCCTCCGTGCCCCATGGAACAGCAGCCTCTATAGAGCTATTGAGCTGTCCCGACCTTCTGTTCTGGCTGCCTTACAAAAGCCTTGCTCTCTCTGCGTCATGTTTGGGGCTGTGCCCATAGTCAAGGTGTAGCCAGGTGAGTGAAAGGTTAAGGCTGTAGGGTTTAATTCAATCGATTTTTAAGACCACATACATAAGATCGCCATAACAAAGGCCACTTCTTCAAATTGAGGTCACTGTAGTCACAGCAAACGACTGCAGTGAGAGAGATGTTACAGGTTACAGTGTGCTGTTTGTTGTGGTGGTGGTGGCTTCTGCCAAAGCTTACCCTGATCTTGGTCAGCTTCTTTTGGATCTTGTGGGCCACCAGGTCGGCCCAGTAGCGCTCCCTCAGGAAGTCCCAGAATATCCTGCCCAGCATGGCGTTGACCCAAGCTGGCTCCACTTCACCGGAACCCACAGCAGGGTCACTGAAGAACTGCACAGGCAAAACAACACACCGCCCACACACATACATATATTTACTACAACAAGGGAGGTCTTGGGGTGGTTACAGTATAGTGTGCAATGCACAGTCAGTGTTACAAAAATAATGTGTATTTGTTAATAAGTAATATTCTGACTCGATTCTCTTTAATGCTTGAATGCATACAGTAGTAAAGAGACAGAGGCCAAACACAAGTCTATGATGTGAGTCAAATTTTAAAGTTAGCCCACACCACATGACCACTCACTTGCTAAATTTAGCATATCAGCCCACTTCTTGTAAGCTGACTATGCTGAAGAGAAATTTCCCAGGCAAGTGATGATTCAGCTAACTGCAAAAAGGGCTTTTTATTTATTCATTAAACTACATAATCTGGCCGGTATTTCAATATTAGGATTGTATTATATTAAGAATATGTGCAATATGCTGTAATATCGCTGAATGTTCCAATGACTTATAAATAAATAATGATGAAATAAAATATTCCTAAATGTTAATGTCTTTCTATTATTTACTCAAAGCAAGATCTTAGACAGTGAGTATCACTGTCATTAAGGAGGGCATCTAGGGCAACAGGGCTGCATTTGATTGGCCAAATATTTTGAAATGCAGAGTCTAAAAGCACAGTTTATAAAAAGCTCTGTGTTCCTCTGCATATCTGTAGCTGGTATATGGATAAAAGTGTCTGCTAAGTGTAATGCAATGTACTGTAATATACCATTTATTGCAGTTAAGCCGTATTTTGAATGTTAGCATGTTGATTTTTGTGATACTGCAACATTTTTAATATTGTGTGCAGCCCTATTCTATATGATACACAATATGACAAGCCTGGCACAGGCTTTCTCTTTTATACCCCCATCATTTAAAAAAAAACTTGAATACTTATGAAACAATGCTACTACTAATAATAATACTACTAGTGCTATTACTACTACTACTACTAATAATAATAATAATAATAGTAATAATAATAATAATTACATAATATATAATACTTGCACCATCCCTTTACTAAATTAACCACTGGGTCCCGGGCTGGAAGGCATTAAGCTATTGACAAAGCTATCCTGTCCTCCATCTCTGAACTGTTTAGTAATCCTCTCACCCTCTTCCTGATCTGTGGGCTTCCTGAGTCGCTGTGGCTGTGGCTAGGGCTGGGCGTGGGGCTGCTGCTCCGACACACAAAGTGGGCCATGTAGGAGTCGTAGTCCAGCAGAACCTTCTCTCGCATGGCCCCCGACACCTCCTTCAGGCCCAACATGGAGGCCAGCTCCTCTGTGCTGCCCTGGCTAGACCCGCCGCCACTGCATACCTCTGAGAGAGACACAGGAGGATTCGTTAGACTAGGTGAAAGTGTTACATGCAAAAATATGAGACACTCCTGTTGCATTTGTTTATTTTGGTTTCAAAAGTAGGTGCGCTCAGACTCTAAAATACTTTGCGAGTTAAAAACATCAAGTAAGTGAAGAAGGAACTGCACTCTCTACGCTTATTTCCCTTCGTTTTTACACTTATTGCACCATGTTCTAGGCTGCAAACGTTTCAGCGTCATCAGTGTGTGTTCATTTTGTTCATAAGAGTAGGAGCAGGCTTCACTTTATCTATTTTCATTATTGTAAGAGTGCTGGCAAAACATTTGGTGAACTAAAATAGAGAAAGGCTGCAATATACATATAGAATTTTTTTTTAATTACACAGGTACTTTTCGTGCAGTGCCTTCCTCAGTATGTTTATACTGTGGCCTCCTTAACCTGTTTCAATTTGCTCATTTTGTCAACCTTGCTAGCAAAATTGACAGATTTTTGAATGTCAAAACAACAAAGATATTCCAAAATGGTCCTTTTATCATAATATTATGCAGCCGAAAAACATTGTTTGTTAGTGTACCACTGCTCACCTGTCTGTGATTCATCCCGGCGGAGTTTGCCCTGTATATCTCCTTTGGACGCAGACAGGAAGTGCTGGAACCACTCTTCCTTGTCTCTTCCTGTGCGACCAAAAAGGTAGAGTACGGTGGGGAGGCCGCACTCGGACTCAGAAAGCAGACGATGCTTGTCACCTCTCTCTTCCTGCTGTTCCTCTGTGACATCCCTGTCCACCCTGTCCTCTCTGCCCTCCGCTCCCTCAGCCAAGACTATGCAGATGGGATACTTTTTGTTCCATATCCGCTTGCGTGCCAAGGCAGAGGGCAGCAGAAAGACCTGGTGAACCCATGCACAAAAACAGCACGTTCATTAAACATCTGATAAAGCTGAGTCAACAAAACCCAAAGCACAAAATGGGACGACACAAGTGTGTCTTCGTCACCTTGCTGTTGGTCAGCTGGAAGTTGCGTGTGTGTGTGAACACTGCCTCGTGGACGGGCTCGCTGAAGGTTGCCCGGCGCGGGATGTTGGTGCGAGGGTAGGACAGACGCAGATAGGAGCCCTCCAGCGCTGCATACACTGAGTGGGTGAGGGATGGGTGGAATGTCTCTGGGTCATAGGCATCCATTGCATTCATCCAACCCTGTAACGCCAATCCAGACATTACTTTAACATTTACATCAGCACATTGTTTTAGTGACACACTGATGTCGAAACTGACAGACCCAGTCAGGTTCCTGTGATCATTCAGAAAATAATCTTCCTTCACTCCACTAACAGTTAACAAGTTACAGTCAAGCATAACACACAGCTCTGCTCGTATGCCAATGTCCAAAGACGTTCAGAGTCCAGAGTCCATTGACTCTGTTGTGTCTGTGAGCACGACTGTGTGAGGGCCAAACATGCCATGGTTTTCCATTACTGTCTCTGAGCTCATTGGCAACTAATTGACTTAAAGGCAATGAAAATCCTCCACTGAGCTTGGTGAGGAAAGGTTAATCATTTGGTTTATTGTCCTGATCTAGTTTGGAAGAGGACGCAGTGGACAACGAGTCTGCTTGCTCGCTAAATGTTGTGCTGCGATGTCCAAAAAGGCCTTTTGCTGATCTGGCATAACTGAGAGTGGGTCTTGGCAGGGAGTTGCTAATTATGCTAAAAAGCCTGCGTCTGCTCCGGGGGCCAGGAGCGAGGAGAGAGGAGCGAGGAGAGAGGAGCGAGGCGGTTGAAGGGAGCATGAGAAAATGCTGTCAAGAAGACACACACAGCAAGTCCAGTCTGAGACCAGTTCCTTGAGATTTATGTTGAAGTACAGCAAGGCCGCTAAACAGCTAAACAGGTCACTGGGCCACTGTTGCTGCCATCGAGTGTGGTCGCCTGACCGAGACACGTACAAATTCCAACGGTTAAAAAAAGGAAAAGAGGAAATGGGGTGGAAAAAGGAAAATGTGACCTAAGGGGGGCATAAACCAAGACTGAACAGGAGTCACACAAAAGAGGCCCCAAAGGCACTGAGCATTTAGCTGCTGGAGCTGATTTCAGCACTATCAGCAGCTGACCCAGTGTAGACAGAAGGAAGAAAATGCCCTTATTCATTACAAAACGGCTGTTATAGAAATGCAGACAATGCCCTGTAATGTTGTCAGGTCCGACGGACTCACTGAAGTTGAAAGTTGAACTATTGTCAGTTATTTAAGACCATTTCCAACCTGATTTGTCAAAATGAGTCATCATGATCCACAATTCGAGATGAAGATATTGGTATCAATGGAAAGAGAAGACAAATTTAAAATGCTGGTCAAGGCCATGTCTTGAATGGTTTTTATAATGTATTGCATTGCATTTGTGTAGATGTTTTGAGCACTGCACCTGATTTGAGCACTTAGCATTTATTTTAACAGCAGATATGACATTTTAGGGAAAGGGGAATCATGGGAGAAATCAAAGTGTTAGTTACTGAGAAATAGCAATAGTTTCGGGTATTTTTAGGTATTTGCTGGTTTATTTATCCACTAATTGGCAGTGCCATCCCCTGAATGATTCTTTTACAATCATCAGATACATATGTTGGCTATGGAAATTCAGGACATGTTTCTGAACAGCTTTAACTGAATACTATAATTGGCCTGTATTTAGAAATTGAGGGCTGTGATGTCCTACTCATAATACATCAGTCAGTCAGAAGTGCTGTGATTCTATGTGTACAAGCCAAAGGCATAAAGCACTTGTACAGCACTATCATACACTAACCTGTAGGAGCCCATGGTCTGTGTGGGTCTTACTGAGGGAGTCGGTGGGCATGCTGTCGTCTGGTGAGGGTGGGGCTCGCTGATGGGGCAGCAGCGATCGCTTGACCCGCCGTTTGGGAGCCAGGAGCATCACTGCTACGAGGCCCATCATGAACCCACAGGCTATCCCAAGGGACAGTCCTGTCAGGTAGGAGGGGAGAGGTACTACAAAGAAAGTGTATGTGAGGAACCCGACAAGGAAGAGCCAGCGGAGGGGCTCCCTGGGAAGGCGTCGTGTGCCAGCCAGGGATGGCGGAGTCGGAGTCTGAGCCTGAGACGGAGACTGTGGCTGGGGTCTGGGCTGCTTGACGCCACCGACTCCTTTGGTGCTGCCCTGGACTTCCACCACCTGCATGACGTCTCCAAAGGTGCAGATCTCATAGCGGCTGTCCTTGCCAGGCACCTGTGTGCTACTGCTGTGAAGGATGTGTTCTGGCGACTGGCTGGGCTCCACCGGTGCGGTTCTGGTTTTTCTATGTGGACTGTCCCATGCTGCTAATGGACTCCCGGTGCCCGCCTCCTTCAGTGCCCCTCCTGAGTCTTCACCCCTTGCTGGAGTGACTGCTCCAGCAGCACCACCACCACTGCTGCCGCCTCCCTGAGGGCTGGACGAGTCACCACCACCACCACCACCACCACCACCACCACCACCACCACCACCAGCCTTCTGCTTGGGGCTGCCCTCCTTCTCCATGATCTTACTGAGCATGCTCAGGGGCTCCTGCATGGCCTCTGAGAACTTGCGCCGCGTGTCCTCCAGCTCGGCGATGATGGAGTTGCTCCTCGCGCCGACCTCTGTGGGTGAGAGGCTGCCAGGGGAGCGGGGGCCCTCCGTCATCGACGCGATATCCCCGAACGACGCCGTGGTGGCTGTCGTCGTGTCTGGATGGGCACCACCGCGGGGGTTGGGGGGCTGACTCAGCATCAGCTGCTTCCGAGGCTGGCTGTGGTGGAGCTTAGCGTCTGACCTGGACATAGCAGAGGCCTCGGAGTCACGACGGGACATCTCAGAGGAGAGCGACTTGACCAGGTTGGAGAGCAGGCCTGGCGTAGAGGTGGAGAGGTCGGCCAGGGAGCCGGGGCTGGAGGGGGAGAGGGGCACGTGGCAGGGCTGGGAGTGCTGGCCAGCGTCTGAGCCATGCTGTCTGTCTTTAGTGAAGGACACGGAGGGGCCTTCGTCATCACCGTCCAGGGACAAAATGAGTTCGCTGTCGTCCATGCTTCTGCGGCCTTTGCTGCCGGCCTCTAGATCTTAAGGCACCTCCTGCTGCAAGGTAGGCAGAGCCCCAGAGGGGCAAGAGACTTAACATGACACATGATTCTTTCTGTCAGAAGTCTGCCTCATTCTCCACCGTACGGAGACATCAGTCAACCACAGGCAATCCCAGAAGTATGTCTGCCAAACAATAAAGACAGAAAAACACTCAGCAAGAGGGGTCACAATGGATATGTGCATCACATAACTCTCACAGCTCAAACATCTCTTTATTTCAGTCTCAATTGATGTGGTGCTGACATTCACATGCCCATAAAAACCACCTAAGGCAGCTGGCTAGGTCATTTCCTTAGGTATATACTGCTGCCTCTCTTCTTGGTCTGGGAGCAGGTTGTTTTTTTTTACTTCACTTTGAAACCCACTCTCTCCCCACTGCAGCTCTTGTGACCTTACGTCATAACCTTACAGTGCCTCTGCTTTGAACGTAAAGGGAAAGCAATGTTTAGGATTGAACTTCACAGCAGAAATAAGTAGACAGGCTTATCTGACTCGCTATATGTTAATGTATTTAAGATTTATACAGGTAAAATGGTATCTGGTAAAAAACTTATTAACAAGCTTATTACATTACTGCATTTGTTATAACTGCTATTGATACTTTTCTATAGAAAGCCATTTGCTAAATACTTTGTTTGTGATACTATAGCAAAACCACAGCCATAACAACAATTACAACAGCAGCACTGATACTAGCAGAGGGTACACTGGTACTAGATGAAGTTACAAGCACAGAAGTTCATTATTACCATTATTACCCAGTAACAGTGCTTGTTTACTGACTTGATAGTCTACATGTTCTCCCACAGACTGCATCATTAATAATATAACCACTGTTTCACCACAGTAGCACTGCAATCGCTAATTTCAATGGTCATGCATGGAGATGTAGATGAATGGCTTTATGTTATTCAAATGCTAGTTTGGGTGACGGATATGTCTGGCTGTTTATTTCAAAGGAAAAATAATTAAACTAAGTGATTAAATGACACAATCATAGCAAACAAGCTACAAATGAAATCCATGAACAATATTTACATTATGCTCAATATAAAAAAAAAAGATTAGTCAGCCTGTGAATGAATGCAACGCTTCCACACATGTATATCCCCCCCTCTCTTTCTCTCTCCACCTTTCTCTCCTCTCTCTCTCTCTCTCTCTCTCTCTCTCTTGTGCAGCCTCCTATGCATAGTCATGCTGGGGAGAAACAGCTGCAGACTGCAAAGTAGTCTGCCTCACACACACACAACCAGCCCAGTGTCAATACCACCGACACGCTGTGTAAGAAGACACTTGAGAAGTCACTTGGAGTAATCACTCAAAGAAGCACTGTATCAACACTGACTGGACATTTAATTGTATGCCTGGATAGTTTGAACAAGAGGAATGATAAAAGAATGGGTTTGTTTAAACAAACAAACAAGACAGACTGGTTTGTTCATTTGCAAATAGTTTTTATTCAAACTAGCAGACGTTTTGTTTATAGCACTGTCACTTCAGACTGCACAGGTCTGGATGGCTGACGCTCTAAAAGCAAGCTGTCTCTAGGGGAGGGGTCAAGTAAATGGGCTGAGGGTTTATGTCAGGTGAAGTTAGCCTGGGCAGGACTGACTTTAATAGGCTTATTGTGCACAGGGACAGAGTAACTAAGCACGACCTATTGTGAGGTACCTGGTCTGGCCAGACAAATAAATGCCTTGTCCTGTCCACTGTCAGTAGGTCAGAAAGCAGCTCTAATAACTGATCAGGGGTTGGAATTAGTCAGAAGCCAATCTGAAGCTATAGGCATGCAAAAATGAAGGAATAGCCAGTTCAATTCTATACACATTTTGGCTGCTTTGGTAAGTTATTGTGCGGTGACTGCCAGGCTCCCTAAATGTTGCTGTCTTTTTTTCGTCTTACAGAGGCATTCATTTGACTGACCAATAGCCATGTTACTACTGATTAAATTCAGTATTGTCCATTCTGACTGAATTTGCAGGTAAGTAGACTCTGACCACTGTTGTTACTTAGGCCTAGTGCATCTTTTACCCTAACTAGTCAGGGTGTTGTTGACCATCTACCCTACTGCATAACCACACTACTCTGCAACATCCAAAACATACACAAATTGTTTTCTTAATAATTCAACATTGTCTTGCATTTGTAAAAACGCCTAATTGCTCTGCTGTAGGCTATTTTCTTTGCTACGAGCAACAGCAATCATAGCGGGTCATAAACAGCCAGAGGCATGGAAAAACGTGGCGTTTCTTACAAATAAAGTTAGCGAAACCAAAATGAACACGTAGCATACTTATTACTTCGAAATGCCAGTCTACAAATCACTTGTCAACATACCGCTGTTGCAGACCAGACAACTACAGGACATAATGATCAAATAAGACCTCGCTCATACTCACCGGGACTTTGCCATATTGTTGTTGCTTGTAGTAGGATGTACGAAACAATGTTGGGACAGCTACTCAAAAATGCTGCAAAACTATTCCTTCGCTCAGTCTGTGCCTTTAAAACGCACGTCGGCGTATCCTGTGGAATATGCAGCAGTCCACGGCAGTGCTTTGGAGTCCCGTTCAAAAACCTGCGGCAACGCAATGAAACGGTGGCGAGTTTTAACTTTAAAAAATGCGTTAACGCACTAAATAAAAATCAACATGTATCCTTTACGTATTGTCTACAATAACACAAAAAGTAATCATCTCAAGCAGTGTGGTTCCTGAGATGTGTCAGCGACACGACACCAGCGCTGCATCCCTTCGCCTCCTAGTGGGACCAAGCCATTCTAATTGCCAGGTCTGCTGCATCGCTCACTAATCCGGATTAAATCATCGTCGTCAGAATTACCCTCCTTCTCTTCTGGACATTTCCAAACCTGGCGACGTCTTGAGTTGTGAAGCAAGTGTAATACATTATTTAATTAGGCGTTATGCCCTAACCTGACTTTACAGCCCGCAGTGCAGAACATTATATTGTCAAGTAATTTAAGTAATTCAAGTCCTGACAGGTTACATGTGAAACTGCAGTTTTTGTAGTTGAACAAACAGGGGCGTTAAAACATTAACACGCCAGTGTCGGTGAGGATACTTTTGATTAGATGCATTGTCTAGATTATTTAATGAATATGGAAATTTATGTTCGCAACCGCAAGTCTGTTATAGGTCCACGAGCAGGTAATCTAAAGGACACATTCGATACAGAAGCAAAGAATTGTCATGCCGTTTCTCATAATATGCGAAGTTCTCTCTACACCTGCTGAAATCGCATTGCAGACACCACTGCACCAACATGTGACTCCTGTACAATCATGTTCATCAAGTTTAATGCCTCATTACGCCGAAGCGCACTGCATTCGTCTCACGTATGTCATTTCATAGCCTCTTCATAAGAACGAAGACACCCCTGCAGGCCTCTCAGATCTAATGAATGACAACTGATGATGTCTGAGGAGTGCAGGAAGGAGCAACATTTGCAAGCAAACCCGTAAGAATAAGGGGTGTGTATGTGTGTGTGGGGGGGTAAAGTTCCCAAATGACATACCAGCACTGCCATCTCGTGGGCAACATCAGTCATGTAGGTCATGCGCATCGAGAGCATTCCTAAGGTAAGCCGCAGAGATCAGTGAAAAGGCTGAGCTCACGGTCTTCCTCGCGTCTGTTTTGACTTTTAACGGTGAAATTGTCTCTGTAGATATGTCTTTTTGTACTTTTAAAGGAGGCGAGATCTACAAAGACCACTTTGAAAGTGGTAAGTAGCACTATTTCTAGGAAGCAAACAACTAAAGTTGAGCGGACTTGCTATGTTGTGGTTATAGAAGCCGTTTGCGGAACGTTCTCTCAACACTAAAGTCGGATTTATTCTGAATGTTTGTGTGTGTGTCATTTTGTGTGCTGAGAAATAAATATTTATGAAATATGAATTCCTGAAATTGCTAGAGAGTGCTGCTAGAAACCTAGTTGTTCCCCTTCCTTGTTTGGGAATGAGCTATAGGCATGCGAAGGACTGATGGAAAATGTGCTTACTTTTCATAGTGATAAAGTATGCGTCGCTCAACCCACAAACGTGTTGATATTTTTTTCTCTCAGGCATGTATGTGTGTGCGGAGTGCGGCAATGAGCTCTTTGCTAGCAAATCTAAATACGAACATTCGTCACCCTGGCCTGCGTTCAGTGAAACCATTCACGAAAATAGCGTCTCCAAGCAAGAGGAGAGATGGGGGGCCTTCAAGGTACGCAGCTTTTCTCTCTTTATAGTTTAAACTACAGTTAAAGCTCAAAATTATGCCAGGTTTCTGTTATGAATTCGAATATGAGTGTAAACTATGCCGGGTAGGTTCGTTGTGGAAAGTGTGGAAACGGTCTGGGTCATGAATTCGTAAACGACGGACCAAGAAATGGTCAGTCGCGCTTTTGAATATTCAGCAGCTCGCTGCGTTTCGTCCCTAAAGGTTAGTGTATGTTGCATGTGCATGTTACAGTTAAATTTCAAAAATGTCATTTTCTCTCTATGTTGGGTATTTTAAACGAGAAAGCGAAACGCTGACATAAGCCGCTTTGTAAAAAGTTGTATCACCTTGTAACACCTGTGTTATTGCAGTTTGTCATGGGGGATATGGGTCACATGGGTCACAAAATGGAACTTTAAAAGTTCATTTATGTTTACTAGGGCCAAGCACACTTTTGAGGATAAATTCTGTGTTTGGCATTAGTCCATAGGCCACCTTGTAACACATTAACTCATGTCATTGCAGTTTGTCATTGGTGATACCAGATTAGTCACATAATTTTACTTTAAAAGTTATGTTTCCAAGGACCAAGCACACTTTTAAAGACACATTGTCTGTTTGGCATTAGTCCAACATTGGACATTACTACAGTGATACTCGTGATGTAAAAAAAACAGTCCTGTTTTACCCTTGGTAATATTCAATTCTGACTCCGTCTTATGTTTACATACTGTACCTGCTCTCATTTTGCAGAAAAGGGTGGACAGTAAGGCGAGCTGTTGAAGATGGAGGTGAGTGCGTCGTAGGAATGTAACAGACGCGCGGTGCAGAGGTCTGGGGTGCAGTGGGGCCCGTTCGTGATGTGTGCTGTTCTAAAGCCCAGAACGGGAAGGTCAGGACACAGATGTGCCCAGTGGTCTCGCCGCCCAACCAGGACCGATGCGCTTCACAAACACCAGCTTTAACAGCCATCACGCACAAATTTTAAGTCTATGGAAATATTTGAGGTTTATATCAAAGTAAGAGGGTTTTCACTGTTTTCACTATTGTCACATTAAATCAAATGGTACTGGGAGGCTGGAATGTAATTTGTGCCTAAATAAGAGCAGACAGGTGTTTGATATCAATACTGTTTGTCAAAAAAAAATGTGGTAATTTTACTGCTTTTTGAAAATACCAATTTCATATATTCACATATTTATATTACAATAAATTATTGAATTGTGTGGCACACCAAGATGTAAACCCACACTTAAAATGATTCATTCTTTTGGGAAAAGTATTTTCTGGACATTCATCATGTGTAATATTTTTGTCCCTCACTGGTTTTGAAGGATAGTGTAGTTCAAACACTGATAGTTTGTTTTCAGGTCCTTTCCAGTATTATGTGTTTTGTGTCCTGATATAAGTAGGAACATTGTGCCCTTGAAGTTTGGGCTGATACAGTTGAGTACAGTTATAATTCTGACTTGAGGCGTGGGTTGAGATGCCCTTTCAAATGTCTCACCACACTCCATTCTGTGTTCACATTATAAAACTAGACTTTAGTTAAAATCTTAAGTCACCCTCAAATGTTTTTTGGCTAGCAGGTTGAATTAATAAATTCCATCACTGGCGTGTCACTGGAGCTTTTGAAAGCAGCTTTTGGAAAGGCACATGGCATGTGGTGTTGAACTTGTTTTTTTCCATTGGTGGTGCTGTTGGCCACAATTTGTTTTCAACTTTAGCATTGCATTACACAATAAAGGTCAGCTACAAGGGCTTTAGGTGCTTAATTTGCGGAAATAGCCATTTCCAATGGTTATAACTTCAAACATAGATGCATACTTTCTTGATTATTTATATACCTCTGTATTTCTCTGATACTGAGCTAATGAAGCTAATTAATTCCATGCATCTCATTAATAGTGCCAGTGTTGAGTTGAACGGATGAGTACAATCACTGGTGTGACAGGTAATCAGAACACTCTGCTGTGTACCAGATGCACTGGATGGGTCCAAATGGGAAAATGCTTTAATCCCAGAAAACAGAATGGCATTGGTTACAATTGCATGTAAATTATGTAGCTGTACGCTTTTATGTTTTATGACTTAACATAAATCGTCGATATTTAGCTCTGTCCTATGCTTCAAAACACAATCACCACTATTAAGCACCACAAATTAGAAAGAAAACTATTATGTTTAACTATTTTTAAATATGTTAGTTATTTAAGTAAGAGATTATAGAAAAGTAACAAATCAAAGACCTGGAAATACTAAGAACGTATAAAAGTAAATGTTCTATGAACTTTCCATCTCATCAGAAAATGATACCCCCCCGAATTTGTGTCACCACTGTCTTCATGCCTGTATAACAGTGTACTTCCCGTCGATTCCTCCAAGGTCTTGGATTACTTGACGCTACCCATTACCTACATTTCAAAGGATTGATGCCTTTAAAAAAAAAGATAGCCACCTCATTTCACCTATACTAGTTTGCACAGCAAAACTAAGTCAGATGTAGCCTACATGACAGTCTCTGTCACATGCATCCCTTTTATCTTTCCACATCTTTGATGTGTGCGCTTGTGCGTGCAGTGCACACTCACACAGCGTGCTCCTGTGGTGTTGATGTTCTGTTTTGGGGGGCAGCTTTGGTCTATGTGTAATACAGAGCTGACACAAGGTGTGTTTTTTTTTACCAGAGCCAAACATCTGCCTCTGCCTACTTGATGAATGGATCAGTAAACAACTATAAACTGAAACAGACAGTGATTTTCCCCTCAGCAGAAAGTCACATACAGTAAATGCTCGGTCTCTGTATATAAAATGCAAGGGTATTCAGGGTAGCATGTTTTGTTTTTCTACAATACATTTTTTTAAAAGAATGTGTTAAATATGTTTTTGGAAAACATAGCATGACATGATGTGCAACTACTAGGGCATGGGATGCTCTGTGAATCTGAAGCCATGTGCATGTCAGCAATCCAATCATGCAACATCTGGGAATGGGTATGGAGGCATTGTGTGGACGGGGGAATCCTCAGACCAGAAATTCAATCTGTTGAGCTACAAAAGCAGTTGGGAGTTGCAGTGGTCAGATTCAGAGGCAGTGTGGCTTTAATGCTTTGGTAAAGACCTCACCAGCCATGATGGCCAGCTCTTCGGCACATAGCTCAAGGAGGTGCCACAAGTTTCTCATTTGAGATGCCCGTCCCCACACTTTAGTTCCACATCAGATCATACAGACAAAAAGAAACACTGACCTCTTGTAACTTTAGCCCTCAAGGTTTCCAAGTTATCCAACCACAAATAGCCTCCGTTTCAGCAGAGCTGTCTATTTTCACTTTGATCCAAGCCTTTGAGATATGGGCAAAACTTTCAATTAAAAAAAATGTTGAATGTGAATCACAAACTAATGGACATTCAATTCTCCAATACCACTGATTTTTCAGTGGCAGTATCTGCGGTCTGGGTTGAAAGCCAGCAGGAGTCGAGGTCATGGTCTGAAGCCAGAAAGCAGATTGAAAGAAGCATTTCATACATTTGATTCAGTAGGAAGATGAAAAACATGATTTTTTAAAATGAAATGTGTACAGCTGTCAATGGTCTTTGAGTTTCAAGAGCAGTCATTACTCTCCGTGTGGTTCTATTAGTCGTATTCTTGACAAAAACCAAACAGCACACTAAATGAAGGACTACATGTTCAACTATTGATATGGTGAAGCAGACTAAACATTCTCTGTCAAACACTGTTGCTTATGTTTAAATGCCAGAGAGCATTAGCGGCTGTTTTGGTTTGTTGTGAAATGTAGTTTACCGAGAACCATTCAGCAATGCGGGCAGTCATGGAAAAAAGTGGAGTATAACATTTTTTCCTCATTTTAAGCACAAACAGAGGGAGTAGTAACTAACAACTTATTTATTAGTGGCCATTCAAGTTGCCCCATCAACCTCTTTCAGGAAATCACTACCCACATGTGAAACTGTCTCATCATATGGTTTCCATGCAGACTTTCAACTCAAATCAACAACATACTCTTTTATATTTGAAATAAACATGCAATATAAAGGAAATACTCTACAATTTTACTGAGTGAAGAAACATACAAATTACAAAAAAAAAAAGAATTGAACGAAAAAACTGCAGAGGCAAAGTTCAGATGTTTTGTGTGAAATAGAACATAATTCTCCCTGAAAAGAGGAAATTGGACAATGTATGCCAACAACAACCAGGACAGGCAGGATGTGGATCAGAGGTCCAGCAGAGTCTGGATCAGATCTATAGACCAAAAAAAGAGGTCACCTCACATGTCAGGATGACAAAACTGTTATGGTCAACATCTGCACAACATGTAGCCTGGTAAACCAGTCCCGTACGAAATGCAATGTAATACGAGGGGCTGGTTTACCAGCCTACACAACATGCACTCTCCTTCTCTCACCTGGGTACCTCATGCTTCTGGTGAGCTGTTCGACAGCGTCACGCGATAGCATTTGGATTTCGTAGCGATGCCGTATGCGTCCTCCCGGAGTCAGGTGCCACAGACAGGACTTGCGTTCTCCTCCGTTGGACACCTGCTGGGGTGTCTTCCTGAAGCTGGCGCTGAAGCAGAGATTGTGACGGATGGTGTTCTTCCAGCCATCAGGAGCGGTCTGGAAGAAGGGGAAGTGTTCCCTGGAGCATGAAGAGAAGTCAAATCAAAAGCACTACCATTTTCATTGATTGGGGAAAATAATAAAAAAACAGCTACGTAATCCAAATTTGGTTTCCGAAAAACATACATGGTTTTATGCCCCATTATGTGTATTATAGGTACTCATCCAAGGTTTCAGTGATATTCATGAGGCACAAGTGAATCTAACGGTTTAACAGAATCATTGCTGCTTGATGTGAACCCTCTACATTTACAATTTTCTGCATTATTCAGTCATTAAATGTAGTCCTATGCTAGGTTAGTAATGTAGACAAACACAGTGCACTAAAAGCGAATAGCACGAACTTCCTTTTTGCCATAAGAGCATTAAAGCAGTAATTAATCCTAAAGGTTCATTCGCTCACATTGCATTTCAGGTGTCACATAGAGGGTTTTCCACAAAGATACCCAATGTAATTTCGTTTGTACTATTAGCTTTAGCACATTGTCTTGGTTTACACTACTGACTTAGAGGACGATGAGATCACATTTAATGACCAAACTTTAATCTTAATCCATCCATGTCTGTAAAGATTTTCATTCATCAAGGTCATGGTAGTCAATGGAGCTAAACTTCTTTTTGGAGCTTGAATACGCTTCACCTTTCATCCAAAAAACTTCTTCAGTTCTGGTCTGATGATGGGGAACCAGGAGCTATATCTCTGGATCACTGGAGGTTGAGCTGTAGACCACACCCCTCATTCCATGACAAAGGGGTCGCATGAGTCACCCCTCAAGGTGTGTACTCGTGTACTGCTGAATCCGGTCCTGATGCAGCCCACCTGCTCCACCTGCTCTCCAGTTGCCATGCCTCTGCTCCACCTCCAGTGATCCACAGATATAGCTCCTGGTTCCCCATCATCAGGACAGAACTGAAAAAGCCTTTTGAATGAAAGGTGAAATGTTTTCAAGCTCTAAAAAAGTCCATTTGCTTACAACTTTGCTGCTTTGACTTAATTCGTCCATCGTACTTTGTTTTTCTCATTAGAACAACTTCTGTTAATCACCTGGTGAAACTGTAGATTTGCTGCACATTTAGGCTTCCAATATGGCTACTTCCGAGGGCCATTGCAATGAGGAGGCAGTAGTTGACGGGAGGCCGAGGCCAGGCCCAGGCTCTGGAGAGGAAGGTTTCGCTGTCTCTGTGCACGCGTCGCGGCGGCCTGCCCCGCCCTCTGCCCCTCGTCTGCCTCGACCAGCGCCCCCTTTCGCTCTCCTTCAGCACTTTCCCCTTCCGCGTGACCTTTACCTTCCGACAGATCTCCAACTCCGCGGAGGACTCATCATCAGACACCTGTGCGGAGTTGCACTCTCAGTTTTACTCTAATAATGCTCGTTATGCACGCCTAGTCTTGCTTTGTAACTGTATTAAACATAACACAATAGTCATGCAACCTGCAACGCAAGCGCTGGAAGTTAATGAGACTCATAGGAGTTCTCTGATACACAACAGAATACAAACCCTGTGGTGATAAGTTTACCATATGTTTACTGGTGAAAAGAGTGTCACGTTGAGATTCATCAAGGAGCTTTGGAGAGACGGGTGTCAGGGGCTCATAAGGCAGATGATTGTTGATGAACGGATGATCTACACCTAGAGCACCCACACTGGACGCTGTAGGTGCGTTGCTTGGATGCATGGGGCATACCAAGTTGGGATTTACAATAAGCCACAGATTTGGCTCAATGTCATTTTCTGAAGAAAAACAGTTAGTAAAAAGGGTAAAAAACTGAGTACAGTTTTGTAGAAATCCACTATAATGCATGGCCAGCCATCTGGGCATTTTGCAATAGCCTACATGTAACTCACCATCTGATTGCTTTGGATACTGGCAGGCAAGTTCAGCTGATGAAGTTCTTCGTGACATCCTTGCATAGTGCCACTGCATCAAGTACTCATTGCGTTGACCATCTATATTAACATAAGGGTATTTTTATTCTTGTAATAGCCTTTGCCAATAGCGAGTAACTCAGAGTGAGATCAATATTTCACATCCATCACTCTCCTACCTTGATGATACTGGTCTGTGGTTGTTGTCAGATTGATTTCCTCATTAATATCCCAGTCTGTCAAACCGGTGGTTAGGTGAAGGTCAAGGAACCTATCGAAGTTTTTGAAGCGCATAAACATTTTTCTCCATTTGGCTGAAACATCGCCTTCTGCCACAAGATTTCACTAAAATCGTGAGAACTTAGTAGGCCGACACATAAACTTCGCCAGGTGTGAATGATTATCCCCCAGCGCAAGGACACCGGATCACCTGCAACTAATAAATTAATCTGTCTGGATACCACGGATAAATGCGTTAATCCTCTGAGAACTGACGCTGATATGAAATAAAAGCCAAAATATAAAGGTGTATATAACATATGGTTAATCAAAAAGCGCAGGTTAATGACAATGTAAGGCAAAATATGGTAATCATAAGAACGGGGAAAGAGTCACCCCAATAAAACCACATAAATGACGCGACAGAGAGGACACTTTTTAAAACAGATGTCAGCGTTGGTTGTATCTTCTACAACTGAGTTTCTACTGAACTTGTTAATGCACATTTTATGTATTTGAATACGAAATCTTCACTGGCAAACACTTGGAGTGCGCATTAAGGCGGCTACTGCTGGTGGGCATTTTGGCATGCTGAATACTATCCATGCGTATAATTGAGGCGGATAAGTTGGATAATGGAAACCCGACTTGTGATATTTACTAGCCGTCTTATACTTCCTTTGTCTCTTCTCCAAATATTCAGTTAGTCTATCCACACTAATACGATTTGAAGGCAAAGGAATCCTTAGCCACAATCCGTTGAACTGCCAACCACCTAGCCACATCACATAGCCCAAAGACTGCACAGGCTCTGCGCTTTTCCACCCCCAAACCCCTTTGACACAGTTTGCCAGCCATATGTTTATGGCCAATGGGAAACTCTGAACATTGAGCGAACAGTTGAGTCTGATTCATTCATAGAAATATAAATACAATTAAAAATGAACATTAGTGACTCATACGTCCATGTTTCAGATGGTCGGGCAGGCAAGGAGTGGGAGCGGGGGGATCACTCCCAGATGGGATCTGAGAGTAATACTGCTAGCTGAGTAGTGGAGCATGGCAGCTTTGTGTGGATTAAGAATGTATACATTGTCTATTCTATCAGGTGATGAAAGCAATGTTGAAAAAGTGAGTAGTGGCATGCATTCTACATCTTGGAAAATTTCCATCAGCCACTCATCATTCCCAGATGTAAAACTGTGAATGCCTGCCTGTTGTCATTAATTTTATTTTTTTCCCACCTGAGTAGCCTAACATGAAATGTAATTTGTGCTGCTGAAAGTAAAAAATAGGGGTTGAAGTAAAGAGAAATTAACTAAACTACACAGCTCCTCTCACTAGACTTTCTTTAGAGGTGTCAAATAGTGGGTTTTACCTTTTACTTGGGTCAGCACCTGAAGGCACTGCTGGAAGTTATTCCACCCTGAAAACAGGTAAAAATCAAACTTTCAACTGTCTTCTTGTATTCGAAATCCCAGAGAGGACAGCTGCCATCAAATGGCAAAAAAAAATCTGCGTGTTTTCTTACATCTGAGCTGAAGTTTGAACTTTGTTTTTAACTAACATAACACTTACCTGGTATGTATACAGGTGTGTGTTTCTTAAGCCCTGGGAAATTATAGGCCCTGGCACCACTTCTGACTGATGGCTTTAACACAACAGGAGTGTCGAGGTTTGTGTTGTGTGCTCACACATCATGCCCCACAGGCTCACAACTCTCAGCACCCTTCCTGAACTTTCTGTGGAGTGAGACCTGCGCTTACAAGCCATGTGATATTCTAGCAGGGTGGACTCAAGCGAAGCATGAGGTAAGTGGTTTGCCTGTGTGTGAGTGCGTATTTGTGTGTGCATGTTTGTGTGTGTGTGTGTGTCTGTCTGTCTCTCCCTCACACTCACCCATTGTTAGTGTGTGTGTGTGTGTGTGTGTGTGTGTGTGTGTGTGTGTGTGTGTGTGTGTGTGTGTGTACATGTGTGTGTGTTTGTGTGCATGCGTATGTGTGTTCAGGACCTGAGAGGGTATTTGAGTTGTCTTTGTTGAAGCAAAGATACCTAAGGCAAGAAAAATGTTAAATCCTTCGGATCCTTCAGTAGTACTCTGGAGTCCTGTAGTCACTCATTATTCAATAACGCCCAAATCTTCCCTACAGGTACAGATACAGTTGTACTATGTGTTATGTACAAATCAATATATTTTGCCTTTGTCCATCATGTTTCATACTTACTGTTATTTTTTCATAGTGTAATAAATATCATTAACTCCACCAAGGAAGTGATATGTTTGCTGCCATTTGTTTGTCTGTTTGTTATTTAGCAGTGTTACTCAAAAAGTAATAAGCAGATTTGCATGAAAAATTCCACGAAGTTTGAGAATGAGCCAGTAAAGAAATTATTTGATTTTGCTGGTGATCTGGATCACTGTCTCAATTAAGGATTTTTTTTTAAAGAATTCTTCCTTAGGAGACACGGCATGTCTTGTCTGCACTGTCCGAGTGCTTACTAGCTATATATTTTGTTCGTTATATCCTCTAAGAGAATCTGGTCTGATTTTGTATGTGTGTTTCTATGTGTTTATGTCAAGTTCCACTGTAGGCCCCTGATTTACATTATGAGGGGAAAAGGGAGTGTTTGCGGTGCCATGGGCAGTAACATATAAAGGCTGTGGTTATGTGTGGTTATTGTGTTGACGTCATGGCAATAGAGTTAAAGAGTTAAGAAAAAAAACATGAATGAAAAAACCCTTCCAAGAAAGTCACTGTAATGCACTTTAAAACAAAGTAGCAGACTGAATACATACTATGGCTCAATGCACACACACACACACACTCTCTCTCACACATACACACACCCACACCCACAAACAATCTGTCTGTTTCTCTCTCTCTCTCTCTCTCTGTCACACACACACACACACACACACACACACACACACACACACACACACACACACAAAAACAATCTCTCTGTATGTCTGTTTCTCTCTCTCTGTCTCTCTCTTTCTCTCTCTCTGTCAAACACACACACACAGACACACAAATACAAAGTATTTGCTTATTTGACATCGGCAAGACAACTTTTTCTCTAGCCTGTCAACTCTGTAGCCACAAGCCCCTGTTAATCCTACAAGTGAGCTGCAAGGCATGAAACTATATACTGAAGTCATATTGACTGTCAGTCTCACTTGTCCTGTTCTTGTTCCTTCTTGTTTTTATATGTGCACACACACACACACATACTCTCTCTCTCTCTCTCTCTCTCTCTCTCTCTCTCTCTCTCTCTCTCTCTCTCTCTCTCTGTGTGTGTCTCTCTCACACACAAACACACATGCACATTCTCTTTCTGTCTTTGTCTCTCTCTCTCTCTCTCTCTCTCTCTCTCTCTCTCTCTCTCTCTCTCTCTCTCTCTCGTGAGAGCAGTAATGTTGCCGTGTATACACACCCTACTGTCTATGTGTTTAACATTAAACGGGGGCTGCGGTGTGTCTTAATTCTTCCTGTGGCTGCTCTGATGACATGACTGTCATTCAGGGTGATTCTTTTATTCAGTCAGCTCCGCACACCATCCACTGGCTATTACAAGTCCTTCCTGTGCAGACTTGTTTCGGGCGCAAGTCCTTTTACCTTTTCTAAGTGCCCATCTGATAGAAAAAAAACATAGTGTACAACCACGCGCCCAACCCTGCAGTGCCCTGCCCTGCTACAGCTTGTGTATCGGACACCGGTGCATGTACACGCTAATTACCCTGAGCTGCAGTTCATTTGATGTTTCACAAAACCATTAATACTTTTTTGGTCACAATTTTTTGCCATCCTGCACCATTCAAGGTAAGGTTGTGTGTGTGTGTGTGTGTGTGTGTGTGTGTGTGTGTGTGTGTGTGTGTGTGTGTGTGTGTGTGTGTGTGTGTGTGTGTGTGTGTGTGTGTGTGTGTGTGGATGGTGGGGAAATAATAACCATGTCTCAGCTGACAAGTCTGAGCTCCTCTGATGGACATGGGGAACATTTTTTGTACACAACATACCAGCCAGAACGGAAATAGAGTCTGATGGAGTGTAGCTAACCAAGCTTTCAGAAGATTGAAACCGATACGCCTACTTTACAACAGTTTGCTAACTTTATGAGTCATCCTGTATAGGAAACGGGCTGTGTCCCCATCACATTCATTTTGATGGCACAAGATCATCACAACCAGATTTAATTGCCAAGTATATTTACACACACAAGGAATTTGACATTGGCAGACGTTCACTCTCCAGTATACATTCAGCATTTAGACATTTGTACTGTATCAACAGACAGAAGTGGTATATAAGACTTACTGTACAACAGGGACAATAATTTGCAAATCACATAATGTATATGACACCAGGCAATATAAAGATAATCTACCGCATAAACATCATGTGCATGTATCATGTGAAAGACATATTAACATAGCTACAATTCCCTTTAGCCATGCGGGTCATGTTCTGTGCGTGGTTCTGTTCTGGAATGAAACACATCACATTGTCATTCAACAACTGTATTGGCAAAAAACACTGGTTAGTATGAATTTCGTATGTTGTCTTTCTACAGAGTGGACAGATGCTGGTTTTTCCAAGGTTTTGTATTTATAGTAGTTAGATAAATGGTTTCTTTTTTAATGAAAATGACTTGCTGCTACCTTAAATCTAAAGACTGATAGTGAAAGACACAAAACAATAATCCTTTAATCCTCTATTATGTTGTTATATGTCCTGGTTTGACATTAGATATGACATATTGTGAAAATGATTTACCAGATGAACAAATGTCCAGATGTGTCAGATTGATCCATAGCTTTATACCTTTTTGTACACTTAAGAGTCAATTACATGGATCAATCCATTTAACACGCAGAGGCAAGTCATAACTTAAGCAGCCCGTATATCAGCCATAATCTGCGGCTGTTTGTGTTTGACCCATTATGCGCGCACCTTTCTTCATGTGGTTAGCAGATGACGGGCGTTAAGGGTTAAGCGCGGAACCGGAGTGCTGCTGATCTGGTCTTTCTCCAGCTTTGTTCTCCTCGGCCTCCTCTGATCCCCTCTGACAGTGGCGCTAACCCCACGGCCAGGTGAGCCAACAGTTTCAGCAGGAGGAGAACCTCCCTGCCCTGCGGCACAGGGGGGGAATAAGCTCTTCGTGCTTCTTGCGCTGCTGCTGCTGCTGCGCAAATACAGATTTGGAAACGTCCTCCCTCCCGTGTTGCCTTTTAGAGGGATAGTTATTTTCAGCCCAGAAGTCTCTCACCTGGGATCTATTACAAGGTCGATATAACTTCGCCATAAAAACAACAATGTGTTTTTACTATTACTTATCATTTGTACAGCACTTTAGTCCGTTGAAAGTTATGTTTACATGTGCTTTATAAATAATGTTTCTGTTACCTAAATACTTAATAACCACCATTCTTTGGCATTTTTCAGGAGATTTCATGATATACTATTTTTGAGATTTTGATTTTAATATAATTATATATATAAATCATGCAATTAAATAATTTTAGTACAAAAACCTCAGATAGACCTTGTTTATTACACACACACACACACACGTGTATACACGCACATTATGCTAAATCATATACATTTACAGTATGTGCATGCTTTTCAACAGTGTACAGTTCTTCAGTGTTGTTCACACACTCCGTGGCCCTCAAGTTACACATAGCTTAGTGGTTACATATCTTACCGCTATTGTGAGTACAAAGGCACTCTGTTGTGCCCTTTCTAAGATTGTGGTTTCAGAAAAGCCTTTGGAGGAGACATGGCTGGTGGGCATCCTTTGCGGGTATCGCAAATGACTGAGAGCTTCTTTTGGGCATGGAAATGACAAAATGAGGGTGGAACATTCTCTTTCGGTGGAGGAGACTTGTAATTTGCCATAATGGCTGACACATGGGCAGACCATCTGAGGGCCCCGGAGCAGAGAAGGCAAATCTGTCAGTGGGAATGGGAGACAGAACACACATAGTCTATCCACCAGCACCATGCATGTGTTTTAGGCATCGCCAGGGACTGTTTGTCTCTGCGTTTCAGGGCGTTTATTTCTGGATGTGAGAGCTGCCAAGCTGCTTCTAAATAGAGCAATTAGCAGGAGACCAAAGCAAAGTAAGGCTTTTAGATAAAGTGAGAAAGCCTGTGTTTGGGACCTCACTCTCAAGTTTTTTAATTCCCCACTTTTTACCGCTGCTCGTGTCCTTAATGAAAGATTGTTTTATTCCAATGTTACACTATGCATTTTAAAAAGGGCCTTTTTACTTACATTGATAGTTGTTTTTATGTCATCTTGCGTGGCCTCTGTAGCCATTGTGGATAGAGACCCCCCCCCCCCTCATATACTCTTCACAAGGCTCACAGAGGACAGGAAATCAGTATGAGCACTGCTTCCATGTGTTTCCCTGCTGACCGCAGACTTCACTGTGCCTCTCCCTCCCAGCCATCCAAGCGAACGAGCAAGTGGGTAAACCCCCCCTCACACACACACACACACACACACCCCCATATCCCACTGGCAGCCACACATTTTCCCAGCACGTGGAAATATTAACAGATGTGTGCCTGTTTCCGCAGTCGCTGCTCCGGGAAGAGATGTAGTGGGGCAGCGAAGCAGGGGAAGTTACAAGTTAATAAGGGAGACATGTCACATTCCTGTCAACGCTGTCCGCACACATACAGTCTCTGCCATTCACTTGTTTTCTTTCTCACTCTCCTGTTGTGCTGTCTGCCCCCTCAACCCCCCCCTCCCACCCCCACCACACACACACACACACACACACACACACATACACACCACACACACACACACACACACACACACCACACAAACACACACACACCAGACACACACACACACACACACACCTCTACTCTTTTTCTTCTCTTCCCCTGTTTTTTGAGTTTTTACATGTTTGTCCTCTCCTCAGTCTTGCTCTCCCTCTCCCCTGGTGTCTCTCTCTCTCTCTCTCTCTCTCTCTCTCTCTCTGTGCGTGGTGTGATAGCCTCATCCCCCCAGGGCATCTTCATGCATGTGTTTCCCAGACGGCTGGTCTTCTCCATTACCTCTCCCATTCACTCTTGAGACACTGGTATTAGCCCAGTTCAAAGGAGCCAGTGGGCCTGCCAGCGGGTAACGTGATACACCTCAGCAGCTTTACAGTGATGATGAGCACCCCCAACACCCCCCCACCCCCCGCCCACCCCCCAGAAGAAAACCTGTCTCTCACCTTGACCTGTCTCTGATGAGCGTGTCTTCATATTCCCAAATGTATTGCCATTGAGGTTTTAAAATTATGCTTTGAGTAGAAAAATGCTTTATGATGAGATGTTACTTATAGGTTGGGTGACCATCATTGTGTGACATATCTGAAATGCCATATTCCAAACATAAATGCTGGCAGATTGTGTTACAAATTACATGGGAACATATCACAGTCAGCCAAGTCTTTCAGAAGTGGTGTAATGTTTTTTTTTTTTTTTCAACAATTTCCTGAAGACCACGAAGAGGGAATGGAGAGTATAGTTTACCCCATGAGTTAGGTGGTCTCCGTTGGTTTTAGTGTCAATGATTACTCTAGATGGTAAAAATCTTTGTCATATTTTTCATTTTTATATTAGCTTCATAAGAATATGGTCTTCAGAAGTCAAGAACATGCTCTTCTGTGTACTGTAGTTTATTTATAAAGGGTGGAGACTCGGGGAATGGGCGTGGATTATAGTTTTTGAATGACATGTCAGTGAGAAATGAATTCTTCAGCGCAACATCACGAACATGAGACACTAGACAAGCAATGATTTGATCTTGGGCTTTTTTAAAAGACAATAGAGGAGACTTTGAACTACAGTTTTAAATGCCATCTCGTTGGGAAAATTAGGAACCGTTGCTTATCTTTGATGAAGACCGAAATACGACAATTTCATACAGAGTTTAACAGCATGTCAACTTTCTGCTGTATTTGCGCTGACAAGGAGAACGACCCATGGGATGTCGTATATGCAGCATTAGGTTGAACTCCGGCAAGGCGCTGTCCAAAGTGTCTGCCTTCTTTATCATGCTTCTGCTCTTCATGTATTTATTCTATAACCTCGCTGGATTCTGTGACTCCTTTCCGAAAGGAAAATTTGACCAGCAAACCTCCGGCAGGGAATATGATGCCCAGGACGGCGTTCAAGATAGTGTCAGACTTTCAGAATATTCACGCTTCGCACATGCCGTGCGCAACAGAACGGACTTCACCGGCTTGTCCAGCGTCTCGTCTAAATTTGTCTGGCAAGTGGTTGGTCACCCCCAGCAACAGATGCTGGACAGCGCAGGTACCAGTGAGACTGTGTCCAGGAGCGGAATGCCTGTGTCTAACTCATTTGGGTCTAAGAAATTTCCCCAAGCCATTATCATCGGTGTCAAGAAAGGAGGGACGAGAGCACTTCTGGAGTTTCTGCGCATCCACCCCGATGTCAGGGCTGTTGGCGCGGAACCCCATTTTTTCGACAGATTCTATGACAGAGGACTGGAGTGGTACAGGTATGAGGAACACATCACTCAGCCGTTGGTCTTGTTTTGACAGCAGACCGGTGTTTAAGTCACACACACGACGCCCACGTTTTGTTCAGCTCTAAAGTTTAACTTAAAATTGTTAAATATTTGTGGTGAGTTGCAGAGACAGCAGAAAGAGGCTGCAGTGAACTCTTCCCAGGTTTTTGTCCTATGTAGATCTTACAGTGTTCCTAACTGAGTTCCTCATGCCTCGATTACATAGGACAGCCGTGAACACAACACAGAGAAGTCTTGATTAAATAATGTCAGATTACGCTGCTTTAACGTTAACATATCTGCTTTATTCCCCTGTGTAATTGTACTCGTGCACACATGAAACACATTTAGAGCTGAGTCTCAAACTTTCTTGGAAGCCAGTTACATTTTTAAGAAGTTAAAAAGTTATGGGAGAGTTGATGAATAAGCTATGAAGTACACACTTGGTTTAAAAATGACACACATTCACCTAAAATTCCTATACAGACCATACATTTCCCAATACTTCAATAGGCAAGCCCATGCTATGTCATCTAAGCACACTGTTTTCTCAGTCCAATTTTATTCAGATGTATGCCACCTTTGCCACACCTTGTCGCTTATCGAATGTATAGATCATGTGAAGATCTGCATCAGTGCACGCATGCATAATATATTTGACCCATTCTGTCTGTCAGTGCAACAAAGTCAACTCTTCCTAAGCCTAACATCCTTATTGGAAAAGTCAATTCAAACAGAAACTCATACTAATTTAATTTGATTAAGATCTTGCTGGACGTGTACAGACAGGTTTGGGTTTGCTTTAGGAACGGTTAGGAGCATCAGCCAGTGCTTGCAGAGTATCATGCCTCCTCAGCCTTGTATTTGTTTAATATGACGACTGAAGTTTTTTCATATGAAGCCTTGACTACTGTATAAGTGATAACTGCTAATGGAAAAGCTGACCTAGATGACCAAAGCTGTAATTTGTGCATGGTTCTACTGCAGTGAATGGAATCACCCGTGATGATCTCCAGATGTCTCAATGATCCCTGCGAGAAAGAGACTGCTGTAGCAGTGCACAGCTCTGATTTTTCCAACAGCACCCAGACTTGCTGTTGAACATGAGAGAGTGTGGCGGGACAGAGAGAGAGAGAGAGAGAGAGCAGGAGAGAGGCAGAGACAAGAAAGAGAAAGAGAGGGAGGGAGAGTGACAGCAAGACAGAAAGAGAAGAGAGTGAGAGAGAGGGGGGGAGATAGAGAGAGGGAGAGAGAGCATGTTCAACAGTCAAAGAGCGGCAATTTCATCTTTTTCTCTCCCACTTTTCACAAACGCTATAGCAGCGTCTTATGTAAAACACAAGCGCAGATGGAAGCACTTTACCGTGGATCATTTTAAGTGTGTGCCGCTGCTCGGCCCCCTCATCACCACCTCCGCCCTCCTCCACCTCATCCACCTCCTCCAGCCCCCGTATTGCCCAGGCCCTGCCAGTGCCACTGTGGCCCAGGACGAAGTGTTTGCTTGGAAATGCCTGTGGCGGATCTTTCTTCCAGGAAGCACCAGAGGGCACGGCTTGTCTTCTAATTGGCCCCACAACCAGCAGAGCTGCTCCTGGCAGCCATGGCCCCGGTGGTGGGGCTCTTTTATGCTCTTAGGTTCTTAGGCTCCGGACACCCAAGCTCTTGTGCTTGTGGCTTCTCTGGTACACACAGATGTGACCACAACCCCCCCCCCCCCCACACACACACACACACACACACACAATGAGTACAGGGTATTGCTCAAAACGATGTCTTGTTGTAGGCAGTCTCCTTATAGGGATGGCATTGTGAGGTGCATATTGTAAAACATCTTTTGTTATGTTTGGCCTATGCAACAACAGGCACCCCATAAAAGCAGAACAAGAATACCGTAAAACACTCTAAAAACACAGTAGAAGTGTGTTATGACATGGAGTAAAATAGACGACAACATCGGTGGTAAACATCAGCGCCACTAGAACTTTTCAAAAAGAGCTCTCCTCCATGATGACACACAACACAGGCTAACCCTTGCCATCATTTTGCGTTTACTGACTGAGGTGTCAAAGGCAGAGAGGGAGATTGCACCAAGGTTTCCTCATTGCATGTGCCAGTTGTCAGGGTCAAGACACCTGCCTTTAAGCTTGCCTGAAAGCTGCCATCCATTTCCTGTTTATTTTATTTCTTTTGCTCTTTGTTTACATTTATGTTTTGAAAGAGAGAGCTCCTGTGACAGCTCGAGCGTAATGATTCAGTGAAAAGGGAAAGCGCGTCCGGCCTTTAGCTCGGAGTCACAGTTGACTGGGCGACCGTGCGGTGAGCGTCCGTGCGCGCGGGTTTGGAGGGGGATGCCACCTCTTCCTTTTAGCGTTGGGGGTCACCTGACTTAACTGTCACGCCTCGGCAAACATGCACCGTTTGTCTGCATTCATTAAAATTCCACGCCGGCCCTCCATGTCAGCTTTTCCCTCAAACCTACCTGATCCCTGACACGCTGCTTCCAGGGATGTTTCTTTATTCTTCTCCAGTTTCATTGCTGACAGCTTGCATAATTTTGATGCCTTCAGCCCAGGCAGGAGGGGCCAAACATTCACAGTTTACCAAACGCCTCTTGGCCCACGCAGGAAGGGCCAAACATTCACAGTTTACCCAACGCCCAAGGAGTCTGTGTCTCGTTCCAGAGCTTGGCTGTATTGTACTAACGAAACATCTGCACTCAACGACATGTTGGTACATTATGCACCCTACTCCTTTGTTTGTCTTTGTAGCTGTACAGCTGCACATCCTGTTATGATACAAATGTTGGAAATACACTGTACATGAATGTGTATACCAGTATAAAGTACATGATATTAACATTAAACTGAAGGCAAATATATCCAAATCACTCAAAGCCCTGATAGGCAATTCATTATGACTGCTGCTAACACAGTCATATAGGTTTAGGCTGAGTGTTTTTTTTTTTTTTTGCTTTTTTTTTTTAACTGATTTTGTGTCGCGGAACACTAACAGACTGGGGAACATGAAACTTGAATAGGATGTAGCTCTATCCGGATGATACAGAATAGAAGGTTTTAGTGTTTGGGTGCCACCCACCTCGGTGTTGGACTCTCAAAAAGCCACTGCTCCAACCTCTGTAAGCACATTTTGTTTCGTAACAGTTGTTCCATTGGGAGCACTATAATAAAAAAAAGACCTTTTGGCCTATAACTATAGAATGGACATTCATTCCATAAGGGCACTATAATTCCCTTTGTGCTGAACTTCACAGCACCCTGCAGTGCTTATTCCGTGTACCGCTGTGCATCTTATTTTAAAATTAAAGTTTTTCTGTCTCCCACACTTATCCTGCCTTGGTAATGCAAGTTTTAGAGACCACCACTCCAACGTGATTAGTATTGCCAAGGACAGAAATGGTTCCACATGAAAAGGCCTGCTTTACAGTTATTCATCCACTGAAAATACATTTACATGCAGGTTTTGTGTTTGAGAGAGTACTCTCTTCAATTGCTGTTTTTTTAATGATAAATTACAGATTTGTTAGAACTCCTGGTGTCCTTGACCACCTGCATTGCTGCTCCAAGACCTGGCAAACAGTCTACTCAGCCAGTCGCTGGGGCATCTTGAGATCATCAAGAAGCCGATGCCTGAATGTGTTTCTCTGACATACCTCTCTGCCAGACCACATTTGCAGTTGCTGTCCAAGCCCTTCACTCAGTCCATAGGAAATTTGTTTGCAGTTTCTGTCCATCTGTGATCATTATGCAGAAACCCACAAAACTGCCTCACACATTTTTATTTTTTTTGTTTAAAGCAATGCTTTGTGTTTCTGTGTTGTTTGTTGGTTTTGTTTTGTTTTACATATGATGTGACGATCGGCTCTCTGAACCGAAGCGCTTTGATTATTTGAGAGACGAGCTATGAATGAAACATTAGTGTGCACTTTAAATGACTTGGACAATAGTTTCCAACCACTTCAGAAACGAGTTATTTGCTTTATGTGATACCACAGTAATTTACTTTAAGAATACATACAGTTGAATCATAGGTCTTTCCTAATTAGAGGGTGAAGTACATTTAGTTAAAAGCATCATGTAGGCTAAATACAGTATATGCTATCGAACAGAAGTTGTGACAGTATTTTTCTGTCTTGTTTATTAGTTTGATTTGCATAGTTTTCTGAATACAATCATAATATCACCAGTGTTACTGATAATGTCAGGAAAGATAAATCATATGTAATGTTATTCCATGTGGGGGAAGACCTTGATGTGAAATACAGACACCAGGCCTGCTAAAAAAACAAATAGCAAAACACTAGTGAATTCAGGTTGAAGATATTAAACAAACATGCATCACTCCCCTATCAGATATATTTTAGAACTTCTTAAAAGCATTCATTTCAGCACCTACTTGCAAAACATTTATTTTCTTTTAATTCAGAGAGCCAACAGTAGCGAAAGGCAATATAAGAGCACAGACATGGATATTGATTATGGGTGATAAATGGGGCCTATGATTTATGGGAAGATCTCCAGGGAGTTTTAGCAAAACATTTGAATAGGGAAAACTCTGCACTGCACTCCACAAGTTCTGGTATCAATATGTTGACAGTCTGTCAATTGGCTGACCTTTGCCCTCTGACTCTAAAGGCTCTCTTCTATTGGATTGAAATTAAAATATGGAAATAGCAGCAAAGCCAGCAAGTAGCCATCCCCAGCATGGAATTTCCTAGGTTTCGGTGTTCTCTGATCATGCCAGAAATATTTTAGTAGGAATGATAGCATGGAGTCAGATAGCAGAAAACTCTAGTGTTGTGTTGAGGCTGGAGATTTTGGACATTTTTGTGGATGATTCTTCCTGTATCACCGTACAAGTTGACCAAAGAAAGGTCCCACCCAGGTAACAAAGAAGGATTTTGAAATGATGGAACAACATAAGATGAATAACAATATGAATAATAAGTTAGAAAAATAAAAACTATTTTGCATGCAATGCAGGGCAATGCAGGGCTGGCGTGCATAAAAACTCAGGCCTCCATGTCTTTTCATCCAGTTACACAGTTGTATTTAAATGTAAATCTAATTAAGGGTCATTAAGGTCATTTTTTACATGATTAAACACTTTCTATACATATTCTATGTTGTACACAATACAGGACATAATGCACATATTTGTATTCTGTCATGTCACGTTCTGTGCCTGATTTTTAGTAATGAAAGCAGCATTTTAAATGCATTCATCCCGCATGACAGAAAATGGATTAGTTGTGATTCATTTCCAATGAATTGCATAAACCATGGGATGATGGATGTGGTTTAAAACGCTTGAAATTAATTTGTTTTGACCTTCCAGTTGATCTCTTAAGTCACAAACACAAAAATATATGGGATATTTAGCAGTACTATCATTATCTTGGATTCCATTTTGAACTGGCTTTAAGTGGTGTCAGTTACACAAATCCTGATTAAGCTCTTCCTAAGCACTCATTTGTTGCCTTTCCTGTGCTATATCCTTTTAATTCAATTAATTATGTATTACCCGTACTTTACTCAGTGACATCAGACCTCAGATCAGGCACTGCTGTTGATTTTATCATCCATTCCGATCTAATCTTTGCCAGCAGACTGTTTTCATTGGCTTAAATGCTGACAGACGAGGAAGTGGCTTCAGTATTTTTTTTCTTTTCTTTTCTTTAAAATATCATAGGAATTGCTACAGCCAGCTGAGCTTTGAGATGTTCTATAACCCCAGAGGGATCAGTGAGAGAGATGTGATGTGCGTACACAGAGCAGTGGAAGTATATCAAACAGGAAACGGCGAGGGAAGAATACCTTAGATACTTGGCTGCCATGTTTGCATATATTGCCAACCCAATGAAGACCGATGTTTGGTTAGGATGATAGAAAATGAAAACAGAAACCGAGTACTTGTTTCTGCTGTGTGAAGAATAGTGTCTGTCATTAACTAAGGCTGAAATTCTAATAGAGGGTTATTGCTTTTCCTCTGTGAAATATAGAAAACCGACTCCTTAAACCCTGGAGGAGCCTCAAAGTGCTTGTGTGAGGTACAACATTAATTATATAATAGTAGGTCACGCATGGCCCTTGAATTGGTGAATGCCTGTAAGCACAAGGGAGTGAAAAGACAATGTTTATTATTCTATCCAGTATCCTCTTGGTTGTTCAAAAAATACAGACTGAGGCTTGCAAGTGCATTGTAATTTATGCAGTTTCCTTTTGTTCTCTGTCTTGGAAGGTTCCCTACATCACTGCTAAACTTGCCACTATTTCAGTGGCAATAAAAATAATTCGGTGCAGAAGTATTTTTATAGGATGTGGCTTTTGTGTTTGTTGTGTGAGGAATGCGCTGGTACGTTTAACTTTGAGTACAGCATTGTTGTTAAAGTACATGAAAGGACTCTACTTACTGTCTTCGCATGTCAGCAAAGCCCCCTCAGGATGCCTTAACATCGTTAAAGCTTTAGACATACATTTTCAAACGTGAGAATACTGTATATCCTTTTTTTGTTTGCGCTATAAGTTACTGTACAGATCCTTCACAGCCAACAAAGAAAGCCTTCTCGGTATAAATAGGACTGCACTAATGGTGTTGTACATATCTTTTGCATAGCCAGCATCTGTTTGAAGGCTGACTGACACCAAAGGGAATACAATCACACACTACAGACCTAAACTACAGACCTCCATGGTTTTTGGTTTATTGCCGCTTAAGAGCTGTTTCTCTTAGACCTTTAATGCATCATATTCATGCAGATCAGTTGTACTGGTGTCTCTCTAGAGGTTTGTATTGCAGAACTGGTACAGAGCTGGAAGCTACATTTTTTTTTAAATGATAAGGCCGTCTGCATTACTGGTGTGTGCGTGTATGCAGGTGCATATATCAGTTTTGAAAGGGGTAACCACTGATGCAGCAGAAGACTCACAGAGCCGATTGGCTATGCAGCATTTACTCCCAGCACACATGCACAAGCACACACACATGCAGGGACGCACACTTGCACACATGTAACCTAACACATCCACCAACTGGCAGCAACTCATACACATGCAGGTCATACACACAGACAAACAAACTAACAGACACACAAACACACACACACACACACACACACACACACACACACACACACACACACACACACACACACACACACACACACACACACACACACACACACACACACACACACACACACACACACACACAAATGGGACCACACACACTGACAAATACTACAGCTTCCATACAAATGTGTGCCTGTAGTGCACACACTCTGGAATCAGGATGGTGTGGAAGGTATCGAAGGAGCTCCGCCTGCATTAAGCATTTATGGGTGGCGAACAACAGCAAAGGCGAGGGCTTACCGAAATGAAAAGCAATCCGCCGCAGGCAGACAGGAGCAGTCGCGAGGCTCAGGGGCCTCGGTAGATCGGGGGGCACAGGGACAGCTTGATCCTTATTTAAAGAGCAACCTCTTCTGGAGCGTCCCAGACAGACCCGTCGCATTTGGGTAAAAAATAATGTTTAGGAGATAGAGACAGGGGAGCAGACACATAACACTCAAGTTTTTTCCATTTCTTTTTGGCTGAGCATTCATTACCGGTCTTTATTAAGGGCAGTAATGATCTTATGAAAGAGGGAACAAGCTCAACAGGGCCCAGACAGACAGACAGACACTCAAAGATGAGAGGCACAGAGAGTCTCGTCTGGCCCCCAGAGTGCGTCCCTGAAATTAAATGAGGATTTTAACCCGGTGAGATCTCTTCAGATGCTCTATAGAGAACTATTTCCTCAAGGCCAGACCTTCATCAAAATTGGTTGCTGCTTGACAAAAGGGTCCTATCCAACCAATAGTTGTTATTTTTGCTGTACAGCTAGGCATATGTTGTATGGTCTGACCTAGTCTGACCATTTTTATATACAGACATCTAATGACCTATTCACATGTTTTTTTTTTTATCACAGATGTCAAAGCAAACTGCAACTAACTGTGGAACTGTATAAAACAAGCTTTTTCAAGCAATTTAAATATACTGCAACTTCTAATTTCTATAATCATTTAAGCAGATGTCAGTCATATTGGCAACTTTTATATTCTTTTTTAAGCCATTGCTTTCCCCTAATTACCAGGGCTACATACACCATTCATACAGAGGTAGTCTATAGCAGAAAGTTGTATTCTGCAGCGTTTGCAGTATGAATCTATACCTTTGACAGAAAAAGTGTATATCTTTAGGGTATAATGGTAGTAACTGTTTGTTTGTGGCAGTTTCTTTTCCGGTCTGAATAAATGTACGTAATTTTACCTTAGGTCATGGGGAGATGAATGAAAAGGTGTACTGTGGCTTGCAGAAAGCTTGGTTCTCTTCTAAAGGACCTTCTATGTCTAAGACGAAGAAAGATTAACGTGTAAGATTTTAGGATTTTGGATAGCTCCGACTCTAAGAGGAATACAAATTCACCCAAATTATGTTCATCCAAAACCACACAAAATGTACAGTAAATATTGGCTTACGTGCTACAGCTAACAGCTAGCCTTCTGAGATGGAAATAAATGGCAAAAAATTACCCATGTGGATGTTTTACTTTGCAAATCCATCTAGATTTTCTCCAAGTTTCACTGAAACTCAATTGCACTTGTCAGCAAAGTTTTTCTCACTGGATGTATTGGCCATTTGGGCTGTTGTGCCTTTTTGATGCTGTTTATTTTCTCAGAGCACATTGCTGCAATTTGTCTTGAAAATCCACATGCCGACCACAAACCATGTGAGCCGGCTCAGCCTGTAAATAATGGATGAGCTGGTGATGGAGGCATGTCTCTTCTCTGATGGCTCTCCGAACCACAAACAGACCAGAGAGAGAGCAGGAAAAACGACATGCGGTTTAAAAAAAAAGATTTAAAATCCTTTTGAGGAACGTTCATTAGTTAGGATTGGACCATGTTGTATTTTTTTCTGTGGAAAATCGATTGTAAATAAATCGGCAAGACCTGATGGCCAGATGACTGAAATGTGAAATGACTGATTAATGAATGAATGAAGGGAAGAATGAATGAAATGAAATGTAACAGTATTATGACTGGACTCTACACAGCTCATTGTTTTCATTGTGGTCTGTAAAAATCTGAGGTGTATTTGCAGCCCACAGAACTCATGCTAACTTTACATGCTCCTTCCTCTCAGATCTACACACTCGCTGTTAATTCTCTGTGTTCTGTATAACTTCTTGTTTAGCCTAGATAATCATGAAGAGGTCTGAAATATAGTCAGGAAACCTAGGAAAATTCAAAACAATCTCTTCTACTTACCTTGTTTTTCTTTTTAAATTAAAATCAATTTTAAATTTAAATACATTTTAATAAAATTTTCTTCCTCCTTGCTTGGTAAGTCGCTTGTAATGGTCTCATTTGTAAAAAATGCATCATTAACCCTCCCTTTCTCTCTCTCCACAGAAATTTGATGCCTCGCACGCTGGAAGGACAGGTGACCATGGAGAAGACGCCCAGCTACTTTGTGACCAAAGAGGCGCCGATGCGGGTGTGCTCCATGAACTGTGACACCAAACTGATCGTGGTGGTGCGGGACCCTGTGACCAGGGCTGTGTCCGACTACACCCAGACTCTGTCCAAGAACCCCGGGCTGCCCTCCTTCCAAAGCCTGGCCTTCCGCAACTCCTCCGGCCTGGACGCCATTGACACGTCCTGGAGCGCCGTGCGGATTGGCCTGTACGCCCAGCATCTGGAGAGCTGGCTGCGCCACTTCCCCCTGTCCCGCTTCCTGTTTGTCAGCGGCGAGCGGCTGGTGGCCGACCCGGCGGGAGAGATGGGCCGCGTCCAGGACTTCCTGGGCCTCAAGCGCATCGTCGGGGACAAGCACTTTTACTTCAACCAGACCAAAGGCTTCCCCTGCCTCAAGAAGCCGGAGGGGAGCGGCCACCCCCGTTGCCTGGGCAAGTCCAAGGGCCGACCCCACCCCCTCATACCTCCGGAGGCACTGCAGAGCCTCAGAGCATTCTACAGGCCATTTAACCTCAAGTTCTACCAAATGAGTGGCCAAGACTTTGGCTGGGACTGACTGATTTACAGAGGACAAGTCTCAGCGATACGCATCATCGCCAGCATTATATTTCAATGCTAAAGCTGAGGTATCTGAACAAGCGCTGTTGGACATTTGGCTTGTTGCCAAGCCAATGATGAATCCCCAGTTACTGAAACATGATCAAATTATGGGTATGGATGAGTTGATTATCACTTACACTGGAAAGGTCATAATAAGACGTTCTTATTTTTCCCAGGCAGTCTGTTCAAGGCTCTGGCCAAAGAGTATTGGTGGGTGCTGCTGCCATCACTGCAGGTGGTGCAGTGCGTTCACAAAGACACTCAGATTAGCTGTTTGACGGAGGATGTCAGGGTATTGTGAATTTCCATTGTAGCGACCACAGAGTGCAGCGCTAACGTATTCCAATCCATTGTAAGCTAACTCACTTGTCTGTCAGGGCACTCTGAAGTCAGTGAGAGAGACTGCGAGTGAACAGGATGTAATGAATTGTGCTCAGCACAGGAAGGCTCCATGAGCTGAGTGTCAGTGTTGTCAAAAACCTCTTGCTTCAAATGATTAATGTCCTTCCTCGAAGCAGCTTTTTCCCTCCTCCTAACGTTGTGAAAGCTGTTTTTTTCCAGTGTTCAGGTATGTATATATTGTAAGTCTGTAGCAGTTGCTCTTTCGCTGTCAAGTTCAAGTTTATCTTTTCGAGAACTTGTATTAAACCCTGTGATACATTTATAAAGATTATAAAGAATATTGCCAAATCTCTCTTTAACTGTATTAATCTCTGTTGTACCTTTATGAATGATATTAAAATCACCAAAGTCCTGTTCAGCTGTGCATGAATAGGATTGCCTGCTATGGAGGTTACTGCCGTTCTAGCTGCTTGCATTAAAGACAGATCGCAAACAACATGGACCTCATGCCTCGTGAAATGACACAGATTACATTCAGGATTTGCCTGACTTGCATTCGAAAAGCAAATACAAGACAACTGATCAATAAAATAACACAGGCAACTAAAATCATGTCATGGCCTCAGTTGAAGAAACACACAGAAGAATGATGTGAGAACAGCGAGAGAATTTGAGGACAGACAGCTAGCTCAAGGCAGAAAAATGCCAGCCTTACCCTGTGGTTGCAATTGTTTAGCACAAACTATTCAGTTATCAAAGAATATTCTCCGGCCTTTCATCATGAATTATGGCAAGAATGTTAAAAGAGAATCTGTAACAGATCACTCACCACACATCTCCATCTTCCGTCACTGTTGTCTATTGTGGGATCCAGCCCATTGGATTTTTATGTCGATCTTGAATAACTCTGGTGTTTGGGTAAAAGAGTAATTTTAAACAACAGTGTACAATGTTCACTGACTCCAACTCAAACCGTCTCACCCTCCCCATAGTGGTGTTTTGTTTTTTTTCAGCACATATTGCGGGCAAAAAATATTTGGGCTCTCCCTTCTTGACAATGTCAGCACCATCAATCTTTATTTTTCAAATATTCATACTTGAGTCAATCAAATGAACTCAACAGGCACAGACTGTATATTTTTCAAGTAGACACTGGGTGGAACACATTCCTGAGATACAATGGTCATCATATGCATGACTAAACTAGTAGGTCCCACAGACAGACACAGAGGTCCCAAAATTAAACCAGCTCTGGTTTCTGCCACAGGTGGGGTCAGTGTAAATGGGATTTCATATGAATCTAAAATATACAGATTTGTGTAGCAATTTGCAGTAAAAGTCTTCAACACTTGTTCATCTGAATCCTATTTGGAAGCATTTCATGGTGTATTCATATGTTTTTAATCCACAACTGTTGACACTCATCTTGATCTATTGTCAGTTAGGTATGAGAAATGGAACCTTAATACTGTTTGCTAACTGCCATCCAATCACACCACCAGTGTTGTAATTTATTATCCAGTTATTTGACACCGGGGGTTGCACTAATCAATACCAGCTCTGGTATCAAAACAGGTTATAAATACGAATGGTCAAGCTAAGGGTAGCGAGTTTAGTCCTTTTTTTATAATACAATATGTGAGCCAAATTTAAAAAAGAGCAGTAAGCCCTTGACATCATACTGCCCTTCTTTGACCCAAAGATATACAGAAAACTTTCAGTGGCTCTTATATGATTAACTCATAAATATGGCCACTTTCAGCTATTTCCCACGTGATTAAATTACAAGACTTGTGTGTGTGTCATGTCAGTTGTATAAATTATGTAGGTTTAACAGTACACACATAAGCCAAGGATTTTGTTTCAGATAAAACATATAAAAGTATGTACAATGCATCTATACATTTTTTTCATGTGTGTTCATACAGGGATAAAAGATGTTATCCAGTAGACTAAAGACACTCTTCCTATGTGCAGAAGTATCTTGCGATTTCTCTAAAATTCTTAGTGTCTCATCATTAGTACTAGAACACATGTTGTGCACAGGCAAGACCAGTGTCTGCTCTACATCTCTTGGAGATTACCAGTGATGAGGGGGTCAATGTATTTTCAGTCATGCCTTTCATTAGGCATATGGCAACCTAATCAAAAACACACCGCAGAAAATTTCACTGAGCTGAAAAGTGGAGAGGAAAAAGACAATTTGTCTATACAAGATTAGGGTAGGATTACACTGTAAAAAATGGAATTTCCTCTTTTCTGAAATCTTGTCACTAAAGATGCTCAAAACAAGATGTTCTGGCCTCCATCTCAACCCTTTTTTTACTGGAAGTGTAAGATTTGTACAGGATTTTGTCTTAGGCTTGTTCTTCTTAGAACAAACGTAGCAAATGCAGCAAGAGGTGCACAGGGCCGTCAGTATGGAGAAGGAAGAGGGTATAGCCTCCCCAGCCTGGCTCATGGATGGATCATGGAGTGAAAACCTTGCTCTTCGGTCAAATCACAACAGAGCCAGGCTCATAAGGTGGTCAAGGACTGTACTACAGTAGTTATGGTCTCAGCCACACTATTGTGGTGGGGTTGCTATTTTTTCTTGTTTTAATAAGTTGCTTTTTTGTTCCACCGCTTATAAAAGGCCATGTCCAGACTTCTTATAAGTATTGGTCTCTAGCTGTTAAAAAGTATGGCTGTCAAAGAATGTACTAGAGCAGTAATGGTCTCTGACACACTGTTGCGGTGGCGTTACTACAAGTGTTTTTTAGTTTTTCTTTATTTTAACAAGCTGTTTTGTTTGCTCCACTGCTCATAAAAAGGCCATACCCAGACTACTTTTAAGTATTGGTCTGTAGCTGTTAAAAGCTCTATGAACAACTTCCTATGGACACCAGAGAGTCCTTAACCATGACACAGTAAATACAAATCTATCATTTACACATACTGAGCCACTTTGTAATGAGGACCTTGTGTAACGGATTCCAGCTAGCACAGCTCAGTGGCAAACGTTAGTAAACCTCCCTCCTGATGCCTCAAAAAGGTACGCTGCTGACTGAGCTAATAGCCTGGGTTTTTAGCTTACTGGGTAGCACGTCTGTCTCCCATACCGAAGTTGCCGTGAGGTTGTGGGTTTGAAACTGGGTCTGGACTGTACAGGAAGTACACCCATTTTAATACCTAAAAAAGGTGATTATTCATCCATGTGTGAAGTGCAGTCAGAAAAAGGGGGAGCAGCCATTTCAATGCACTATATTAACCCATACCTTATTAAAAAAATCAGTTAGAGGTTATCCTCTTTTTTGTTGAATCAAATTTGAGAGATACAGGGACCAACATATTGCTACCACTGTGTTGTACATTGCCTGCTGAAACAATATCCTTTTAAACTGGTAAATCATTTAAAAAATCCATATCTGAGAGTTCCCATCTTCAGTTGTGGACACAGAACAGCATAACACTACAGCGCAAAAAGGGGCAGGCAGGAGAAAACAGAGAGAGGGAGAATAAAATGTATTCCCATATCATGACCCAGAGAACAGGCCAATACATGCAACATAGAAAAGTGAAAATTGCCCTCCACAGCTGCCAGTGTCTGAATGCTTTGGTTTTGCACAATATCAATGTAGCATGCAGGGGAAATTGTGCACTCATGTATGTGTGTGTGTCTAAATTTCAGAAAATTGGATTCCTGATAAATGTAGATTAGTAAGGTGGAATCAAATAAAGTATATAAAATGTGTGTGTGTGTGTGTGTGTGTGTGTGTGTGTGTGTGTGTGTGTGTGTGTGTGTGTGTGTGTGTGTGTGTGTGTGTTGTGTGAGACAGATGGGTGGGGGAGGGGGGAGTAGAATGTTAGAATTCATGGTAAATGAATTCAATTTCTAAATGTACTTATGGCTTCTTGTTTCAGTTCATATTTGTGGTAGTGTTTAAAAGTAGGTGTGTATGTGTAAATGCCCTTGTAGATTGCTCGAGAAAAGGCATCTTTAACCACATTGTCCTCCTGTGCTGTGTCTAAGTGTAAGAGCCCATACCAGTCTTTTCTCCTGCAGTCTTTCAAGTTTGGGTTGAGCTTAATAAGTGCTAAATGAAAAGCTAAGCCACTGCTCAGGCATTAAAGTGCAATAACAGCAACTATAGAAATAGCCTGCAAAGAAAGATAGAAAGAAAGACATAGCCTGCAGTTAGACTGTATGAAGAAGTAAGACAAAAAGGGCCTATATTTTTACACAAGTTCAACAGGTTTCAGTTGGAGACAAGACATAATGATTAGGTGACCTGATCTCTGTGGACATGCGTGAGCAATCGTCATATTTCGGGGGGTAGTACTGTCAGTCCCTTCATTTGTCTAGAGGTACATGTGGCAGTGAAATGTGTGGCAGTAGCTTCACCTCAACAGCTGGAAAACCTATTCTGTGTTCCACAAGACATGGTTACCAAAACATATAATGCATGAATGAATTTTGCCTTTTCCCCATAAAGTCTGAATGCATTCCACAACTTTATTTAACATTAACTCCCACGTTGTTGCTGTTTTTCTTTTTTTTAGATAGGATTTACTTGAACTTAAACTAATCATCTCCATATGGAAAATGACGTTTTTCAGGACTAACTACTGCAACTTACATTTGCACAAAACACTTCTATTCACACACACACTGATGTTAATATACTGTGTGGCTACAAATGAACCCAGATAGTTTTCAGACAGAAGAGACAAAAGAATGTCTTTGTCTGATTTAATGTGTGCTTAATACTTACATTGTATGACACACAGATGCAGGTGAAGGCTTCTCTCCCTTATTAGTACCCAATGCAAATTACATGGTCTTGCTTTTGCAGTACCTAAGAAACTCAAGAGGATTTGTGAGGATATTGTTTCATAATTTTGTCTGTTTTTGACTCCCCATCAGTTGACTTTGCAGAATAAACCACACTCAGATTGTTTACATAACAAACAAAAACTATTCAATTAATAAAGTCATACAGCTGCTTAGATAATCACATTGCATAATTAATAAGGTTTAAAGTCTTCGCCCAATACGCTTTTCTATAAATTCCGCCTTATTGTTCCGCAGTGTTACCATGCTAGAAAAGACAACCTGATTGTCACCACTATAATTTAATCGATCTCTGGCTCTTTGCTTTCAGCACGCCTTGTGAAGAGGTTTAAAAGGGTGGCTCCACCATCATTTTCTAATCTGCGGATTTTGATATGTCTGTAACTGAGAATTCATGGTGGTGGGCATACCACAGAGAATGGATCTTATCAAGGGGTGGGAAGATGTTGCAGACTGAAACTCAGGCTACATACTCTGCTCAGTCACAGTTTGCAGACAAGTATGATGATGGATCTTGCAAACAGTGAAGTAAAGTGAAAGTTTGTAATCAAATATGTCTAACAGCTGTTACACACCTGGGAGAATGAGGTCACAAAAAGGTCACATACTTGTGGCTAATATTGTCATTTGTCATAGAAAAAAGAAAGTTTAAAATACGAGAATGAAAGATCCTAAAGGACAGTGTCCATGAGCAAACAGTCATCTCAAAGGTAATTATAAAATTAATTATAAAATATAATGAATCTACTGAATCAGTGCAGAGCCTGTACCATTCGCTTTTCAAGTTCAGGGAGCACAGGGCATATAGGTGGGCTAAATAAACCCAAATGAAAGCAATCACCTTTTTAGGCTTGGTACATCCTTCAAGCATTTTTTATTGTTCAAGATGTACCATGGCATCAAACCATTTCTACTTTCTGCAACTGCACTTTATTACACTAATTTAATAATGATGATGAAAAAAAAAGCTCGAATGACTCTATATGTTTAGTCTTTTCTCTTGTAGCTATACTGAGACAGAGCTCATACTTTCAGTCTTGTCTTTTCCACAACACTGTTCTGCCCTCTCCTGGCCATCCTCTCCTTGTTCAACACACTTCTTCAACCAGCTAGGGTAAAGCGATGCAGTGTTGCAGCAAGAAAGCCATTGCTAAAGCATCAGAACAAGACATGCTGGGTTGGCAACGCCATTAAACAGCCAATAGACCACCGAGGACTGGAAGAGGACTGGAAGAACATGTTATGGACTGAGTAAACTAATCAGTCAAAATCTTTGGTTTGTCACGCAGGATTTTTACATGCTGTCAAGTAGGCAAAAGGATGGTTTCTCGGTGTGTGACCACAACTATCAAACACAGGAGGAAGTCTGACACTATTTTGCCAAATCTATCATCAGTGACACTGTTCTGCCCTCTCCTGGCCAGCCTCTCCTTGTTCAACACACTTCTTCAACCAGCTAGGGTAAATCGATGCAGTGCAGAGAGCAGTCACATGCTGCAAGTTACCGGCGCAGTCCCTGAGTTCAGTGTGCACACACAGACATACTGAATGTGTGTATGTGTGTGTTTGAGTAAACAGTTTCTGGTGATGACCTGTTGAGAGGGGAGCTGGGCAGTAAATGTCCAGAGTTTGTGTGTGCAGGGGGCAGGAGGGGGAGGGGGCATAGCAGGGAGAGTTGAGCGTCCATGAATAGCTTGACATGGTACAGCAGGTAAATAGTTAACTGCCAGAGGCCAAAAAAGGGAAGGCTGCCCAACATTGAAAAACAATCTACATTTATAGAATTATACAAAAAGCCATTTATTGGGCAACAAGAAAGGGACAAGAACCTAAAGCTATATTTTACAGCAATGGAGGTTGATTAGGCCTTTCAACTTTGTGATATTGATGGTCCAGTGTCCTCACTCTTCTTTGTTACTTACAGACCCCTCTTACTGCAAAACAGTTATGGAACACATTGTGGTACCACAACCCATGAGTACAACTTGTTGCACAATAGTGTTGTACAGCAGAAAGTAGGCCTAATGTGTTGCTATACAACGGCGAAAAGGCAATTTGCAATCAAAGACACACAGACCATCATAAAACCTAAAAATTGTACATATTTCATACAGAGAAAATTAAAAGAAATCCAAGGTGTCCATGGGTACAGTCTAATTCACCAACAAAAGGCACTCAGAAACTGGGGGAAACTCTGACTGGAAGAGGTCTGGTTGGTGGACATAAAGCCACAACTGATTCAGAGGATAGGTTTCTAAGAGTCACCAGTTTGCTATGTGGCTCACAAGACAACAGCTTTCGGCAGAGCATAACAGAGGTCGTAGTAAGCAGGTCGCAGTTGAACTTGAACTATAAAGATAAGACTTCAAGTTGCAGGTCTGACAGGACTAGTTGCAGCAAGAAAGCCATTGCTAAAGCATCAGAACAAGACATGGTGGATTGGCAACACCATTAAACAACCAATAGACCATAGAGGACTGGAAGAACATGTTATGGACTGAGTAAACTAATCAAGTCAAAATCTTTAGTTCGTCACGTAGGATTTTTACATGCCGTCAAGTAGGCAAAAGGATGGTTTCTCAGTGTGTGATCACAACTATCAAACACAGAGGTGGAAGTCTGAGACTATTTTGCTATCTATTATCAGTGACTTGTACAGAGACATACCCTGCTAAATGTTTGGATTTTTTCCACAATGAAGTATATATTCATAGGAAATCCACAACCCATGAGGTGATTATAGATACGGCAACCATGAATCAATGTTGTTGGGCAAGAACATAACAGATTTGTAATATTCAATGCACATACAATGTGACTGCAACAAGTCTTCTCAACAAGTATTCTCCAGATGAAAATGTGTTGCCTAATGAGAAAGCATCAAAAAAGCATTGGTGAGCAAAACTGTGCAAAAAAGTTAACACATTAACACAAGTGACACTTTTCTCTTGGCTTTTTGGTAGAACACGTTGCTTAACACTGCCTGAAACTGGTTTTGGCAAGTTATGGTATCTGAGCACGATCCTAAAGCCAGCAATTTCAGTCCTGTATGTTAGTGGGCTACTTAAATAGGAGATTGTGTGCAAGCTTTTCACACACACACACACACACACACACACACACACACACACACACACACACACACACACACACCACACAGTCTTTTGTTCCCAACATTTAACGTTTTAGTTTGTACCAGTTCGGTTTTGCAGTTCGGAGGTTCGAAGGTTTTGCACTGTTTCTTTATAAAAAATGATAGTTTTACTACCACCCAGAGGACAGTGCCAAGAGGAACAGAATCTTGGTGCTGGCCTGCCTTTACATTGCTTGCAATCCGAGGTGTCAAAAACTGTATGGGTATTGGGTCGAAGTAACTGAAAACACAAATTTCATCCAACACATGATATATTTCATCAATAAATTGAGCTTTACGCAGGGTGAATATGTGAAGCATGTACATTCAGCTTTATAACCGGTCTACGGTGAAAGACATTGTGACAATGCCCTCAATCCCTGCTGTTATCTCGTCGTGCTCCTGGACACCCGAGACCCCTTTGGGTGTCCCAGTGAGGATCAGGTCTCCCTCCTCCAGAGATATAATGTCACTGATGTAGTTAATCAAATATGGTATGGAAAAGATCATCTGCGACGTGCTGCCGTTCTGCCTCATCTGGTCATTCACCTTCAGCCACAGCGTGACGTTTCCAGGGTCAGGGATCTTGTCTTTGGGGATGAACTCACTGACAGGACAAGAAGTGTTGAAGGCTTTGGCAAGAGTCCAGGGAAGACCTTTGGACTTGCACTCTTCTTGGATGTCCCGCGCAGTCATGTCTAAGCAAAGCACGTAGCCAGCTACATGATCCATTGCAGATTCTCGAGGAATCCCTCTTCCCGATTTGCCAATGACCACCCCAAGTTCAACCTCATGATGCAGGTTTCTTGAGTAGGCGGGCACGATGATTGGGCTACCCTCTTTCAAATAAGCGGATGGTGGCTTCAGGAACAGCACAGGTTCTGTTGGAATGGCGTTTTTAAGCTCCTTTGCATGATCTGCATAATTTCTCCCGACACAAATAATCTTCCTCCCCCATTCCCAAAAGCGTGTGAGATTTCTTGCTGTCATTACTCATCCGTCTAAGAGAGAGAACAACTTACTTGCCAACAGTGACCTCTGAACGCTGACAAATCTACAAATCTATCCGACAATGCACTTCGGCACTACGGCAAGCCAAAGGGGACATGCGGTATTGTAAATAAACATGTACTTCTCGATTGGTTGGCTTTATTACCATATTGTGAATACATTGTGACTAAACCGTTAGGATCAACACGACCGTGTTGTATAAAACCATTTATTCTCTCTTTGTAATATTTTCAATCTTCTGATTATTCAATCAACTGCACTGCGTACGCCGCTCCCCCTTACATCATTGGTTGCATCTGGGGTCAAAGGTAAAAGAGGGCTGGACTGTACTTTAAACCAAACTTTCTGCTTCCTCCTTCTTCTGTTGCTGTAAATACCAGGACAACTGTCATATTGCTATGTTATTCAGGTCACTATTGGCGAGTGCCTGCACTCTCGGTGTTTTTGGAGCTGCTACGTATAAATTTGGTATGTTGCTTAATGGCCAAGACTATCTTTAAGCAATGCAATGTCACTGTCTCTCCTCCCTGTATCGCTTACACAACCTTAATTCGCGGTACATTTACAACCAGTCTGATGATGCAATGAACCAGTAATCTAGTTAGCGCAGGGCTACTGATACGTCATTCCCAGGTGTAGTAACAGGATAAGCACTGTTATAAGTGTTTACAATATTTTTAAAAGCGAAGATAATACTGAAGGGTTTATAGACTGTTGGTCAGTGCCGAATTGATTCAGTCCACTTGTCAAGAAGCAGCAAAACAGTGTTCTTATGGAAGATATGGAACATCTGTGACAACTTTACACGACTTGGCTCCTTTACCGAGCCGCTTTTTAACTTTCATTCATGTTGTCTGGAACCGTTTCTGACAGCTGTCAAACTCAGGGCAAACAGCTGACTGTCACTTCCGCTGGTAGTTGTACCTATTAAAATGTGTCAACGTCCTGTAGTAAGCTTGTCATCAGATTGTGTGACACGCCACCCCATGTCAATTCGTGGCTTTCGCTGCAGAACAATCGGGTAATCACAGTGGATTTGACAACCTGACTCATACCGTACGGAAATCTGAAGTGTAGATTAAAACATAGACCAAAAGCGAATGTTGGGTCAAATGAGGTAATGAGCCATTATATACGTACTGTGGGCAACACTGTGCTTCACCAAAGGGGGAGACAAATACCGATTGAGGTAAGCTGGTTTAGGATGAATAGAGAATGTACGAGTCAATGCATGGTAAATACAGTGTTCACTATTTTACCGTCGGCGTGTACATACTTAAGTGTTTGTGTCAGTCCCACACACTCCGATTACAAATGGCAATGTGATGTATTTTGGTGTTGGTACAAAGTTGTGTGTGTGTGTTTTTAAAAGCTTTAGAAGTAGGCCAATTTAATATTGTGCAATGTTTTTCATCTCAGATTAGCTAGAATCTCTTAAGGTTAGTGAGGACAAGTATCAAGAATAATCTGTTTCTCTCTCTCTCTCTCAAACACAAACACACACACACACATACACAGTTCCATCTAGGACACAGGCTGCCTTCCTCCATTCTGTCGAAAGAAAATCATCTTTTGTCGATTTAATCAACATGAAGATTGAACTACTTCCAGCGCTCTCAGATAATTATATGTACCTTCTAATTGATGAGGACACAAAGGAAGCAGCCATCGTTGATCCTGTGGAGCCAGTGAAGGTAAAGAGATTATTCTTAAACCGTTAACGTTGCCATATTGAGTTTTCCTTACTTTTTTATATGTATTTTATGTATAATTCACTTATTTTATTGTTGTAAGGTTGTGGAAGCAGTGAAAAAGCATGGTGTGAAACTTAAAACTGTCCTTACCACACATCATCACTGGTAAGTTGATTGTAATGATATTTTAATATCTTAGTTAAGAGGCATTTGTAAATAGATGAGAAATAACAAAAATGTATCTGCAGAATGTGAGTAAGTGAGTAACATTGGCACTAGCTGAACATTGTGGCCCTGACAGAGGGTTAACTAAAATCAGTATATGCATTCTGCATTATTACAGAAGTGCCCATTAGCAATGTCAAAAGATGGTTATTTTTAATGTATTTTATTTCATTTTCGCATAGGGACCACGCAGGTGGAAATGAAAAGATGGTAAAACTGGTTTCTGGGCTAACTGTCTATGGAGGAGATGACAGAGTTGGGGCCCTGACAAAGAAAGTAAAACATAACAACACATTCAAGGTATGTTGGCCCAATCTACAGGGGTTCTTCATGTATTAAAGCAGGATGTCTGTGAAGATTCTCATTCATCCAGGTCATGGTAGTCAAAAGAGCTCAGTTGTAACCAAATGGACTTCTTCTGGTGCTTGAAGATGCTTCAGCTTCCAGAGATACATCTCCTGGTTCCCCATCATCAGGCCAGATCCAAAGAAGCCTTTTGGATGAAAGGTGAAACATCTTCAAGCTCCAAAAGAAGTCTAGTTGCTTACAACTTATCAACTCTTTTGACTGAAGCAGGATGTTACGTTATCCATTGAAGATGTGCTAACTGTCATCTCCTGTCTTGGCAGGTTGGTTCACTAAATGTTACATGTTTGTTCACTCCGTGCCATACTACAGGGCACATCTGCTACTTTGTAACCAAGGACAATAGCTCTGAGCCACCTGCTGTCTTCACAGGTTTGTCCTCCATCTTGTACGGCTACCAATGATGATCACACACACAGCCTGTCTGTCATTGCATAAATATACACGTCTGCTACTTTATTTGACCTTTATTGATGCTTCATGCCTGTTTCTGCTCTGGTATGTCTGTTCAGGAGACACACTTTTTGTTGCTGGTTGTGGAAAATTTTTTGAGGGTACCGCTGACCAGATGTATAAAGCCCTGATCGAGATTATCGGTCAGCTCCCCCCTGAAACGGTAAAGGCACCTTTTCTAAACTGCATTCTTTGTAAATTACAGTACTTCCAAGCCTGTTTGGATTTATCATATACAGTATGAGGCACAATCAGAGACGTAGCTGTTTAAAAGGCCACACAGGCCTTGGGACCACCAGGTCACTACAAGCCCCCCGAGGGATGACAAACCTTTAACTACAGTAGTTACAATACAGTTTTCAATGGAAGTTGGGGACCCACCATACTACAGAATCATCTCTGTGGACAAGAGAGAGTTTTATGGCCATAAAAAAACATTCTGGGTGTATGGGCATCATATAGTAAGTATATAAATGCATGTTATGTAGTTGCCCCCTGAATAACATTTGCCATCAACTGTAATTGTTAAAATGCATACTTTAAATGCACTCTTGGAGTGACTGAAACCTCACATTTCAAGATGCAATGGGTCTGTGTAGCTTACATTACATTACAGTTTACAGATGCTTTTATCCAAAGCGACAGTAGAGGTACAGTAGAGGACATAAACTAGCTACAGATGTGCAAAGGAAAACAGAGTAGGAAAAGGCGTAACAAAGTTATTGCATCTAGAGTACAGGACAGTGTGGAGGCAGTGTGTGGAGGTTAGTTTTGTGAGGAAGGGAAGCACTCTTGGAGAAGAAGAGTGGTCATGAGCTTCTTAAAAGTAGAGTGATGACCCTACCCTTGTAGTAACTGGTAGCTTGTTCAACCATTGTGGAACAACAACAAAGAACAGTTTAGACTGGGATCACCTTGTGTGAGGAGAGGGCAAGGCCAGACAGTTTCTTTGCCCTGGATGGACAAAGGCCTTTATTATAGCCTTCAGATAAGCAGGGGCGGATCCTGAAGTTACTTTGTAGGCTAGAGTCAAAGCCTTGTTGCTTAATTCGAGCTGCCACCGGGAGCCACTGCAGGTAAATGAACAGAGGAGTGAGGTGCGCCCTTTTAGGTTGGTTGAATACCAGACGCACCACTGCATTCTGGACCATTTGCAATGGTTTTATTGTGCAAGCAGGTAGGCCAGCCAGAAGAAAAAATGCAGTAATCAAGGCGAGAGATAACCATAGCCTGTACCAGAAGCTGAGTGGCATATTGGGTCAGGTATAGTCTGATTTTTTTGTATGTTATACAGTGCAAAGTGGCAGGACCAGGCTACAGAGGCAGTGTGGTCAGTAAATGACAGCTGGTCATCAACCATGACACCCAGTTTTTTTGCAACCTTGGTCGAAGCAACAGTGGCACAGACAATATTCAGGTTGATATTATGGCAGATTGAATCCTGGGCTGGGATCACCAGGAGTTTGGTTTTAGACAGATTAAGCTGAAGGTGGTGTTCCTTTATCCATGAGGACAGCTTGGAGAGACAAGCCGGAATGTGTGCCGAGACCGTAGGGTCATCTGGCTGGAACGACAGGTACAGCTCTGTATCATCAGCATAGCAGTGATATGACAAGTGTGAGGAGGTAACATGGTGAAGTGAGGTGGTGTACAAGGCAAACAGAAGGGGCCCCAGCACCGACCCTTGGGGCACCACTGTGGAGAGGCAGTGGGTTGAGGACATGCCATGGCACATTAAAGGAGAGCTCTGTGAAATAAGATTGAAACCAGGAGTGTGTTACACCCGTAAAGCCCATGTTTGAGAGCATAGTTAGCAGTATGCTGTGGTTGACTGTATCGAAGGCAGCTTATGGCTTGAGTAGAATAAGTACTGAGGATTGTCCTTCAGTTCTGACTGCCCTTAGGGCTTCTGTCACAGACAAAGCTGTTTCAGTGGAGTGACCACTTTTAAAGCCAGCCTGTTTTGGGTCAAGTAGATTGTTTCAAGTGAAGAAGCCAGTGATCTGGTTTGAGACCACCCTACCCACTCTATGTGTGTTCATTTGCGGTGGTGTTGTTAAATCGTCAGTGTGCATTATGTATTTTTTGACCTTTACTTAAAAATAAGGCTCATAAATTGGTTTCTTAAATGTGACAACCAGACTGTTACATTTTAACTGTTAAATGTTTTTTTCAGCGTGTATTTTGTGGTCATGAATACACTGTCAACAACCTGAAGTTTGCACGCCATGTTGAACCAGATAATGAAGCCATTCGGAAAAAGCTAGCCTGGGCTAAGGTAAATATCTTTGACACAATTTAAGTTGTTTACATCCAGAAGTCTTACATTTGACTCAAATGAGGTCTGTTGTTGTTAGGAAAAATACTCGAATGGAGAACCAACCATTCCATCAACTGTGGGCGATGAGTTCTCCTTTAACCCATTTATGAGAGTACGGTAAGGTGCACTGTCAAGTACTTAAATGCAGTCTCTCTTCTGGCTATGTTCGGTATGCCTGTAGTTATGCTGATCATTCTTGGTTTTGCGGATTAGAGAGAAGTCAGTCCAGGCCCATGCAAAGAAAAGGGACCCTATTGAGACGATGCAAGCCATTCGGAAGGAGAAGGACAACTTCCGCGTTCCCAAAGACTGAAATGGTCCAATGGCACAGCTCCAACAGCGTTCCATGCTACAGCCCACTCTTGTTTCCTACCACACTACATACTCTGAGATACCATCACAGAGCTACTGCTGACAAATGTCACCAAATAACTAAGCGATTTTAGCTCACTTGCTTTCTTCCTTTTAAAAATTTGTACCTCTGTGGCATCACTGATATTGGAAACATGATTTTATTCGTGTGTCATGTACAGAATAGAGTGATCTGTAAATGCATAGTAACATACAGAGATATTTTAATATTGCTTAAGTCTTAAAGTTGGTGGCCCTGTAATGGATAGCCATGTAAAATGTTATAAAATGAAAAGAAAAGCAGGGAGTAGTTTAGTTTTGTGAAACTCCGGCTGTAGGCCAAAGTTCTGCTATTTGTGTTTGAAGCAATAGATTTGTGGTACCATTCTGTTGGTGTAAGTCTGTCATTATGGGATTCTACAGTTTTAATGTGGATCATCCAAGACATTGCGATATATTGTTTCATCATCTTACTGCTTTAAAGAAATAGATTTATCTGACATTATGTAGCTGTTTTGTTTTAAGGCCACCAACAGATTTCATGTCGAATGTTAGCATATTTTGCACTTTGTGTTTAAAAAATATTTTTCAATACGATAACACAGTGTTTTTCTTTAAAATGCGATTTAAAGGCTGTATAAAATGTTCAGCTAATGCCCAAGTGAGTGTTTTTTGGTGACATCCGAGAAATAAATATGTGTGTTGAATTATTCTACGGCGATTTGTAAGCCTAGCACTCTGACATCAACTCGTGTGGCTGGTGTATCGTCTGAAACGTTTCCGAGTTGAACCCTGAACTCAACCTGCATACATGCATGAACATGATGCATCTGACAGAAAGGCAACCAAAGACATTCGTGCAGTGCGTATACTCAGCTATTTAAATAACTAATGCATTTAAATAACTAATGCTATAGTGTCGAAGTATTCTATTGCATTTCATGAAAACGAAACAAGCTGGAAGTATGTGAACTCACGTTAGCCAATAACTGCTTGTAGGCGAAGCAGATTAATGCTGTGATATTCTGAAGTTTATATAATAAAAAAGTCTTGTCACCTAGCACGTCTTGTAGCAGCCTACATTTGAACGGCACTGATCACACCACCGTAAAATATTTAAACTGACCCGTCTGGCTACCTCTCAGCCCAATAACCCCATAGGACCTTACACCCTTGGTCCGTTGGCAGCTGTTCCTTGTGTGTGTCTGGGGCCGTGGCCATGAAGGTGAAGGTGGTCTCTATCCTCGAAGATAACTACATGTATCTCATCATTGATGAGCAGAACAGAGGGGCAGTTGCTGTCGACCCTGCTGTGCCACATCGGGGTCTGATGTTCTTTCATGCTCGCCGGTGGCATCTTTCTCTTTCTGTTTTGAATCTCAACTGATGCAAGAACATCTGTATCCGAAGCTTTTGCAGATTGTCAATCGGGAGGGGGTATCCCTCGTAGCGGTCCTAACTACACATCATCACTGGTAAGCTCAGCCCCGTCCTGTCATTTAACCTGTATGACCATCCTTTTGGACATTCAGTTGCGACGTAGGCCTAAAAGAATGACTGTTTTCTAGGGACCATGCAAGAGGTAACGAAGATTTGTTGAAAGAAATCCCAGAACTGAGAGTATATGGTGGCGATGATCGCATCAAAGGGTTGACAGATAAAGTGACCAACTGCCAGGAGCTGAAGGTAGTATGTGACGCAAGATCTCTCCCACTGACAGTTTTAACAATTAAGATGCCACCTAGGAAGAATAATGCTAAGTGTGTGTTCATAAGTGAAAACTATACTAATGTTTTTCTTACAGTTTAACTCCATCAATGTGAGGTGCCTGTTTACACCCTGCCACACAGCTGGACACATGTGCTACTTCGTTTGGGAGGATGACTGCACAGACTCCCCAGCTGTTTTTACAGGTCAGCAACAGCCATATGAATTGTCCCTGTGTTATGATACAGCATATCTCTCTCCTCACATCTGGAATGCTGTTTGGATTGTCAGGAGATACACTCTTCATCGGAGGCTGTGGAAAGTTCTTTGAAGGAACTGCAGAACAGATGCATCACAACCTGACAGAAGTGTTGGGGACCTTACCTGAAGACACAGTAAGTCTCCAGTGACAGAGACCTCTGAGCAACACACGTCAAGAAGATAGTAGTGTGTAATTATAAGCATGGCTTTGTTGACCTGCTTGTATTTTGCAGAAGGTGTTCTGTGGTCATGAGTACACTAAGAGGAACCTCAAGTTTGCCTTAATGGTTGAACCGGAGAATGAGAAAGTGAAGGAGATGCTGAGCTGGGCAAAGGTGTGTGTGTGAGAGAGAGAAAATGTGTGTGTGTGTGTGAGTGAAAGAGAGGGAGCATCTGTCTGGTGTGTGTGTGTTTGATTGCGACTGTACATGCATGCTAGCAGGAAGAAATGTGCTTGATGTGTTTGTCTGCTGTTCATCTCAGAAGAAAAACAACTGTTGACAGTATGCCAGGTTCTTGGTACTGACCGTTTCTTTTTGTGATGAGGCCAGAGATGACGATGACAAACCAACAGTCCCTTCAACGCTACTGGAGGAATTCGAGTACAACCCTTTCCTCCGTCTCTCGTAAGTGTCTGTGTGAGTACTTACCTGACGTCAGGTCTCCTGACGGTAGTCATCTCGAGCAGTGGCTCCTGTAGGCTTGGGACTGTACACACCATTTGGCTATGCATCAAGAGGCTAGATCTCTATGCTTTTATAACTGAGCTTCAGCAATAGTGTTACTGAAACACCCCTGTCAATTAAGATTACCTGAATTTAAACTGCCAGTTCTTACCTTAGGATTCAACCCTGCAGGTGCCCCTGAGCTCGAGCGGTGTTTGATTAAACTACTCTCCGTTCCCCATCACAGGAATGAGGCCGTGCAGAAGTTCACTGGGAAGACAGATCCCATTGAGGTGCTGCGTGTGCTCCGCAAGGAGAAGGACAACTTCAAGAAGCCCAAAGACCGAGTACCGGCCCACGCCATGATGGCCCTGGAGTGGGGACTGCTGCAATCCTGACCCCCCACCTGCTGCCCTACACAGACGGAAAGGGACTTGCAAAGCTGCTTTGTGAGGCCACACACAAAGAACAGAACAGGTTGTGTCTCCATCCCCAGGGCTGAACCTGGGGGCATACCAGAGTATACGCATCACACCAAGGGTGGCCGTCTTATTATTTTAATGCTGCTTTATTCATCCTCTTTGAATTCTTTTCCCCTGATGGATGCATGACCCCAAAGTCACCCTGGCACTCAACTGAATAAGACAGACAGATGCTGCCTGTGTGCTCCAGTAACAGGGACGCTGGGCCAACTGTTTGTGTTGCACATGAACTTGGGAGTGAGGCCTATATGCCAAATCACTTGGTTAATTTTTAATTCTACAAATGTAACATTACCCAGAGAAAGATGTAATGTTACACATAAATTAAAGGACTTTTATCTTATTTATTGAGGATAAATATAAACACTTTATATGTTTAACAATTTCACATGTCAAGTGAAAAAACATGACTTACTTAGACTCACAGTGACAAACCGAAAATGTAAATCGTTATGTTGAGAGGATTTTAAAAAAAGGTGTCAAGAATCCGTAATATATTTAGTTCCTTCTGCAGATGCAGGACCTCAGTAACAGTTCAAAGGTTATGTCATTGTAATAGAACAAATGTTTAGTTTACGCTTCGCACAGAAAATTGATTATTATAGTCCAAGGTTCAAACAGTTGGTTGTCGGGGTGTCTGTTTATCCTGCAAATACAGTAAAGCACAGTTCACCTGCAGTGGCGTGCACTTTACAAACATCAGTTAAGGGTTGTATGAATCATGGAACATGGATGGATGTCACTACTTCATGTTCATGCTGTATTGAATGCTGTACTAACCAGACTTTTTTTGCTTCAGCTTTCTCCAATAAAGCCTAAATAAGAATACATTTGTAGACTTTTCCCTTTTTTTTCTAAAGCAAGGTAAAGTAACTCAGTCTGATATTAAAGGCAATTTTATTCATTAAAATATTCAATATTTTGGTAGTTCATTGAAGTCATGTTATAAATATGGCAGGAATGATTAGATACATGCTCGATTCATAGATTTTATGAACAATACTGTTGATTTGTGATATATATAAACATAAATACACAGTGTGCACTACAGATGATGGAACCAGCTATGGATAAAAGTGTTATGCTGTCAGTAATCGGTCCCGAAAAAATAATCTGGACATGTGTCACAGCCCACGTCACACAGTTCGACAAGAAAAGGCCACAATGCATTGTTACTGCCTTTTAGTGCAAGATAAACATATGTCAGCATGACACTTTATAACTTGACACTCTTCAAACAAACTGAAGATGCTATCGCTATCAGTGAAATCAATCAGCCTGAAACAGGGTGCCTTTCAGTGGCTTGCGTTATAGAAATAAACAATGCCCTACCCAACTGCTGTATTGTTGGGAGGGTCGATCACAAAAAGAAAGACCATTGCTTTGATCAGCTTAGAGAACGACAATGAGATGACCTGTGAAAAGCAAACACCCACCCACACTTCTTTTCCATCCCAGTATGTGTTTGCAGTGCTTGGCATTGACTTTGTTTGTGCGTTCTGAAGCTCAGCAGCTTGTGGAAGAACATCTGTCCTAAGGAAGTCGAGTGCCCACGTGTTGGGTTGGGATCTCTGTTCACCATTTGATGGTGAGGCCATTGGTGGCCTTCTCCACGGCGTGGTACTGGGTGTGCAGCAGCTGGTGTGCCCGCTTCTCCCCGACGCTCTGCAGCCAGGTGTGGTACAGCTGGGTCACGCGTGCGTCCTCCTCGGGTGCGGTGCTGCGCTCGGCCTGGTACAGCTCCTCCACCCGCTGCAGCAGCTCCTTGTTGGACTCCTCCTGCTGGGGCTTCAGCTGGCCTCCGCCGTTCAGGCAGCCTGGTGGGGTGGGGGAGGGGAGGAGAGGTGGGTCATGAGTCATGCAGTACAGCTGCGCATGGATATATTTGCAATACATACAAGAGTCTTTATTGTCAATAGCACAGTAAGCACAAAAAGTGGTTCCAACCTGAAACAAATGTTGAATTTTTCTTCTCGTTTCGCACAAAGATCATTTTTCTTTTTTTTTTTGTTACATCTGCAGTGTTATGCAAAAAGCAACAGACTGCGTCGAGACATACGTTTCTGCTTTGCATTTTTGCAAATATATTCAACAGAGGGCCATGTAGGTCACAAGTACCTCATTGTGCATGATTATAAAGAACTGTACAAACAGGAGAGGTAGGTGCAGTATCTATCTGATGGGTGTGGCTGTTGCCCTTGGAGGTGGGGTCGATCCGATAGGTATTAAGTTGAACCAGTTAGACTGGTGGGGAGGGGCAGGGCACGGCAGGGTTCATTCAAATGCCTGATAGCCCAGGAGCAGAGGCCATACACTACGGGCACATGGTAGGATCGGATTGGATTGGGATTGGATTGGGAGTTGCTACCCAACGGGTGGTCTGTCCCAAATCCCTGTGCACATGAGAGTTCGTGTTAGCGGATAATTGTCAGAGATCTGGAGGAGGTTGACAGAGCAGCATTTGCATGCATGTTGTGCATTCTCCTTTGTTTGGAAGTCCGTATGAAAGAACAAACAGCGTTTTTGGTTTCCTTTATACGACATGAACTGTGCCGTCGGCGTTTGATATTACAAGCAATTGAGGACAACGAGACTTGTTGAGAGCAGGTGATAGAAAGCCTCGACGTTCAGTATGGATGAAAATCAGGGACAGAAGCTTTTGGGATCGAGTGGTTTTACACGCGCAGTACGCGAATCCAAACCAATACCGTGCACAAGGCAGCACCAAGCGGATTAACATCGGCTTAAGCCAGGGGTTGCAATCGGATTCGCGAAACCAATCCCTATACGATCTTTAGCCTGTGCACATGAATTCGATACGATCCCAAACCATTTACAATCGGGTTCAACTCGTCCATGTGCACGCAGTGATAGAATCTACCCATCTCACCTGCTTTTGACCCCCTTAATGGGAGTGTAAAATACTCCACTGTGTCATCTAACACACAGCCTCAACTAGAAAGCACTCGGAGAGCGCAGACCTCTGCCAAGGCATGCCCTATCTCCCAATAATAAAGAATCCTTTAAAAAAATCTTGCAACCAGATGTTGCTCCCGATCATCACCAAAATTGAGTCTTTTTTTGATTGGCCCATTTCCAAACTTCCCACAAAATGTTATGCAAATCTGTTACATAACGTTACATAACATCTGTGTAAAGTTGATACCAAACAAACAAACCAAACAACAGCAGGAAAAATATAATCTCCTTGGCAGAGGAAATGAAGGTATTACATGCAGGTATAAATACATCAAAAATAACTACAGAGGGCAAGAATAAGAGGGAGTGAGAGAAAATAAATAAGATGGACTAGAAATGTGTGAATTATATCATTTCTAAAAAAAATGCTATCTTCCCTTAGCTAGTGAAGAGACAGATAATGAAATGCTTTACACACAGTATAAAGTAGGTAACATTATGCTTTATATATTACCTACCGGCTATTTATTTTTGCAGTGTGGTAGATTCATTGTTTTTGATTATTATTACCCTGTGTATGTCTTTGTAAACTGTAATTATACTTCTTCCTGAAATGTTTATCTTATATTTAACAATTTAGTTTAGTTTTGTTTATATTGTGGGTAGTTTTTAGTGCTATACATCTCTTTTGCGAAAAGCATCTGCGAAATCCTAAAACTTGCACCGTTGCTCAAGATGGAGCGTGTGCTCACCTGACGGACATGCCATGACCTCCACAAAATGATAAGGGGACTTGCCCCTTTTTAGCTTCTGCACAAGGTTCTGAATATTCCGGAAGCCGTAGGTGGCCGCGAAGCGCAGCAGGACTTCGCCGTCTTTCTCCAGGGTGACTTCTTGGAAGTCCTTGTTCCTGTCAAACAGGGAAGACGAGTAACGATTGTGCGTGTGTAGCCAAACTAAATAAATCTTATTATGTGCAACCACTTAATCATGGATAGTACACAAGGCTATGCCACATAAAGATCCAAATGTAAAAAGGATGAGTCATAAGACACTAAGCACTTTTTAATCACTCTTGACAACACCAATCAATATTCAAAAAAACCTCAGCGAAACCCCATTTTTACCTCTAACAGTCTTAATTCCATATACTAACTCTGCCCTACAAAGCCAAAAGGCAGTAACAACATATTTTGTCAAAACTGAGTTTAGACTGGAAATTGACTTCATAGCATCTCTTATGTGTTTTTACAAAATTCTGTGCTTCTTCCGAGTAAGAAAGTACATATAAGCACCACCACCATTATACCTACAACATGTTTGACTAGACAGTATGACAATTTTGAAGGCCTTTTTTCAGTTTCAGTGTTCACGTAGTCAGTGCACTTTGCCTTTGTAGGGCAGAACTGACAAACACCTTTTACTTCCTGACAAACACCTTTTACTTTGTTTTTTTGTTTTTTTTTTTCATTTCTATTTTTCAACTTTGGTATGAACGCAGGATAGACCACTTTGTGAGAATAACAGTTGATGGTCACTGTGCACCATTCTATTTAGGTTGTGCATGTCCTGATTAATATTTCTAGTTGTCATTTAACTACAATTAGGTATTCTGGACAAGTGAAAAGTTATAAGCATGCAGGGCTCACTTGAGAGTTTTGTAGGTGAGTTCCTTAACCTCCTCCCCAAAAAGCTCTTTGGCAGCATAAAGGAAAATATGGTGCAGATAACCACCTGAGCCACTGCCAGCATGGGTGAAAAACTCCTCTCCACACACATGGCTAAACCTAGAATCACACACACACAAACACACACACACACACTGTAATACTTTTATGTGGTTCTTGACATAGGGACATTATTACAGATCCAAACATGAATAGAGATATGTTACAGGATTAGACACAGACACACATACTCTTTAATAATTACATTTACTGGAACTCCCAGTTAGATGACATATGGAAGTGTCTTTAAAAATGTTATGTACATACATGGGGTCTACAGGTATGGCTTCAACATCACTCAAAGAGACACCCTCCTCCTCCAGCATCTTAAGAACCTCGCCTGCAAATGCCGGGACAACATATAAACCCACACACAAGAGAAATGCAGAAGGATCTAGACATGGGCGTTTTACTGCACCAGTGTCTTACCTGAAGTGATGACACAGTCCACCTCTCTGGTCTCAGCTTCCGTCAAATAGAAATCTGGTCTGGAGGCCTCAAGTTTCTTATCATAACAGGGCATCACGGCCACATGGTAGATTCTCTGAGCAGGCAGGCCCTGGAAAAAAAGTCACAAGTAAAATGGACTGAGACATTGAGAATCATGTGACACAAAGCCATGAACTTGCCAGGTAACCACCATCACCAGGCCAGGCCTGGCCTGCAAGATGACAGCTGGTCAGACATGATTCACACAGTTTATGCAGGAATCAAAGTTACCCTTCATTAATTCATAAATGTAATACCTGTGCAATACAATCTGAGGCCTTGGTTCCACTTCAAGCTATAATCGCTGACAATGTTTACACCTTTTTTTTTTTTTTTTTACTTTCAATTTCTACAAATCAATTTTAAGATGACAAATCCCATGAAAATCCTGACAAAGGGCTGTTAGACTAGGCCTTCGGTTAGACCTCACAGACCCACTGTGGTCTGTTCTGTGTACCCATTAAAATGGCCATGCAAATATCACAGGCAAATGACTTCTTCAGCAGCTACATATTTAAGGTGTAACCGATTGTGCATTCGGGGTAAATACCTGTTGCTCAGCAAAGTAGTTCTTCACCAGGGAGCCCATCATCTGCTGTGGGGAACGTGTAGTACTGATGTATGGAAGTATGAACTCACCATGAGTCTTTTCAGCATAGCAAATCCAACCTGTCCACACAAACATGCCCAAACCATACAAATGAGAATGAGTTGTATAAAAGAAACTAAAAAAGTGCTTTGAAAAGGAATTACTTATGTGTAATTAAAATTAAAAGGGACATTTTCTATGTACCACTAGCCTTTCATAATGATATTTTGTCAGACTTTGATTCAAATACTGTAAAAAAAAAAGTTTTGTTCAGGTTGGACACTGACCTATGGTTAGGGACGGCACAAATGCGTTACCTGGGCAGGCGGAGGCTAGCATGGGCAATGCCTTCTTGTCATCCTCCTTCCGCTGGAAGCGTTGGATAAACTCTCTTTGGCTCTCCAGCAAGCTGAAATTGCGACTAAAGCTAGTGTCAAACACGTAGTGAACGCCTAAAAAATCAAAACAAAGCAAAAATCAATCAGCTTTAAAAGGCTTAAAGTCTCAGTGAAAATGTCTGAAAAAAACTGTGAAAAAACTAGTTTGTAAGGGTACAATATTTGCAGTTTCTGCACATAGTCTGTCTACTGTTTAATATATTCCTGTATATATTTACTTCTTTTTTTTTTTTTACAATGCTCTTTACTTGGCACTTTCAACTTGCACCTTGGTGGCCTTGCTGTCTAAATTCATTGTACATGCAACTGCTCAGTGACAATACAACTGTTGAATCTTGAATAATGAATCTTAAAACAGCACTCAGGGAACACAAATGTCATCTTTAACAGTGAAAAGGCTACAGAATATACAAGCCCTCTAAACAGACATCAGAAGAGGAGGTATGTGACTGGGCAAGTAAGAAAAAGAATACAATTGGCAAAAGTAAACATATACTATTATAGGTAATAAATAAATAAATAAATAATAATAAAAGATCCACAGTAGAGGAAATGCAATGTTAGTGAAAGGGGGCTTTAGTGCTGGTTAAGTAGGCTACATCTCCAATTTACCACAACTCCAGTGCCATGCCATACCCTGTGGACGGCGCTTGAACAGAGATGAGTCAGTCTGTCTTAAGTCTTGTAGAATTCTGGGGTTTCCTGTATGAGGGTGACTTCATTCATTTCCCTTCATTAACCAGTATTGTTACCTCAGTCATTAGTATTAGTGGGTCTGTGTAACTGTTGTCGAGAGAGTGTCTGTGTGTGTGTGTGTACTGATGAGATAGAATGTTTGGCGCCACTCACAGCCTTTGTTTTGCTATATCTTGACTTAATGTTCCAACCCCAAGGTCGCATTGGGGTGGCTCAGTTTCAGCTAAATCGCCCCAAGTTACACGAACCATTATCTGCTCCAGTCACAGGTCAGCTGTAGTGTTCATGCACGACTCTTCATGCATGCACCTTGTGTCCTGTATAGGTGCCGTGTTTGACGCGCGGGTCGATACATGCTTGGTTAGGTCAATGGGGCAATCACCATTTGTGCCCTGAGGGCACCTCGCAATCCCAAAATGCATCACAGATGCAGTTTTAACATATGGCCATTGTACCAACAGGGTTGTGTCAACATGGAAGTTTCTAGAACAATTCCCCCACTGAATCTGAGCCTCACTTTTCTTCTATTTTCTATGTTTGCATATAGGTATAATTGACCTGGCTTTCAAATCGTTACTCTGAGACGGATCATCCCCCAGGAAACCAACGCCAGTTTTGCCTGACCATCGCCATCACCGACTGAAAGACTTTACCAAAAGACTCAAGACAGCTCACCTGGGTGCACTCAGACACTTTGCTCTCATCTTAGACTTAGTGTTCAGTCGTAGTTGATGTACTTATCATTTTGACTTCTTTAAGGCCCTTTTTAAGGCCCAAACCCCTTCTCTCCTGTCACTCATCCCCTCTATCCATTCCCTGAACTCACCCAAGCTTTTGAAGAAGGACGTGAGCCTCCTGCCAGCATCGCTACTGCTCAGGCCAAAGTGTGCGGCCAGTGAAGCTCTGGACTGGGGCGACACGGACACCACCACCACCTGCTGCTCACCGCCACTTCGCTGCTGCACATGACCATGCATATGTCACATTACAAACAATCAGCTGATTAAGCAAACACAATATCAATCAAGTTAATACAACTAGACTGATGGTTCATTTACAATTTGATATTACTGAAGAAATGCATGTCTCATATACCAACACATGAGACAGGAAAGGTGTTGTCAGGTAGAAAACAAAAAAATAGGCCTACACAGAGAATATAGCATTCACTGAACTATGAGCTCATTCAGGCTACCCTGCAAGGTGCACCTTGTTCTGGCGAAGCACTTTGTACAACTCCTCGTGGCTCTGTTGTGTGATTAGAACACTCTCGGCAGAAGTAATGCATCCACTGCATGCTAAGCAGTCGTTCAGGGTGATCTTGGCCTTCTCCAACTTCTGTTTCCTGCCATCCTTGAAGTAGGAACAAATATTCAGGTTTTTATTCAGTCCTGTCCCTAGCTCTGGCTTACGTTCTTTGAGTGTACGTGTCTGGGTAGGCACATGACTGAGTAACTTGAATGCAGATTATTTTGAAAACAACATGCCTAACGTTCAATCACTCAAAACTCAAAAAGCTCAACCTTAACTTACCTGATTAACTTGGAAATAATTTCCATCATCTTCTATTTGAATTTTGGCCAATGACCGACCGTGTTTTTTCTCTACTTTAATAGGCTTCACACATTCCTAAACAACAAGAATAATTCACAAGAATTACACAAGCACTTGTAGCATTATGTCAACAACTTAGCGGTAGCTCACTACCAAGCAAACTCCTCGCTACACATCTTGAACGTTGTGTTGTCAACGTTAGACGAGAAAACACTTGAAGATAAGAGAAACCTGCAGATGTCATTGACTGTATAATAACAAGCTGTCTAGCGGGTTCTAACATACTATGATGAGTGGCAAACGTTAGCTCAACAAAGCATGATCTATCTAATAAACAACATACGCTTTACGTTTTAATGCATAGTCGAATGGGACTTAGTTTCACACAACGGCGAACAACTAAATAGTTTTCGTTTTCAGCGTACCTGTGATGGAGTAATGAAATCATCTAAATCTGTCAACTGCAACACACCGCTAAAATGTGACGCCATGTTTACTCAGTGTGCCGTAAAACTTTGCTTCCAATGGCGGCGAGCACTGTCGCAAGATGTCGCTAAACTGTCAGCGCGCCTAGGTTTCACTATGGTTTCACCACGGGGTTCACTTGTCCGTCACTTCTCAGCACACTAAAAATGGCAATGATCACTTTCGATGTTATAAATACATTCATCAAGGCACATTAGAAAAAAATATTTTTAACACGTATAAACATCCTGTATTGTAGCCTAGGCTCACTTCCACAAAGCCCAACCAGCATTGTATGTGTGTGTGTGTGCGTGTGTGCATGTGTGTATGTCTGTGTGTAAACACAAGTCAGCGACTTCCCAACACCCTGCCACCGCCCACAATGCATAACATGCTGGCACCTCAACGTCATTAGCCTACAGGTGCTACTCTAAATAGTAGACGGAAGTGTAATTCTGAGGAGTTAGTGCCGCCAAACTGTTTTGGAAATTATATTGCTTCATTACCCGGCGTAAAACTCCTATTCCAACGTCCACCTGCTGGATGGCCGACCATCGACCATTGAAACGCTGACTGCGTTAAGACAACTTTATCGACTAATCGAAAGACACCGTCTGACAAGCTGTAGCCTATGTTGTTGCTCACATAATTTGCCAAGTGCTCCGAGGGTATCTTCACAAGGTCAAGGTATGAAATGCACTGACTGTTTGCATAGTGCACTTTTCTGATAATTATCATATAGTTACATTGTAATTAATAATTAGCCCAGATACCGACCATAGTCGACTACATGTCGGCGTAGACTGCAATGCCTTTCAGAAAAATGGAAGGTCTTGGATGAGTTTATTATTTTACGTGACGACATGAATCACACATTATTTTATGGATCATGTTTTAGGTCATTTGATTGATCTGATTTTGTTTCAGGTGTAATAATGCTGAACCAAAAATCACTGAGGGTGATTGTGATTTGTTTCTTTGTTTGGCTCACACTGCGGTATCTTCTTAGTGGGAGGTAAGTTGGCTTCATCTCAGTAGATGCATGAGTATGTTCTAACCGAAATGTAGGCTTCTTTCACTGCTATCCTCAGCACTGTGACATTTTTAGAGTTAGGGGAAATCAATAAGCTTAATGTTGAGGACGAAAATATTTTTTTCAGATATCTAATATTTTGTCTGCTCTCCTAAGAGTGAAAAATGACAGTTAATTGCACAATTGTCACAAACATGAGTTATCTTGTGCGAGTTATACTGAAGTATCCTGCAGCATACTGTTTATTTGCTCATTTGATCTCATCTTCCTTTGTCTAATTTTAACAACCAATGAATATTCTGATGTGTTTTTTTTTTTACCTTGGGACCTTTACTTTGTTAAGAAGGTAATTGTTTTGCATTATTGTTGCCTCGATATATATATTTTTTCTAGTAACAGACCAGATCTTGTTGAAAAGTCAGTGGAAATACCAGGACAGTTCTGGAGTAACGACAAGTTGGATGTGTATGAGAAAAAGGATGACAATGCAGTAGAACCAGAAGTTCCACATGGAGACAATGAGGTAAAAGTGCCACAGGCCAATGACAAGGCTGTGGTAGAGGACTTGCCAAAAGCTGAACAGGAGATGGTGCAGAAGGAGAGCAAGCATCTACAGCGCATAGTGCATTTAGATCTGAAAGGCGCTGCACCAAAAGTGAAATACCTGGAACAGGTAGGTGACTTCAAAAGAGTGAACATATATTCTTTCTCACCGTGCCCTTTTTGCGTGAGAAAAGGACATAAAAATATGAAATTGTCACTTATTGTTTTTTTTTTTCATGCTGTGATACCACCCCTAGATCTTCCCTCTGTTCTCCTCTCTTGGAGCAACTGGAGTTCTGATGGAGTATGAAGATATGTTCCCATATGATGGGGACCTTAGTCTTCTCAGATCCTCCTTTGCTTACAGGTCAGGTGCTGTGTAAACAGGACTATTTTTTGCTAGATCAGTTTAATAGTAAGCACCATTGATGACTAACTCATCAATCAACTTCTCTGTTTGTTTTTAACAGTGTGGATGATATTGCGGAAATAAAAAGACTGGCGAAGATTAGTAACCTTGAGGTTATACCACTGGTTCAAACATTTGGGCACCTTGAGGTACACCACTCTCTAATGATTAAGATTATGTTTAAGACCTGGGCAAGGAATTTGCCCCAGTGTTCAAATATGCTCATTTGAGCTGTCTGTTCAGATATATGAATACCTTTTCACAAACACAAAAGACAAAAAGTGCTTTATAAACCCTCTTAATTCTCTTGACAGTTTGTTCTGAAGCATGAAAAATATGTGAGTCTGAGGGAGGTGGCAGAGTTCCCCAACAGCCTGAATCCCCGTATTCCTGAGTCTTTGGTCCTGCTGAAGGAAATGCTAACACAGGTCATGAAGCTGCATCCAGAGGCCCAGCACTTCCACATTGGAAGTGATGAGGTTAGCCAAGACTTGCATTACAACTTACAGAGCAACAGGCTGCCAGAGTTTATACCGCCATTTGCATTGGCTGACAGATACACAGGAGAGCAACAACTGTCTGCCTGGCCCTATCCAGTGAATCAATGTTAAGTCAGCATGTGGTCCTTTATTATTGGATAGTAATTATAATATAATGATAATAATAATAATAATCTGCATTTGTATAGCACATTTAATACAAAGGATGTAGCTCAGTGTGCTTCACAGTTTCACAAAGGAACACAGGACAGAAATACACATGGCAGGCTTTGTTATAGTCCAGTAATGCCAGAAAAACCAGTAGGGGGGCTGTGGAGAGCTCCATTAGTGTGCCCCATAGTGCCGGAGAGCTTGTTTGCCAGGCTGGTGGAAAGTCTCTGAGCGTTGAGGAAGGGGAGTCCCTCTGTCGGGGTTGGTAGGGGGAGGTTGACAGTTAAGTGTAGGTGAGTTTGAACATATAAGTCTTCAGTTGCCGTTTAAAGGTGTCAACGGATTCTGCCTCTCTGATGTGTTGGGGTAAGGCATTCCATCTCTTTGGAGCGTAGTATGAGAGGGCTGCTTCTCCAGTCCTCTTGGGTGGTGCCTCTGGCATGCAGGAATATGAAAGGACAGTGTTAAATTAATGGTATTGTGTGCGTAATTAAAGACTTGAAGGCATTCATCAGACAGATAATTATGCCAGCGTTCCTGCTGCTGCTGACGATGTTATAGTTATTATTATTATTATTATTATTATTATTATTATTATTATTATTATTATTATTATTATTATTAATAATAATAATAATAATAATAATAATAATAATAATAATAATAATAATAATAGTTATTATTAATAATAATAGCAAAAATAGTAGTATTATTCAGAACAGGTCAGTGATATAGTCCGATTGTATCAGGCCAAGAATGGCCTCCTGTGGTGTACAGGGCATCCTAGCACTTATTTCAACAAAATGATAAATTATCTGCAGCAGCTAAATTTCTTTGAATTAGTTTTAAAAGGTCTTTCTAATAAGTCTGTGTTGCAAGGTCACTCGCTGTGGCATCTACATCTAAGCCTTGTATTTTCCGTCCCTCTTACTTTGCAGGTGTTTGGTCTGGGAATGAGCAAGGACTCCAAGATATTGCCCAGGAGCAGTGACGAGGAAATTGGGAAACTGTATCTCAGTCATGTCACTGCTGTGGCCAAGTTCATGACTGAGACATGGCCCGGTGTAAAGCTGCTCATGTGGGACGACATGCTGAGGAAGATCAGTGTTGATACGCTGAAAGGTACAGACTTCATCATATCAGATTGGTACTCACACTGATGGGCAGCTGGTGTCTGGGTACCTTCTCCATTAATCTTTTTGTTACATTCCTCAGAATCTGGTTTGCCAACACTTGCAGATCCAGTGGTTTGGAAATATCTGCCAGAGCTGGATATCACAGCGATAAGTATGTGTCTTCTTTAATTTTATTAATTAGTTTAAGGGTTTTTATTACCAAGGGTGTAACGGCACATTTAAGTGCTAATTTCATTCTTCTGTGAGAGGGATGCTTGTTGAATACCAAGACTACCATACAAGAACCTCCACAGATGAGTCATCTTCATCCCACAGTGATAATCTGACAATGACAATGATTGTTTTCTCTTTTATTTAGATAGCTGGATATCTAAGTATCAGGAAGCAGGGTTCAGAGATTTATGGTTTGCAAGTGCATTTAAAGGAGCAACAGGCAGTGACCAAATGTGGACCGAGATTGGACACCACCTACATAACCACTTGTCCTGGCTGAAGGTTATGACCTCCTTGTACAAATACCCCCAGATAACTCTACAAGGCATTATACTTACTGGGTGGCAAAGGTAAGAAAAATATAATTGTATTTGCAAAGTTGTAAGGTGTACAACAACACTACAGTATTGTAAATATTGTTGTTGCCTTTAGAGAAGCCTTTAGAGATTAACTTATGAATTTCAAATTTCTGCATTAAGGATAATGTTCAGAAGTGTAGAGGCTAGGTATTCTTTTTCCATGATTATTTATTCTCTGACGAGCAACTTGAACCTCTGTACTTTGAATGTAACAACTGAATGGTCTCTGTCTTTGTGAGTCTTTTAACTGTCCTGTGTGATCCATCAGTCTAATCAGAGTGAAATACAGTCTGATTGTTCACTAATGCTTTGATAAAGTGCATTCTGAGTTAGCAACCTTACATGTTTTTCAGGTATGAACACTTCACTGTCCTGTGTGAGCTGCTCCCAGTAGGCATTCCTTCCCTAGCGGTGTGTCTCCAGACACTAAAGCATGGTAGGCGTCACAAAGAGGGTTGAGAGGGAGAATCAAGATGGAATTCAGAATAAAAGTGAAATATTCATTAGTGTGTACAGCATCATTATTCTATCTATTATTGTTAGTAAAATATTCAATTTGTGTGTGTGTGTGTGTGTGTGTGTGTGTGTGTGTGTGTGTGTGTGTGTGTGTGTGTGTGTGTGTGTGTGTGTGTGTTCAGGTTCTTTTAATGAGGAGGCACGAGCAGAGGTTGATCATATCTTGGGCTGTGAACTAAGAATGGACAAAGAACTATGGTATGCTTAAACAGTAGCATGTGGCAAACAACAAAACAACTCTAGAGGGTGTCCTTATCTGTTGATGAAACTTTGGCTGGAGGTCCAATAATCAACCATTATCTTACAGTTATGGCACCGGTGCCTTTGCTGGAGCTGAGCTTTACCATCTGGTGCACCGTGTCCACACAAACTTCAAATTGTCTATAGAAGACCTCATGCAGAATCCGTATGTTTTTTTTTTCATGTGCTTTAAAGGCTTACATTTGCTTTGCAGGGAAAAAAATGGTTTGTTTGTAGTTTATTTACATTTTGCAGTAAGTGTTTGTTTTTACTTCAGTGTAACCCATTGTTTTCCAACCTGTGATAGACACCTGAGGGGGGCTTTTAGTCGCTACCACAGGAAGTACAACTTTGCAAATCCACGAAATGTAGGCTTCTTCCAACATAAACTAACAAGGTAAGTAATAACAATACATGCAAGGTACGGTAAGGTCATCTTTAATATCCCTAGGTACAAATCCCTTTCTATGTGTTGCACAGCCAGCAGTATAACACAGATTTGGACAAAACATAACAAACACAGTATATTAGAAGATTATTAGGCATCATGCTTGTTGTGTGATTGTTGCTCAGTTTTTCCCCAAATGCCTTGAGACAGGCACATGATTTTGTTTTGTATCCACAGAACTATGAGTGAATGGGATACAGTGATAGAGAAACTCCGCTCTGAAATGGAGGCCATCTATTTCCCTGACACCGTGGAGGAGTGGATGGAGGAGAACGTGAACCACCACATGGACCAACTCCGGACAATGCTGCAAGATGTCCAACGCATCACCGAACGCCGTGGCCTTGCAAAGTCACTAAAAGCTCGATGAGGAGTACGAGCATTTCATCTTAAGTGTTGAAAATGAGTTGTTGTATACAGGCACTTTAGTGAGGCAGCTGACAGCCAAGTCATTCACTTTGTGACCGCAGCACCAGCCTTGCAAAAACACTTGTCCAGGGTTAGTTCATGTAAAAGTAACACTTAGAAAAAAAGACGTGATGGTAATATGAGATACAGCACATTGTGGTGTTATGTCTCTATACTACCTTGAATTTTTTGTTTACATTGTGTGGTGAGTCATGTAGCTAATACATGGAAATTAACTGAATGTATTTAAAGGTTTGTATGATCCCTTAATAGAGTGTAGTAAGAAATGTACATTTAGTGATTATTTGTCAACTGTACAGAGTATACTGTTAATACGCTTTATGGGGCAGGATTTTAAGGAATACCAGTGGAAAATGAATGAGGTGGTTGGTTTTATTAGTCCTGATAAGGTTGGGTTGGGTGTTGGATAAGGTTGTGGTGTTGATTAATGTTGTCCAGGTTTTTTTTTTTTTACTCTGGGGAAGTGGTTGAGGCGGAGTCTTTGTAAATATTGCTGTAAATAATAAACACAAAACCCAGCTTATTGCAGACAAAATACTACACCAATAAAACAAGGTGGCTAAATGTAAAGTAGAAATAATATTGATTAAAAAAAACTTTTTTTAAGGTCAATTGCACAATGTTTGCACAGCGTTGCAACATTTTGACATGTGATTGGGATTGATAAATAAACATGATTTGAGTCATTTTTGTTGAACTTGTTTCATTCTTGTTATTAGCAGGTCACATCTTGAGTTAACATTAAACCTTGTGAGGTCACAGTAACCAATAGGTTTTCATTATTTTTGGGTGGGTCAAATGATCATTTTCTTTATATTAGTTTGAAATATCACTTTCTAAATGCCAAGGTTGCTCTATCTTATGACGTTGACCTCTACATTCTGATCGGCTCATCTTTGAGTCTCCATGAGAAGTTGTTGGCTTCTGAAGCATGTGCTATTGAGATAGAAATACCTTACCCTATGATATGTCTACTATGCTCAGTTAAAATCAACCGTCTGATTGGGACAAATAGGTGTGATATTTATGCATGATGATATGATAAGATGCTTTTTTTTAAGTACATACAGAGAATAGATTCAGAAATATCTGTCTAAACATCCTCTATCTCAAGTCAATAAGTGCTTTCACATACATTATTAGTATTGTTATTATTATTCTTATTATCAAATGACATTTATCTTTTTTTTAATGTTTTACATTTTCATGGAGTTGGCTGGCCATCTACTGGCTGGTGTCTTTTGCTGGACTTGCTTTTTTAGTTGTTATGACTACGAGGTCGTAAATCCGCCATGTTTTCATTGCTCTAGCGTTGCGACAGAGACGGAGAACTCGAACGACATGAAACTCGAAAATAATAATACGGCAGAAACAGCGAACGGGCAAACGGATCACGGCAACATCATCACTATTGAAACGACGCTAGGAGACGAGGGTACTTGAAGATCTTTTCCCTCAATTTTGTGTTACTTGGCATGAAACCGACCTCAACACTTCGTTTACATCATGGGCCTTGATTCTGAAACCTGCGGCAGGCTAAAATTGTTGCTAGCTTGCTAACCTAGCTTACAACATTGAGCGGGTTAGCATAGCGCTAGGAGCTTGTGTGCAAAACATTAGGTAGCCACGTCGACTGTCGCAATGTTTTCTTCTTTTGTCCTAACTGATTACCTCAATCTGGGACCATACATTTAGTTTACCGTTAATTATAAAGCCCTGCAATTGTGCCTTAAATTCCCAAAGGTCTCTGATTGGATAATGTTGGGGAAATCTTCCTGAGAAATTATTATTAGCTGTTATTGCTAACTCAACTGAACATAGTTAGCTAGGACAGCTGCTTAACACTGCTGGTTAAGAAAGGTGGCTGATCAGGCCTTTAGACAAACTGTACACATGTGTGGGCTAAACGTTTATTCTGATTGTCATACCAGACGTTCCCCGGAGCTAACATCTAACATGAATATTTTTAACTCGTGATTAAGCTCATGCTCACGTGTCCTATTTAGTCAACAAATTAACCTGCTCCACGGTCCTGATGTCACTGTATGAACATGCTGCAAAACATTGGCATGCTCAGCTATTAACAAGCGTTCTGAGTATTCGTAGTCATGTGCATAGTCTCTATCTATTCCCAATTTCTAAATTCCAGATGAAGATGTGCACAAATGTGGACGTTGCCAAGAGGAATTTTCCTTACTGGAGGCCTTCATACAGCACAAGCTGCGTCGAAGCTGTCAGCGTTCACAAGAACCCCCTCAAAAAGAGACTCAGGTAATGGCAGGGGGTGCTAAGTTGCCTTTTATGTCAGGTCCAGTAAAGATGGACTTACAAGTCCAGTCCTAAATCAGTGGCTCTTAGAATGTTCATAAAACAATGCTGGTGCTTGACATTGCAGAATACTGCTGGTGATGACGGACATTCTTCTACCTCGCTAAAAGCAGTGGAGAGTAGTGACCTGTCGTCAGTCGAGCCAGACAGACCTGAAGATCCTGGTATGTTATTCAAAGAGGTATTTTGTTTCATGCTTGATCCTCTTGATCCAAAATAAATAGTATTCCAGTTCTACATCTTTTTGACAAACTCTCACCCAAACATATTAAGAAAGACTATTTGAAGTATTGAAGTGCTTCTTCAGGCAAGTACATCACCGCAACTCATATGTAAAATATTAAAATATTTATTTAGATGAAGGCGTTGCTGCTGCCTCCCTACAAGCAGCATCTCAGGATGAGGAGTTTAGCAAACAAGATACCCAGGTCTCTGAAGTCCCAGATAACTCCAAGCTCGTGTTGAGGGTTAATGAGGAGGGGCGCTTCATCTGCCAGCTCTGTGAGAAAACCTTTAAGACGGTGAGCCACCTTCTAGAGTACAGTGCCATTTATGCTGTACTCCCTCAGGTCTTTAGGGAGTTTAATGTCTAAAAACATGTTTACCCATGAAGTAAGATAAGTAACAAAAGGACACTTTATTGCAGTCAGCTAAACAGTGCAAGTCTTTCTCCTTGTTGCAGCCCAACATCCTGAGGACACACATGTCGACCCATAGCGAGAAGAAGGACTTTCGCTGCGAGCTGTGTGACACTGCCTTCAGAACCAAGGGATCACTGATTCGTCACAATCGTCGGCACACAGGTGGGACCTGTCACCAGGTGGTGCCTGAGGTGTTCTCTGCGCCTATTGCCTCGTGTCAGGCTCAATTCTAACTCTTTGTCCATTTTATCTTCCAGATGAGCGGCCCTACCGGTGTAACCTCTGCGGCCTCTCCTTCAGAGAGTCGGGGGCTCTGACTCGACACTTGAAATCCATCACTCCGTGCACAGAGAAGATTCGCTTCAGCCAGTGCAAGGAGATCCTTGTTGGCAAAGACGGTGTACGGAAAGGTGCAGAAAACCTCATGAAACATAACTGTTACCCATTAAAAACCTTCAACAACATGTCTCAAATGGACTTAGTTTTAAAAGTGACTTGGCTTTTAAGCTTTGCCATATTATGATGCTTTGTAATATAGGCATGCCTAGCAAGCATGTAATGAGTGTAATGCTGTGTCCAGTTTAGAGGTGTTTTTATTTCTTGTAACAGTATTCTGTCTGTTGGTAGAAACAGGGGCTGAGCGGTCCCCCTCCGTCCTGCCACAACAGGAGGAGCAGCCGGTGCCTGCGGTCAGTGTGGAGGAGGCCCAGGGGCTCATCCATATTCAGGTGGTGCAGGACGCAGAGCACACTCAGCAGGTACATGTTCTCTCTCTGATCTCTGATAGTGTGTGAAGTACTACTTCTTTCCCCGAGACACCCTGCTCTCCAGTTGGTGGTGCCTATCGAAAAGTTTCAGGCTTAAGGAAGATGGATCGCACTCGATCTTCTTTCCTTTTAACAGTTTTACTTTTTATTTTGTACTTACTTGCAGCGTGTGAAGCAGCACAGAGAGTTTTGATTCTTAGTGAAAAGAAAGAAGCCGATGTGGATGTTTAGATATTCCCTTAGAAGTGCCAGCTCAGGAAGTTTCTTGGAGTCTATGTGAGTTATGAAACAAGGGGTGAGAGGTTTGTGTTGTATCATGCTCAGAGATTTTGGACACATCCCAATCATTACCCATAACTCAACACTAAATGATTCAATTAAAAGTAGACAATTGGAATGTACAGAGTACAAAAACTGTAATTGGTTGCGCTTCTTTGACAGGACGCTGAACAGCCCAAGCCTGAGGCCATTGAAGAAAGCAACAATTTGATATGCCAGGCAATAGTCAACTCTGGCATCGCCCTGGAGGAAGATGCAGGTGCAGAGATGGAAGTGAAGACAGGGCCGGAGCCCGGAGTGAACATATTGGCTGGGTTGGCCCTGCAGAGCCCTGAGGCTGACAGTCACCAAGTCACCGACATCCAGCTGTCAGAGGAGTGTGTGAAAATGGAAGACGAGACTGTGCTTAGCTCAGGGGTAAGACAAATCAGTCAGCTGCTTTGAGCAATCGCACATTAGTGGTTTTGATGTGGTTTAAAGTGCAGCCTCACCCTAAAGTGTTTTTAATGAGCTTTGAAATAAATGTTTTACCTAAATACAGCAATGCAGGTGGCAAAATGCTTTTACCAGAATAATGTGTACAGAGGTTGAAGTTGTGGCATTAGGCAGGTTTGCCATAAATTGAAGTTTGCAGCTTCTTGTTGCAGGAAAATGTGTTGAAGAGCAGATCTTGAAAAGGAAATATTTAGAAAATAAAGAAATAATTACATTTCTTTCTTGGAAATAGAAAACTGTTCATCCCCTTGTCATACAAAGAATGGAGGTCTTCTAATATTAGTGTCTGTTCAATAATGACCTTGAGAAGTGCATTTTTTTGCAATGATGACGTACATAGTCTGTACATAGTAGTAGTCTGTGTCTTGGTTGCATTTGCTGGTTTGTGGGTAGAGTGTAGCCTAGAGATTATATCTTTCTCATACATTTTTTCCCTCTACAGGAGATCTCTGATAAGGAGGAGTCTGCAAAGCCTGCAAAGGTCCACAAATGTCCTCACTGCAATCGAGTCTTTAAAGCTTTGAATTACCTCCGCTTCCATGTCAAAGGTCACCTAGGTGAGGATCTGACTCCATCCTTGGCTCACAACACGTAGTTCTACAATGTTTTTTTTCACTCAAAAACTGTAGTAGACATTGCACTCTGTCTAGAACTGCTTAGGAAACAACAGAAAAAACCAAGCTGCAGCAACACACTGGGATGTAGACATAGTAGTAATTATAAAAGAACTTTAATGTAAAGCTCTGGTGCGCGACTTTCACTTGATGTTTCAAAGAGAGCACGGTCCTTGGTAACTCAGCAGGTGTTTGAGATACTAGACAGACATAAATAGGGCGTTAAAAGAAGCATGTCACCAGGCCTCCACTCCCCTGCAGGCTACAAGCCCTTCAAGTGCATGGTGTGCCAGAAGGAGTTCCTGACGGGCTACCTGCTGAAGAAGCACATGGAGGTGCACCTGAGCGAGCGGCGCTACAAGTGCGGGGAGTGCGGCAAGCTCTACAAGACCATCGGCCACGTGCGCGAGCACATGCGCGCCCACTCCGACGAGCGGCCCTACCACTGCAACCGCTGCGTCAAGTCCTACAAGACCAAGGTTTGAAACGCTCCCCTTTTGCCACACACACACACACACACACTCGCTCACTCGCTCTCTCTCTCGCTCTCTCTCGCTCTCTCTCGCTCTCTCTCTCGCTCTCTCCCTCTCTCTCTCTCCCTCTCTCTCTCCCTCCCTCACTCTCTCTCTCTCTCTCTCTCTCTCTCTCACACACACACTCACACACACACACTCACACACACACACACACTGTAGAGTTGTGAACCTTCCTTGTGAATCATGACAAAGCAGACATGTTTGCCTCTGATGCACCTGTGCTTAAGTGTGTGCTGTTGTGCTGGATTAGAATGTGATAATGGCCACCCAGTTTTGCGATTATGAAACATTTCAGGTTGTCGTTAGCAAAAAAGGGTGAAGTACTTACTGGATAGTATGTACTTCACTAGGTCAGGCATGTGGTTGACTCGTCATATCATTCAATATCTGCGCTTTCAACGAAGTTTATACCTTCAGAATGCATTGACGTTTGCTCCCTCTTTTTTCCCCACCCCACCCCATCCCAGAATGCCTTGCAAGTTCACCAGAGGACACATGGGCAGGAGAAGCCGTACGTGTGCCCCCACTGCTCCCGGGGCTTCCGAGAGAAGGGCTCGCTGGTGCGCCACATCCGCCACCACACGGGCGAGAAGCCCTTCAAGTGCCCCAAGTGTGGCCGAGGCTTCGCTGAGCATGGCACCCTCAACCGCCACCTCCGCTCCAAAGGTAGGCAAGAAATGCAGCGTTGGTTAGGGCCAGCTGTGGCCTAGTGGTTAGGGAGTTGGTCTTGCAATCGGAAGGTTGCCGGTTCGAATCCCGCCCTACCCATGGTTGAGATGCCCTTGAGCAAGGCACACTGTTCCAGGGACTGCAACTAAAACCCTGTAAATATTTATAAGTCGGTCTGGATAAGAGCGTCAGCTAAGTGTAATATAATGTTTATCCAAAGCGACTTACAAAAGGAGGACATAGTAAGCTAACAGAGGTGTAGAGGAACACACAGTAAATTGACTACACACATACACACAAGGGGAGATACATGTGCCTTAGGTAAGTATCCCAGAGCAGGGACACTTCAGACACACCCACCCCCTGCACACTCATACAAGCACGAGGCACCTAGGTAAAGAGTTGGTTGGTAAAGATTAGTTTTTGTTAGGTTCATGTCTGCTACTGTTCTGGTCTGGTCTGGACATGACTGCCATTTCAAACCTCATACTACCTCAAAAAACTTGAAACCCTGCTGTATTAGTGTAGCCTGGTAAATCCGCCCCTCGTACTTCATTTCATTTCGTGCAGAGGGTCTGCAACAGAGACCGTCAGAAACGATTTGCTGGAGGTGTGGACTCTGCTGAAGTTTTAAAACTTCAGTGCCTCTGCCTTTACCCAATCGCTAACGCCTGGTCGTCACGTATGCAATTAGCCTACCTACGCACTACAATTCAAATGTAGCACACAAGGTCAACGTCACAGCTAACGAACACACCCTCTGTTCGCTGATTGGATCGTACTTTCTGCGACTTGTCAAATGCTCCTCAAGAGATTCCGGTCCAGACCCTCTCCACGAAATAAAATGAAGTACGAGGGGTGGGTTTACCAAGCTAGTATTAGTGTAGAAGAGGTTGATTTTGAAACTTGGTGTATATACAAAACTTTGGTGTTTTGCAGAGAACTGCTGTTTCTAGCTCAGTGTGTGTGTAATTACCTATTTAGTTTTTACTTCTTATTTACTTCCCACAGTACAGATTTAAATAAATGCACTGCACCCAAATTGAAATTGCACAACATACTAAATCGGTTTTGGTTATCTGTGTTTTTTTGTGTATGTGTGTGTGCGCTAGGCGGCTGTCACGCTGGCCAGAGGGAGTCAGAGCAAGCCATTGCAGTGGTAAGCGATGACCAGCAGGGGACAGCAGAGAGTGTGGCTGCGATCATCACTGAGGACCCCCATGCAGTGCTGGTGGAGTTCTCCTCCGTGGTGGCTGACACACAGGAGTACATCATCGGGGTGAGGGTTCAGGGTTCTCTGTTCTTTCGTGTCGATGGTTGTTCGGGGTGGGAGGTTGTGTTGCGTCTGCTATGTTTTCCCTGAACGCTGTTTCTCCACCCATACCTGCAGGCAGCTGCAGAGGAGTCTGTGCAGACGGAGGAGATGGCCCTGCTGCAGGACAGTCAGAGTCAGGTCAGTTCCCTTCTGGACTCATTTCCCTTTGCATTCAGCAGAAACAAGTGCACCCCCTTCAAACACTTTATACCCTATGAAAGCAGTGGTTTTGATTTCCCTGGCATGAAAAAGAGACATGCCTTTTTAATGCCTCAGAAGAGGTGATGAAAAGAAAAAAGGGATTTTTTTTTAAAGATTATACTATTAAGGCTGCATATACTACAAGATTAGTCTTTTGGCAAACACAAAACCGTGAGCCTGCAACTTTTAATGACTCACTTGTTTTTTGTCACTCGTCTCACTTGTTTTCACTCAGTGTGGCATGTTTTAAAAACAGGTGACCACATGTAGGCTAATTGCTTTTGTAATGTGGTGCAGTAGTTTAGCAGTAGCAGAGTCTTTAAAAGTTGCTTTTGATAAAAACATTAATAACACTAATTATCTGACTTGGGTCTCACGAGTTTATGCAGATCTGTTAGTTAATAATATAGAAGAAATACTAATTGATTTTTTTCTATGTGAAACAATGATCAAAGGCACATAAGTCTTAAAAGTTTATATTTGCTGCTGAAATTCTCAGCTTAAGTTTCAGTGTATTATATTACCGTAATAGTTTTTTTCTCTTCATTCTACAAGAGTATTTGCATAATTCGAGCATGCATTTGTCCATTTTTTGAACACTGGTGGCGGTTGCATTTTGTGGTGTATTCTATGTTCAGTATTTTATGTGACAGTCTATTTGGGGTGAGATGGGGTTTGGTGAGGAGGGTTATCATGATAACTTTTACATAGACATCTTTATTATTTTATTTGCTAATATTTATGCACATTTTCCTGTATTTTATGTTGTTAATACATGACAACTACCTGACCAGGGACTACAGGTAAACCTGGTAGAAAACATCTCTCCGTCAGGTTAACGTCTTTGTACACTGTCCTGGCAAAGTAAATAAAGTCAAAGTCAAATTGTTGTGAACAAATGCTGTGCACAAGTGTTGTGAATTGTGATAAGTCATTACTTTTAATTCCCGCCATCTTAGCCATGCTCTGGTCTTACGTGCTCTGTTCCTGTTCCAGATGGGGACCCAGATCATGAAGGTGGTGCAGCAGATCGTGAGCCAGTCGCAGCAGCAGGGGGGCGGCGGGCGCCACATCATCGTGCGTAACGTGGCCGCCGGCGAGGACGGGGGAACCGCCACCGCCACCATCTCCGACACGGGCGACACCATCACCATCGCCACGCCCGAGAGCCTGACGGAGCAGGTGGCCCTGACGCTGGCCTCCGCCATCGGGGACGGCACCATCCTCACCGAGGCCGCCCCGGAGACCACGCTCACCATGGTGACGGCCGGCGAGGCCCAGGAAGTGGAGGTGATGGAGCAGGAGCAGTTTGTCATCGCCACCATCCCTGAAGAGATGGAGGTCCAGACCGTGGTGGTCTGAGAGAGACGGACACAAACCAGACGTTTACTCGTGACTTGCGGCCCTGAATGCCCCTGTGTCTGTGGAGCGCGCTGCAGGGTGTGTATTAGAGGGAGATGCTAATGCTGGACAGGATTATGAGCAGAGCGATGCCGTACACAAACAAACGAGAGACTAAATGGCAAACAAGAATGAGTCAGTGAGTGAGTGAGTGAGTGTTCATGATACTTTGCCTTCTACTGCCTGAAGAACAGTTGTTTTTGTGTTTGGTTTCCTAAGAAGCTTTTCACAGTTTACTTTTACCCTAATAGTTCATGATTTAAAATAGGAATGACAGATGCAGCTTTATATTTAGCTATTTCTTTCTTCATGAATTCACAGAACTCTGTTGTGCTCATTTGGTTTACGATAATCTGCTATCCAATCCACCTCTACCTGTATTTAAGTGGCCTGAACTGTACTGATGGAGAATCAGACATGAAGAACAGCCTGACTGAGCAGTGTTGCTTCTAGTCTGTAATAGCTGGGCCATCTGGGCATTCTGTGCCTTTTACGCTTGTTTACGCACTAATGAAAAACTGGGCCATTGCGACTGTTACAGCCCTAATAGAGAGAGATTTGTTCAAGTAGACAATGGCCATCAATAATCCCATATGTTACATTGTACCTAAGCATTCCCAATGGGACATGTAGGGACAGGGACACACGTTATCATGCCAGTCGGCCCTGTAAAACAAGGGCTCTGTATGAAATGTTCACTCCTTCACTATATAGTAACACTACACTAATGTGTGTCAGTTACACTTGCTGTCTCCCTACAAAGTGCACTATATACTGCGTGAGTGAAGATTTCAGATTTGCCCAAAAAGACAGCTAAACCAGGGCACAGCTGGCCAAACGCTTCATTGGCTTTGGCATCAATTTGTGTCCAGGACGCAGGAAATGAATGTGAATGAATGCTAATGCCCCAGTTGGGTAGTATTCATATTATCTGATTCTGTGCAGCCGTCATTGCCACAGTAATATTGTTACCCCCGCCCCCAGCTCCAACCCTTACCCCCCCAACCTTACCCCCCACTTGGCTGTCAGCTCAGGTGTCAGCAGGCATGGACAGTAATATTAGTAATATTTACTTAAAATGGTCCAGGTTGCATTTCTGTTCGCTTTAGGACTGCTTAAGTTGCAGAAGCTGATATACATTGGTGCATGTTTGGGGAAATGACTATTTCAGCATTGCCAGTGGCTAGGCTAATGACTGTGAACAGGAACATGGGTTCCTGTCATGTTTTCCATTAGTGGACCTCCACTTCCTTTAAGGGTCTTAACCGAAGACTTTCTCTGTATGCCACTGCAGTTACAATGTACAGTAAGGTCTCTGTTAGAGGCACCATGCCAAAGCACTCCCATGACTTAAACCTTAAACTTGTTGTTTTTTCCATTGCATCATATTAAATCCAAATATGCCACTCCTTCTGCTGCAGTCCCTCTGTCATGTTACTGCAGGACTTCATCACATCAAGCTGTTTCCATCATCAGCCGATATCCTTAATGAGGCTCTCATTAAATTCTCTTTTTTTGGTTCCCAAAGTGAAATGAGTTGTCTTTCTGTAATTATTTGCCTGGTAATTCCTGAAGTATTTTAAAACTGTCAAATGTTCATTAGTTTTCACAAAAAGCTGTTCTGGTACACAGTAATTAACTGTGTCCGTGTCTGGTAATCAGCTTGATGGTCTAGTTAGCAGATCATCCCACGACCACAACATTATTCACCGGATGTCAAAGTAATTCCTGCCTTTGGAAAGTAAAACCCTGCCACATGTTTGATTTATCAATTTTCCGAACAAGCTGATCCTAATGATCACACAAAGCATCAGGCAGGTAGATTGGCCAATTAGTGAAATAAACTGTGTTAAGTGCATAGATAGAAGGAACGTGGCAGGGGTTTTACTCTCTAAAGCCAAGAAACTCCATGTGAGCTTTAGGGAGGGTTTAGACAGCAGGGAAAGAAGACCTACTCAGTTACTCAGTTGGTCACTTAAAGCAACACAAAGTAGTTTTTTTCAATCTCAAAATATTGTTTCTAAAATCGTGTAAGTGGTTCATCATTTTGTAACAGGGTGAAAGGCATTTCTGAATTCGCTTTGCCGCCCTCCATCGTCTACAACCACACTAAGTAAGTTTGGAGGAGCAGACCGTCTCTCTAGTTCTCTTATGAGACAATTCTGCTTTCAACCTTTAGGGCAACCGAAGCGAAAAACTGCTTAGTGTTGCTTTAACCTGTCACTGCTTTAAGAGGAGATCCTGTTCTAGGGCATCTGTGAATGGGACACTCTCCCTATTCATATTTTCTCCTTCTCACTTGTCTTTTTTTCCCTTTTTTTGAGGAAATGTGTCCTGTTCTCTGTGTGAGACTTTAAGCAGTGTGAAGATGGTGTGCGTGTGGGTGAGTGTGTTAAGACATGCCAACACCACAGGTGTTCTTCGTTTGGGTGGCAAGTGATGCAGTGTTTCCTCAACAGTGAAAGGAAAACCGGGGCAGACAAACGAGTCCTGTCCACCATAGCACCGCCTTTTCCCTGTTCAAATCTCTCCGCGCTGGGTTTGTATGCCTGTCTTTTCAACATCAATGTTAACTGAAGGAAATATGTAATATAAAATATATTTACAAGGCCTTGGTTTCCATTCTTATCTTAAAGGAAATACACTGACAGTCAATAAAAACGCATCAGACAACTCTCTTGTACTTTTTTACCGAGAATCGATTCCAACCATATAAACGAGTACAAATGCACTTGTTTGGTCATAAGAGAGTGGGAAGACCACTCACACAATTTCCGCTTCGGTGAAAATCATGTGCTTTTCCTGTCTCGTCTCATCGCCGTCGATGTGTTTTCATTGACTGTCAGTGTATTAATGCAGTCATGGTGTATTGGTGTGTACACAGTACTGCATTATTATATACTGCAGTATTGGTGTACACAGGGCACAGAAGTACATACTGTACAGTAGCTGTGGTGAGGCCTCGTCATGCATTACATATGTGCCTATGAGGATCTCAGGTGTAGTATTCTCAGAGTGACTTAGATGGAGCACAAATCAAGGCTACCTGCTCCTCCTATGGTTCAGTCTGTTGATAGCTGTCACCTTGACTTCTCTGCATACCTAAGACCCACTTTTTGTGTTTATTAACAAGCCTGTATCCTGATTCCTGAGTAGTTGTGGATATGGATGGTGCAAATGCTGTGTTTCGTCAGTTTGCGTCAAACTTGTAGTGAATTGCGACTTAGTGTTTTGAAAAGGTTTCTATAATCTGCATCACATCAAATGTTCGGAAATACTAATGCCTCATCATGGCATGTCGTCAAGCTTTTCAAATATTGCATTTCATATCAGCCACTAATATTCTGTCATTCTGGAAATGTTCTGTCAGTTGAAAACAAAAATAGATGTGCATGGTAAGGACTTTGGGTCCCACTGTCCTAATGATCCTGTATCCACAGTGCAGACCCTCAGGGATAAACAGAGTTTCCCATTGCACATGTCCCTCTGCTCAGGTGGACTATGGGCAATCAGCACAATCCTGCCCGTGTCTGGCATCGCTGCCGATGGTAGAATAATTGATCTGGCAACGTGTGTTGGCCCGTGCATGTGACAGCAGTGGCCTAGACAGATGCAGCGTTAGTGGGTCTTAGAGACTCATCGACCACATGACGCACGGATCGACTCCGGGCTTTCTTGCCCGGCTATGCTCCTGTGTGCATGTAATCCCGCTCCTCGTGTGTGCTACCAGGTCTGCCCAACCTTGGCCTCCCCCTCCTTCTCCTCCTCCTCCATATGTTGCATAGTGGCACCCAGGCTCTGTTCTTCATACATCCTGTCCTCTCACACTCTCTCTCTCTTCTGTCTCCGGCGAGCCAGTCTTTCTGGGTCAGTCTCCAGCCCTCAGAGAGACCCTGATCCAGAAGAAGAGAGAAAGAGAGAGAAGGAAAAAAGAGAGAGCGAGAGAAAGTGAGAGAGAGAGAGAGAGAGAGAGAGAGAGAGAGTGAAGGGTTGGGGAGGGGAGGTATTTATAGAAAAATGGGGCTTCGCAGCACCTTTCCTCGAGAAAGAATCATTAGAGGACCTAGCTAGTGTGTCCCAGTTTTGTTTCTTCCTCCCACATTGGTCTTGCGCATAGAGGAGAGGGCCGGGGCTGGACTGACTAGCCGGAGCGATGCTCCATCAGAGTTAGTCCACGTCCACCTGATCCCCTCTCTCTCCTCTTCACCCCCAGTCACCTCCTCCACGTCTCTCTCTCTCTCTTTCTCTCCCTGTCCCGCTCTCCGACGGCTGACCCTGGGGCCAGAGCCACAGATCCACCTGCTGCTGCCGGCACCACTGTCACTGAAGCGATGGAGACCCAGGGCAGGAGCCCGAGCGCTCAGTGAGAGCAGGCTGAAGAGGAGGGTTGGCTAAGCGGGGAGGGGGAGGAAGCGGGCCACTGCGGCACTGGTGGTGTTTTTCTTCACCCGAATCCGAAGAGGACGGAGGTGGACAGCCGCGCCGGTTGTCTCCCTCTTCCTCTGGCCTGAAGCACCGGCACGCTGAGGCGGTCACTGAGCCTGAACATGCGGCGCTTCCTGAGGAGCCAGAAGGGCCGGTTCTCCCTGCGCCAGAGCCGGTCCGGTTCCTCCCGGGGGTACCGGAGCGCCTCCAAAGACTTCTGTGAGTCCACACCATCATCCTACGTCTGCAGCATTACACTGCTTTCTATGTGTGGGCTTTTATTTGGGGCAATTTGCATGTAGCTTGTGGCATTCGAAGCTGGAGGTATAAGTGGATTTCATGATGTGGGTTGGGTTGCTAGCTGTGGGAAGGTGGTCGTTGCTGTGCTGCCTTTGTTGCATAGGAAGTGTAGAGAGCTGGTATAACTGATTGTGCTCCATTGTGTTTCAAAAAGTTCTCTCATTCACTTCACTTTATGGAGTGATGCAAGCCATGTGCCATACAAGCAGAAAGCGATGTAATGAAGGGCATCTTAACTTCCATCACAGGCAATTCAGCAATCACAGTGTTAAACTACGGTGGCATTTGTGCCTTTTATTTTTATAGCATGACCTGATTTAAATTCAAATTAGGAAGCTAGTGCTTTGAAACCATTTTCGGTACTCAGGAGATGAGGCTTTCATGGGCAGTGAGAGTGCATCGAGTTTACAGTAGCACTTCATTTACTTTAGTGTCACTTTATTTGCTTGTGTTGTTTGTAGAATAGCCTGGCTTAGTTGCAGAAATAGTTTTCACTTCATGCACTGCACATACACAGAGTATTAGTACTGTCTTCAACTATGAACATGGTGGTAGCCTACAGATTTTGCGTACATGCCAAAAGAGTACTAAATTCCTGCTAATGGACATCCATTTATATTCTATGGTACGTCTATACTTACATACAGCTCTGGAAAACATTAAGAGACCACTGTAAAATTATCAGTTTTGTGTGATTTAAGTATTTATTGGTATGTGTGTGAGTAAAGTGAACATTTTTGTTTAATTCTGTAAACTACTGACAACATTTCTCACAAATTCCAAATTCAACTGACACTGACACTGACACAACTGAAAGGAATGGCTGTCATACATGTAGAAATGCTTTTAGATTTTAGGAAAATTTGCAGTGGTGTCTTAATTTTTTCCAGAGCTGTATGCTTGTCCCTCCTGTATGTGTGAGTATACCTGCGTGGGGCAGGTGAGGCATTAGGGACTCGAGGTGTACACAAGGGCTTTGACAGAATGAGGGGGGAGACGCCCGCAGTGTGCAAAGAACAGGGCCAGCAGATCGGAACAGCACAATTTCTCTCTCAGAAGGTTTCACACAGCGCAGGACATTGTTGTTTTTTTTCTGAGAAATAGCTTTACACAGCAGGTGTGGGTATTAAAATACAAGACTGTTATTATGATTTCAGTCCAGGAGTTATATGAGTTTGGTAAGTTTCTTTTATCGCAGCTATATTACATCATCGGCCTTTGTCATTAGTCATGCTTCGTATGTTTTTGATGTCTTAATGCAGCATTTGGGTTTGTGTGTTCTGAAGCACACAGATTATTTTTTTTAAATGTATATTTTTTAAGTGTCAGATTTGTAAAAAGCCTAATATCTAAATGTGTTCTGTGTGCGTTTGTGTTGGGTGTGTGTGTGTGTGTGTGTGTGTACCTGTGTCATGTGTTTGTTTCACATACAGCCTTGAGCATGATGCCACCGTCTAACCAGGGCTGGCCAGAGGACTTTGGCTTCCGGCTGGGCGGAGACGGGCCGAGCTACATCCTGTCTGTGGTGGAGGGGAGCAGTGCCCACATGGCAGGCCTGCAGCCCGGGGACCAGGTGCTCGAGGTGGACGGCCAGAACGTGTCCACGCTCAGCCCCGCGGCACTCATTGCCCTGGCCAAGACCATCAAGACTGTACCACCCAGCATAGGGGTGGTGTCACGCATTGAACAGGTGCCTCACACACACAAGTTCATATCTGTCCGAGATCTGTCTGCCACTTAACCAGTTCCCTTCGGTCACTGCTTTTATTCTGACCTTTTTCCGTTCTACTGTATGTCTTCACTTTTTTTAGGATGACATGAAAGGAAGTGAATTAAGCATTGAGACAACTAAATGTCTAAAGAAACTGTGATCAAGAGGGTTTACCAATTGTATTGTAAGATAAAACTTCTCACTCAGAACCTAGTGTCAGTACCTGAGAGTGTGAAATTAATGAAGTGTGCAAAGAATTCTATAAAGAATTCGATTTCACATTGAGACAACTAAATGTCAAATAGAAGATAGAGTAAACTGTTACTGAGGGGTTAGCAACTATATTGTAAGATAAAGCTTCTTAATCAGAAGGGCTGCTGTCATTACCCTATAATGTAAAAACGATTCCATAAAGAACAATTCAAGTTCAGGAAGTGCAAAGTCCAAGTTCCATCGCTTTTATGGTTCTCATGTGAATGGTTTGGTGGAGAACTATTTAAGAATGAAATAGTTCCTTTAAGTTATATGAAAATCCTCATTAAAAGCACATTACTCTGGAGACCCTGGTTCACCTCTCGGGGTTACATCTTGGGCTCCTCGTTCATATTAATTATGTCTCCCCCAAAATAGAATGGTTGCCTAATGATTTAAAGACATCCGGCTATCTCTGAGGCCAGTCAGGCCGCTGCATTCCTTGTGTGCAATCCTGAGGGGAAATTCATTCTCACTTGTCAGACTGTTGACATAAAATATGACTTATACTGCAGTTATCTGCTATAGTTAATGAAAGAACTTGCTGACAGATATCCAAAACCAATGACAGCTTATTTCACAATGAAATGAAATTGTGCTGTGAAGAGTACTTTTGTCACTGAAATCATTGCAGCAGATTCAACTAGGTTAATATTAGCTTGCTTTCTCTGCACTGATAAGAAATGTCCATGGGTGATTTCTAGAGGTGCAACCAATCCTTCTTATAATCAGGCTTGCTAGTCGGGTTTTGCCTGAGGTCTGCCCTTATCCTGTCTCCTGCAAACTCTCCTCCTCTTTTAGCATAACACCTTTTTGTTTCATATTTCTCCCGTTTTCATAAGACTGACATCACACCTGGTCCTTATGGCTTGATTTGGCAGATGTCTATAATGATAGATTAATGATAGACGTGTGAGCTGTCTAGCTAGGAGCTGTAGGCCTAGCCAATCCTTCCTATAATCCATTATGCTGGTTGAGCTTTGCCACAAGCCTGCCATTATCCCTCTATGTGAAAACATGTATAAGTAGTGTAGCGAAGGGGAGGAGAAATGACCCCACCCAGCTTCGAACCCCGGTCTCCAGGGTACCAAACAGGGGCTCTGACTGCAACGCGAAAGAGCCAGGCTTCTTGGGATGGCAGTCAGAGCACACCCACAACTCTAGTGATGGTCACTCCACTCACAAATAGGCTATATCACCTTTTTGTGTCATCTTTCTGCTCTCTCCTAAGATTGACATCACCCCCGGCCCCGATGGCCGCTTTGGCTTCACCATAGTGGGGGACAGCCCCCTGCTGGTGGAGGACTGCCTGCCCAGCTCTCCGGCGGGCCGCTGTGGGCTGCGGGCAGGCGACTACGTGATGGAGGTGAATGGGCTGCCGGTGAAGCAGCACGAGATGGCGGCGGCCATGATCAAGGCCTCGCAGGGCCGCACGCTGCGTCTGGGCGTCCTCAGCATCAACCGCTGGCAGCGGCGCTCGGCTAGCGCCAGCATGAAGGAGGCGGCGGCGGCAGCGGCTGCAGCAGTGGCGGCCAAGAACACCGGCGGCAACATGGGCACCCCGGGCAGCGCCTCGGCCATCTCGCCCATCAGCCCACCGCACCTGAGCGGGGACAGTGTGCGCCAGGATCGCAAACACAAAGCCCAGGAGTTTAACAAAAAGGTTAGCTTTCCCTGCGATTTCTTTCTAACATACATACATTACTACGGATCATATAGTTCATGGGATGTTAGACATGCCCTGATCTCACTCTTTGTTTGACAGAGTCATTGGGATCGATCCTATAGTGTCCTATAGTGTCCGAGACTGGAAGGATGCAACCTGAAAATATTGCAAGCTGCACATTTTTATGTTGATATACTATATCATATCTGTCATAGTTAGTCGTTATAAAAAGATAGGTCTTGCTAAAGCAATGCCCTTGACAGATAGGCTATATAGCTTCCAGCAAGCACAGAGACATTTACAGATACAGTGGGTATCTGTAGATGTATCTGTCTGATTGAAAACAGTTGATGTGACAGTGTCACTCAAACTGCTCGTCCTAGAAGCATAAATGCCACCAAGAGCCAAAAGCCATATTAGGACGTCTCTGAAGTCAGGTTTATCACACTCCTACAGGTGGAAGAGATTCTGGGGGAAGAACCTGAGGTCAAGGAGCGTCTGTTTGACGTGCTGAAGCAGTACGCTACGGAGAGGGACGTTGAGAACCTGGCCTGCCTCCTTCCAGAGATCCTCATTACTGAAGAGCATCAGCAGCTGATTGACAGTGTCAGGTATGTGTTTGTGTCTTCTGTTGTAAGTGGCTCTGGATAAAGGCATTTGCTAATTGTAATGCAGTGTAGTGTTATGTGATGCAAAGGTATGACACACCTTGTGTCTTGAACAAGGGTCAGAGGTCAGAGGTAGGCGGTCTTTGGGGGGCAAGAGTACTTCCTGTGGAGAATGAGTGTTTTGGTTAGATTTTTTAGTATGACTGTTTTGGTTTGATTTTTCAGTGTGAGAGGTTTTTGGTTTGTTGGAGATCAGTTCAGGTGAGCACACTCATTGGTGGCAAATAGAGTGGAGGAGTGGATGAGACGCATTATTAAGTCATGGGCCTTTCAACAGGGGCTCTCCTGTGTGTAATCTTCACAGAGAAGAAGACTTTTGGTGACAACTACTGCTGACAGGTTTGTCATAATTGGGACATCTTGTGAATATTTTTACTGTGCTGGCACAGTTGTATAGAGTCTAAGTGAAATCTGCTGGATGGATGAAAAAAGTAGAGGGGTTTTGATTGGTATCTCTTTAAGGTATGCAGGCTCTTTGATGTGTGCGAGCTGTGTTTTTTGAAGATTCATGGCATGCATGAGAGTTTTTAAATCTTTAGAGTCCACTCCTTTATAGTGGTGTGTGTGTGTCTCTGTGTGTAGTTGAAGTCAAGGCTGATTAGGATGCTGTTAATTATCAGTGTTGAATGGAGGTTGACTTGCTGTTTTTCTTGTAGCAAGCAATTGCCGTTTCATTTCAGCTGACTCGGCAAAGTGTACGAGTAGCTGGGTAAATTGATTTTGAGTGCTGGCCAATAATGACTGTTCTTAATGAGTCACCTTGACAGTCAACCCCTGTCCTGGGTGAGATCTTTCAGTTGTGTGTTACCCCTACCCGAGTAACAATGGGGAAATGCAATGAAGAGGCACACTGCATCCTAATTGGGAGAGAAGAAAAATCAATGTGCTTGCTTTTTTGTTTTGTGTATAGAGCATCCCTAAAGAGAGAGACTAGCTGTCTTTGATCAGTTTGAATACCTAGTCTGTCACAGATGAGTTCATTGCACGTAGGAAAAGCAGGCTGCCTGCTTTGAAGTCACCTTCCTCAGATATCATCATGTTTGCGCACACAGAGCCCAAAAGAGGGTGTGTGTGCTGTGTCCCCAGAGAATAGCCAGATGCTTTCTTCTCCACACTGATTGGAAAAATATGAAAACAAACACTTCTGCTCACACATCCAGCACCACCCCTACCACCACCACCACTGCCGCCATACCTCCCCCCTCCGCTCCCCTCCCCTCCCCTCCTCTCCCCTCCCCTCCCCTCCGCTCCGCTCCCCTCCCCTCCCCTCCCCTCCTCATCTGCTGTGCCGGTCTCATTTGCCCAATATTCTTTTCCTCCCTGTTTCATTTTTCCCCCTATTGTTTTTCCTCTCCCTCCTCCCTCCCTCGCTCTACCAGGCATATGTGCAGTATTAGTGCATATCATAGAGTTGTTTAATCACAAGCCCCCTCCTCCTTTTTTTCCTGTTGTCGCGCTTGGCTGGGCAAATTGCTCCTGTTGTGTCCAAGTCTGTTATTCATGTGATATGTATTTTCTTTTTCTAGCTTTATATCCCCTTCTGTCTCTGTGCCTCTACAACCCCCTCTCTCTTGCTCTTTCTGCATCTTTTCTTTACACGACCACATACAATGCACGCTGTAAGTGTGTGGTGAATTTGCTGTAGGATTATTATGAGGGAGGGACATCAGTGATGAGTTGTCTGAGGTGAGTTGCTCTGTGCCCTCTCTTTTCCTATTGGCCACCTGTGAAAGGCCGGCTATGTAGACTGATAGCTGTATGTTGTGTGCTGCAAGTTGAGATTTGATTATATTGCCATCTCTTCTGTGTAGGCTGATTGATGTCCTGAATGTGTACACTGGAGTATGTATGTACTTACTTATGAGTGCTTAATGTATATGCTTAAAGTATATAAAGCTGCTTTAGCGGTGTCTTCAGTGGACTTATGTTTTAAAGATGGTGGAGACTATCCACAGTTTTGATTTGTACATGCTGCCAGCTTCATTGGCTGTTTGGTATTATCATAAGATAATGAATTCAGCTTGACGAATGTGAGGGGGTCATTTGAGTCTTTAATGCATAGCTGCAGGCTCTAAACTACTTTCCCAGTATTACATAATCTTTGCTCTTACACAGCAATCCACTACTACTCTTGCTATTGTTAGGTCTGCCTCCCATCATTGTCATCACCCAAATGATGTAGTCAAGCAGTAACACTTGTCTGCCATTTCCTAGATATTTTGGCTGTCTGACAGCATTTAAGCTACTCTGGAGAACCCATTTCGATAGTTTGGATGGTTTAATGGGTAGGATTTTGTTTTAGTTCTAAAGTGCTTCTACACAGCTCTTGCCATCCTGTTAAAATCCCCCTGAGCAATAATTCTTGGGATGTTGCCATGCAAAGTGTTCATCTGTGGTCTATGTTTTATTCAGGACATTTAGTGTTATATAGTTTTTTTTCTTTTTAGTGCCATTCATCAAGTTATAAGCACTTTTAGTATCGTTTCCTTAGTGCTCCTGTACCAGCTACGCTGGGTGCCATTTTGATGCCTCAGTGCTCATGTCCTGCTCCTTTTTTTTCACACCACCAAAATGGTTCCCCTCCTCGGTCGCCTCACGTGCGGGCGCTGGTGGCACACTTAAGCGCTCAACGTGATGTTCCAGCTCTGAACTCCACTCGGACACCAGGGGAAAGGACTTTTTTTTGGGGAGGGTGTGGTGGGGGGTGGGAGTGGGAGTGGAGGGGGTGGTGGAGCTGTGGTGCTACAGGCAAGCCCAGTGTACAATGACCCATTTGTGTGCTGGAGAGATATATTCCCACACGCCTGACCGTCTGCAGCTCTCATGGCTGCCCATCTATCATCATCCAAATGTGGCCGCCTTACCTTGTCGCACCAGCGGGGTGCATTTGAGTCATGCACAGCAGCATGTGAAAGGGCTTGATAAGTGCTACAAATGACATACCTACCAAGAGAAAGCCTTTTTGGAGTTTTACTGTAGACAGAGCTGTTTAGTTAATATTTTCCTGAATATTTTTAAAAGGTGACATGTTTTCTGTGAACAATCAAAAGTATGTGTTTCTGAACAGTTTTTTTTTCTGCAACCAAGTATCCTACACAATGGGGCAATGGTCCGTTTACCAGGGCAGCATGACAGTACGAATGTTAAGAGCTCAGTCTCGGCAAGTAACCCCGAACTGTGGAACCTCTGGCAGTCAAAGCCTGGATTTGTCAAACCTAATTTTGGAACAATCTTTGCTCTGCCACTTTAGGTGCCAGGGGACCTCTTCACAGTGCCTTTAGGATGATCTGCGCCCAGCCTGTTAAAGACCCCTCCTATGGGCTTTGGTCTTAGCCCAGTGTGGGGAAAGCAGTGGAGATGAGATGAAGAGAGATGCTAAGATAGAGAGGTATAGGCAATGATGCTCGATGATTACTGTCATATGTGCCAGATGATTACACTCTGGGTCTCAGGAGATTCAGCCTGGTTGCACTGTAGCCACACACCCCACCCCCCTCCCCCAAAGTAGTACAGTGCTAATGAAGTGACGTTAATGACGGCAATTATGTGTAGATATAACAGACTCTCATTATGTTTGTGTTTGCCAGAGGCTGGGGATAATTAAAATTTGCCATATGTATACATACTGTAAAATTATTAGGAGCTAATTTTCCAACTTGTTTTGTCTTGACAATGAAAGAGCAAAAAAAAAATCTACATTTGCGATTCCCAGGAATTACACACCTAAGTGAGAATAGAATAACATTGACAATAAAAAACAAATTGACTTAGAAAAACGTAGAATAAAGAGTAGAGTTGTTTCAGTGAGTCAGACAATTATTCAATTAATCATTCACAGTTACTGGATAATTCTCTTGGTATATGTTACAGTTTTTAACATTTTCATTTTTACACTTGTCTAGCTACAAAATTCTTTATACAATGTGCTGTATCAACACACACAAAAACTTCAGGTGGTTGCTGGGCCATTGCTAGGGTAATCATGGTGGTTGCTATGCTAATTAGGCATATGGTTGTCATGTTGGTTGCTAGGACACCGTTGTTGAAGTTGTTGTAACAGCGCTAAATTTCATTTGCGTAGTACAGAAAATGTTAATGTTAATAATGTGTATTTTCTGATTAAGCTCCTGTTAGAAAGCATTGTTTGTCATGTGTCAGAAGTAACGGTAACACTTTACATGCTTTAGAATGCACACCACTGAATAGGCCTGTAGACATAGATGAATCAATATTGATATTAATGTGGTAATTCATATAGCCATTCACCATAATGCAGATTGTAAGAATGTAAAAAAAAAAAGAAAAAAGAAAAGGGAGCATTAAAGATAGCGAAAGACTAACAAGTGGAAGAAATATTAAATATAAAACTAATAAATACATCATAAAAAAACAAACAAAAAAAAACAAACGGCACCCAGTGTCATTGTGATTACTCGGCACCCCACACCACAGCACACAGTGTACACAATAAAATTGACTCTGAATTTAACCCATCACATATGTGAGCAGGGGGCAGCCATGACAACAGCATCTGTGGAGCAGTGTGTGGGGACGATACCGTGCTCAGGGTACCTCAGTGGCGCTACTGGCAGTTGGTGAAGTTGAACCTGTGATACTGCGGTGATGATACCTAAATTGCCAGGCCACCACTGCAAAACTAATGATGTTGAGTTGTTTTAGATGGAATGAATAAGAATATTAAGGATAGAAAATGAAATAGACCTAGCCATAATGAGGAAAAGTAGTTAAAGGGCGTGGGGAGGCAGGCAGCTTCCTCCTGCAGATATAGGGTCCTGGTGGTACTTGAGGCCTGTCACTCATCAGCACAGCCAAATTAGCAAATAGTGTCCTCTTCAGGCCACTTGAAACCTGACCAGCCACTGCTGCACTCACTGTCCTCGGAAGAGAGAAAAAAAAATCTGCTGAATTACCCCCAGCGGATGCACTCTATTTTTACGCAGCCTACTTCCTTTAACACTGCGCGCCTCTGGTTTGTGACGCACGTCTAAAAAAGTTATGTGAGAAATTCGAGCGCGTGGTGAAAGTCGAGAGAAATGAGAAAGTGCTGCTTTGAGTAGTGGTGGTTGTGGCATGCTGTCCGATTTTAGAGATCTGTATTAAAAAAAAAAAAAAATTGTGCTTTAATCGACAAAATATCTCATTAGATATTGAAGCACCTGAATTTAATCATAGACTCCAACATTCAGCCTTCTGTGGAGGCAGTCTCTGGATTGGATACTAAGGGAAGTTTGTCATGATTTAAAACTGTGCGAGGAGCACAGGGGAACAGTTTTCCAGGTCCGTGTTGATTAGTGTGCCTGTCCAGAGATGCCGACCTGCTTGCGGGATGTTGCTGCGGCTACCTCTGCTGCTGTTCGTAATTTGAGAGGATGTTGCAGGGGTACCTCGGTCCTGTCTCCACTACTGGCCTCTCTCAGGCTGCCCCTCCATCAGCTGTCAATCATCCTCCCTCCCTCCCGCACGTGTGCCCGCCGCTGGAGGAGCCTCTGACCGACTCTCTGATGCTGCCGCATGGCCGTGCTATCTGCGATCCAGAGAGGGACTCCCTCCCTTACCTTTTGATCTCTCCCACTCACCTTTTTTTCTAGAATTTTCTCTCTCTTTTTCCCATTCTTCTTTTATTCCTCCTCTGCCTCTGTTTTCTCCCCTTTCTCTCTTCCACTCAGAAACTCACTGCTTCACCTTACTTCCTCTCCCTTTTTTACTCCCTCATCTTTTCTTTCTTTCTTTCTTTCTTTCTTTCTTTCTTTCTTTCTTTCTTTCTTTCTTTCTTTCTTTCTTTCTTTCTTTCTTTCTTTCTTTCTTTCTTTCTTTCTTTCTCCCTCTCCCTGTGCCTCCTCCGCTGAGGCAGCTGGCACCTCCCTCCTACTAGGACTCAGCAAGGCATCCTCGTCTGTCAGGAGACCCGAGCTGAGCAGAGCTGAGATTCCCACAGAACCTGGCGTCAGTGTTGTCCCGATCGTTAACCGCCAGAGCCGCTGTGCACTGACTAAGTGTGAGCTTTTTTCTTTTTTCCTTTTTTTCTCCTTCTCTTCTTTCCTGGAGGGATGATCTTGAGGGGTGGCTGGTTCCTGAAGAGCTGGTAGCTTTTCCTAGGCAGAGCCTAATCCAGACTTTCCTTTTGTGGATGTTTGGGAATTCTTCACACATCTGTCCTCTCCTCTTTTTCGTGTTCTGCTGAATAATCAATTATTCAAGCGTTCATGGGGACTCAGGGTTTTCAAAGCGCCAACAGAGTATCTGCCACATAGTTACAGACCCAGCCTCCAGACAGACGAGGGGAGCCATGGGGAGAGACAGGAGATTCTCCAAGCACTTTCGGTAAGGTGGACCACTGAGGCTTATATCGGTTGTCTTGTCTTCTCTTTTACTCCTGC
>CM050216.1:24823742-24863742 GCA_027475355.1 Coilia nasus
CTCCATCCCTGTATTACTTCCAACTTCCAACTTGTATCTTCTAACCTGTATCTCTTCCAACTTCCTGAGATAAATAAAGTGTCTTTACTCCACTCTCCTGTCTTTCTCTCTTTGTCTCTCCATTCCTGGATCTCCTCTCTCTCTCTCTCTCTCTCTCTCTCTCTGTCTCTCCATCCCTGTATCTCCTCTCTTTCTCTTTCTCTCTCTCTCCATCACTGCATCTCCTCTCTTTCTCTTTCTCTCTCTCCATCACTGTATCTCCTTTCACCTCTCTTTCTCTCTGTCTCTCCATCCCTGTATTTCCTCTCTTTCTCTTTCTCTCTCTCTCTCTATCTCCTCTCACCTCTGTTTCTCTCTGTATCCCTTGCCATGTGTCTCAGGATCTTCATCCCCAAGAAGCACCGGCAACGCTTCGACGACGTGGTGTCCCAGAGCCTGATGAGCCGCCTGCGCGGGGCGCAGCTTCAGCGAGCATCGCCACAACCGCCTGCGCCGCAGCCGCAGCGAGGACCACCCCGAGCGCCTGCTGGTGTCCACGCGCGCCAGCTCCGTGCCGCGCACCGCCCACGAGGAGGGCCTGCCCCCGGCCTCGCGCGGCCTCCGCAAGACCACCTCGCTCATCGCCGGGCACGCCAGCGCCGCGGCCAACGCCAACCGCAGGTCAGAACGCATTCGGTTGGCAGCAGCAAACACACATGAGTACGTCACGGGGCACCACCACAGCAGTGCATATGGCTGCGCCCAAAACTCACCACTGCTGGAAAACACAACATTGTTATGTTGGGCAATTCCATATTAGTAGAGTAGAGTAGAGTTACTTTATTGATCCCGAAGGAAATTAAGGAGGTGACAAAAAATGAGCAATAGGCAAAATATTTTGTACAGTTTTTTTCATATCCAAAAATAGCAAATGCCCAAATTCCAGGTAATCACAACTGCCATCGAATTTTACTGGCTTTATGGATGTGACAAAAAGTCTGTGTTACATGGAATTGCCCCATTGTAATTCACACACATAGTCATGTCTATGAACCAGACACTCAGTTCCACTTAAGGCCAATTTACAGTCCAGGCGACAAGCGTGGCTTGACAGAATATGACATCAGAGAGACAAAATTTCTGTCTGCAGAGCTTGTCGCACACATGAAAAAAATTTAAATGGCGCAGATGTTGTCGGCTACTCTGATTGGATAGCAGCTCAAAGTTCTGGGTTCTGGAGTGTTGCTTTCATCACGCTTTGAACAGGCATCCTTGTTCCAGTGGGTTTGAAGAAGTGTTCTATTTCAGAACAGATTTGTCGTGCAGGTGCAAAACTATGAAGGCCTCTACCGCTGTGATGTCTGTCGACAACTTTATGTTTTTGTCGAGCGACACTTGTCATCTGGGCTATAAATTGGCCTTAAGTCTATTCACCAACAGCAACAATACTCAGCCATTTTTTGTTACATAATTGTCACATATGCTTATTATATGCCTCCAACCAATATTTTTCTTCACATTTACTGCAGGTCATGCTAAGCAACAGTTTTACTAACCTCACATGACTGTTTATTAGTGTTTTTATTATATACATTGTTGTGCTTAAGGGTTTGAGTATGTATGAAGTTGACTTGACGTGATCTCAGCTTTCCACATATGGTGTGCAGGGTACAAAACTGACCTGTTTTATTTTACCACACACACACTGGGTGTATGTTTCAGTTACTGTTAAAATTCCCTTTGCTTTCAAGTCAAACCATAGACAGCACACAAATATGTTTAACATCTGTGTGCATTGTAATTGGTTGACATGATTACGGCTGTGGTTGTGGTGTGGAGTGAAAATGCATGTCGGTAAGATGTACTCTTGTTAAAATGTAATTTTTCTATGCTACACTGTGAAATGGCTATAGTTTATAAATATCTCATCTTGGTAATCAGCATCCCGTAGTTATTCCAAACTTTCATATCACATAATATTTCCCATTCTCTCTCTCTCTCTCTCTCTCTCTCGCGCTCTCTCTCTCATTCTCTCTTTGTCTCTCTCACTCTCTCTCTCTGCCGTATAAACAAACAGCTATTTTTCCACCGGCTTGTGGTATTCTCGTGGAAAGTCTGATAATAGGACTCATTTATCTGTGCTCAGTCAGTGAGTAATTACCGACCCACAATCCTCCTCTTACCTCTTTTGTAGTCCTTTCCCTTCATAAACCTTTGAGCTTAGAGCTTAAATTTAGAGCTTTGATATTTTTTATACCCTTGTTTTCCTTCCCTACCAAGGGCTTGCTTTCTTCTCCACCCTCATGCTTAGAGGACTGCAGTAGATGCAGCTGTGTGTGTGTGTGTGTGTGTGTGTGTGTTGGGGGGGGGGGGGGGGGGGGGGTGTCTGAGGAGAGAAGCTGTGTGATTTCATGCATGTTAATTACACAGTAAGGTGCTGCAGTGCTGGTTGTAGCCTGATTGCTCACCCATCAGTAACCTGTGCGTGCAGTCATACCTGCAGGCACACTTCAGCTCAATTATGCAGATGTTTTTAGCACTCACTGTGTGCCTCTGTCACAGGTCTGGGATCTGTTACAGTTACTTTAACCTCCAGCTAGAGCAGGTGTAACACATTCCACATGTTTAATGTGTGTCTCTTTATTGTTTAGTCTTTTAAAGATGTATCATGTCCATGTGTTAATTAGTTACTAAATTGTACAGTCTCTATGATATGTTTGTCTCTTGCCTGTAAGTTGTGTAAGTTGCCCAGTTGCTAAGTTGTGATTGCGTGCGTGTGTGTGTGTGTGTGTGTGTGTGTGTGTGTGTGTGTGTGTGTGTGTGTGTGTGTGTGATGGAGTGAGCATCACTAGAGTTGTGGGTGTGCTCTGACTGCCACCCCAACGAGCCTGGCTCTTTGGCGTTGCGGTCAGAGTCCCTGTTTGGTACCCCGGAGACCCGGGTTCGAAGCCGGGTCGGGTGACTTCTCCTCCTTCACTACAGTGTGTGTTGTGTGTGTGTTGTGTGTGTGTGTGTGTGTGTCTGTGTGTGTAATGTCAGGGACTTCAGATGTAAATTAGCATTTGGCTATAATTTGGCTCGATTATGTACTGTGCACTTTCTCTGTTAAGTAAACATATCTATCTATGCCTCTAGATGTGTGTAGAGATGAATGTGGGGATGCCTACTCTATTTGGCATAATTAACTAATGAACAGACTCTTTTTAAAGCATGGCTTGGTCATTTTATCTAAACGTGAGAGCATCACAAAACAGTGAAATACAGTAGTTATAGAAAGTACTTCTATGTTTAAAACAGCTAAAACACTGACATTGGGTACAATGAAATCTGGAATTTTGAACCAGAGTGTAAATCTTTTGGGGTTAAGTGAATTTGTTGTTTATAAGAGGACAGGTGGCTTTTAACAGCTGGTGGCTATTAAATGTTCCTAGGTGTCATGCTCTTGTAGATGATCTCTTATTCAATTAATGTGTTCCGTGTCCGAGACGAAGGGGATTTTTTTCTGCCATCCTTTTTTGGAACCCCTTTCAAGCCTCCTCTCCTCCCTTCTCTGTTTTGTGTTTCTGCTCCCACAGGACTGTGCGAGTGTACAAAGGCAATCAGAGTTTTGGCTTCACCCTACGGGGCCACGCGCCAGTCTGGATCGACTCTGTCATACCAGGTTAGGACTGGGGGAAAGCATTTGGAACAGCCACCATGCCTCAACCAACCGCTCCATCCCCATTCCCTGCAGAGCATTCAATACAGAGCTACTAAATACCAGTGTCACCACCATTCATGGATCGAGCTAGGATTTTATAGTGGAGGGTTTGAAGCATCTCTATTTTAGTGTTCTTTGATTAATTCTGAACGGAACTGCTATGCATAATTTATAGCTGAGAGGGACAAGAGCAAGTTAGTTTCATATTTATATGTGCACTATAAATGCATAATATGTACCTGAATATACTTACTGTCTCTGTTTCGATATTGAACAATGTCAGAAGGTCCTATCTATGTCCTATGCTAGGGGGCTTCATTTTCAAGCACACTGTACGCAGAGTGTGTGTTTTCTGTGCAAAAGAGAGTGAGTGGAAATGCTAAGTTGTGAGGGTGATGTGAGGGTTTCAGGCTCAGCTTGGAGGCTGCTTGTCACAGTCAGAGATCACAGGTGGTGGAGAGGCTTAGGGAGTTGGCGTTGCCAAAGCTTTGGGTTCTCAAGCTTCCACAATGACAGTAACAGAGGAAGAGAAAGAGGGTAAGCAGTGGGGAAGAGGGAAAGTGGCACCATGTGGGAATGTGTCAACCCAGCAGATTGATACACCAACGCTTCAGTCAGGCCTTATCTGACTTTCATATGATCGTCTGTCTGTTGTCAGTGTGCCCATATGAATTCTTCAACATTTTTTTTCTGTCCTGTTCACATCTCTAGAGATCATATAATCTCATTTTCAGTGTCAAATATTTCACAGGCACAGTATGTCCTCGTCTAATATAGAACCCTTGCGTTCTGTCCCCATTATGTTTTAGTGTCCCTTAAGATGTGTCCTCACAAGGTACCATTCTTCACTATCTGTGTATCATCCTCAGAGTGAGTTTTTTCTTTATTCTTCTCACAGGTAGCCCGGCAGAGCAGGCAGGCCTGAAGCCTGGAGACCGCATCCTGTTTCTCAATGGACTGGACATGAGGTGGAGACAGACAGGCTTTCATCCCATCTTTTCCCACTAAGAGCCCACATCTTTTCAGTTCTATGTGTAAAAGCATTTTTGCACACTTGGTACTATGGACTAAACAAAATGAGAACTCTTCATCATGTTGAAGCAGGGCATTTATGTTGTCATTGATTTCTAGTTGTTAAGTCTGTGGCACTGACGAGAAATGCTATTTGGAAGTCGAGAGTGTGTGAGAGTGATGTTTAAAAGTGTAGAAGTACCTACATCATTCCATGCCTTTTTCAGAGAGAGGCCATTTGTTGTTCAGTTGAGGTGTAAAAAATAGTAAGAAGGACTCAGAAAGGTCAGCAGGCATAAAAGCTCAATTGAAGCTGTCCAGTCTTTCAGAGCCCTTTGAAACACCTGGTCCCTGCTCTTTGACTCTGCTTTTCAGCCTGGCTCTCTGCTAAATACAAGCAAGTCAATGTTCATATGTGGCTAAAATGACAGATTTTGAGTAGAAGATGTGTGTTTTTGGTATTTACATATGCCTGGACCTAGTAATTTACATATTTCAATACTGCATCATTGTCTTTCTCTTCGAAGCTTTCGAGTTCAAACGTCTCTTCTATCTTTTTTTCCAATGTGTATAAGTGTATGTGTGTGTGTGCGCATGCTTGTGTGTGTTTTTGTGTGTGTTATGCCCTCCTTTTGTAAGCTTTGGATAAAGTCATCTGCTAAATGTAACATGTTTGAATACAAGTGCATGCCTATGTGTCTTTAAAACACTGGTTTTAAACGCTCAGCGTTGTATACTGCACCCCCTAACAGAAGCTGCTCCCATGAGAAGGTGGTGTCCATGCTGCAGGGCAGTGGCGCCATGCCTACGCTGGTGGTGGAGGACGGGCCACCCATGTTCGTGCTGCCCGACCCGGAGCTCCAGCAGCAGCACCAGCAGGGCGGCGCCTCCCCGCAGGGCCGCTCGCGCTCCCGCTCCCCCGTGCTCACCTCCCTGCAGTGGGTGGCCGAGATCCTGCCGCCCAGCATCCGTGTGCACGGACGCACCTTCAGCCAGCAGCTGGAGCACCTGCTCACCCCACAGGAGCGCTACACCATCTGCAAGGGCCTGGAGGCCTTCTTCCAGCACAGGTGCGTCACCTGGGGGACCGCAAGGGTGGGGCAGAGGAATGGGGAGAACTGGGAGATGTAAAGTTAGTGAAAAGGAGGCGCACACATCAAAAGTTAAAAGTAGGTGCTGGACTCAAAAAGAACCTAAATGAACATGAATAAAAGTGTATAAAAAACTTGAATCACCACCACTGGGAGTTGCCCTTTTTTGCTTAGTACTGTATACTGAAATCTGAAGTTCACATGCAAGAGGTGCAATACAACTACTTTATTAATATTTCAAAATATGTAATCAACGTGTGCCTTTAAAGCAGGTGCTTTCACCAGTTAGCTCATTTTACTTTCTGAAGCCAGAGTTTTCAGCCTCTAGTGAAAATAAAAAATCACAGTGGTTCACAGTCAGTCTGTTCAAATGCTAATGCATGTCGTACTTACAGGGCAAATGGCTTTGACTTCATGGCTGTGTGTCTCAGGCCAGTTAATTATGCACTAGATAAGTATGAAGTTATGACCAGTATTTCTAGGGTTTTTTTTTTTTTGGTAACGGGGACGTTTTGTTCGTACAGGAATGTGGACACTTTAATTGTGGACATCTTTCCTGTGCTGGACACCCCTGCCAAGCAGGTGATCTGGCAGTTCATCTACCAGCTGCTGACCTACGAGGAGCAGGAGCACTGCCAGACCAAGATCTCCCGCTTCCTGGGCTTCAGAGTCACGAGTGCGTACAGCCCAGGGGGAAATATGGCTGCACTGGAAGGAGTGTGCTCGTGCATATGCAGATGTCTGTGTGCTTGCTGAATGCCCAGTCATTCCTGTGTGAATGACTGTGAATAATCATTGCAGGAGAGAAAGCGAGAGCGTGTGTGTGTTTGTGCAGGTGTGTGAAATGAACATGAAAATGCCAATGATAATGATGATGATGACTGTCAACAAAAAAATAATGTGTGTACATTGATGTGTTGCTGTTGTTAATGATGACGAGGGTGTGTGTGTGTGTGTGTGTGTGTGTATATGTATGTGTGTGTTGATATGTTTGTGTGTGTGTGTGTGTGCGTGTGTGTGTATATGTATGTGTGTGTTGATATGTTTGTGTGTGTGTGTGTGTGTGTTTGTGTGTATGTATATGTATGTGTGTGTTGATATGTTTGTGTGTGTGTGTGTGCGTGTGTGTGTATATGTATGTGTGTGTTGATATGTTTGTGTGTGTGTGTGTGTGTTGCAGTGCCCTCTGTGGAGGCTGAGCCGGCCCCTGAGCCCCATCGGCGTAGCAGCTCCATGAAGGTGACTGGCACCACCTACCGCAGCAGCGTCAGGGGACGCAGCTCAGACGACCTGGTCATCGGCACACACCTGGGCATGGGTACCACTCATGCACACACACACACACACATGCCTGCACACACACGCCTGGATATGGGTACCTGTAATGCACACACACACACACACATGCACACACACACACACACGCACACCTGCACACACACACCTGCACACACACATACATACGTGCACACACACACCTGCACACACACATACATACGTGCACACACACACAGGCACACACACATACATACGTGCACACACACATACATACGTGCACACACACATATACATACGTGCACACACACACACACACACACGCACACACACGCAAGCGCACACACACACCAAACTATACTGGGATGCCAATGATACATCAAACTAATATTTGTCATCATGCCATCTTCAGTTTAAAGCCCTCAGCAGGGAGATGTTTGTAAGATGTAAGACAGTTATGTAACCATCTCAGGTGGGAACGACGAGTTTTAAGTGAGGCTCGGTGCTCCATCTTTAAAGGGATGCTCTGTAGGACATCTGTTAGCAGCACAGAGACATCCAGGGCAGAGGTGTGTGTGCAGTCACCGATGCACTTCAGTCTGTAGGGGTCAGCACAGTAATCTGTGACATTAAGTTGAATTTATTTACACCACATCCAAGATGTAGGCTTAGCGCAATCATAAACTTTTATAATGTGACGTGGCAGTGATGGAAGACTGAATGAATGTTCACTTATAAGGAAAAAAACAGAACCAAGATGTCAACACATGACTGCAGTGCTTGTGGAAATTGCTATGTTAATTCCAGTGGAATTCTAACTTAAAGCAGCATGAAAGTGGTCATGTTATGGACTCAGTTGCAGTGTAAACTGTGCCTGGAAAATAAATGAGCGCAGCCAGTAAGTAGATGCTGATGCCGATGCTGACAGCGCCCTCCTGTGTCTGTTTGAGGCATCCGCACGGAGCCCATGGAGGTGGTGGGCATGAGGCTGGCGCCCGGTGAGAGGCAGTCCGGAGACGGAACGTCCCTCCCAGAGACGCCCAACAACCTCACCAATGTGAGCACACACCCACCACACCTGTCCAGACCTGTGGTCACGCATAACCCCTTTTCAGTCATGGCCTCCAGATATTAGATGATTGCAATCACCTTATGCAATTACACACCAGAGCCACATTAGATGGAAGTTTTCAACCAAGAAGGTCAGCCATGGTCCTCACCTCTTCAGAGTTGGGTCCTACCCCTAGGACCAGCTGAGGTAGCCATCTAAAACTGTCTAGAGCTGAGAAGAGAGTGATAGAAAAAGAGAAGGAGGGGGAAGAGGGGTTAGAGTAAGAAAGTTAAGTCTCTCTCATCAAACAGTGCCTGTCACTATTTCACACTTGTTTTACTTCCTTACAAGTGTCATACAGAAATAAACAAGCAGCCAATCACACGGACATGTTCACAGTTCACACGTGACACTTTTCAGTTTTGAATACATGTTACGTTAGTTAGTTACATTACACTTAGCTGACGCTCTTATCCAGAGCGACTTACAGATATTTACAGGGTTTCAGTTACAGTCCCTGGAGCAGGTTGGGGTTAGATGCCTTGCTCAAGGGCATCTCAACCATGGGTAGGATGGGATTCGAACCGACAACCTTCTGATTGCAAGTCCAACTTCCTAACCACTAGGCCACACTGGTTGAAGGCAGTCCAAATGGCTTTAAACTTAACAGATATGAATCTGCCCACCAGGAGGCAAACATATGCCTATTGAGAGTAGCCATAGCCTGGTAAACCAGCCCCTCGTACTTAATTTCATTTTGTACAGAGGGTCTGGACCAGACACCGTCAGAAACGATTTCTTCCTGGAGGTGTGGACTCTGCTGAACTTTAAAACAAGTGCCTCTGCCTTTACCCAATCGCTAACGCCTGGTCGTCTTAGCCTACCTACGCACTACAATTCAAATGTAGCACACAAGGTCAACGTCATGCCTAACGAACACATCCTCTGTTCGCTGATTGGATCGGTCTTGATGGGGCTGACTACATGACCCCCAAGAGATTCTGGTCCAGACCCTCTGTACAAAATGAAATGAAGTACGAGGGGCGGCTTTACCAGGCTAGAGTAGCCAGACTCCTTACACGAAGTGAAGCTAGCAGCGGACTGTGTGGCATCGCCAGCTTGACCTGTTGCCATTCAGGACACTCCTGCCAGGCTGTTAGATGAGTTAATGGTTACCCAGTGAAAGGGACAGGAGCTGATGTGACAGTAGCGATGCCTGTCTTAGTGTTTGGGTGGCAGGTGGCAGTGATGGTGTGCTTAGAGTCAATAAGGGGATGGAAGATTAACAGCACGCTTGCTCTCCTCCCGCCCAAGCTGTCGGCGGTCTACGCGGAGCTGGAGAACGCGTACGCAGGGAAACGGTCAAAGTCCCTGAAGAGCCGCCCCCCGCCTGCCCCCGACACCCTGGTCGACCCCTTCCCCCACGCCCCCTCTCCTTCCATGCGGCAGACCTCAGGTAACTGCTGCAGTCAAGCATTTACACACACACACACACACACATGTATACACACATACAAACACAATTATTCACACATATACATGCACACCCACACAAACCCACACAATTTTCTCTCTTTGTCTTTCTCTCTCTCTCATTCACACACACACACACACACACACACACACACACACACACACACACACACACACACACACACACACACACACACACACACACACACACACACACACACACACACATATATACATACCCACTCACACAAACACACACACAAACACTCACAGTCTCACTCACGCAGAAACATGCAGATTCCAGGAAGTTTTATAACATTGGCACTATACACAGTGTGTTATCAGCAGGCTGATCTTCAGAGGATTTCTGTGAAATTTGGAGTGGAAAATCTTTGGCATGTGGGAAAGAAGACAGGCAATAGGATTATCCTTTATGTCTTTGATTACATAATCTGTCATCTCATGTGGGTGCAGTACTAACTAGACTGCATTTCTGTCAGAAGAGGCAAGGTGTGATTACTCAACAACACCAGGCCCTTTCCAAACACATGACAGATTAACCCCAACGATGATTAGTAGTGTGATGACATAACAAATCACACTTTTTTTTCTCTTTCTTTCTCTTTCTTTCTTTCTTTCTTTCTTTCTTTCTTTCTTTCTTTCTTTCTTTCTTTCTTTCTTTCTTTCTTTTAGTACTTTTCTAGATGTCTACACCATTCACAGGATTAATAGCAGATATTTCATCCTCACATTTCCTGGCTGGTTGTCAAAGATTGTTATCATATATCCCCTAAGCCCTATTGCAAAGACTGTACAAGGCTCTATAATCTTTGATTTTAAGCACCACATTAGCACCACATCAGTCATCAGAGCCTTCACCAAACAAAATATTTTTCAATATCAGCCCTATCCAAGGCACATGCACTAAAAGGCTTATTTTGAAACACCACATTGCATATGCTCTATTTGTCAACATCAGCTATAAGAGATTTCCACAGACAGAGCATCGAGGAGATTTTCCCAAACAAAACAGACCTCTGTCAACATCTGCTGTAGTTTCGTATCAGGAATCACACTAATGAGAGTGTGTGTGTGTGTGTGTGTGTGTCTGTGTCTGATTTATGTGTCTACATGCCTTTGGGTATTGTGTATATCTGTGTGTACACATCTTCCCTTTATTAACTGTCTGTGTGGTTGGGTGTATGCATGCATGCACATGTGTGTGTGTGTGTGTGTATGTGTGTGTATGTGCGCACACTTGCCTGTGTGTATGTATGTGTTCATGTCTGCGTATGTGTCTGCCTTTGAGTATGTTCATTAATGTGTATACCTGTGTGTATATGTGTATGTGTATGTGTGTATGTGTGTGTGTGTGTATGTGTATAATGCAGGCAGCAGGAAGGCGCAGCCCCATCCCCGCCAGTCCCCGCAGCCCTGGAACGAGCCCCTGCCCGAGCCCCAGTACTACTCCCCAGTGCTGCCCACCCAGACCAGCGCCGAGTCCAACCCCTACATCAGCCTGGACAGCCCCCCGCCCTCGCCGCCAGACTTCGCGCCCAGCCCCCCCCCAGCAGCGCCTGCGCAAGCGCTACACCTTCTCCCGCCCGCCGCGCACCGTCGACACCGAGCGCTTCCTGGACGCACTCAGCCAGCAGCTGGGCCAGCCGCCCATCACCGCCGATGACTTCCTGTCCCCCGAGAACGACTACGAGGAGGTGAGTGTGGCCTGCGTGTTGATAGAAAGGGTGTTGGCTTAAGTATTTTATTTATTTATTTATTTATTTATTTATTTATTTATTTATTTATTTATTTATTTATTTATTTATTTATTTATTTACTGTATTTATTTATTTATTTGGTCACACTTTGTTTGGATAGTCCTATATAGTCCTTGGCTATTGGTAAACAATTTGTAACTTCTTGTTAATGTTAAGATTATGGGTTCTGGTTTGATTAAGCTGACAAGAAACAATAAACAAAATAAAGCTTCAACAAAGAATTCAGAATTTCAACAAACTCAACATCTGTAAAGCATCTATGTCTGGACTATCCAAATTAAAAGCTAAAGTTTTCTTTAAGATTTTATTTATTTATTTAGTCATTTTAACAGTTTTCCATGTAATGCTTTCTTTCAGTTTGGGAATATGAGAACACAATAGTGGTTCTCTATAGCCATAGGTGTTTCTATGCAGCTCGTCAGTCCACCCACTTTAGATGTCCTTAAAGGAAGCTTTCTCAGTGTTCCCTGTAACATCGTGTCCCTGTGGTCTGTCATTGATGGTAATACTAGGATGTTGTCCAGATGGGCTTCCAGGACCTGGAGGACGAGGAGGTGGAGGACGAAGAGGAGGACCTGGAGGAGGAGGAGGACCTGGAGGAGGAGGAGGAGGAAGACGAGGAGGAAGACGAGGGCGAGGAGGGCGAGGAGGGGGGCGTGTTCCTGCCCCCGGAGCTGAGCAGCGCCAGCGAGCTGCACAGCGGCCCCAGCAGCGAGGACGCCAGCTCGCTCACCTACTCCTCCGGCTCCGAACCCATCCCTCCGCCCCCTCTCAGCCCCCCTCCCCCACCGCCGGTCCAGTTCAACGACGCGTCGGGCCCCCCCGGCAGCAGCGGCGCCGCGGGTGGCGGGGGAGGCGGTGGCGGCGGTGGGGTGGCGGCCTACACGCCCGAGCACGGAGGCCGCGTGCTGACCTTCCGCCGGCACCCCGGACCGCCACCGCCTCCCCCGCCCCGCTCCAACCCGCCACCCCCCTCGGGCCCCAAGCGGCCCTCTCTGCACAAGGTGCTGCCCACCAGGGAGGACCTGCTGCTGGCCCAGGCTCAGCAGCACCAGCAGCTCCAGCACCAGCAGCACCAGCAGCAGCAGCAGCTCCACTCGCTGCAGCACTACCAGGAGCCCCAGCTCCAGGAGCACCGCTCCCTCCCTGCACAGCCCACTGAGCAGGCCGCCATCCAGGCCGCCATGCAGGCCCAGCACCACCAGTCCCTGCCCCCGCTGCCCACCCCAGAAGCTGTGGCCCACTACCAGATGCACCAGGCCCAGCAGGCCCACCAGGCTTATCAGGGCCACCAGATTCAGCAGACACACTTAAGCCACCAAGCCCACCAGGCCGCCCACCACATGCACCAGGCCCACCAGGGCTACCAAGGCCACCAGGGCCACCAGGGCCACCAGGGCCACCAGGCTAACCAGGCAGCCACTCACCAGGCACAGCAGCACAGCCACCACCACCACCGGCACCATGCCCCCAGCCCCATACAGCAGATCCAGCACATCCAGCACCACCACGTGCCGCCGCCACCCCCACAACTCCCCCACCACCAGACACAGCAGATCCCCATCCACCAGACCTACCCCCCAGCCCAGCCCGCACACCTGCTGCAGCAGGTGCACCAAACCCACCCCATCCACCACTCCTACTCGCACCCCATCCACCCCAGCCAGCAGTACCAGCCCGTGCTCACCACCTTCCAGCCCCTGCCCCCTCAGCCCCAGCCCCCACAGCCCCCACCACCCCCACCACCACCACCACCCCAGCAGCAGCAGCAGCAGCCGCAGCAGCACGCTCAAGCCCATCAGACCCATCACCCATCTGCTCAGCAGGCCCGCCAGAGCCCCCAGCCCCAGGCCATGGCCCAGGGACAGGCCCAGGCTCACGGCCACCACCACCATCACCACCACCACCACCACTCTCAGCCTCAGCCGCTGCGATCGGATCACCCCGAGCTGGAGCCGCCGCCACCCCCACCGCCTCCGCCCCCCTGCGAGCCCCCGCCGCTCCCCCGCCAGCCCACGCTGGACGCCAGCCACATGAGCGTGAAGCGCCTGCGCTGGGAGCAGGTGGAGAACTCCGAGGGGACCATCTGGGGACAGGTGAGTGCCAAGAGCAGCAGCAGTAGCAGCAGGACAGCGGCATGAGCATCACCCGCAGGTGGGCACAGGCACTCGGGCAGCTGCTGCAGCAGAGCAGGGCTTTCAGGAGCTGAAATGAGTTCAGGCAACAGAAGTTTAGAGATGGGGATGATAGTAATTGGGACACCTATTCATAGTGCATGGTTAGAGTCAGTCAGGGGTGCTCTGCCGTGCAAAAGGCAAAAGACCGTAACCTCAATTTTGGAGAAAAATTAAATTAGTTATTATCATTTTTGGAGCAATAAACATCAAATTTATCATGTGACCAAATATCTTAAGTCAATTTTGCTGTTTTTCGGGAAAAATAAGATGTTTTCTTTGCTGTAATGCTGAAAACACATGCAGGCGGAACATGTTTAAGGTCATTTTTCTCAGTTTCACATTGGTGAGTTAAAGTCACTTGCATTTGTGGGACAGTGCTGTAAGCCTGTGGAAAGAACACTTCAAGGGACCATGCAGAACACAACACCCAACATTATCATATTGATCATATCGATATTGTATTTGTTTGACAATGCTACATGACAACATTTCCCATAGCAGCACTAACACACAGCACACAGTGTCAGTAGAGACCGAACAAAAAGGCTTTGATGTATTACATTGTATTTAGATGACGCTCTTGTTCAGAGGGGAGTTACAGTTACTTACATAGACAGTCCCTGGAGCAATTGTGGGTTTAGGTTCATCCATGAGTGAGGGTGCAGGAGAGAGTTAGTGATCCACTGCCAAACTCACATTCTTCCTACTGGTATGGGATTTGAACCTGCGACCCGCCGAGACCAAGTCCAACTTCTTTACCATTAGGCCACAGCTGCCCACTTATAGGGAAAGTGTAGATTTGTTTGTGCTCAGTGAAGCCAATCTTTATTTTGTCCTCTTGACCTTCAGATGGGGGAGGATTCTGATTTCGATAAATTGAGTGACATGGTGAAGTATTTGGATCTAGAACTGCACTTTGGAACTCAGAAGACTCCAGGTTGGTAGAATGGAGTGTGTGTGTGTGTGTGTGTGTGTGTGTTTGTGTGTGTGTGTGTGTGTGTGTGTGTGTGTGTGTGTGTGTGTGTCTGTGTGTACTGTACGTATGTGTATGTAGGCACAGTGAGAATATGTGTAAAGTATTTTCTAACATGCCATAATAAAAAACATTAAAAACGTGTGTGTCGTTCTTTGTGTGTGAAAGACATCTTAGGTAACAGCCCATAACTATTCTTAAGGAATCATTACATCTGAAGATGGATAACAGCACTACCACTGTCTTTGGCCTGAATCTATCCATTGATCCATGCTTTCATCTCATTGCCTGTGGTGGCGCGTCCAAATGTTTTCCTCTGTAACAGCTAAGTATCTCATTAAGTAATGAAGTGAGTATTAAGAAGTTGCCCACATATGTCATTTCTGCCCAGACCCTGCTGCCCACTATAGTTCTATTCCACTGGTATGATGGGCTTATGGTGGGATTGTCTAGCCTGCCTTTACTGTCTAAGGCCTCATTTCCACAGACCTGAGTGTGTACAGCGCGTATCCGTGTACAATAGTTTTGTATAGGGACGGAATACGCTCAGATCACGCGTGCGGTGGAAATGGTCTAATCTGTTAACGTGCATTCTAAACGAATGCGGACAGAAAACGGGCACGTGCTGTACACGCAGAGTGTTTGGTGGAAATGAGCCCTAAGTGTCTTTCATTTGTTTGAAGTCACTTGTCAGCTGCTGATAGTCAACATTGTATGAGTGTAACTGTCTGTCTGTAAGTAACTGTCTCTCTTTTTTGTCTCCCTGTGTCAGTTGCCCCTCCAGAGCCTGCGCCTCAGCCTGAGACCTTCAAGAAGACAAAAGACGTGGTGGAGATCCTCTCCCACAAGAAGGCCTACAATGCCTGTGAGTACAAAGAGAGCAGTGCATATGAATGTGATGGCTCAGGATGGCTAAATATATTGTCTATGGATAAAGCTTATATTAAATAATTGCCTGAATATGTCTTTGTCTTAGTTAGCTACTGTAGTGCTTCGCTGTAGATCTGACAGACCCATATTATAGATTCCCCCTGGCACTCGAACTAATTGGTTCAGGAGCTAATCTGTGTCAGACCACATCAGGCGACTGACTGGCAGCCTGTCTTGTGTGGGAGTGGGTGAAATGAACTAGGCTCCATGCGTTAGTGGCCTATATACGGCTCTGTTGGCCTGTGCTCCACAGTGAGGAATTGTATTGATAACCTTTTCTGATTTTCTGATTTTCCTCTATTGCATTGTATATTTTCTTGACTCTTTTTATTGTTAGTATTGTGTTTTGTCCAAGCACAAAGTGTGCTTTCAATACAAACTGGTCATTGTCTCCTAAAATTGGGGATTTGTTATGCTCAAATGTATATTAGATAATGCAGGTTTCCCCTCACTGACCATTTTCCCCTTCACTGACAGCATTTAACTAAATCAGACTTCATTGAATGTTGTCATGTTGTAGCCTCCAACTGTGTGTACTGTAGTGAGCATTATGGTACCATATATATTAATATAAGGCTGTCTCTGGTTGGGTTTGCATTCAACTTATTTCCATCAGTAATTTGTCTTAAAGGGGATGCACAACGCTGGCCTTTTTAGACTATCAATTTAATGATTTAAAGATTTAATGCACATTGTTTCCAAGTGAGGATTTCTCATTTGAATAACTAAAACAAACATTAACAAGTGGGATAAAAAACCTGGTGCCTGTTCCTGACCTCTATACCTTGACTGACAGTGCTATTTTGACCACCCTCCATCTGTCAGCCATCTTGATCGCCCACCTGAAGCTGTCGCCGGGGGAGCTGCGGCAGGTGCTGATGACCATGGCCACAGAGCGGCTGGAGTCGGCCCACATCAAGCAGCTGCTGCTGTACGCCCCCGACGAGATGGAGGTCAAGCAGTACGAGCTCTACAGGGAGGAGCCTAGCAAGCTGAGCGAGCCGGACCAGTTTGTGCTACAGGTACTGTAGGGAGGGGTGCTGCCTGCATAGAGGCTCACTCATAGAGCCTGTTCACACTAGTCATCTAAATATGTTTTTGGGTGAATCTGATTATAAGTGGCTTGTTCTAAAGACAGGTGTGAACAATAACCAAAACGCTTTGGAATCTGAGTGCTCAGACCACATGTGGAGGTGGTTTAAGATGCTTGTATTCACATATGTTCTGGAGTTTGAATGCTCAGTGCATCTTGATGCGTCTTTGACCATGACGTAATAGACCAATAGAATTCTAAAGGTATATTCCAAAGGTAAATCCAATTGCAACTAATCAGCTGAGACACATATTACAACACTGGTGTGAACAAAATGCGTCTTGGCTGACCACTTGCAGTCAGATTTATCCAAGACACATTCTACTGACTGGTGTGAACAGGCTCATACAGTCACCTGGTCCCTTGGTGGTGAATGTGAAGATCATGCATGTACAGGATCCGTTGCTCAGGTAGAAGATGACTCTGGCTTCAGGGAAGGAATGTTGTGAATTAGAACAGGTGTCTTGTGTTTAGGTATCAGTGTACGAGTATTTTAGTTTCTAAAACTGTACATCAAAAATGTCTCTGTGTGTCTGTTTGTTTCTCTCTCTCTCTTGCTCTCTCGTGTTCTCTGTCTTCATGTTGGGTGTGTGTGTGCTTGTGTGTGTCCATGAGAACAGATGCTGTCAGTTCCAGACTACAAAACGCGTCTGCGGAGCCTGTTGTTTAAGACGTCCCTGCAGGAAAAGACTGAGGAGATGCGCGGGGCCTACGAGTGCGTCTACGAAGCCTCCATGGAGCTCAAGACCAGCAAGAAGCTGGCCAAGATACTAGAGGTGCCTCTCTCCTCAGCCTCTCCTCTCAACAACAGTTAACACTCTTTTAATTATCTCAGATCTGAAGGAGACATACAGAGGTCACATGTTGTTAAGATAAACCATAATCTGTGGTGGACCTTCATATCTCCTAAAGACCTATTTAACTGTATTTATGCAAAAAACTGGATGCCTCTTATCGCTCCCAGGTGGCTAATCTGTTGCAGAATGACTCAGTTAGATTTGTGCTCAGAGAATGCAGAATGGTGAAGCCAGTGCTTAATGCGTTCTTCTTACATTTCTTCTAGTTTGTGCTGGCCATGGGGAACTACCTGAACAATGGGCAGCCCAAGACTAACAAGACCACTGGGTTTAAAATCAATTTCCTCAATGAGGTGAGTCCTGCAAAAACCTCACACCCCTTTCCATATTTAGTGCTGTTGAGGAGAAGCAATCTGGAATCAACTTCTTCACAGTATTGATCACTGCCCAGCCATTTAGAAATGCACTGTGGAATAGCTCTCCTCTGCTTGGCTGAACATGACACCTACTAGGCTCACTGTGTGTGTGTGTGTGTGCATGTGTGCATGTGTGCGTGTGTGCGTGTGTGTGTGTGTATGTGGGTATGTGTCCACCCACAGCTCAGTACAACCAAAACTGTGGACGGGAAGTCCACGTTTCTGCACATTCTTGTCAAGTCCCTTTATCAACACTTTCCGGAGGTGCTGGACTTTGCCAAGGAATTGACAACAGTGCCGCTGGCAGCAAAAGGTATGGTGAGAGGAGGGCGGAATGGCCTGGAGTGATTGTTTTCACTCGACTGTGTTCTGCACTAAACCACTTTGTGTTGCCAGAAAGGAAACTGGGTCTAATCACAGCTGTAGACATTAAACCATGCAGTTAGAAAAGTTTTTCTTTTTTTGGCTGGGATTTGTTTTGCCTCTGCAAATTGTACACTGTATATTGCAGACTGCAAAAGAGATTGTAAATTGTACACTGTTCATTCATCACTTATGTAGTGTTTGTCTGCTAAAGGTTCAGTAGGAGTAATGAGTTTTTTGCCCAGGCTAGAAAGTAGAAGTTTTTGTTAAAAAAAAAATTTCACAGTTTAATTACATTACCTGGACCTGCTCTCTCTCCCTCTCCCAGTGAATCAGAGGATCATCACCGCTGACCTGAACGACCTTCATGCCACCATCCAGGAGATTCGCACAGCTTGTCAGAAGATGCCAGCCACAAACGAGGACCGCTTCGCTGTCGTCATGAGTGTATCCTTTTACTATACAGCATCATCCTAAGGCACAAACATGGCGCATGCCCCTTTGCAGACTGTTGGGGTTCTAGTTCAACCACTAATTCTGCATTCTCTTTGTTATTGACAGTTTTAGTCTGAACATAAGCTACCCTCCTTGCATGTAGAACATCATTAACAGCCCTGTTGGAACTGATAAAAGCTTGCTAACTGGTACTCTTCAGAGATGTTTATGTCATGCTGTAAAGCCTGTAATGCCAACAATTAAACATTAAAAATGCCCCATTTTACAGTACACATGGTTGTAATTATGGGCCTCAACTCAAAGGCCCTACACTATCTAACTGTCAGTTATGCATGCTCATTAAACCCCTGGCTTTAATCAGACCCAGACACAGATAAAGTTCAAATGCTTTTAACCATTTAAGACGCACCCCCTATTATTACTTTGTTGTTACCAGAATGGCAATGACCAAGTTGTAATGTGTTACTAAAGACTTCCTGTGATGTCATAGTAATGGTGTAATGTTGTAGTTCCATTTTTTTTTTCAGTCACAGCGAGTCGTTGCATCAGCGATATGGTGGTCGCTGAAGGGTTTAATAAAAATGCATATAAGTAAAGTAACATGAATAAGTCCATGACGAAAGTAGGTAGTATGTGGTCTAGGCCCCATCCATGGTCCAGGCATTGCAGAGTCTTGCCTATGGCAGCATGTGTTGTGTGAGTGCGGTGTGCTGTGAGGATCTGAGCCTTGACCAGCACGTGCCCAGGGCTTTCTGGAGAACTCGCACCCGGCACTGCAGTCACTGGAGTCGCTGCAGCAGAGGGCCATGGAGGAGTTCTCCCGCGTGGCTTCCTTCTTCGGAGAAAACAGCAAGGCCACCACCATCGAGGCTTTCTTCGGCATCTTCGCTGAGTTTATGTCCAAATTTGAGGTGTGTTGTCGTAACAAGTGTGGTATGCATATTTTGTAAATTAAATGTTGAAGGAAAAACATGCATTGCCTTATGTCAAGTAGCGTTCACACTTCATGATAACTAAATTTATGTGTGTGTCTGTGTCTGTGTCTGTGTCTGTGTCTGTGTCTGTGTCTGTGTCTGTGTGTGTGTGTGTGTGTGTGTGTGTGTGTGTGTGTGTGTACGTGTGTGTGTGTGTTTGCAGAGGGTTTTGAGTGAGAGCCAGGCAGCAGAGAATCCTCCAAGGAGTCCTAGAAGCCCACGCATGGCCTCCCCACTCGCTTGGTCATGAGTGTGTGTCAGACACACACACACACACACACGAGCACACACATACACACACAGGAGCACACACACACACACACACACACACATGCAAATGGAGAGACAGTCACTTACACAGACATGAACTGTCACACGATCAATGACTTATTTCAAGTCTGACTCCATGGCAGTTACAAAACGTCCATAAAACAGCTATGTGCATAAAACATTTGCAGTTTCGCCAAGCTGGCATAGAAATGCCAAATGGACTGAAGTAGCTTTTGTCCTCCAAAATGGAGAAGGTTTACAGTGTTCTAATGATGGAAGTGTTATCCAGGGATTTGTTTTCCAGACACGTCACACAATCAGTTTGGCTTGAATCTGTATTTACTTAAGCGGGATATCAGTAAATTTGTCATTATTTTCACAGATCCTGGTCATTGTGAGTTCAGACATTTTACAGTCAGTGTTGGGATTAATTATGAATTACCCGCAACAAATGCCAAAACTGAATTCAGAAAGTTAGATAAAAATAAGATACTTTTTTGAGGTTACACCTTGTAAGTGTAATAAGGCAGAGGCATACTTTGCAGCAAGAACCGTTATATTTCAAACTTGTTTAAACAATCAACAGAAGACGGAGGACAATATTGACTGTACCATCTGACTGATGTCAACTGTATCTGACCATTTTATGCTGAATGTATGTTATAACTACGCTGTAATTAAAAAGCAAGTGTCATTATACAGAATTCATACTTAAAATCCTAACAATATCTGTGAAATCTTTTAAATGAGGCTGTAGCTCTATGTTTCAAGCTGCTGTACTGAATGTATACACTGTTAAACTGGACCTTACCTGTCAATCACATTTTTAAATGAGTTTATTTTGTGAAGCATACATCAGGAACTGTCATTTGTTTTGTTTCCGATTTAGTTAGAAATTTATAAGAAGTGGGCACTTACTCCTAAGTTGGTTGTCTAACTGGGTTATCTTTTAGTTAAATAGTAGATTTGATTTCAAAAGGACAAACTTAATTAATTTGCTATCTCAAAGATGCCCTCATCAGTTCTTGTTTTTGTTTGGTTTTAATTACAGCCCCAAGACTAGACTGTGAAGTAGAAGTTGGCACTGTATTTTTGTGTGTAAAAGTGTATATAATTGTGCAGATAAATTATTGACCGTGTACCTGGTATACAGTATTATAGGTATGGTGCCACCCTTCCATACTTGAGTTTAATGTGCATATTCTGGCATGTGTTAGAACCTATTTTGATTTTATTTATATTTTAGCAAAGTTGTAATTTGATTACTGCACCCATGCTTTACAGCTTGATAAACGTATGTCCTTCAGTTGGGTCTATTGCCCTTTCTGTGCATCCTTTCGCCTCTCTGAGGTATTGATAAATCATGCTGTGTAAAAATCGAAACTGCTCCACACTCGCTTTTGCTCAGTTTTTAATAAGAAACTTTGGGTCGCACAGCATCGGTTGCAAAGTTCCAGATAGTGAACACTGTGCATTGCACAAGGGCGTACATCAGATTCTGAACAGAAGGAAATACAAAAAGACACATAAATTGCAGAACTCCACATAAGCCTCGCAACCATGTCATTTTAGGTGCTTGTGATAAGACTGTTTTGCCGGGCTTTGGTAAGAACTTTGATAAGGGGCCGTTTGTTATAAAGGAACTCTGTTGTGTTTCTTTGGCCTGTATTGAAAAAGTGTGGTCTATCAATGCTGTCTGTCTGTCATCAACTTGTAGACACGTTTCGACAGCATAGCTGTTATTGCCATTACCTGTGTGGGTAATAAAAAAGACTTACATTTTAACCAGTGTGTGTGGAATGTTGAATGAGGCGTTTGGAGTTTGATCCTTGGTTCCACGGGTCCAGGCTAAGCGCTGTAGTTTCCTGAGACCCATTAAGTCACTGGAGGCCCTGTCACACTATGTGAGGTTTTTCCTGGTCAGAAGGGAGAGAGAAAGAGAGATACTCAGAGGGACCAGATCCAGTTGTGATTTTCACTGAGGTGAGCCTGCCTTTCCAAATATTTCTCCTTTCTTCTGCTCATTATCTGTTGTCTCTCATTCTGTATAAACATTCAGTCATATGAGTGTGTGTGTGTGTGTGTGTGTGTGTGTGTGTGTGCGTGTGTGTGTGTGTGTGTGTGTGTGTGTGTGTGTGTGTGTGTGTGTGTGTGTGTGTGTGTGTGTGTGTGTGTGTGTGTGTGTGCGTGCATGCGTGTGTGCATGCGTATGTGTGCGAGAGTGTGTGTGTGTGTGTGTGTGTGCATGTGTTGTGCTGGTATCCATGCATGTTCTTATTCTAAAGTCTACTTATTCTAAAGGCTTCGGATGCTTGCAGTTTTATAGAGTGAAGACATTATCCTGCAGTGGTGAGTGTGTTTTTACTACATACGATGGCTTGAAATAAAGCCTCTAACCGTGTGGCATGGTGAAAGGTGTCATGCCATGTCTTTGTGTTCTTGATGTGTGTCTTCTGTGAAGGTTGCCTTATTGTTTCTGTCCATCCATAAAAAAGCTACGTATGGGCATAAAACATTTGCAGTTCCACCAAACTGGCATAGACATGCCAAATGGACTGAAGTAGCTTTTATCCTCCTAACAATCACATTAAGGTTGTCTTGTTGTTTCTGTCTGTGAGAGTGTAAACATTGCTTCCGTATTTGTCTTGTATACTGTGAATATAAAAGTTGGATAATCTGTAACCTGTGGATCCTGGTGACACCTCACAGAGGTGTAGCAGGGGTCCGTTAGCGGTGAACTTGACACCTCTCTTCACTCCACTCCAATTTAGCGCAGAAGGTGATTCCAGCTGCCAGAACTTTGGTTGACGTTTGAATTCTGCCACCATGGGGTCCACCGAGAGCCCCATCACCACTCCTCCTGGTGGGATTGCTCCAAAATCACTGACCGCCGCTGACATAGTGGTGCTCGTTGTTTACTTCGTGGTGGTGCTGGCTGTGGGGTTGTGGGTAAGTCTGTCTGCTCCCTGTCTACCCCTGAGTGCCTTGTTCCAGAATGGCAAAGTCTGAAGAGTGAATATTACCTTTTTAATCACCAATTTTATATCATGCTGAAGAATGAATTTTGACCATGTTTGCCTCTTGCGCTGCTCCTCCGGTTCCCCTTTTCTGTAGTCCATGTGGAGGACTAAGCGAGGCACTGTAAATGGATATTTCCTCGCTGGCAAAGATATGACATGGTGGCCGGTGAGTATGTCTAATACAGCATCCCTCACCTATTATACACATGCATGACATGCATATATTCAATGGTACGAGGGTATTTTATTGTCACATGCATAGACACACTGGGTAGAGTAGGATATGCAGTGAAATTGCTGATTGGCAGTCTAAACTGTGCATGGGGGGTGGAAACTCAATAACTCAAAAACTCAAACAATATAGAGGAGTAGGTGTGGCGTAATATTTCAGGAGTTGGTAGTGGGATCGGGGGATCACAGGTTTAATTTCTGTACCAATAAAAACAATATGGGTGGGGGAATGAAAAACCAGCTCTCTCCTGCATCCTCTTCCTTGGTCTAGATGCCCGTAAGCAAGGCGTCTAACCCATCTATTGCTTTGGGTGGACTACACCTGTACCTAATTCCAGCGGTGCAGCCATAATTTAAATGTAAATGAAAGAATAAACAATTTGTCTGTGTTACTGTTAGTAATAATATTAATATGAATAATAGTAATTGTGCCCTCCCCCCAACCCTTGCCTAATTCATCATAAACTATGTTATGTAATTGACACATAAAATATTACAGCAAAGTGAAAGGAATCAGACAAACATGCTTTATATGTCCCCCCATATGCAGGTGGGAGCTTCGCTGTTTGCCAGCAATGTGGGCAGTGGGCACTTCATAGGCCTGGCGGGCTCAGGGGCTGCTGCTGGCATTGGGGCAGTGGCCTATGAGTGGAATGTGAGTAGCTCAATAAATACATGTCACAAGTTCATGTGTTATGTGGAGCTTATGGTTGTTGTTCAGTCTTTACTGTGTCCTGTGTTTACAGTCCTACTGTGTGTTTTGTCTTGGCAGTACAACTACGTTCATTTTTCTGCTTAGGTGTGGGAATGTGGGAATGCCAAGCTGTATATTGATACTGATAATGATACTGTCTAAATGGCCAAGTATGTACGTAATGTATCCGAATGTATGTATGTTTGTCAATGTATGTAATGTATCTAAGTGTATGTGTGCTCATCTATAAGGGCCTGCTGATGGTGCTGCTACTGGGATGGCTCTATCTGCCCATCTATGTAGCCTCAGGGGTAAGAGACTTTAGAGTTACTTTATTGATCCCAAAAGAAATTAAGGTGTCTAGCAGCATGCACATAATACACATTACAAAATAGATTAAACATATTGCACACATTTGCATACATACAGATGTGTGCAATTCCCACACATTCCCTTAGCTGGAGAGAGAAAAAAGTACTTAAAGCCAGACACACACAAATGCGCGCGCACACACACACACACACACACACACACACACACACACACACACACACACACACACACACACACACACCGCACACACACACAAACACACTGCTGTCCTAGCACACAACAGCCATTGTTTTGCCTGCTGTCTGCCATATCCTGCAGTGCCTGTAGTGTTATATCTCATTTTGCTTACAGGTTACCACCATGCCTGAATACCTCCAGAAAAGGTTTGGGGGCAAGAGGATACAGTTATTTATTGCTGTTTTGTACTTATTCATTTATATCTTCACAAAAATATCGGTGAGTAAAACACACCCAATAAAATGATATTGTGATCCCTGCCCTGCCTGATCTGAAAAATGTATTATACAATGCATAATAAAAAATGCATACAGTCATAGCGACTTTAATTCATACACAGATTGAAAATGAGTTCCAGATAATTTACCAAAGCAAAATTTTAATCGGATATGTCCATGCTATAGTAAATGTTAATGTGAAGGGAATCCTGTGTTTGTGCTGTGGGGCGGGTAGGTGGACATGTATGCTGGGGCAGTGTTCATCCAGCTGGCCCTGCAGTGGAACATCTACCTGGCCGTGGTAGTGCTCCTCAGCATCACAGCTCTCTACACTATAGCAGGTATGCAACCCCAGACTACAATCACCCCCCCCCCCCCCCCCCCCACACACACACACCCTTAACCCTAAACCTAACCCTAACCCCAACCCCACAGCTCTCTACACTATAGCAGGTATGCAACCCCAGACTACAATCACCCCCCCCCCCCCCACACCCTTAACCCTAAACCTAACCCTAACCCCAACCCCACAGCTCTCTACACTATAGCAGGTATGCAACCCCAGACTACAATCACCCCCCCACACACCCTTAACCCTAAACCTAACCCTAACTCCAACCCCACAGCTCTCTACACTATAGCAGGTATGCAACCCCAGACTACAATCACCTCCCCCCCACACCCTTAACCCTAAACCTAATCCTAACCCCAACCCCACACTATAGCAGGTATAGCAGGTATGCAACCCCAGACTACATTCATCCCCCCATCCTTAATCCTAACACCACTGCTCTCTAAACTGTGGCAAGTATGCAACTCCAGACTACAGTCAGCCCTCACCCCCTAACTCTAACCCTACAGCTGTCTACACTGTGGCAGGTATTCAACCCCAGACTACATTCATCCCCCCATCCTTAACCCTAACCCTAACACCAGTCAGTTGCTGGTTCAATTAATAATAATAATAATAATAATAATAATAATAATAATAATAATAATAATAATAATAATAATAATAATAATAATAAACTTTACTTGTATAGCACAATTCATACATACAAGATGCAGCTCAAAGTGCTTTACAGTTTAGCAGGATCGTCACAGGACAACATTTCTTGCAGACCAGTGGCGCCGGAGCAGATGAATACAGTTGTAAACTGACTCTTGCGTGAACACGGTTAATTCCTGCTTCTCTTGACAAGGTTGCATTTTCCCCGATGTGTTTGTTGGCACCTTGCATGGTTTTGCCATCGGAGTGTAAATGGGTGAATGTGAGGCATGGAGTTATGAAGTGCTTACATAACTCTGGTCAGTGTGAGGAAGCACTAGCCTATGCAGTACTGATGAAATGTCCTGAAATTGTCACAGACCAGCTAGCTAGAACCTGCAATTTAGCAAACAAACCCAACAATAGGATGATGGACTTAGGACTCAGGAAATATTAGAATAATAAACCTAAAGTGCTAAGTGTTCTCCCAAACAATAGTATGTTACACTAAGGTGTGTAGTCAGGAAGGTTTAAATCCCTTCTCCCAAAGATGGTCTTCCTACAGTAGGTGCACAAGTGTTCTTAAAAAGTAAATGCATTCAGTTTCAATTGACCATTTTCTGTGACCCCTCAGGTGGCCTAGCAGCAGTGATCTACACAGACGCCGTACAGACTGTCATTATGCTGGGTGGTGCCTTGACACTTATGGGCTTTAGTGAGTGTCACTGAAATGCATTCACAAGAAATACACAGACAAACTGTAAATAGACCATAACGTTCATTTTTACTATTTAACAATGTTACCAAGTAGAAAGCAACAACCCAGTGATGTTGTAAGTGGATGTAATAATTTGTGTAACAAACTGCTGAATCATTTTTTTTTAAATCAGAAAGCACATCTGAAGTCCGCTGCTGCAATGGTAACATTTTAAACACTGGCCCACTCTGTGTGTGTGCTTGTGTGTGTGTGTGTGTGTGTGTGCACGTGTGTGTGTGTGCACGTGTGTGCATACGTGTTCTCACACATGCGTGCCTGTGTGTGTTTGGGCATCCGTGTGTTTGTGTGTGTCCTGTACATGTGTTTGTGTTTGTGTGTGTGCGTGTGTGCATACGTGTTTGCACACATGCGTGTGTGTGTGTGTGTGCGTGTACACACTTGCATGCCTGTGTGTGTTTGGGCATGTGCGTGCGTGCATGCGTGTGTGCGCACACATGCCTCTCTGTGTGTAGGTTTTGCGGAGGTGGGAGGCTGGCAGGCGCTCCTGGACAGGTACAGCTCCGCCATCCCCTCCATCAGGCCGCCCAACAGCACCTGTGGCATTCCCCGTGACGATGCCTTCCAGCTGTTCCGTCACCCTGTGACCTCCGACCTCCCATGGCCCGGGGTCCTAGTGGGCATGACCATCCCCTCTATGTGGTACTGGTGCACTGATCAGGTCAGCCTGCAGCATTCAATTATTAATTAATTTATTTATTTATTTATTGGTAAGTGGGTGGGTAGGTAGGTAGGTAGGTACCTAGGTAGGTAGGTAGGTACCTAGGTATGTAGGTAGGTACCTAGGTAGGTAGGTAGGTAGGTAGGTACCTAGATAGGTGGGTACCTAGGTAGGTAGGTACCTAGGTACCTAGGTAGGTAGGTAGGTACCTAGGTACCTAGGTAGGTAGGTAGGGACCTAGGTAGGTAGGTACCTCGGTAGGTACCTAGGTAGGTAGGTACCTCGGTAGGTAGGTACCTAGGTAAGTAGGTACCTCGCTAGGTAGTTTAGTTTATTAGCTTATTTGACAGGGACCATGTACAAGACATCGCTAGTACCAGAGTTAGCTAGAAAGCTAATTTGCGTCTGTGGTGCCTGGGCAGGGAGCTATAAAAACACAAACATACACACATGACTTCCTGTTGCCAATATGGAGTAGCCTACACACTAAAGTAGCAACCGCATTCTAAAACATGCATCATACTAAAACATATAAAAAAACATATACTATCACATCATCACATAAAAGCAATACACATACAACAATAGACATTGTCATATAAAAGCAATACACATACCATTTCACGATGCTTACTATAAAACAACACACTGAGATAGGTACCTTGGTAGGTAGGTACCTAGGTAGGTAGGTAGGTACCGAGGTAGGTACATAGGTAGGTAGGTACCGAGGTAGGTACCTAGGTAAGTGGGTACCTAGGTAGGTAGGTAACTAGATAGGTAGGTACCTAAGTAGGTACCTAGGTAGGTAGGTAGGTACCGAGGTAGGTAGGTAGGTACCGAGGTAGGTACCTAGGTAAGTGGGTACCTAGGTAGGTAGGTAACTAGATAGGTAGGTACCTAAGTAGGTACCTAGGTAGGTAGGTAGGTACCGAGGTAGGTAGGTAGGTACCGAGGTAGGTACATAGGTAGGTATGTACCTAGGTAGGTAGATACCTAGGTAGGTACCTCAGTAGGTAGGTACCTCGGTAAGTAGGTACCTAGGTAGGTAATTAAGTACTGAGGTAGGTACCTAGGTAGGTAGGTACCTGGGGTGCGTTTCCCAAACAACCAACCAACTTAGCTTTAAACCAACATGGTACGATGCACCGTTGAGCTAACCAACAACCAAAGTGCGACTGTGTCCCAAACACTGTCGTACCTTCATAGTCTGAACCAAGTTGGTTTGAACCAATATAGTCCAAACCACAATGGTTTCCAGATGTGTTCGGACATGCTCGTGCATTGTCGGAAGCAGAGAGAAACAATCCGAAGCAGGCTATGACCTTGTGAACGGAATTTAACAGAGATGACTTATGTAGCCGATTATTTATCGCCTAATAATAGGCTATTTCACATGATGTCGGGAATAACTGTGTACTAGGAAAAAAACAATAGAAACTGAATAAATCTAACGGTGGAAAGTATCACTGAACCCTATATACTGCTGGCTTAGTGTTCATTTGTAATATAGCCTGACAGATTTGCAAGACATTTCAGTGATTAAATAAACTTTAACATTGTTTATTGAATGACGCAGACCTCTGGATATGAACACAGATAAAGACAATACAATGCTTTTATTTTATTTAAATCACATAGACTACGAGCCATCACAGGTAGCCTGATTAAAATAGCTTTCAAAATGCTATTTTGCATGGACACCAGGCGATGTGCCATCTGTAAATGCATGTGCTTATATGGCAGTATGCTACACGCTATCAACATTAGGTTTATTGCTTACAATGCATGTAATGACGGAGGAGCTGGAAGTTTATTTTCACCTTGGCGACCTGCATTCTGAAGTGTATGAACACAAGCCCAAGAATATGCAGGCTGGCATAAATTGGCCACACTATGTTAATACGCAACAGGGGAGACACGTTCACCCTGAAACTACGTTAAGAAAAGTAACGTGGCAGTTGAGAATGTCAACAATTTCATGTAGCATTTTAATTATGCATCATCCCGGATTGGAACCAGAGTACTATCTACAAACACAGGTGTGCATGACCTGCGCTCTACCAACAGCACCACAGAAGCAGCTCCTAGCTTATGGAATTAGGAGGTACTTGAAGGTACGTCACAGCATGAGTCGCTTAAGCCAAACTGCCAAACGAGTTGCAAATATCCTCCTAGATCAATTGTTTTGCTACAACAACGGGAGTTTTAGATTCTACACTGTATATTTCTCACCTCGTTTTGTAAAATCTGAGGGATACAACGTCAAACAAGGAAGATATTTACAATGATCGAGGATTTCGAGACATTTGGTCCGCCATGTTGGATGCCGTCGAGACCTTCAAACAACATTGGTTAGGTGGAACTAAGCACCGAGAGCTGTGGTTGCAAACCTCACTAGTTACCAACGTGGTTGCGAATGTTCGTGTTTTGGGACACGCCTGTGTCGGTCGCACTATGTTGGGACTATGCTGGTTTACACTATGTTGATTCAAACTATGTTGGTTCACACTATGTTGGTTCAAACTATGTTGGTTCACACGAACGAAGGTTTTGAGACACACTTGCGTCGCACCTACATAGTTTGAACCAAGTAAGTTGCTAACAACGTTAGCAACTATGCTTTTGGGAAACGCACCCCTGGGTAAGTACCTAGGTAGGTACCTCGGTAGGTAGGTACCTCAATAAGTAGGTACCTAGGTAGGTAGTTAAGTACCAAGGTAGGTACCTAGATAGGTAGGTACCTAGGTAGGTACCTCAATAAGTAGGTACCTAGGTAGGTAGTTAAGTACCGAGGTAGGTACCTAGATAGGTAGGTACCTAGGTAGGTACCTAGGTAGGTACCTCGGTCGGTAGGTACCTCAATAAGTAGGTACCTAGGTAGGTAGTTAAGTACCGAGGTAGGTACCTAGGTAGGTAGGTACCTAGGTAGGTACCTAGGTAGGTAGGCACCTAGGTAGGTACCTAGGTAAGTACCTAGGTAGGTACCTCAGTAGGTAGGTACCTCGATAAGTAGGTACCTAGGTAAGTACCTAGGTAGGTACCTCGGTAGGTAGGTACCCCGGTAGGAAGGTACCTAGGTAGGTAGGTACCTCGGTAGGTAGGTACCTAGGTAGGTAGGTACCTCGGTAGGTATGTACCTAGGTAGGTAGCCACCTCGGTAGGTAGGTACCTAGGTAGGTAGGTACCTAGGTAGGAAGGTACCTAAGTAGGTAGGTACCTCGGTAGGTATGTACCTAGGTAGGTAGCCACCTCGGTAGGTAGGTACCTAGGTAGGTAGGTACCTAGGTAGGAAGGTACCTAAGTAGGTAGGTACATAGGTAAGAAGGTACCTAGGTAGGTAGGTACCTAGGTAGGTACCTAGGTAGGTAGGTAACTAGGTAGGTACTTAGGTAGGTAGGTACCTCGGTAGGTAGATACCTCGGTAGGTAGGTACCTAGATAGGTAGGTACCTCGGTAGGTAGGTACCTAGTTAGGTAGGTACCTAGGTAGGTAGGTACCTAGGTAAGTACCAAGGTAGGTACCTCGGTAGGTAGGTACCTGGGTAAGTAGGTTCCTAGGTAGGTAGTTAAGTACCTAGGTAGGTAGGAACCTAGGTAAGTACCTAGGTAGGTACCTCGTTAGGTAGGTACCTCGGTAAGTAGGTACTTAGGTAAGTACCTAGGTAGGTACCTCGGTAGGTAGGTACCTCGGTAGGTAGGTACCCCGGTAGGTAGGTACCTAGGTAGGTAGGTACCTCAGTAGGTAGGTACCTAGGTAGGTAGGTACCTCGGTAGGTATTTACCTAGGTAGGTAGCAACCTCTGTAGGTAGGTACCTAGGTAGGTAGGTACCTAGGTAGGAAGGTACCTAAGTAGGTAGGTACCTAGGTAGGAAGGTACCTAGGTAGGTAGATACCTAGGTAGGTACCTAGGTAGGTAGGTACCTAGGTAGGTACTGAGGTAGATAGGTACCTAGGTAGGTAGGTACTGAGGTAGGTAGGTACCTAGGTAGATACCTAGGTAGGTAGGTACCTAAGTAGGTAGGTACCTAGGTAGGAAGGTACCTAAGTAGGTAGGTACCTATGTAGGAAGGTACCTAGGTAGGTAGGTACCTAGGTAGGTACTGAGGTAGGTAGGTAGGTAGGTACCTCGGTAGGTATGTACCTAGGTAGGTAGCCACCTCTGTAGGTAGGTACCTAGGTAGGTAGGTACCTAGGTAGGAAGGTACCTAAGTAGGTAGGTACCTAGGTAGGAAGGTACCTAGGTAGGTAGGTACCTAGGTAGGTAGGTACCTGGGTAGGAAGGTACCTAAGTAGGTAGGTACATAGGTAGGAAGGTACCTAGGTAGGTAGGTACCTAGGTAGGTAGGTACCTAGGTAGGTACCTAGGTAGGGAGGTACCTAGGTAAGTACTAAGGTAGGTAGGTACCTAGGTAGGTAGGTACCTAGGTAGGTACCTAGGTAGGTACTGAGGTAGATAGGTACCTAGGTAGGTAGGTACTGAGGTAGGTAGGTACCTAGGTAGATACCTAGGTAGGTAGGTACCTAAGTAGGTAGGTACCTAGGTAGGTAGGTACCGAGGTAGGTAGGTACCTAGGTAGGTAGGTACCTAGGTAGGAAGGTACCTAAGTAGGTAGGTACCTATGTAGGAAGGTACCTAGGTAGGTAGGTACCTAGGTAGGTACTGAGGTAGGTAGGTAGGTACCTCGGTAGGTATGTACCTAGGTAGGTAGCCACCTCTGTAGGTAGGTACCTAGGTAGGTAGGTACCTAGGTAGGAAGGTACCTAAGTAGGTAGGTACCTAGGTAGGAAGGTACCTAGGTAGGTAGGTACCTAGGTAGGTAGGTACCTAGGTAGGAAGGTACCTAAGTAGGTAGGTACCTAGGTAGGAAGGTACCTAGGTAGGTAGGTACCTAGGTAGGTAGGTACCTAGGTAGGAAGGTACCTATGTAGGTAGGTACCTAGGTAGGAAGGTACCTAGGTAAGTACTAAGGTAGGTAGGTACCTAGGTAGGTAGGTACCTAGGTAGGAAGGTACCTAAGTAGGTAGGTACCTAGGTAGGAAGGTACCTAGGTAAGTACTAAGGTAGGTAGGTACCTAGGTAGGTAGGTACCTAAGTAGGAAGGTACCTAAGTAGGTAGGTACCTAGGTAGGAAGGTACCTAGGTAGGTAGGTACCTAGGTAGGTAGGTACCTAGGTAGATACCTAGGTAGGGAGGTACCTAAGTAGGTAGGTACCTAGGTAGGTAGGTACCGAGGTAGGTAGGTACCTAGGTAGGTAGGTACCTAGGTAGGAAGGTACCTAAGTAGGTAGGTACCTATGTAGGAAGGTACCTAGGTAGGTAGGTACCTAGGTAGGTACTGAGGTAGGTAGGTAGGTACCTCGGTAGGTATGTACCTAGGTAGGTAGCCACCTCTGTAGGTAGGTACCTAGGTAGGTAGGTACCTAGGTAGGTAGGTACCTTGGTAGGAAGGTACCTAAGTAGGTAGGTACCTAGGTAGGAAGGTACCTAGGTAGGTAGGTACCTAGGTAGGAAGGTACCTAGGTAGGTAGGTACCTAGGTAGGTACCTAGGTAGGTACCTAGGTAGGTACCTAGGTAGCTACTGAGGTAGGTAGGTACCGAGGTAGGTAGGTACCTAGGTAGATACCTAGGTAGGTAGGTACCTAAGTAGGTAGGTACCTAGGTAGGTAGGTACTGAGGTAGGTAGGTACCTAGGTAGGTAGGTACCTAGGTAGGAAGGTACCTAAGTAGGAAGGTACCTAGGTAGGTAGGTACCTAGGTAGGTACTGAGGTAGGTAGGTAGATACCTAAGTAGGTCGTTACCTAGGTAGGTAGGTACCTAGGTCGTTACTTAGGTAGGTAGGTACTGAGGTAGATAGGTACTTAGGTAGGTAGGTACCAAAGTAAGTAGGTACCTAGGTAGGTAGGTACCGAGGTATGTACCTAGGTAGGTACCTAGGTACGTAGGTACCTAGGTAGGTACTGAGGTAGGTAGGTACTGAGGTAGATATGTACTTAGGTAGGTAGGTACCGAAGTAAGTAGGTACCTAGGTAGGTAGGTACCTAGGTAGGTACCTAGGTAGGAAGGTACCTAAGTAGGTAGGTACCTAGGTAGGAAGGTACCTAGGTAGGTACCTAGGCAGATAGGTACCTAGGTAGGTACTGAGGTAGGTAGGTACCTAGGTAGGTAGGTACCGAGGTAGGTAGGTACCTAGGTAGATACCTAGGTAGGTAGGTACCTAAGTAGGTAGGTACCTAGGTAGGTAGGTACCGAGGTAGGTAGGTACCTAGGTAGGTAGGTACCTAGGTAGGTAGGTACCTAGGTAGGTACTTAGGTAGGTAGGTACCTAGGTAGGTACTGAGGTAGGTAGGTACCTAGGTAGGTAGGTACCGAGGTAGGTAGGTACCGAGGTAGGTAGGTACCTAGGTAGGTAGGTACTGAGGTAGATAGGTACCGAAGTAAGTAGGTACCTAGGTAGGTAGGTACCGAGGTATGTACCTAGGTAGGCACCTTGGTACGTAGGTACCTAGGTAGGTACTGAGGTAGGTAGGTACCTAGGTAGGTAGGTACCTAGGTAGGAAGGTACCTACGTAGGTAGGTACCTAGGTAGGAAGGTACCTAGGTAGGTAGGTACCTAGGTAGGTACCTAGGTAGATAGGTACCTAGGTAGGTACTGAGGTAGGTAGGTACCTAGGTAGGTAGATACCGAGGTAGGTAGGTACCTAAGTAGGTAGGTACCTAGGTAGGTAGGTACCGAGGTAGGTAGGTACCTAGGTAGGTAGGTACCTAGGTAGGTACCTAGGCAGATAGGTACCTAGGTAGGTACTGAGGTAGGTAGGTACCTAGGTAGGTAGGTACCGAGGTAGGTAGGTACCTAGGTAGATACCTAGGTAGGTAGGTACCTAAGTAGGTAGGTACCTAGGTAGGTAGGTACCGAGGTAGGTAGGTACCTAGGTAGGTAGGTACCTAAGTAGGTAGGTACCTAGGTAGGTAGGTACCGAGGTAGGTAGGTACCTAGGTAGGTAGGTACTGAGGTAGATAGGTACCGAAGTAAGTAGGTACCTAGGTAGGTAGGTACCGAGGTATGTACCTAGGTAGGCACCTTGGTACGTAGGTACCTAGGTAGGTACTGAGGTAGGTAGGTACCTAGGTAGGTAGGTACCTAGGTAGGAAGGTACCTACGTAGGTAGGTACCTAGGTAGGAAGGTACCTAGGTAGGTAGGTACCTAGGTAGGTACCTAGGTAGATAGGTACCTAGGTAGGTACTGAGGTAGGTAGGTACCTAGGTAGGTAGATACCGAGGTAGGTAGGTACCTAAGTAGGTAGGTACCTAGGTAGGTAGGTACCGAGGTAGGTAGGTACCTAGGTAGGTAGGTACCTAGGTGGGAAGGTACCTAAGTAGGTAAGTACCTATGTAGGAAGGTACCTATGTAGGTAGGTACCTAGGTAGGTACTGAGGTAGGTAGGTACCTAAGTAGGTAGGTACCTAGGTAGGTAGGTACCTATGTAGATAGGTACCTAGGTAGGTACTGAGGTAGGTAGGTACCTAGGTAGGTAGGTACCGAGGTAGGTAGGTACCTAGGTAGATACCTAGGTAGGTAGGTACCTAGGTAGGTAGGTACCGAGGTAGGTAGGTACCTAGGTAGGTAGGTACCTAGGTAGGAAGGTACCTAAGTAGGTAGGTACCTAGGTAGGAAGGTACCTAGGTAGGTAGCTACCTAGGTAGGTAGGTACCTAGGTAGGTACTTAGGTAGTTAGGTACCTAGGTAGGTACTGAGGTAGATAGGTACTTAGGTAGGTAGGTACCGAAGTAAGTAGGTACCTAGGTAGGTAGGTACCTAGGTAGGTACCTAGGTAGGTAGGTACCTAAGTAGGTAGGTACCTAGGTAGGTAGGTACCTAAGTACGTACCTAGGTAGGTACCTAGGTAGGTACCTAGGCAGGTAGGTACCTGGGTAGGTACCTAGGCAGGTAGGTACCTGGGTAGGTACCTAGGCAGGTAGGTACCGAGGTAGGTAGGTACCTAGGTAGCTAAGTACCGAGCTAGGTACCTAGGTAGGTAGGTACCGAGGTAGGTACCTACATAGGTAGGTACCGAGGTAGGTACCTAGGTAGGTAGGTAAGTACCTAGGTAGGTAAGTACCTAGGTAGGAAGGTACCTAGGTAGGTAGGTACCTAGGTAGGTAGGTACCTAAGTAGGTAGGTACCTAGGTAGGTAGGTACCGAGGTAGGTAGTTACCTAGGTAGGTAGGTACTGAGGTAGGTAGGTACCTAGGTAGGTAGGTACTGAGGTAGGTAGGTACCTAGGTAGGTAGGTACCGAGGTAGGTAGGTACCTTGGTAGGTAGGTACCGAGGTAGGTACCTAGGTAGGTAGGTAAGTACCGAGGTTGGTACCTGGGTAGGTACCTAGGTCGGTAGGTAGGTACCTCGGTAGGTAGGTACCTAGGTAGGTAGGTACCTCGGTATGTAGGTACCTAGTTAGGTAGGTACCAACGTAGGTAGGTACCTAGGTAGGTAGGTACCTAGGTAGGTACCTAGGTAGGTAGGTACCTAAGTAGGTAGGTATCTAGGTAGGTAGGTACCTAGGTAGGAAGGTACCTAGATAGGTAGGTACCTAGGTAGGTAGGTACCTAGGTAGGTACTTAGGTAGTTAGGTACCTAGGTAGGTACTGAGGTAGGTAGGTACTGAGGTAGATAGGTACTTAGGTAGGTAGGTACCGAAGTAAGTAGGTACCTAGGTAGGTAGGTACCGAGGTATGTACCTAGGTAGGTACCTAGGTACGTAGGTACCTAGGTAGGTACTGAGGTAGATAGGTACTTAGGTAGGTAGGTACCGAAGTAGGTAGGTAGATACCGAGGTAGGTAGGTACCTAAGTAGGTAGGTACCTAGGTAGGTAGGTACCGAGGTAGGTAGGTACCTAGGTAGGTAGGTACCTAGGTGGGAAGGTACCTAAGTAGGTAAGTACCTATGTAGGAAGGTACCTATGTAGGTAGGTACCTAGGTAGGTACTGAGGTAGGTAGGTACCTAAGTAGGTAGGTACCTAGGTAGGTAGGTACCTATGTAGATAGGTACCTAGGTAGGTACTGAGGTAGGTAGGTACCTAGGTAGGTAGGTACCGAGGTAGGTAGGTACCTAGGTAGATACCTAGGTAGGTAGGTACCTAGGTAGGTAGGTACCGAGGTAGGTAGGTACCTAGGTAGGTAGGTACCTAGGTAGGAAGGTACCTAAGTAGGTAGGTACCTAGGTAGGAAGGTACCTAGGTAGGTAGCTACCTAGGTAGGTAGGTACCTAGGTAGGTACTTAGGTAGTTAGGTACCTAGGTAGGTACTGAGGTAGATAGGTACTTAGGTAGGTAGGTACCAAAGTAAGTAGGTACCTAGGTAGGTAGGTACCTAGGTAGGTACCTAGGTAGGTAGGTACCTAAGTAGGTAGGTACCTAGGTAGGTAGGTACCTAAGTACGTACCTAGGTAGGTACCTAGGTAGGTACCTAGGCAGGTAGGTACCTGGGTAGGTACCTAGGCAGGTAGGTACCTGGGTAGGTACCTAGGCAGGTAGGTACCGAGGTAGGTAGGTACCTAGGTAGCTAAGTACCGAGCTAGGTACCTAGGTAGGTAGGTACCGAGGTAGGTACCTACATAGGTAGGTACCGAGGTAGGTACCTAGGTAGGTAGGTAAGTACCTAGGTAGGTAAGTACCTAGGTAGGAAGGTACCTAGGTAGGTAGGTACCTAGGTAGGTAGGTACCTAAGTAGGTAGGTACCTAGGTAGGTAGGTACTGAGGTAGGTAGTTACCTAGGTAGGTAGGTACTGAGGTAGGTAGGTACCTAGGTAGGTAGGTACTGAGGTAGGTAGGTACCTAGGTAGGTAGGTACCGAGGTAGGTAGGTACCTTGGTAGGTAGGTACCGAGGTAGGTACCTAGGTAGGTAGGTAAGTACCGAGGTTGGTACCTGGGTAGGTACCTAGGTAGGTACCTAGGTCGGTAGGTAGGTACCTCGCTAGGTAGGTACCTAGGTAGGTAGGTACCTCGGTATGTAGGTACCTAGTTAGGTAGGTACCAACGTAGGTAGGTACCTAGGTAGGTAGGTACCTAGGTAGGTACCTAGGTAGGTAGGTACCTAAGTAGGTAGGTATCTAGGTAGGTAGGTATCTAGGTAGGTAGGTACCTAGGTAGGTAGGTACCTAGGTAGGTACCTAGGTAGGTAGGTACCTAAGTAGGTAGGTATCTAGGTAGGTAGGTACCTAGGTAGGTAGGTACCTAAGTAGGTAGGTATCTAGGTAGGTAGGTACCTAGGTAGGTACTTAGGTAGTTAGGTACCTAGGTAGGTTCTGAGGTAGGTAGGTACTGAGGTAGATAGGTACTTAGGTAGGTAGGTACCGAAGTAAGTAGGTACCTAGGTAGGTAGGTACCTAGGTAGGTACCTAGGTAGGTAGGTACCTAAGTAGGTAGGTACCTAGGTAGGTAGGTACCTAAGTACGTATCTAGGTAGGTACCTAGGCAGGTAGGTACCTGGGTAGGTACCTAGGCAGGTAGGTACCGAGGTAGGTAGGTACCTAGGTAGCTAAGTACCGAGCTAGGTACCTAGGTAGGTAGGTAAGTACCTAGGTAGGTAGGTAAGTACTATAGGTAGCTAAGTAGGTAGGTATCTAGGTAGGTAGGTACCTAAGTAGGTAGGTACCTAGGTAATTAGGTACTGAGGTAGGTACCGAGATAGGTACTTTGGTTGGTACCTAGGTAGGTACCTAGGTAGGTACTAAGGTAGGTAGGTACCTAGGTAGTTAGGTACCGAGGTAGGTAGGTAAGTACCTAGGTAGGTAGGTAAGTACTATAGGTAGCTAAGTAGGTAGGTATCTAGGTAGGTAGGTACCTAAGTAGGTAGGTACCTAGGTAATTAGGTACTGAGGTAGGTACCGAGATAGGTACTTTGGTTGGTACCTAGGTAGGTACCTAGGTAGGTACTAAGGTAGGTAGGTACCTAGGTAGGTAGATATCGAGGTAGGTAGGTACCTGGGTAGGTAGGTACCGAGGTAGGTAGGTACCTAGGTAGGTAGGTACCGAGGTAGGTACCTAGGTAGGTACCTAGGTAGGTAGTTAGGTACCGAGGTAGGTTGGTACCGAGGTAGGTACCTAGGTTGGTACCGAGGTAGGTACCTAGGTAGGTACCTAGGTAGGTAAGTACCTAGGTAGGTGCTTAGGTAGGTAGGTACCTAGGTAGGAAGGTATCTAGGGAGGTAGGTACTGAGGTAGGTAGGTACCTAGGTAGGTAGGTACCGAGGTAGGTAACTACGTAGGTAGGTACGTAGGTAGGTACCTAGGTAGGTCGGTACCTAGGTAGGTAGGTAGGTACCTTGATAGGTACCTAGGTAGGTAGGTACCTAGTTAGGTATTTAGGTAGGTAGGTACGTAGGTAGGTACGTAGGTACGTAGGTAGGTACCTAGGTAGGTAGGTACCTAGGTAGATACCTAGGTAGGTAGGTACCTAAGTAGGTAGGTACCTAGGTAGGTAGGTACCTAGGTAGGTAGGTACCTAGGTAGGAAGGTACCTAAGTAGGTAGGTACCTAGGTAGGTACGTATCTAAGTAGGTAGGTACCTAGGTAGGTATCTAGGTAGGTAGGTACCTCGGCAGGTAGATACCTCGGTAGGTAGGTACCTAGGTAGGTAGGTACCTAGGTAGGTACCTAGGTAGGTAGGTAGGTACCTTTCCATTAAACAGCCTTTCAGACATTTTTTGCATCCAGCCATTTGTGGCAATGTTGACCAGTTTGGGGAAAGTGACTATAACTGAGATTAAGACCTGTGGTATTCTACATATAGTACTTGGCTGCTAGACAACTTGGTGCAGAATCTAGTATGGCGTGAGCATCTCTAATTAAGTAACCTTGCCATTTAGCTGCAGGTTCAAGGTATTTAAGATCATTATGGCACCATTTACTATAAATTTGTATGCGAGTGTAAAATGGTACTGTACTTGATATTGCATTTTTGCCTGTATTTATTTCTGGAACACCCTGTATATCAAACAGACTTCATTGAATATCTTCCATAGCACTGTTTACAGCAAATTTGTGTAGCCTAAATGTAAATATAAATGTTACTACTTGTTACAACATTGTCTATTTGCCAGCATTTATTTCTGGAACACCCTGTATATCAAAAAGTCTTCCTTGAATATCTCCCAAACCATTTGATTCTCCAAACTGAAACTTTGCATGCATAATTGATACTTCTTTGCCTAACAGATAATACAATTTAATCAAAATTGATCGATACTCATTGTCTGAAAAATTAGGTCAAAGGTTAATCTCACATCAAATGACCTTGAAAATGCAACGACCTTGAAAGGTCATCGTGTTATATATCATTTGAAAGGGAAATTTGCCTAATTGAGTGATGGGTTTGCAAAATTTAGCCAATTTTCAGTTTTATAGTCATTAATTGATGCAAAAACTGTGAAATTTTCAAAACTCTCTAGATTCGTGAAAAATGGTCCCCTAGATAACCCTAGAGCTGAAATTTGGTATGTTGTCATTTCTCAAGGATGCTCATGAGTACGCCAAATTTCATCAAAATCGGAGAGGGGGCGGAAACAAATTGAGTGGTTTGGCATTGAATACCCGTAGGCTACTGATTTATCAACCCATGCCTACAAACAAATGCGTTTCAGCACGTAGTTATCATCATCGCTTGATCACACGCGTTTAAATGCGTTCGTTTGTGGACATGGTTCAATAAATTAGTACTCGAAAAAGAGAAAGACAGTGCGGATATTTAAGTTTAACAACAGCGCTGTACCTCAAACTCTTGCTAACTAGAGCTGTAATTTGCATTCAGGTCATAGTGCAGCGCTCTCTGGCTGCTAAGAACTTGGTCCATGCTAAAGGGGGCTCTCTGCTAGCCGCTTACTTGAAGGTGCTGCCCTTCTTCATCATGGTGCTGCCAGGGATGATCAGCAGAATACTCTTCCCTGGTGAGCATCTCACACCTGCAGTTACCTTCATCTGCACCTTGAGGGCCTGTCGTAGTCTTTTGTAGAACTTATATACATTTGTATACAT
>CM050216.1:24866242-24868742 GCA_027475355.1 Coilia nasus
TTTTAAACTTCAGCAGAGTCCACACCTCCAACAAAATCATTTCTGACGGTGTCTGGTCCAGACCCTTTGTACTAAATTAAATGAAGTACGAGGGGCTGGTTTACCAGGCTAATGTGATATACCTATGACTATTACATATGGAAATGACTCAGAAGGAGAAGTTCTCTTTAACCTTTATTAACTTTTAAAAGTGTAACATTTATCTTTTATGTCCCTGATGTCACCATAGGGTGCGTTCTGGGGCCTGCTGGTGGGCCTTATCATCGGCTGTGTGCGGATGATTCTGGACTTTGTATACCCCACGCCCCTATGCTACGAGGAGGACACTCGGCCGGCGGTGGTCAAATACGTCCACTATCTGTACTTCTCCGTCATCCTGGCGGCCATAACGGCCATCATCGTGGTGTGTGTGAGCCTGGCCACAGAGAAGCCACTGCCAGAGCAGGTGAGAGGTGACAGGGCTGGGCAAAACAAGCTTCACATGAAAGCCACGCATCTATAAGCACTTCACTGCACACATCATACAGTGCCACACCATTGGGAGACTGGAGGCAGTATGGGAATGTTCTTGTTACTTAATAATTATTTAATTAAAAAACTTAATTTAATAATGCCTCCTCAAGACCGGTTAACACTGATAAAAAGGTACTTGCTTACTTCCCCAGCAAACACCAACTCTTAACAAACACAGTTTGTTTGTTTGTTCTATGTTGGATGGTAGCTAGCTGAAAAAATGTCACTTTTGTCAGTTACTGTCTGGACATTGTGGAACTGGCAGTTGGTTTGCTGGATTATATTCTAAAGACTGCCAGGTGGCGACAACTGACAACTGTAACATGGTGTTGATTGTTGGTGTTTGTTGGATCAGTGTATAAGCCTCTTAAAGAGGACATAAAAAATAACGTTTGTGATTTTGGTGCAAAGCCAAGTTTGTTGAAATCATTTTTATTTAAGCCTGTGAATAAGGTGTGAACACATCTGTGTCGAGTCCTGTGTAGATCCGCGGCCTGACGTGGTTCAGCAGGTACGAGGGGTTGAAGAGGAGAGGGGATACACCGCACACAGACACAGAGCCCCCGGAGGCGAAGGAGAGCCCAGAGAAACATGGCAATGGGAACAGCAGCAATGGAGCAATGCGTGAGCAGAGGAGAGGTATGGCTGGGCAGGATGAGGAGACGAGGACGCAAGGGGAATTCTGATACTCTGGTTTATTTTAACTATGCTGAAAAATACACCCATCAAACACCCATTACCAATGACACATAACAGGAGTGTAATAGCCAAGTTATGATTTCATTATTCTAGTGACAGTTTTTTGGCAGTTTGGTAAGGTTTGGTCATACAGTACAGGCCAAAAGTTTGGCCTCTAGTCATGAAAATAAAGAAAACGCATTGAATGAGAAGGTGTGTCCAAACCTTTGGCCTGTACTGTATTTTAGTGAATATGATCTCAGACATCCTACAGAGGGAGCTTACTGCACAGTCAGAGCTCCTATGACACATCCCGCATTCTCTCCACACACACTCTCTCTCTCTCTCTCTCTCTCTCATTCCTTCTCATTCTCTCACTTTCCCTCTTGCTGTCTCTCCCACAGATTCTGCATCCACTCACTCCAGTGTGTCTAGTGGCTCTCGTCTGAAGAGGACCTGCCTGTGGCTCTGTGGCCTGGAGAGACCCCACGAGGGCCAGGGCTCGCCTGCACCCCCACCCCCCGCCGCCACCATCGACTCCCTGGAGGAGGACCGCTGCATGAGGGCGGTGGTGGACGCCAACCTCATCGTGTGCCTGTCCGTCGCCGTCTTCCTCATCGCCTACTGGGCCTAATGGGACAGTCCCAGGCCTACGCTAAGCCACGGCAACAGGTTGACGTCATGTTTGATCGATGTGACCCCAAGTGGTTTGTCTAGAGACATTTGCCGACATCTCGGGCTTGCAGCGGTCAAAGGGGTATAGCAGAAAGCAGGTTTAGTCACCTGTCTGGGTACGTTAACTCAGACCAAGTCATAAACCTCCTATTAGAGGGGTCTTATGGCCTCAATTCCCTAGTAAAGCAAAGCCATAGGACTATTCTATTAGGAAGTTTACCACTTTGAGCTAAATTATCTGGGTTAGTTATTAAACTATTAACATGGAATTACCCTCCAGGACACCAGAGGGATTTTATTTAAAAGTGTAATACGATGATTATGATTCTCCTTGAGAGAATCGCAGATCTGTGAGATGTACCGTTACTGGTGCAGGGGAGAGAAAGCAGCCTGTAGGTGGCGTAGCTCAACAAGTACGCTGATCAATGAACTAAATGTGTGTAAATACTGACTGTGAATGTGTCTGTGAAAACAGTGCCTGTTAAGAATGAACTTTGTAATGTATCATGTGCTGAAAGTAGTGTACTTTATTTATTAAAGCAATGGCTATAAAAATGCTATAAAATCAACACCACTGTAAAAAAAAAAGTTGATTAGCTTGCAGTTTACTGATTGACCTTGAAGGGAAATGTAC
>CM050216.1:24873742-24943742 GCA_027475355.1 Coilia nasus
TAGAGCTTATGATGACCGTGAGAATGAAGAAAGAAAAAATGACATGACTGAATGACTGTCGCATTATTGCCTTAACAGATGCAAAAGTACTTCACAATCAGTTTGATTCAAAGAAATGTTACATTATGATTACACTGTCATTATAAACAGGCTGTTTTTCCTTGAAGTTCAGAATAAAGTACTGCACAATCAGTTTGATTCAATGTAATGTTACGTTACGAATACATTTTCTTTGTAAAAAGTTTTTTTTCCCTTGAAATCGATGCAAAAAGTACATACGCAATCAGCTTTGATTCAATATAATGTTACTTTATGACTATATTTTCATTACAAGTCGTCTGCTTTGCCTTGAAGTGGACCCAGTTTGAAACTACCAGCATTGCAGAGAGAACCTTGGTATTGTAGAGCTCTAATATAAATCAGATCCTGGTTAAGGCAGCGTGTGTGTTGCCTGGGCACACAGGCCTGTCTCCCTCATTAGGATTGGCTGGTCGCAAGCATAAGGAGTGGAGTGTAGGGTCAGTAATGAGGGATTCATGATGTGTCCACTTCTGACGAACAGTGAAACCTGACACTGTCACACTGAAGCAGCACATTTCCTGCAGCTGGATCCATTTTAACTGCCTCCGGTTTGACTGTACTGACTCACTGCCTGACTGCAGAACTGAAAACATGCCCAGTTTCACAGCCACATCATTTCAAACCGAGTGACTGTGTGTGTGTATGTGTGTGCACGTGTGTCTGCGTGTGTGTCTGCGTGTCAGTATGTGTGTATCTATGTGTGGGCACATAAGAATTGGAAGATGTCTGGAGCTTGTGGGGGGGTCGGGTGTCTGGCATGTGTTTCGCGTTTAAATGTTAAAATATTTTGATTTATGTCTGAGTGGGTATGTGTGAGGATATACAGCCATGTTGAAACTCACGCATGTGTTACACATAACACGTTAAATAAACAGTACAGATACAAATCAGTCAATGCCCATACCTGTGATGATCTTGGAGGCTGAACTGCAGACGCCGTTGGTAGGGGGGTTTGGTGGCGGCGGCACGTTGGGCCGTGCTCGGGGCCTGGGGGCCGGTTTGGGCCTGGGCAGGGAGCCCGTGTCGTGGGGAGGGGTGCCCGGTGGGGTGGGGGTGCCGGGGGGAGAGGGCTCCGGCTCGGCAGCGGCGCTGCTACCGCCGGCCTGCGGGGGCTGAGGGGGTGGGTGGTTGGGAGCGTGCAGGGGGAGCTGGGCGTTGGACTGGCGACGAGGCATGGCCATGGGTTGAGGGGAGGGGCCGGGTCCCGAGGGGGTGGGGTTGGGGGCGGGCCTGCAAGGAGTGACTGACGGGAAGCTTGATAGAGTGGGAGCCGGCTGGGGGGTCTGACTGCTGGGCTGGGTTGGCTTGGGAGGAGCTGGAGCTTGCTTCTTCGTGCCTGTGCACACATCCAGACAGACAGACAGACAGGCAGGCAGGCAGGCAGACAGACAGACAGACACACATCCAGACAGACAGACAAACATCCAGACAGACAGGCAGGCAGGCAAGGCAGGCAGACACACATCCAGACAGACAGACAAACATCCAGACAGACAGACAGGCAGGCAGGCAGGCAAGCAGACACACATCCAGACAGATAGACAAGCAGACAGGCAGATAGAGAAACAGAACAGATGGACAGACAGAACAAGATAATGTAGTTTTACAATCTTTTATTATAATGTTAAACTTAATCACTGTAATTGACTAAATAGTAAATAGCTAAAAAGACCTGACAAATGACTGAATATCTTGTGCCAAAAAACACAATTAGAAATGACCTGTTTACTGGTGCCTCATCAACAATACGCCTCTCTCCTAATGATTTCTGAGTATTATAAAATAACCTGGTCATTTTGGAAAACATACATCCCTACAGCACATGACAGACACACCAGCAGATGCACTGACCTCTGCGATGCGAGATGGGGCTGGGTCCTTTGGTGCCAGATGCTGGGGTGCCCGCGCTCAGCTGGCTGGGGGTCCCGCCGGGGGCCCCGTTCCTCTGGGGCTGCGGAGTAGAGATGGTGGTGGTGGCGGTGGGGGTGATGGTGATGGTGGCTGTGAGACTCTCTCGGCTGCCCGCGCTACAAGACGGGAGGGGAGGTGGGGAGACAAGACACGACATGACATGACGAAACATATACTTGCCATCAACACAGACAAACACGACTGGTCAGATCACATGCTTCAAGGCAAACGGTGGTTAAGGTCTCTGTTAGTCCAGTATTCTGTGCCTATGTGTATAACATATGATAACATCACGGTATGATGTGATCACTTCATCAATTGCTGTAGATATACACAAGCACACCAATTTTAAAGGCGCTACTAGAGGATCAGTAAAACGATACCAGACAGACATTTTACCCACACAAGTATGAGTGGCAGACATGCTTTTAAGTCACTGGAGTCAGCCAGAGCCAGGAGGCAATCTGAGCTACATGGAAATGCAGCCCCCACCAGAACAGCAGGATAGAGAAGTGAGTCAGATAGGGCTAAAGTGACCAGGCAGAGCATGTGAGGACGTCATGAGACACACACACACACACACACACACAAACACGCACAGGCAAAATTAGTAAAGACAACAGACAAAATCACAGCAAGAGAAGCACAGACACAAGGGACTGGAATGGAAGAGGATAGCAGTGCTACAGTGAAGCAGCCAAAGCGCAGGACGGAGACTAACAGGTGCCGGAGGAGAGGAGCTGGAGAGCGAGGTCATCTCAGGACCAGGACCGGTGAGAGAGTCGGTAGATCGCTACTTATGCAAACTTGCCATTCCGAATTTCATGATCTTCCAGCCTTTAGGTGCATTCATTGATTTGGTGATTGCTCTTCGTGTGGATATTGTGACATGTCAACTCTAACTACATTTCAAATGTGGATTACAAATTATATTTGATTACAATAGAAGAGGTGGAAACGAAGGGAGTTGACTAAATTAACTTTAGACGACGTGTTCATAAGTGGGCTTACAACTGCTGAGTTTAGAACTGCGTAGATAACCAACGATATGACATCTTCTTAAGTGGGTTGGATTACTTGATACATAACCCAATCAGTGACATGAGATCTTTACAAGTGGGCGTGTCTGGGAAGACACCGAACCAATGTAGTAAAATCTTGAGAAGCAGTGGGCCAGCAGTGAGAGTTATAGTGATATTGTGATGTCCTCCATGAATCAAAAATCATTGTACTAATTAACCTGGCCAATTGCTATCTAGCTAGCTCTTATTCACTTGGCTTTGTGTTGTTGACAATAATAGCAGGGAAACGGAGTTCGCTATAAGGCTACTAAGATTCAGTGCTTGATTTTTGATAATGTTGGAGCCGGGCTGGTACTGGGAGCAAGAGGACAATTGAAGGACTTGAAGTTCAGTTTTTTTTTTTTTTCCAGAAATTAGCTCGGCTAATTTTTGTCTACCCCAGAGACAGTTTGTGCATTTAATAGCTCCCAACCAAAACCTTCAGCCTAGCTTAGCATAATTCACGGGCAGAGGATTGTACCATTTCACTCCCATTACATTATGCTAATGACAGACTTAGTTACTGAATGCACAGCAAAATGAAGGGCTTGAATCCTCCTCTCTAACTCTGGAAAGCTGGCTAGGTCCTTTAATGACTCAGCCAACTATTGGCACTTCTAAGACGGTGGTTCTAGAAAGTTGCAGGGGGAGGGACAAAGGCTGGAGCGGCTTGTGACCGACCGCAGATGACTGACAGGAAGGCTGCCGGCAGAGGGCCAATCAGGGCCAAGCAGGAGCTCCTTACCTGCTATCCTGCTTAGCAGTCTGCTGCTGCTGAAGCTGCTGCTGCGGCACAGCTTGAAGCCCTAATGCCCAAGCGGCCAGCGGGCCAGCCTGACCACCCTCCCAGCCCAGGGGAGAGGCCTCGGCCCAGGGGTGGCTGAGTGCGGAAGGGTGCTCGGCCTCGGCCTCGGCCTCGGCCTCCGCGGAGGGAGGGAACGGAGGCTGGAAGGGCGGCGAGGCGAGCGGCTGCGGCTGCTGCTTTCTGACTGAGCTGCTGACTCTGCGTTCGGACTGTTTGCTAGCAGGGCTACAGAGGAGAGGTGGGGAGGGAGAGAGTGAGGACCAACCCACACACACACTTACCCACACACACACTTACACACGCACACACCCACCCACTCACTCACACACCACATGCAAACAGCACACACCCACCCCTGCATCCCACCAAAACACACCCGGGAAATGATAAGGAGGACAGACAGGACACCTCAGTGCTGGGCAGGAGGAAGGTGAGGGAGTGAAGGTGGCACACAACTACCACTGCCATAACAGCAACACAGAACCAAAGCACAGCACAGACTCACACATATGCACTGGGTTTGTCGAGAGATTTATCATTTATCAAAGAGATTTATCAATGTAGTCATAGGGCTTTGAAAGAATGATTTATAAACAAACTGAAGACAAATCATGGTTTTGCATAACATAATATTACTGAAATCAGTTAAGATCATTTAGCACTATTTTAGTGGCTCTGCTTGGTTAAAGTTTGCACTGAATATCCGTGGTGATTTGTAGGTTATAACAGTGAAGTCTCTAGTACACTCTCAATCATTATTAGTCAGTAAATATATACATTTTGCTATTACTAATGAAAAACAGAAAACTTAACAATGCTTTTTTAGATAATCAAGTTTTAGCTGGATATGTCCTGTAGGTGTTCACATTGTGGGTCTAACAACTGGCCGAAACACTGCCTGCAGAACCTAGTGTCTGACTTGGTTGAGTTCATGCGTCTCTGTAAAACAATCGCATGACTTTACAGCAGCTGAATTACCACGTGATTACCAGGAACATTCAGCTTCCCGACCTTTGAACTGCTCTCAGGTTTGACACTTCTGATAATTTTAAAGGCGCTGCTGTGAACACAAGCTCGTTCCTCATTCAGACTAAAATTTATCTCATCTGTTTGACAAATTGGCAAGATGATTAATGATGAACACAAACTGTATTGTAAAATATTTCACAGTTGGAAACACCAAATCTCAGCGCTGACAGAACGTGGCCAAGCTTGTACTAACTAACACCCTTACTGACCAAAATGATAATCATTCTCTATCTATCCTAAGAGATCGCAACTGTTCAAGGTGGACCCAGGATGAGGAATGCATAAATATTTCCGTGATTAATGATTTCTCTTAACAAAGCCACTGGGATTAAAAGACACCTCCATTTTTATTGTTTCATATAGTGTACAGTGGTCTACAGGACACATTTAACAGACAAAGCCAACAGAATCTTTCTTCCAAACCCTCTCTTCTACAGAGGCAGAGGTCACATGACAAATGGTCAACACAAGGTCACACCAAGGTCACACGTGTGGCTCAGGGGAGGAGGAGGAGGAGGAGGAGGCGGCGAGGGGAGCCTCTCGCACTACTATGGACTCGTCCGCCACCGTGTACAGGGCCGACACACTGGCGGCGGGCTGCTGTGAGTCCTGCCGGCGCAGCCGCGGCTGGGACGGGTACCTGTCTTTGCGGGGGCTCTCGCTGCCGCTGCCCTCGGGGGGCCCCGTCAGGCTGCCGGGCCTCCGGCGCTCCAGGGGGGATGTTGCCGCCGCCTCGCCGTCCAGGGGACCCGGGGACGTGGGGTGGTGCGAGGGTGCCACGAACATGCCTGACACGTTGAACTCCACATCTTAAAAGGCAAGGGGATAAGACACAGGGGTTTTCTTATATGCTTTGCAGAAGTGATCCTATTGTCAGGGTCAAACTGCTAACAAGAGTGCTACAATACGACAGGATTAGATGACGGAAATCTTTGCTACAACCTATGACATTAACCCAGTTAGTCCATTTTACATGAGGTAAATCTCTGCTACAACCTAAGGGTGCTAACAATAGTTACAGTCACTCCTCTGAAGCCACCAGAGAGTGACATTAACCCATTGGGCAGTACAATGCCCACTGGCCTATGCCATGCATACTGTGTGCACAGGTCTGTCCATACACCAAAGCAGAGCTCAGGTAAGAGCAGAAGGGACCAAGCATGAAGATGGTGGCCATGATATAAACTATACCACTGTCAGTGCAATACAATGAAACACAAATGTGTTAAATACGTAATTCAATATGTAATGGTGAATTTTTACGCGTGGTAGTCATTACAAAGAAATGAGACACAGAAGAAACGAACACTTTAGGCAGATTAGTCATACCATCAGGGAAAAACCAGTCGGCGTGCTGAATGATGGGCTCGATGATGGTTACCACATGGACCGAGGTTGCGGCTGCCATCTCAGCCAAGGATCTAAGTGGGAGAGAGGACAGCAGAGACACTGACCCAGACTCTGTGATGGCTCACCGCAGGCCGAGGATGACCACAGACAGAAAGACAGAGAGGCACACACGAGTACAAACAAACACAAAAACACACACACAAACACACACACATCTTGACAATGGCAAAGCAATATTATCTGTGCTGTCACATTTTCCACATACTCAGAGAACAGAATCCTACCCTTCTGTTTTGGCCCAAAGCAGGTTGGGTCCCAGCACTATGGCGATGTTGCTGGGAGTCATCTTGTTGATGTCGCTCTCCTGAGCAAGCTTGGCCAAGAACTTGATCAAATACCTTAGGACACAAAATGACTCTTACAATTCTGTGAGACAGACCGAGCACAAAAAAGCCACATAGTATATACACACTGGCCCAGGAATCTATCGCTGGAAGTTCCCTTCATGCATTCATAAAGACGGTATGGAGTTGGTTGGCTGTGGTGTGACTCTCACATCTGGTCTGCAGTTACTTGCAATGTGCCATTAAATGAAAGCACTTGACACCTAGAGTGCTCTGTCTGAATAGCCCAGCTGAAATTACACCACGCAGAGCTGGTAGTCATAAAGGCCCCATAGGGGGAAAAACGCAGAAAGCATAAACATGCGGCAGAAAGAGACCTTTGGAAGACAAACGTTTTTTTTTCTGTCTTTCTCATTTCATGTTTCCAAGCTATTCTGGCAGATGTGTTGGACAATTCTCTGCCTTATTCCAATTTGAGACAAAAGGCCTCTCACAGCTCAGTTAAGGGCATGACTCGATACGGATAAGCGTGCTAAACCAATAGCACATGGAAGAGGTGCTGTCAGGCTGTATTTGTTATTTGTTTCCATGAGGGAGAAGCGGGTTGTCATGTCCAGAGCATGTTGGGTTCTTAAACCAACAAAAAATAATCTACTAGCATCTGGGACTACATCTCGCCTTCTTTAAATAAAGCTCAAATAACAAGTATCAACATTACAGTTTGGTCAATGTTGGCTCTGGTGGATGTGACATTTTAGATGTCTCGTTGTCAGGAGTTACCAACACAAACACAGAGACAGTCTCTAAGAGACACATGCATACGCACCTAAAATTGGCATAGTTGTGCTTTGGCATTTTATCACAAGTCACCCATAATGCTTGGAGCCGTTTGTCTGGGTCTGGTACACTGCACAGAGAGAGAGAGAGAGAGAGAGAGAGAGGGAGAGGGAGAGAAAGAGAGGGACAGAGAGGGGGAGAGGCACACAGTTTTCACAATTCATATGAAATCCACCCATTAAAAACACACAAATACAGTATGTGCACACATATAGACACACTTGCAGCATGGCTCAGGGCGTGAGGAATTTCTGTGGGCTTACCTTGAGGCTTGGATCCAGTCATCATAGAGGTGAAAGGTCATGAGAGGCTCAGGCAGTTCCCTCAGATAAGATTTCAGGGCTCCTGCAGATGTGACAGATTACAGAGAGACAAAAGTCAGATAAAATGAATGACCGGAAGTTACAGTATAAAGATTTTTAGAGCCAAGGGAGATGGAAATATCAAGCTACTTGGGATTTGATTTGGGATTACAGCACTAGTTACAGCAGGCCATTAGTACTCTCTACTAGGTCACTACTGGGGGTAATGGCCATTTCACATGGCAGTGCTACTTATTGCAATCAGTAAACTAAATGAGGTATTTGATTATTTATGTGACTGTTATTGCTGAGAGGGGAAAAAATCCATGTCCACCACTGAAGTCAGCTTTGTGCAGAGCTTTCCATCCTAACAACTTTACCCTTCCATTCCACCCTAACAACTCATTAATGAGGCTCCTACAACTGGTGCCTGGAGAACCACTTCTGTGGTCTGGTCCAACATCAAAGATGGTGGGTACGGTTCACAGATGTTGCTGCTGCTGGCTGCTGCTATGTGTTTCATACAGTGTGTTTGACAGATCCGTGACGAGATGCGGAACGTACCAGCCACGGCGTGGGGGTCGGAGTAGAATTCCTCTAACTGCGAAGTGGAACAGTCCAGCGCTGCTTTCAGCTTCTTGAGTTTCGAGGCCCCCGCTGCGATGCGGAAGAGTCCCTGAATGGTGCCGTTTGAGGAACAACCAGGTCATACATTGTCAGCAAATTCACTGCATGCCCTACTCTACCCAGTATGTCTACGCATGTTACAATAAAATATCCTTGTACATTAGGTTAAAACAACTATAGGCACATCTCAATGAAGAGTATCATGGAAATGTTTATTTATTTCAATGCAGTATGAAATGCAAAAGCAGGCCCAATATAGTGAGGGCATATACATGAACTGACATTTCTGTATTTAAAGTCCCTTTTTATTGGTCTGTTTCAATATTCTAATCATTTTTCAACTAAAGCAAACAAAGGCTTGAAATGATTCACTTTGTATGTTTTTTTTTTTTTACTTTTTAAATTGAATATTCTGATTCGTTAAGGTTCATTAAGATGCACCTGTATGTTGCAACGGAATGAGAAAATGAAGTGATGCACAGACACACAAAGCTATGTGGCATCTCTGAGGAAGTGAAGTGAGGGGGAATTATGTTCACCTTTTAGGTCTACAGTTAGTTATGGTCAGGTTTACAGATGGAAAAGGAGAAGTAGCCTAATTGCTTGCAACAACACCAGTACTGATTGTTGTAACTGTATATTCTCTTGCTGTAACCAATTTGTTAACGTTTTTCCAACTAAGAATAAATCCATATTGTGTAGATTTAAAGCATTTTTGTAAAGTGTGTTTTGTAGGTAGCTACGAGTGATAACACATTCACTTAAAGGTGTGTAGTCATATAAAGAAGTCATAAACACAGCTGTCAGTCTTGTAACCCGTACAACTTATTTCCTTATGTATTTCTATAAAGTGGGTTGGGAACAAAGGGAAACTGCTTTTACAGAACCACATAGTGGGTCACTAAAATACATCATTTAAGTATAAAAAACTTATTGATGTTGGTGATGTAAGCTAGCCAGCTTTCTAGTTGCAGATAAAACTTGCTACTTTAAAACATATTGAGTTTGTCTGTGTTTTTTCAGTGGCACCAGAAAGTCATGAATCGGACCTCAAATCTGCCCTTTTCCAACTCTAGCCAGTTCAGATTTTATCTCCAGGATGTCAGAATAAGTTCCTGGCTCAGACTACAAGGATTTAGGGCTTTAGGGTTTGGCTCAAATGTTGCCCCATCCAGAAACCTAATTCCCTATACCTCTGAAACTGAGCCCTTTGCTCTGGGATTTTATACGACATTTTGACTTTGGTCGTCATTTTTTATTCCTGATGTGCACACTACCCGGGCAGACCTGACTTGTGTGTCTCGCCAGAAATATTAAATGGTGAGTGAATCAAAAAGTAAAGGGGAGATCAAAAGGAAAAAGGGAGACCCACTGAAATAATGTTACAGCCTGTGGTGGAAACGATAACTTTTCTGGACCCATTAGACCAAAGAAACACAAACGGCTCAGAGGTCTCATGATGACAGACTAATGCAGTAAAACTAACATACACTGGCCTCAACTCTACACACATTTATATGCCATCAGTGGTTCTTTAGTAGAATGTAAAATATGTTCACTATATCTTTTGTATGAATACCCATGTTCATCTGTACGTGCTGCTATGTGTTTTGAATATCTATGATATTTGAATGTCTGTCAGTGCATCTGTCGGTGTTCTCTGGTGTAACTCCTCTACCTAGCGGAGGAGTTGTGCTAATGAGAATCAGCTGCTTTAGTGGATGACTGTAACAAGTACATGGTAGTGGATTGTAAGCTTCTGAAGCCAGGTTGCCCATGGCTGGCTGTGTGGAGATGCAGTGCTGTACCTCTTCCCTCATGCCAGTCTCCAGCAGCATCATCACACAGGCCTCGATGGGCAGCGCGATGTCCCTGCTGTTGCGCTTCAGGTGATCCTCCAGGGGCGAGCCGAATGCTGGCTGCTCCGTCCAGGAGTCTGCAGTGGAGAGGGTGGAGGGGAGGGAGGGAGAGAGAGGGAGAGGGAGAGAGAGAGAGAGAGAGAGAGAGAGACAGCAGGGAGGGTAGAGGAGTAGAGAGAGAGAGAGAGAGAGAGAGAGAGAGAGAGAGAGAGAGAGAGAGAGAGAGAGAGAGAGAGAGAGACAGCAGGGAGGGTAGAGGAGTAGAGAGAGAGAACATCACTGCCCGTCTTTCACATGGTCCCATGCCCAGCATGAGTACAGGGAAGGGCAGAAAGTCCCTAATCTCACTCCTCTGTGCTAATTTGTTTAGTCACTGTACATACAAACCTATATATCAATTTCCCCAAGCATTTGTGTGCTTTGGCCTTATGGCAGGATTAGTGATAGACTCTGACATGGCCCATAAATAAACACAGTTCAGTGGCTAAATCTAAGCTCTGATCTCCAATTCCCTTTAACACAATCCACTGCATCACTCTAAAAGCTCTTACCACCTTCCCTTCTTTGCTGTTTATATCTGTGAATTAGCAGGAGATGAAAATAGCTGAGGGCATTTTGTGTTTGGAAGACGCCATATTGATTTTAAATGCTGTGAAGTGCATTCAGGATGAGACAACAACAGGGTAGGATATTAGGTTTCATGTAAATGTTGATAAGTTGACTTTCACCAATTTAAAGCACAAAAACACATTTTTACCTGACAACAACTCGACCTTTGGCTAGTAGCCACCCTTTTTAGATTTTCTTGTCAATGTGTCACAAAATGTAACTATCCAGCAGACTGGCAGTGACAAGAACCTTTTGGTCAGTACAATTCACTGCCCTAGTACAGACAAGGGCCAGCTCCCTATGTGCATTGCATCATCACCCAGAAACACATTAGTTAAACAAAGGATTTTTACTGGGTCGTGGCATGATATAAGTGATATAAGTGACATAATGACATCACATCTGTTTTCAATTACTGATTGTTGAACATTTAGGGTTGTATTGATGTCTCTTCAGGTTAATCATCTGTCACACTGAAATGCTCTTCCCCAAGAGAGACTCACCAGGTCATATGTAAATCATTATTTAGCAGTTGTTTTTTTTCTTTAAAAAACAGCTTCACATAGCCTGGGCCCACCCATACTGCCTGTGATGCTGCATAGCATTTTGCTTTGAAGTCAGTCTGTTCCTTTGCCCGAGTAATTGGGCACCAATGAAAAACGACTGCTATGCATACATCACTGGAATCAGCAGTCTCATTGGTTGTAGCGCTGTCTGGTAGTATAGAGGCATTTGACAGATGCCTATTGATCCCGCCTCTGAGAACTTCCTGTCTATGGGATCTTTGCCAGACCAAGCTCCATCTACGAACTTGGTGCTACAGCCAGACTAAGTTTCACGAGCAATGATCTGAGACGGATCTGCTTTGCATCAGAACAAAAGGGATTTAAGCAGAATTTATTGCCTTGTTACACCGCGTCACATTTCATTTCCCTCTTAATAATCACATTTGGAAAATATCCTCACACAGCTCTCTAAAGTAGACAGGGCAAGCTGGCATTTTATTGCTGTGGTGTTTAAAAAAAAAAAAAAAAAAAAAAAAACAGCAGCAGACTTCAGCGATGCCTGTGAAGCAAACGGTTGTAGTACTGTGGCCCTTGATGACATTACCTTGCTGGGACTGTATGTGTGGCAGGACGTGTTCAATGACCGCTAGAGACCGACGGTGGTAGTCTGCCTGAGCCTCGAGTAACTGAAGAAGAGGGAAACAACCACAGCACAAATTTGAAGCGCATTTGTCATCCCGAGACAAAAAATGACCTACATCCAAACTGAAGTTTTCGAAGGAGTAATTCCTCTGTTAAGGTTTTTCAATTACATTTTGAACTGTGTGACCTTCAAAATCAGACTTTTAACATTTGAAACATTACGTAGCTTTATATTCCACCACTTGCCCAAACCATGCTGTCTGGTGAATGAAGTCACCCCCTGAAGGCCAGCAGAATGAAAAGCATATGGCGTACCATGACATAATAGCGTGCATAGTCTCCCTCCTTTGAGAAGAAGCTGTACATGTCTGCGGCCAGCTGATCCTGTGTGGGGAATTAAGAATGACATCAGTTGCCAGTAGATTGCTTTAATACATTTCTTGTGTGAAATAAAATCCCTGACAGCACCCCAGGTGTTTAATATGCTGGCCAACACATGCATATAAAAGTTGCAATCTGCTACATACATCATTTGGCACATGTCTGACAGTGGTGTCACAAAAGCACATTTTTTAAATTTTGCATTTGCAAAACAGCCTGTTGTAATGGAAACAACAGCGGCACAGATGTGTTTTTACATCGTTCCGTTATGCTCGGGGCAATCCATCAACAAGTAAGAACTGGTTAGATCAGTTACGGTGCCAGCGCTGTGCATAATATAAATAAATCAGAATCTGTACACTTAATATGTCCCCCTGAAGCCCCCCCCCCCTCCCCTCCCTGCCCGAGGTTCTATATATTTTTTTTTATCTGCAGTGGGTGGCAAAGTTCCAAGTCCAGAACCGTCTCTTTTTAAAAACATCCTCATTAGTCAGCAAGCTCACTTTATTCATACCGAACCCACGGGGACCAAAACTGATCCTGAATCATGTTCACTGCCCCCCCCCCCCCCACACACACACAGCATATAGCCTTGCTCCCCACCTCATGCCACCTTTCTCTCCCCACCCCATACACACACAGCACACAGGACACAGCCCTCACGGCTCAAGCCCCCCACCCACACGCACACAGCACATATCTTTGCTCCCTGCTGCCCTCAGCCCTCTTCACACACGTTTATCCACGCAGTGCCACTCCCATCCCCCCAAACCGCCCGTTATCAAACCACCAAAACCAGTCCTCCCTCCCAACCATAACTGCACTTTAGGCACTTTATCCCCCCCCCCCCCCAATCACCTTTTCTACCTCTGCCCTCCATTTAGTAGTTATCCCCCCACTGCATTCTACGCACTTGCACAGTCTGGACTCACAATCAACAGTTTCACTGCATGTCCTACTACTCAGTATGTCTATGTACACAGTCGACAAGCCCTGTGTTTTCATGGCCATCTCATAATGGCTGGCTTTGTCTGCCTCTGTCCGTTTATCAGATTCCTGGGAGGCCTCTGAGAGGAATGAGCCTATTGTCACCATCATACCCTTCTCTGGCTCATAATGACCGAAACAAGGAATATTACGAAAACAAAAAGGCAAAAAAATTATGCTGCTGAACATGGGCGTCGGTAGGCCTGGGCATTCGAGGCTATAGCCCCGGATCTTCTGGGAATAGCCCCAGATCTCTGTGCCGTCAAAAAAAGTAAATAAGTAATGATGGTAATGATGAAAATAGGCCGTAGAAGAGACTTTTGTGTGGTTGCATTACCAGTAGTCCCAAATGAAACATTGTAGCCAGTGAAAACCAAAGATTCTAGAGCGCTCCTGGAAAATCTTGCGGGACCATATATGGGCAGTTTTAGAATCATTTGTTACAATATGTTACAAATTCAAGACGTCGGTATTTTTTCTATGCGTAGGGCTATTTCGTGTTTCTAGCTAGAGTGAGATCCGTGTTTAAAAGATGGACATTAGAAATTTCTTTAGGGGAAAAAGTGCAGAGAGTGGACAAGAGGTGCAGACCGAGAGTGTGGCGTTGGCTACTGCAACGGCAACCCATGAGAGCGTTTCGATCAGCACAGGTTCGTGAAAAGCAGCCCCAGCCACAGTCAGCCTTTCGATAAATGCTGGTAATACCTATTCGACGTAAGTCATGACTCATGACAATTGTCCTTTCTTTTCATTCTTAAACAACGCTAAAATTGTATTTTCATCAGTTCGATTTTTAAAATTTTCTCGGGGGAGAAACCCCCAAACCCCCGCTCAAAGAACACTCTAACTTCTGGGCTAAAGCCCCGAATGTTTCCACAACCTAGCGACGCCCCTGCTGCTGAATACCTTGCATATCTCCACTTTGTTAAGGGCCTCGTCCACCTCATCTTTGAGCGAGTCGGCCTTTGCAGCCATGGCCTGGTGGTTAGTGCTGTGACCAGACTTTGTGGCCTGATAATACCTAGTAAGTACAATACACAACAGGGTCAGTTTAATGCAAGAAAACAATTTACTCTTGTAGAAACTGAACTGTTGAACTATTAACTACATTAATAGAAATCTTTCATGCTGTGCCAACTGTTGCTGCTGCAATCATGGGATTATGTGTTGTTTGTGTGAGTCTGTTTGACTGTGTTTGAGTGTGTTTCCTCGGTTACCGGGCTCGGGCCGAGTCATAGTCGAGAACCAGCTTGGCCAACTGCTTCCGCTGCCTTAATATGTTGGGAATGTCGACCTGGAGGCACGGAGAAGGGGTTGAGACAAGGGTGTTCATGGGGTGGGGGGCTCTAGTGTGTTTGACATCATCCAGGACTGACCTCTGCGAGCTGGTTGAGAGGGTCCAGGATGTCTCTCTGAATCTCCACCTCATGTTGGCTCTGATCATACGCTAGTTTGTCTTCAGCCTCTCCGCACAGGTCCAGCATCTTACTACACACACACACACACACACACACACACACACACACGAACACACATACAAATGAACACACAAACACACACCGATGTGCACACACACACACACACACATTAACGTTAACATGCATACACACACACACACACATACATATAAACGACAAAGGAGTGTTAGTCCTTATCAGTCACAGCAGCATTCCTCAGTGTGGTGGGGTTGTACACAGAGGGTGTTGTTGACATGCACTGGAATGCCGAGATCCATTCCTGGGCTAGCTCTCAGCAAATCTCCTTTATCATTCCCCGCAACTTCTCCAAGACTACTGACCATCAAACCAAACAAACTCCACCATGCAGCAGCCTGACTGCGGGCTATATGCTGCACTGTTCAGTTATGTTCACTCTCACAGCACTGTTCACCTGACCTATAGTAATGCTGGTCTGCTGAGTGGCTATCTACACTGCCCTACAAAGACAAAGTGCATATAAATTGAGAAAAATGCCGTTAAAGTTGTCACACTGCCCAGTCAACCATGGTGTAGTAGTATAATAGTGGTGATGCGTTTACAGTATGTACTTTGTTAATAGAAAGATGCAAGAGATTTAAATCACAAGACAAAGGAGGTGTTATAAAGTCAATTTCCAGTCTAAACTCAATTTGACAAATTATGCAGTTACTGCCTTTTTGCTTAGTAGGGCAGTACAGACCTGACCAGATGATGGCACTACCTGCCCCTCCCCCTCTTCACACCATGCTGTGTGAAATACAAAGGTCAGTGGAGAGGGGAGACCAGCAGTTAAATGCATGTCAAAAGTTCATCTTTCATACTGGGCCATATTCCAATTGCTACAAACTACAACTATAAACTAATACATGAAAATATAACATTACACTATGCTACATCCCCTGCATTCATTTTCAGACATTTCCACAGTTCATATTCTATTTCTGCTCTATCACAGAACCAACAGACACCTTTCTCCTCCTTACTATGAACAGTAAGTAAAGAATCACATAGTAGCTTGAGTGTTTCAAGCCGTCTTCAATGTCAGCCTTGGGAAACGCTCATTTGTCAGAATGTTTCCAGGCATTGAGGCCTGCTGGTTCTATCAGCACACGTGTCAAGAGTGGAGGTGAGGACCACACAAAGCAAGACACGTTGCAGCACCAAAAGAACAGACATTACTGTTGGTTTGAGGTTTGAGCTGGGCAACTCCCACACGGTCTAACTCACCCAATCAGAGACTCATCGCCTAGGTGACCGCTTCCATCCTTCATGGCCTGAGCAAGGGCAGTGAGGGGAAGCTTTTTCTGCCAGGGAGAGTTGAGAGACATTACTGGAAAATGCAAATACCAATCTCAATTTAAGTCACAAATAATACATTGTGTTAGGCATGGTGTTTTTGTGTAAGTGATTGACTTAAAATACACTGTGAAACTGATGCTGTAAAAACCATCTGTTGTTTCACATTATGCCTGACAGGAAAGACATGAGACGAAGCATCAGCATAGGTGCACTGCAGCCTTACATGTTTTTTGTCCACGTCGGCCCCGGCCTGACCCTGTAGGCACAGCAGCATCTTCTTATGGACGTTGTGTGACACCGATCGCACATTTTCCATCCGACGTTCAATCTGCAGTAAAGAGAATGCACATAAGCACACACAGAAGTAAACACATACACACACCCACATACATACATACATATATAGTACACACATACACACACACAAATACATATACACACATACTGTATATACCTATGCACCCAACCAGACCCAACCCCCACACACACAGGGTATTCAGTACAGCAATGGGGCATGGAATGACACGTATGCGCTTGTGTTCATTCATATTCCGAGATCCATGCTGAAGTCATTAAGTGGGCAGGATTGGCTGCCCGACTCGGCTTCAGGGGATTACGGCTTGGACGTAAGCAAGGGCCAGCGGTTTTTACAGTAATGTCACTACGACCATGCTACAGTTGCCAGTAAGTGTTGAAAAAAGATGGCAGGTATTTTGATCTCTTCATAAGGAATTATGTGGAAAAGTCATTAAAAACAGAACACAACAGAAAACCACATGGTCCTTCATCGAAGCAAAGGATGCCTCTTTAAAGTTCAATGATTCTGACTGAATATTTAGGTTTTGTGGTGTGGATTTTTTTTGTAATATGACCTTGGCCATTTTAGTCATTTTTTCTGACAATATGGATCAATGCTAATGTATCTTAATAAGATACAACAACACGCTCAAGTCCAGACTGCATGCATCTGACCAGTTCCAGATCACATTGCCAGCAGTTAATGTGGGTTTGGCTGACAAAAGCTAAGCCAAACACACAGTTATGAGCAAAAAAACTAGTGGTCACTAACCACTATGTGCTAAGGCCTCATTCACACCGCATTGTGCGTGAGTGGTGCGGAGCAGAAGGGACCAGGCATGTCTGTGGCCCATCCTGCCAATAGCTCGTCTTTAAATGTCCTTTACAGTAATGTAACCCTGCCTTTAAGTGCGCATAGCCCTGTTTCACATTGATGTAGCTTTAATTGACAGTATCTGTTTTTTTTTTCTTATTTTAAACAATGATTAGAAAGTATAACTGCACATAGTGCAAATTGATCACTTTGATAAGGCCTATGGAATTTTTGATATTGTTCCAAAACGTGTAATTGTTGCCAAATTAGCCTTTATTCACTCCCACTACAAAAAAAACATGCAAACACATATTTTCACCACTTCTGTAAAGTTGTGATAAATTGTGCCTCTTTGCAATGAAAAGGAAGAAAATAAATGCTCTACATAAATAACAAAGTTTGTTCTTGTTCTTGTGTCAACCAAGGCCTACTTTCGATCTGACATTTGGCACTGCACTCTGGCTTCCCGTGTCTGCCACGTGTCTGTGTGTCTGTCTGTGTGTCTGTGTGTGTGTGTGTGTGTGTGTCTGTCTGTGTGTCTGTCTGTCTGTCTGTCTGTGTCTGTTGCCTGCTTCCTCCCTCCAAAAACCTCAGAAGCTGTTTCCGACCCCCTGCTTCAGCCCACCACTGATGTTTCCTGCACGCAGGAAGGCCCTATTTTCTGCACAGCTGCGTTCAATCCTGACCTACACACACACACACACACACACCCACACACACACCTTTGCACACACACTCTCACACACACACACACACACACACACACACACACACACACACACACACACACGCGTTTGCACACACACAGGCGAGCATGCTCACACAAACACACACACACACACACACAGGCGTGCGCACACACACACAAACATGAACACACACGCACGCACACACACACCACACCCCCCCAGCCATAAAAGGTATCCTTCACCTTGATTCATGTGGACAATTTAAGCTCTTTCCTATCTGCCAGTGCCTGTTAAGCACGGGGGAATCCTCGTGCCAGGTGTCTGTGCTGAGTTACGGCTCAGTGTTCATGCCAGAGCGCTGTGGATAACATGAAGCCAGACTCTAATGTCTCCCTCAGGTAGCGTGCAGCGCAGCGGGGGTGAGGCCAGCAGGCCAGAGGAGAGAGAGTTCGCTTCCTATCACTTGGCAGGATGCACACAGCAAATGCACCAAATGTTCACTGGGCTGCTTTTGCACTTCTTTTGTTTCAATGTGTGTGTGTGTGTGTGTGTGATAGTGTGTGTGTGTGTTAGTGTGTGTGTATGTGTGGTGTGTGTGTGTGTGTGTGTGTGTGTGTGTGTGAGAGAGAGTGAGAGAGAGAGAGAGAGAGACAGAGAGAGAGAGAGAGAGAGAGACAGAGAGAGAGAGAGAGAGAGAGAGAGAGAGAAAGAGAGCATGCATATATCAGGGTTATTATAGTTAAACTAGAAGTAAAACTAAAATTACTGAAATTACTTCGGTATCAGAAATGAAACTACAAACTACAATGAACTACAAATAAAACTAAAACTAAAATGTACTCAGATACACTGCTTTCTCTGGTCTGTTCCACTTATACAGGATAAACAGGACATGTAATAAACAGAATAGAAAAGGTTCTATCTGGCATCATGCAGTGTCTTATTATGCCTTTGTCAACATCTATAAAACCAACATTTTACCTACTGTATAATAACTGAAACAAAAAAACAAATGACACAAAATGTAAAATACAACGTTGGTACTAAAACTGTAAAAATGATTTAATGCACCCATGAAACTCAGCAAAACTAAACTAGAATCAAAACCAAGTCAAAAGGCTACATAAAAACATAACCTAATGAAAATGTTAAAATTACAATAACAGTGATATATGTACGTGGTCTTTCCCAATGTCACAAAATGCAAATCTATTACATTTACAGGAAAGCAGCTTGGACATTTTATTTACTTAGATACTTCTGCTTGTGTCAGCAAAAGTGGAAGGCACTAGAGGGGAATAGGGCCAGAAGTTACTTTGGACACAGTACAGTGGAAGATGGCACAGTCAGACAACAGCAAATGATAAACCATTCGTTTCCAAACATTCATCACGCCAGGATGTGAATGGGGAGCCAAGGAAAAGGCTAGACTGAGGGGCGAGGAAGCAGATTCTTGACGTGCTCGAGGGCGACCAGACAGCCGAGGGATTAAGCCCCTAACTGCATGAGCATGACTGAGAGAGGCACGCTCGCTGTGTCCCAATCTGCAGCCTTCAATCAGTGGGCCAACACACAGGGCCTTGCTCAAGGGCCAAGGAAACGAGGACTCACATGACAACCATCTTCACTTGAGGGGAACCACAGTAAAAAGGACCTTGTAAACCATCTCTGCTCGCTCCTTCGCAAGGCCTCTTATATGGGCTCTTAATTCTTTTTCCACCAGTTTTGTTTCCACAGCTAAGATCTCAGACAGATAGCTAGCCTCCTCCCCCAGCACAGGGGCGTGCGGAGAGCAAAATGTGCATGGGACAGCAGGTGGTGACGGGACACGTGACGAAGGGGAATGACATAACACAATCCACATCTATACGGCTTAGCTCCACTGTCCTGATCAAAGGCCCCATAGGACAGCATTCTGCACAGTCAATCATTTAGCTGTGTACAGGATTGTGGGTGTGAGCTTGGTATGATATGAGGACTTTTACTTCAAGGAAAAAAGAAGGAAGAGCAAAAATATTTATTTAATTAAAGTGTCCTGGTACAGCTGTATGGAAATACACATGAATTATGACCCATGTTTTCGAGAGGATAATTTCGGCAACTCCTGTTGCGGTTTACTGAGGCGTATTTTTCCTTGAGTCAGTCAGCAGAACTTTTAACCACAGAACAATACTCAGAGTGGAAAAACCCCTCAAAGGACAGGTGACAAATCACGTAATTTAAAAAAAGGGCTTTAAATCATTCATTGTCTTCGTGATAGTGAAACAGCTGACCCACAGAGAAGAGACGGCAGCGTTCCCCTTTTTACTTTTAACTGTAAGAGCAGAGGCCACACGGTCTACAAGCAAAGCCATTCGCCTCATTAGTTTGTTTATTGTGAGTTAAGGTACATGCACATGCGGGTGTGGATGGCAGAAAATGCCCGGATGAATTTCCATTGGTCATAGCTCTCTACTGAGGTGCACCTGTGGGCTAAACTGAACACAAGCGCAACTCAAGTTAGCCAGCACTCCCTCAGGAGGCAGAACATTCCAGAATGAGTAAAGTGAAGGCAAGCATAAAAAAAGGGAGTGCATGTGGGAATGTCTGGCAAACTGCAACGATGTCCGAGCAAAGTCCGACTGACACACACAGAAGCACACACGCACATGTGAGCATGCACCTGCCCGCACACACACACACACACACACACACACACACACACACACACACACACACACACACACACACACACACACACACACACACACACACACACTTAAGGCAAAAACAGAGCAGCCTCAAAGGTGACTGTACTGGAAGGGAGGGAGGGCCAGAGAGTGCAGTGGACCAGTAATTGTTCTGACAGAAGCACTATGATGCACTGAGTTCCTGAATAGATGTCGTAACTTTATTTCAAAATTCAGGACACTTACACCACTACACTGCCTTGGCTGTGTAACAGACATGTGAAGAATAACAAGGAAGGCCATGTTATTTTGTTGGCTGGTGGGTTAGTGATTTTGCCACTGTTGATTTGCAGACAGGCAAATAAATTCAGGCAGGTCGGTGACATCACAATCAAAACATTGATATTTGAACATTTTCTGACATTCAATACGTATGTCTATGTTGCTTGCCTGCCCTATATTTTAAACATCATAAACACGATATAAAGACAAACACATGTTAATGTAAAGTGAAAACTGTATTTGGTTTGGTAACATTAAATATATCGGAATACTATCTGAATAGATGTGGGAAAACCCCTGAAGTCTGTTTTACTGCATTGTGGATTTTTACCTCTTCTCATCACAGTTGGTGTAAAGCTGTGTTAACATCAGAAGCAACCAAAGCGACCAGAGCGACGGAAGTCATTATTTCTCTACGGACAGTCAGCGAACAAAGGAAACAAAATGAATTTGCCACCAGTGAAGCAAATTGGGCGACCAGAGAGAAAAAGAGAAGTTTAAAGTCAGTTAACTTCATGGTAACGGGCTATGACGCGGTTCGGCGAAAACCAACCAGAATACATAGATCAACCAACATCCGTTAATTACTGAGCTAAATCCAACATCCCAAATGATACATCATGAGCAAACAAAGCGAATTCAACAGCGAAGTTTCTTAGCAATCTGTTCGCTTTGGTAGCTCCTGATCCATACGTACAGTAAGGAAGATGGGACTAAAACACATCCTGCTTATGTTATGAAGTTATGTTTGGCTCTTTGGGCCTACACCCTTACAGCAATGGAACATGGGAAGTCCTGCCTATATTTTCACCACTTTGAGACCCACTTTTACCAACATTCATAGTCATTCAAAATTAATAAGGGGACTACTACAAAGTACTACTACTGGGCCTTTAAGGGGAAAAAGTAACACATAAATGTTGAACAGGTGGATTTGTGCAATTAATCTTTCATGCTTCAGGCCATTTCCAAAGTAACTCTGTTGAGGTGTGTGTGTGTGTATGTGTGTGGCAGTGAATCAAAACACAGAGTACATTTATGATGTAAAAGAATAAGTGCATGGTGTCTGTGTAAGAGGAAAAACAACATCAAAGTCACCTGGAGAAGATCATCACTCAGGACCTCGGTCTTCTCTGCTCTGTGGGAGACACAAAAAAGATGCACAAACATGAGTAGGGCTGGGTATCATCTACGACATGGCGATTCGATACGATTTTCAATACAGCGCTCACAATACGATACGATTTTCAGTACAGTGCAATTCAATTAGATTCGATTCCGATATCGATACATACTTTATAATTATTACTCAATGTCATTCACTCAACAAAACCAGACAAATATTTTTATGTTCAATTTATTGAACAGGAAAATAAAGTGCATTTTGTCAATGCTTTTTACTGAACATGTCACAGAAAAGGTGCCCAGTCTCACTAGGTACCTGTAGTCAACTTATAAAAACAATTTGTGCAAAAGAATACAATATGGCTAATGTACATTTGTACTGAACAACTGAAAAAAGTACATTTACTACATTTTGGTTTAGAATCAATAGTGCATTTCTCTGTGCAGTAGCTATTGGGGGTGTATCGATATTAATAGCCAGAATATCTATATTATATCGTTTTTAAAAATATTGATATATATATCGCTGTATCGATTTTTTTAGCACAGCCGTAAACATGGGTACTGCCACATTCATTAAAATAGCACAACTGTGGGCTAAACGTCAAACCATTATGCACTCCTATAAGAACACTACAATCAGCCCTTGCACTGTGGCACGGTGATCATTGTGTGCAGAGAGCCTTAGGTGTAACATGGGAGTAAAGTAAGGGGTCAATTCAAACCAAGGTGTAATCTGACTCAGGCGAAGTTAAAAAGAGCCCATCGATCTGTGAGTATAACATGACCTTCTGCCTTGTTCAGGAGATCTATATCTACTTTCGTTTGTTCACTGTATTGATCCACTGTATGTTTTAGTGGTTGTGAAGCAAACACTCTCAAATCCACCCTAAAAAAACAGTTGCTCAACAGCTGTGCACACAAACTGATGCTATTTACACTCTGTCCATAAGCTAATAAAGATGGGAAAAAATGTAACGTAAACCCTCTTAAACTCACTTCCTGTCCTCAGCATTCCTCATTGCTTGTTATGGCAACAGCTTGGGAATGGACCAAGAGGGAGTGAGGTGGGTTGAAATGGGGGAAGGAGGGCAGTATTGTTGATAAGTTAGACACAAATATGTCATCGCTCCATTTGCTGAAAGTGGGTAGGAGAGCCAGGGGAGCAATTTGCTCTGTGTGTCCCTCCTGCTCTACCGTATCTCCGGCTACACACTGTACGGAGCTGAGAATGAGCCTGTGTGTGTTTCCAGCAGGTCGGTGACCTCTCTCGCTCTGGCACTGTAGCTCACAGATTACGAGCCGTGGGGGTAAAGCCATGTTGAAAACAGGATGTGACAGTGAAGCCAGACATTCAAACAATACAGTGGGAACTACCACGACTACCCTTGGCCACCACAATGGAGTTCCAAAAAGAACGGGCCTGCCAAGAGCTTATTGTTTCAGCAGCATGAAATTAATTTGAGGGACCTGCACACTGCTGTTGGCTGTTGCACATGGCTCCTTACAGACATACATATTTTATAGAAAAATATTGAGACCAGACATACATTATATGTACATGTGACAGAGCTATTGTGCTCATTTTCCATACATTTCCATTCATTCATTTGTTGCTGTTCTGTTCTGTTCATATAGTTTGGAGAACTTTGCCAGTGCACAACACAAGAACTTTCTGGAAAAGTATCAACGTGATAGTGAAGAGCACATGTACAGTATTTGCCCTTGTTCCATAGCTGATTTATGTCTTTCAACGGGAGATGTGTCAGCACACTGTCAGATTAAGGAGAGATTTCCACACACATCTGAAACAAAAGTGACTTTACAGATCCCTCAAGGCACACACACACATACACACTTTCACACACATGCTTTTGTCATTGTGCATCGCCTTCTCCGTACACACTCCAGACGCCTTCTCCGTACACACTCCAGAAGCCACAACTCAACACCACTAGGCTGCGTCACTGAGTTCCTGAAACACAATATTATCACAAACACAAAAAAGCTCTCAGGGAGGAAAAACTACTACTCCAAGGCAGCCATGGCGTGAAATGACCAAACGCAGATGTGATTTAACGACACCAGTCTGTACAACTGCAGAGCCATCTCTGCCTGTCTGTCCACTGTTTTTTTGTAGGACTGGTCAGGTAATTTGCTAGCCTGGTAAACCAGCCCCTCGTACTTCATTTCATTTTGTACAGAGGGTCTGGAACAGAGACCGTCAGAAACGATTTGTTGGAGGTGTGGACTCTGCTGAAGTTTAAAAAAAAAAAAGTGCCTCTGCCTTTACCCAATCGCTAACGCCTGGTCGTCACGTATGCAATTAGCCTACCTATGCACTACAATTCAAATGGAGCCCACAAGGTCAACGTCACGGCTAACGAAAACACCCTCTGTTCGCTGATTGGATCGGTCTTGCTGGGACTTGCTAAATGACCCTCAAGAGATTCCGGTCCAGACCCTCTGTACAAAATGAAATGAAGTACGAGGGGCGGGTTTACCAGGCTAGTAATTTGCAGGAATACTGATGTGAAACAAGCGGAGAGACACCCTAGACAGAAGAAAGAGGAAATGTGAAGGGCTGCCTCTCAGCTCAGCTCAGCTCAGCTCAGCTCTCCCCATTTCTTTGTTATTCTGTCTGTGCCGGTGCCTGCCAAAAATGCCGACTCAAAAGGAAAAAAGACTCATCTCAGGATTGCACACTGCTGACTGGATCAGAAACTACACGCAATTCATTGCTTCTTGTACAGTCCAGAAAAACAAAAACAGAACTCGGTGACACTGTATCCTGTATCCAAACTGTAGTCCTACCATCCAAAATACCTCAAAACAAACATGGTATCGGTAAGCCTTTTCAAACAAAACAACACAACTAGCATTTTAAACGTTTTTTATGTTATGTTTTTTTATGTGCATAGCTGTCAGGAAGGCAGTGTGGTGGAAGCGTTGTTGGATGGGCCCCCTAATAACTCTGGCTGATATGCTGTTCCAGCAGCTGTACACATAAGGATAATGAGATGAGTCACACTGAGCCGGCTGCTCTCGGGCAAAATACCCAACTCATGCCAGAGCTGAACAGGGAGCTGTTATGTGGGACGTGAGACCAGGAGACAATCCACCAAAACAACCATTTGAGAAACATTTCACTTTTTGGGTCAGTGCAACACAATAGGCTTGCACCAACATGCCTGTGCATTCAATTCAAAACACACTCTCTCACACTGACAGACAGTGAGACAGACAGATGGACACACAAACGCACGCATGCACGCACACATATGCACACGCACACACACAAACACACACGCACGCACACACACACACGCATGCACACGCGCGCACACACGCGTGCGCACACACACAAACACACACGCACGCACACACACACGCATGCACACGCGCGCACACACACGCGCGCACACACACAAACACACACACACGCACGCACACACACACACGCATGCACACGCGCGCACACACACACGCGCACACACACAAACATGCACACACACACACTCTCTATGCATCCCTACAGGCACACCAGCAGCCTTACGGAAGAAATGCTGAATGGTTCTAAATGGTTGGAAAGTAAAGGCATATGGTCTCACTCATGACCAATGGAGCTGGCAGGGAATCTGCATGAGATCCTACCCTGCCCAGAGCCAGTAATTAGGGGTCATATATCTTTCAGTATCCACCACCCATACTGCCGGTGCTGGAGGTGGTGGGGTGCAGACTGCAGAGCGGTGAGTAACCCCACCAACCACAGTAGTGTCTGCGTGAGAGTTACTCATTAGGGCTGAGCTAGAGGAGCAGTCTGAATGTGCTGAGTCAGGACGAAGGGCTCCTCGGGAGGATTCCCCCCACCACCACCCCCCATACCCCAGCTGTTAAAACTCGAGCTTGTGTGCTGGGATCAATTAGGCTTGCCCAAATAAAATAAGAGTTATGATAGGGATTATTGTACCCGTGGTCATTCCTTTACAGGTCTTAGTGTAAACGGTGTTCCACCGAGAGACCACGGTGTTGGAGGAGAGCATTTGGTTCTCTGTGAGAACAAGAGATTTGTAATTATGAGGAGAGACATGGTGGGAAAAGCTTCTGAAATACCCTGAACATTCAACAGTGTCAGCGGAGGAATTTTTAGATTCGCCATCAATATTGAATAAGCATTGAACTGAGAAGGGGTAATATGGCATCGGATGAGATACGGGCCACTGAAATGTCATGAATCTGAAATCAATAGCCAGGAAACCCAGGATGAAGGACTGTGTTCAAGGACTTGCCTTCACCATTAGGATATCATTTTACACAACATGGTAATGTGACAGCATCTTCTACAGGGCTCTTTTCAAGCTAAGAAGGGCACAGAGATGTAATTTAAAAAATTAAAACGTCTTTTTAAGGTAGTGTCCATTATTTTGGGCGAAACACAGCTGATTTGTTCATAGCGACACATTCAATTGAACCCGTCCTTTCCATGTTTTTAAAGCAATATGTTGATTGACTTATATTCACTGAGCCAGCTAGAGAGCCAATGGGAGTAGTGCAGTGAATTAGAGTCACAAACGTAACATGTAGGAATTAAGTCATGCTAGGCCCTACAAGCTGCCTTTGACACTTTGACAAGAGGCTGCTTAATTCTGCAAGTGTTTTCAGTAGTCTCTTTCACACGTCACTGCATAGACAAATCTGTACAATTTCCGTGAGAAGTCCTAACTAAAATATATGGCCATGCTTCTACCACACTGGTTATGAGTTGTGTGTTGTCTCAAGCCACAATGTGAGCCATGGGCGTTACTGAGGCACTATCTTGATTGCAACGGCTTACATGATTATTTGTTATTGGTTGCACCAAAGCCACTGTGTTAGTAGCTAGGCGTGATGGTTCCACTGCTATAAGCGATGGGTACACTCTTCTGGGTGCTCTATAAGTGGTGACAAGAGACCACATGTATCTCTTCGAGACCTCAGTGTATAAATGTAGCTTGCTGCTCAGTTGTTCACAGGAACTAAACATCCTAAATATAGTAAAAGGCTGCCCATCGCGTATGATAAAGTTTGTACATTTCAAACTCAACCTATTATTATTTCTCAGTCATTTTTCCATTCAAGCAGGATGTGTTATTACCATTTCTATATTATTTTCATCTTATGGAATTAGTCTTTAAGTACTTCAGGTTTTATGTTACTGTCCCTTGGCTGGTTGCTTGTTTTGTCAATAAATAAAACCCTTCGAAAGAGGTTGGCTGGATTTACTGACCTGACTGCTAACATATTATTAAATTAGTTTAAAAGAGTTTAAATAAACACCTGACAGCTTTTAATGAAGTGGCCAAATGAAGTGTGTGTGGTATGGCCGGTGACCTCCTGTCCACTACACAAACACTACCATCGGCCAGGAGCCCAGGTCCAAGAAATACACCAGTGCGTTAACGAGACGTACCACACCAAACAAAACACATGGACGACTCCCAGAGATGGCCATAAAATCTGCATCTGCTGTTGGCAGAGGTTCCTTAGAAAATCTTGCCACTTCTGCTCCAAGACAAACCGTATTCTCATGCTACACTAAGCCCCAATGACACAGATTCTTTAAAAAAACAAACTCAGCTGATTTATGAAATATGGCAAAACAATGGACTTTGATTCCCGTCCGATTAGCAGACCTCCCAGCGTGCCTTGCTCACGTCTCCCGTGTTCTCCTCTCAGGCCTTTTGCTTCAGTGTAAGAGGCGTAATGGGGATTCCAGGCAGTCTCTGCAGAGTGCCCTCATATATTACTGAGGGGAGACATTCTACTAGCCCTCTGCAAAAATCACAATGCTGCCAACTCAAATACAGCACACTCCCACATCCAACACGGCAGCCTGTTCAGCCCCAGTAGTATATGACTACACGCGTCTACATTAGGTGACACTGTGTATGTTTGTGTGTGTGTGATTGTGTGTGTGTATGTGCGTGTGTGTGTGTGTGTGCATATGTGTGTGTATGTGTGTGTGTGTGTGTATGTGTGCGTGTGTGTGTGTGTGTGGGAGAGAGAGAGAGAGAGTGTGTGTATGGGTATATGTCAACATGAAAGGTTCATTGGACAACTTCTTTCCTCTCAGTCACACTTGCTTCATCCCTTTCTTGATCTGAGCTTGTTTCCTTTCATTCCCCTCACTTCTGTGGCCTAGAAACAACAACAGCAACTTTCGCTGTATGCCTCCCGAAAGGCTGAAAAAGCACTATATTGGAAACCGCCATATTTCACATTCATTTAACTGGTAAACATTAAGGATATGGTATAAGCAAAGAGGCAGTGAAGTGTATGACAAATGTGCAGAGAGCAAGTAGGCACATGCAGAGTTTTCGGTTTGCAGAACTTGACAATATTCTCTTTGCACAACACAAACCAGTTATGCCAGTGGTGATATTTGGACAAAATTCCAAGTAACTCGGAGGGAAGACTGTTATTGTTGGTGCTGAAACACCAACACAACAGTCGTAGCAGTTTGTCCCTTTGCCACTTTTTGTCTAGCTAAGGTTATGACTGAACTCATGACTGGGCCAAAAATATTTACGCCCTGCATAACTATAAGCTTTAATGATGCAACTTAATCAGCTTGTCTGGGTAGTTTCACAGCGGGCGGAAAACAAACCTCCAACACACTCACAAGACTAAGGCAGCTGACAACTCTTCTACCATGGAAATCTGCCTGGACAACCAGCCTCAAGGAGGACAGTGCAACACTACTGTGGGTCCAAGGCAAGGAGTGGAGAGGCTTTCGCTTTACTACACCACCTTACTTACTCCTGTTGTGTCACGTCTTGCGACTCCCCACCCCATCATAAAACCATAGCACACTTAGTACAGCGGTAAACCAATGAGGGAATGTTACAAGCTGTAGTAGAGAGGTTTTTTTTTTACAAAGATAAGTCTTAATTAAGGTTATTTCATGGGTTTCATTCACAGTCCCACTTCTGGAGTGTGACCACAATGAACATGTGTTTAAATTGATTATATCCACAGGCATAAGCCTCACTTTAATCCTGCGTCTTGAAAACTCACACTGTCCTGTGGTTGGTGCTACAAAGTGTCAAAACCTGATGACATGCTTACCACTGTTCCACTGTTTAGTATAAAACTGCTACTATAGTAACGGGCCCCTCCTATCAGTGGGCAAAGGAGAGGAAATAGGACTTGGACACAGTGTAATGGAAGACACGGTGGAGTGTCATTTGGGTGGTCCCGGAAAGAAAATAAATTATCTGATGATACAGTGTTGCCGTTCTGACAGAGATTGTTCCTAAGCATCGAACAACAAAAAACGCATGACATGTAGTGTCTCAATTCCTTAACTCAGCAGTTGCCGTTAAATGACATTTCTATCCACTGCATTACACTAGGGTGTGCAAATGTCATTGAAATATGGTCAAAGTAAACCTAATGAAGACTATACAGCCGTCATTACATACGTAACCAGGAATTTTTCAACAGCATCATACGTATCATATTCAACTTCCAAACAACCACACAAATAGTGCTTCTACTTGCCTTCCAACCGTTTGGTTGGCGAGCTGTTTCATTCGATTAAATTGCTTCTTCATCTTGACGCTTCAATCTGCTGTCACCAAGAAGTTGTAGAAGTTCTCAGGCCTCCCCGTTATATCCCTCCATGGTTCTGAGAAGTCTTGATTGCTGCCATTATACTTCTCTGCTGGGTGCTGCTGAGCAAAGGGCTGAAAACTCCGCAAAAGAACTTAGGCTACCACACGCAAAGTTTCATGCTCAGGTAGCTGAAAAAAAATTAACCCGACATGTATAAGCCTCCTTTCTGTTCAACTCGCCACATTTCTTCGAGGCTCACCGAGTAAGCAGACACTCTAAGAGCCATAGGGCAGGGAAGGAGGAAGTCGTGTTCACTTCCCTACATTTAGCAATTGCAAACTGGCCAGTGACATATGACACCTCTGTGTACAGCACTATGCCATTGATTCTTTTCCAGTGAGTATGTGAGTGTGCCGAGTTGTCAGACCAGGGCCCTTTGCTGTTTTTGAAGTGAAGATTTTTTAATATTTATAAAATCATCTATACTATTCGGCTCCCATTTCATGACCCGTTTAACAGTTAGCCTACTTATATTGGACGTAAACCAGTATTTCCTGTTATTGTTTAAAAAAAAACTCACGGCTAACCAGGTAACGGGCATTAACTAACTGCGTTAGAAGAACTTTATTAAAGCAAACAAATCACGACGATCAGTCTCCAGACCACCCCGTTCGGCTGATATATTTGTAGCCTACTGCAGCCTGGTGGACAATATTGTTACTTAGAAAAATGAAAGCGGGCAAAAAAAAAACGTGGAGTGAGCCTATACGCTTTTGCATGCAAATGTGCAGTAGCCTACATATGGGAGTAAACTGAGTTATACAGAGAGCATAATGCAATGCATGAGTAATACAGACTAAAACGATACTACATCATCTATTGCTAGTGACTGAAAATACAAAGCCACCATTTCCCTTAGCCATGCTCACTGAGAGTTTGGCATGAAATAGGCCTAGACTGGTGGTGAAGACAGTGATGTCCACTTAACGAAGTGTCATAGCAAAAATTGAACATTATAAAAATCCTTGAGAAAATCAGGCCTTTTATTGAAGAATATGACCACAAATGTAAATTAGCTTAATATAAAATCAAATATGTAAAAACATTGCCACCAAAACATATGGGTCAGATCAATACATTAATTGCATTCTAGTGGACTGTGGTCACAATGTTATGATCTCTCTCTCTCTCTCTCTCTCTCTCTCTCTCTCTCTCTCTCTCTCTCTCTCTCTCGCAGTTCTGTTTGTCCTTCTAGCTGAGTAGTCCTAACCAGTAGGTGAAACAGATAAACACTGCTCTCCCACTGGAACTAATCTAGCAAATCCAGAGGCATACTGTTACCTGTGAGATCTCTCTCTCTCTCTCTCTCTCTTTCTCTCTCTCTCTCTCTCTCTTGCAGTTCTGTTTGTCCTTCTAGCTGAGTAGAAAAGGATGTCCTAACCAGTAGGTGAAACAGATAAACACTGATCTCCCACTGGGACTAATCTAGCAAATCCAGAGGCATACTGTTACCCGTGAGATCTCTCACTCTCTCTCTGTCTCTCTCTCTCTCTCTCTCTCTCTCTCTTTCCCAACATAACAATGCAAAGGCTGTGAGCATTTTACTAATTGCTGGCCTCTCTCTCTCTCTCTCTCTCTCTCTCTCTCACTCACCTTTTTACACTGAACAGACAGATCTGTGTCAGCCATTTCTGCCTGAATTAGAGTGTACCCTGTGGGGATCAGTGTGTGCGGTGTGCACAGGTCACCACGCTGTAGCCGAACTCACTGCGTCAGCGGGAGCCTTTGTGACAGAGACAAGAGTCACACCCAGGCATTGTTGTGGCAGACACACACAACTATAGACAACCACACATCATGTATATTCAGGTGCCACAAGGCTATTGAGTTCCTGTTCCTATAAAGCTCACAGAAATCTGTGGTTGTATTGTGGTTCCACACACAGGTGTGTCTTTGTACTGGTAAAGTGATCAGTATGTAGGTATGCTATTTAGTGCTGCCATCTCTGGTGGTATCGATAATCTTACACACACCTGAGGTCATCCTGTGTCACAGTTCTTCCTTTCATATCTCACTTTCCTGCCTCTGTTGTAATGTGCTTGTTTTTGGAAGAAAGAGGGGTGTTGTTTTCCTTACATGATACACCACCTCTCCCTACTCCATTTTTTCTCATTAATGCTCATGTTACCTGAGCCTCCATCTAGTGCTACTATGGAGGTATTGTCACACTCATTGAGCCTGTTGATCCTTTGCCTCTGGATATGCTCTTGAACAGTGTCCAATTTGACATGTTTACACAGTGGAAACAGCCCCTGACAAAAGTTGTGTGGGAGTTAGTTATTGTGTATGGTGTGTGTAGTGCATAGTGGATAATGGATGGTGCGAAGCTGGGATGGTGTGAGCTTGGGTTGGTTGTGGCATGGTATAGTGTCTCCCTCTACTGGTGAGGACAGACAGGTGCAAAGGGATGGAAAAGCAGTGTGGCGACACTCAAGGTCACAACATTGTTGGCCACCCCACTCTCTCTACCTCCACACCTCCACCGCAAGCACCCCTGGTGAAGGCCATAGTGTCTTCTGAGAGAAAGTTCTGTGGTGGAATAGAACTCATTTTCATTTTAAGCATTTAGAGAGTTCTACCATTGCTGAAGGCAATCCGTCCAACTCTTCACAGGGAGACTTAGGTGTCTATTACACATCACACTTTAAGCTGCAGTGGAAATGAAGAGTTTTTCAAAATGAAGAATTTTAATTTCTTATCACAAATTCAGGCCCAGTCTTACTTCTCTTACAACTTCTCTGTTTTGTCTTTATATTTATCCCTTTCTTTTTGTAAGAGTAATATAATAAAATAAGCAAGGATATATCTATGACTGATTGACTCATTTACACCAGTTTCAGAATAGATTGAATTGGTTGCTGTCACATCTCTTTTAAAGCATTTCATTATAAAACTTTATGTGTTAAAACTTCATTTGGACCAGCTGACAAAGTTTCCACCTCACTCAGACCATGTTCCTAAACATAGCTGTAATAAAGTGTAATGTGATGATGCTCACTGTTGACTGAATATAACTCACTCCATTTATTGTATACAACTTCAGTTGTCTTTTTGCATACTGTCACTAATCCCCCTTCCCAGCATCCTATGCTTTCCCACACATACTTGACCCACAGGACCCCTTAGTGACTCTAACTGCCTGAATGAAAACAACATTAACTAAACATTCATGTTACAACATTCCCTCCCCCCATTGTCCAAAGGCCCCAAAGTCCTTTTTTAGGAAGCAATGAACAAAGACTCTGAACTATGAGGTAGGGGTAGACTACCCTCCTCGAGGCACCCACAGGGATTATTTTGTCCCCTGCAAGGACATACTCCTTGAGATAAGGAGGTGCCTTCCTAACTCTAATCGGAAAACGTATTCCCTCATCAAGCAACAGTTCAGGGGGTGCCTGCTCAACCACCTCAGGCGTCAGATGTTCTGGCTCTGGACATGTGGAGGGAAAACTTACGCCATACTGCGAGATTTGTGCCAACTGGGTAAGCCAGGAGACAGCTCCCTAACAGCCTTACAGACAGAGTTTGCACTTTGCACCAAAACGGAGCGTTATCATTGGGCTTCTCCTCTCATATTTGGGTTCCTATCTCTAGTTAGTCTATAAGATTACACGAAAGATGGTGAGTGCAGTGAACAGCAACCTCCTCAAACCAGACAGGTTTGTAAGGTTTGTGTACTCAGTGAAAGACCTGAGATAGGAAGGCCCTAAATAGCTTTGATAGGTTTGCAAGCACAAGCTGTATAATAGGGGCTTAACAGAGTAGTTATCATTAGAGTGAGGCAAGCAGTTCGGACCAATTGGTGCTTTACAGAGATCAGACTGTGGGCCTCTATATTTATGACATCTGTGTGTTTGTTTTCTGAAGAATTATGACATATTTGGCCAGTTAGTCAAAGGCTTTGATGTTTTTGAACAAGGACCTAAAGGTTATCAAACATAACTTTGTATGAATTCTGTGCACTGAATTCTGTGCTCTAGTTAACCATTCACATCCTCCCAAACAAGGGCACGAGTGAAGGAGATAAGAGACTGCTTCTGCCCAGTAGCCTTTCTGAAGGCTAGGAGGGCATCTTCAGGTTCTCTCTGACCTGAATGGAACTATACCACAAAATAACATTAATATTTGTTATTATTCACATATGTACTGACTGTATCATGATAACCTTTTAGATGGCAGAAAATACACTTTCTAGCCCTTTCTACAACAATGTCTATTGCTTTTTTGTACGACGTCTGTCCTTTCTATGATGTTTTGTTTTGATAGTTGCATTCTTAAAGTGGTAGCGTAAAACCAATGTGGCATTCAAGGAAACAATTACAAGCACACCAGTTAAACCAAACAAGTTACTGACGTAAGAATAGTTGGCTAGCATGTGTAGTGTTTGAGATGGAGGAAGGCAAATGTTCTTAATCTTCTGCATACTGCGATGCCAGTAAATCTGGAGAAGTGTGCTTCTGTGATTCTTTCCATTGTTTTTATTTCCTTTTGCCAGAGGTGCCCTGTGATAACAAAAAGATAAGTCATTTTATCAGTCCTTACCAATTAGTGTTCTTACTTTTTAATTGTAATGATCAGCTGTAAATCTTAGTATTTGTACTGTTTATTTTAAAAAATATTGCCAATAAAACATGTTAAGGTCAACACTATATTAAAAGGTAACCAAGTATTTAACGAGTTGAACCATAAGATTGACTATTTTACACAATGATTGTGTTGTCACATATTTTTTACCTATTTTCTTTTAAAATATTTTTGTAAATATCCTATCTGTGTTGTTATAAAACAAAGCACCATGATTGTTTTTTTGTTTCGTTTTATCTTTTCAGTCTCCATGGTGAAGCTCACAGATAACCTTTCCAGCAAGGACCTCAGGAGCTATATAAACCTCTTGTTGCTGTCCTTCAAATGTTTTACTACAAAAATGCACAACACACTGGTAGAGAACCACAGAGAGTTATACCACATACCACAAAGCAGGTTATAATTGGCTATAATGTATGTTAATAGTTTAACTTAAAAAAAAACAAAAAAAAACCAAAAAAAAAACTTTTGCACACCTCTAAAGAAAACAGGTGCATCGAAGATGACTGTGGCCTAACTTATGGAAATAAGAACTCCCCCACACGGCCCATCCTGCAAGCAAGATTTATTTTCAACGTTTAGGTCATAGACATTCGTCAGGTTGCTTCACAAGTCTATGACCGAAACCTAGTAAATAAATCTTGGTTGTGGAATGAGCAGTGGGTAGGAGTTCTTATTTCCCTAATAGTTCCACTTAGCAAGAGTTTGTATTACTACTGTTAAGACCATGTAAGACATTTTTGCTGCATTTTTGGAGTAAGTTTTTTTAATGGAAGTTGTAACAGTTAACAGGTTTATCAGTAGTCCCTCATGAAATAATTTGTTTTCAGAAAGAAACATCATGTGTTGTTCTCCCTTTCTTTTTCTAGTAATTTTCAACAGTTCAGAGAAGAACCTCTTTGGGGAGATCAGATGGTTTGCAACATCGAAGGCCCCACTACCCTCATCCGCCACTTCCATGTCTCCTTACCAGAGTTCTTCACCTCCCTCGAATCCCACTATCTCTACCTCCCTTTCATGTGTTCTTTCATTCCTCCACTCTTTCTCCCCCTCCCTCTCTCCCTCCTTTTCTTCTTGCAGCTTATCAGTATACACTCATGCACCGTGTGTGTGTGTGTGTGTGGTGGGGCGGGGGTGGGGGGCATGCTGGAGAGGTTGTTCGCAGAGGTTGTTATCTGCCGATTCCTAACTCGCCTTGCCTCCAGAGCCAACCTGCCCTGCCTGAGGATGTCGAAAACCGAGTCCAAGACGGAGCTGTGCGACCTGGCGGTTACTATGACCCAGGCGGACCCACAGGAGCCGCGGTGGCAGAGCAGACGAGCGGCCCTGTTCCTGCGCTACGTGCAGCCCTGCCTGGCTGAGCTGCTGGGCTCCACGCTCTTTATCTTCACCGGCTGCCTCTCCGTGGTGGAGAACGTCAGCGGGACGGGGAGGCTGCAGCCTGCCCTGGCTCATGGCCTGGCCCTGGGCATCGTCATCGCAGTGCTGGGGGAGATCAGGTATGTGCTGGAGGAGGTGGAATGGAGGAGAGAGGGAGATAGATAGGGAGGACTAGATAGGCTAGATATTGATCCTGAAGGAGACTCCAGAGGCTAGCAGCTGCAGGACACCTGGGCTGGGCATAGCACACCTGGGCGGAGGTTTGAACACCATGCAGTCAAAATGGATGAGGACCTCAGTGGTGTGAGGTAGACCAGAGCAGGGAGCACTTTGTATAAAGCAAGGTCAAAAATGTTATTTTAACTAAATGTGTTTCAGTACACCTACCTGCATTCAAATAGCTTATTATTGTTATTACTTGTATCTGTTTTTGCTTCAAATGTGTGATGTGATGTCCAGTCAAATTCAGTCACTTTTACATTCAAGAATCTGTAAAGAAAGTTGGAATCAGACTACTGAAGTCTTAACAGTGTTTCTGAAAACGTGGTCTCTCAACACACCCCTCCCTGAGGTGCTTAGTATTAATCTGATAAGTGTGGAGTACAAACTCCATGAAGGACCAATGTGGTGAAAGAGCATTACAATACAGTCCATGACAAGTATTACAGCATTAGGCAGGAATATGTGGTATAAAAAAAATAGAAATAGAAAAATACTGTAACATATGCAAAAAAAACGTAAGTGAAATACTATTACTATACTATCTATTAGTACTAAATAAAAGTATGTTAATGACTGAAGCAAACAAGGTTGCAATGTTGATAACTGACTGACTGAGTGATTAATTGCTACCAAAAAAAGGTCATTATTTTAGGCTGATATGAAAGGTGACTCATACAATATTTGTCCACTCTCAAGTTTCCAGCACATATGCAGTATGTTTAAGCTTGCATCAAATCTCAAACAAGTTTTTCCTCAGCAATGGGAAGGCTTACAAACTAATAACCCATCTACACTATATCCACTGCTAAAACTTCTCTCTGAAATTCACGCATAGCGGTGGCCACTTCAACCCAGCCGTGTCCGTGTCTGTGTGCCTGATCGGCGGGCTGAAGGTCGCCCTGCTCGTGCCCTACATCCTGTCTCAGATGTGCGGGGGCATGATAGGCGCCACTCTGGCCAAGGTGAGAGCCCAACAGCAACGCAACACTGAAACAACCACTGACTGACTGACTGAGGACAATATGTCAATTTCCACATTCCTGCCTTATCTGATGGAGCTAAAATGAACATCCCAAGTTATTGTTATCTTCCTTATCGCACAAGCTTTAGTAAGCTTTAGCTCTTTTGTTTATGTCTGTACCCTAGCTTTACTGACTATTAAGCTGTGAAAGGATTAGGTGGTTGAGGCATTACTGATTTCAGAACAAAGGTGCAGACAGACTGGTTTCAGCCTTTCTACTGCCAGATGTCATCAACCTTTGAAAATGTTTTAAACACAAACTCAAGCCATGTGAAACTGTCCTTAAAAACAGTGGGTACACGCATTTCAACAGTATTTAAGGTCACATCTGGAAATTGACCTTCAGAATAGTGGCACCTGTGTGTGAAAAGTATGAATCATTTTAGATACTGTGTTCCATGCTACATTGCAGCCTTTGCATTGCTTTGTCAGTTTCCCTTTCTTTTCACTTCGACTTGATATTGAGGACATGGTGTTTTCAGATAAATGATAGATTGAAAACTATCTATTGTTCCATCACCATATTCTGACCTCCATGACAAAAACAGGTTTTAGGACAGCATGTAGAAACTGTAAGGGGTAGAGTGAAGTAAAAAAAAGCACAACAGTAGGTTGCATTATTCTACATTCAAGATATAAATGATGTGATGGAAACAGCAGGTATTGTATTTCTGTTTAAGTATCGGTAGTTTATGAAAGGAGAATAGACGGAAGCCAGCCATAGAATGGCAGTTACCACCGTAATCCAGTCGCAGCCTGTGTTCCACACACCTATCAGGCCCTCATAGGTGCTGGAGTCAACCTGTTACAAAAAAGGCAATACGAAAATACATTTCCAGTTTAAAAAACTGCACGTTCAGCAGCCAGACCCTAGCCTGGTAAACCAGCCCCTCATACTACACTTCATTTCATACAGAGGGTCTGGCCAGACCCTTCTCTGTACACTTCCAAATTCAATATACACCAGTTGTGCCCTTATTACTCTCCACAGAGGCTATCTAGGGCTTTTAACAAATGTAAACACTTGAGGTAAAATCCTGCGCAACCACATCACTCAGGTCATTTCGCCGGTGGAGAGCTACCACAACGCGTCCGGCGGAGCCTTCAATGTGGTGCATTCGGAGACGCAGGTGGGGCCAGCCATCGTGGCAGAGGTGGTGATGACGCTCTTTCTGACCCTGGTGGTCTGCATGGGGGCGGTGAATGGAAGGACCCGCAGCCTGCTTGCGCCTCTCTGCATCGGGCTGACCGTCTGCGCCGACATCCTAGCTGGGTGAGATGGCAAACGCCACTATGCACAAAATCACATTTATATTTGTCTCCAATGTTTCCATGTTCGTTTCCAGGGTTTCTTATTAACTGCATGGCAGTTTGCACCATGGTCTTACACACTGCAATCTGAACAATTCAGAAATGTCTACAATCACTTTCTGCACTTTCTACATGTAATGTTTAAACACAAATGATCTGAGTAAGGAGGAAATATATTTTGCAAACATATTGTAAATACTGGATTTTGCAACATTTCTCATAAATTGATTACAAAAAGATTAATCCAGATACTGCACAAACACTGACCACCAGGATGGGATATGGACACATTTAAAGGCTTTATTATAAACTGATTACTTCATATTAAATTTAAGCCTTTTTTAAATTGCTCTACATCCCTTCCTTATTCTCACTGTTTTTCTGATTGCCTGGATCAATCTTTTTTCTTGTCAGGGACTGATCTGGCTGCATTCCCCTAAGTCCCCCACATACCATGACTGTACATCTACTAGTAGACCTGCCATCAGTACTAAAGTCCTAAAGTGAATTCCTCCATGTGTGATTCAGAGGAGCCATCTCGGGGGCCTGCATGAACCCTGCCCGGGCCTTCGGGCCTGCGGTGGCAGCCAACTACTGGGCCTACCACTGGATCTACTGGGTCGCCCCAATGACCGCAGCGCTCATCACTGGGAGCCTCATCAGGTACGCCTTGAACTTTTAAAAATGAACAACGACTTATATCACAACTAATTTGTACTCATTCTAAGGGCTCATTCACACCGAGTTGAGCGTGTACAGCGCGTATCCGTATACAATATGTTTGTATAGGGAAAGAATACGCGCAGATCACGCTTGCGATGTGAATAGTCTAATTTGTTAGCATGCATTCTAAACGAATACGGACAGAAAATGGGCACGCGCTGAATACGCAGAGTGTTTGGTGTGAATGAGCCCTAAGGGGCAGTCCCAGGACCACTTTTTCACTGGTGTACTGTAACTCATTTTATTGACTGTAATTTAAGGGGACATTGCATATATATACACGATAGAGGTTTAGTCTTTTAGACAGACACAAAAAAGTTTTTATCTTTATCTTTCATCTTTATTGCTGTGCCTCAAATCTTCCACTTGCAGCATGTTTGTTGTGCTGAACAGCATGTGAGTTTTAAAGGCCAACACTGACAGAAGGGACTGTTGGTGGCTGGTCTTTATACCCATAAATATCTAATTAGCTTCCACAGAACTATTTTTAGGTTGTTACTGTGTTTATTGTAGTAATGTCACAACAAGGTATACCGATCTGGGTGTACCAATTAACCATCGCTAAATATTGTGTATGAGCAGATTTCACTGAAACTAGTTCCACGTAAGCATGGAAGCTGATCTCTCTGATCTGGTTCAATCTGATCATAACTTCTCTTTTTTTCCAGGTTGCTGCTCGGTGATGAGAAGGTTAGAGTTTTCCTGAAGTGACCCAAGGTTTACATGTTCTGTCTAATGGATGGACATGCTGGACATTTCTTCATTTTATATTGAATACTACACACATTTTTATATCACTGTACCTGTGAGTGCCTTTGAGTGCTGAGGCCAGTGCAACAATTTGCATTCTGAAATGTCATTGTTATTATACTGAATAACCCCGCATCATTTTTGATGATTTTACTTTCCTACACATACCATGGCTGCCTCTGTAACCATGTAAACTTTATGGTATGTATACAATTAGAAATTTGAGTCTGTCACACATTGGCATTATCAATGCCATTGTCTCCTGCATCTCCATGAACTCTTGTGAAACTGTGAAACACTTGTATCCTCAAACATTGACAGTTTTATCTGTGCTGCATTTAGGTAGCCTATGCTTTTCCCTTTTCTGGTCTGTCATATTGGTTTTGTTGTAATAATGATAATGTTATAATCACAACACCACACATATATTGCTAGAAATATATTTGCTAAATACACATGATTCAAAATAATTAATATAGAAATATTTATTTATGTCAATTCATTTTATCTCAGATTAACTAACTACACAAACACACAGTAAATGCACCATGAGAAGCTAAGGAGACACATCAAATTAGCAACAACTGTAATTACAATAAATGTTTATGTATTATAAATCCATGTGTTTATTTAATGTCTTTCCAACATTGTGTCACTACTAAAACAGGCTGTGTAGTTTTATTTTACACACACACACGCATGCACGCACGCACGCACACACACACACACACACACACACACACACACACACACACACATTGATATAGAAGATACAGCAAGAAGGTAAACCAGCAATTAAAACTGCATACTATTCATCAGTCTGCTCTCTACATCAGTTGTGGGTAATTTGGAGTTAAGATAATGGAACCAATGAGTTTCATGCAGAACTAGCTTTGCATTATATTCCTGTTTTATTTATTTTCCTCCAAAATTATTTTTTGTAGGAGTATTCATATTGATCACCAATAATTAAGGAAATAATAGCAGACAAATAGTACAGAAGCCTGTTTACATCCTATGTGATATCCATGGACTTATGCACACAGTTTATACACAACTAAACAACTGGAAATATATTATGTCAAATGATATACAATAAACCTTTATTTTAAGTTTAAGCAAAATATGAAAAAATAAATGTTGAGTATTACACTTACCTGACATAATTACATGCCAGGCTTTTGTCTTTTGTGCATTTCTGAAATCATTTACTAAAAAAATGCACAGTTCACACATATTAAATGGAAGGTCCTCAATATGTTATTTTGCTACCACCAAATACGTACACATTTCGAATAAGGCATAATTTATTATCTATTTTTATGATTGAGGTCATATATGGAAAATGTTTTGAGCAGCTTTTGGTCTGTTTAACGTGATCTCCACAGAACCATCAAAATCACACATACACACTGTTACATTTTTACCACTTTGAGAAATCTTATCCTCAGCAGGAACATAATTTGCAGAAAAATATAAATATGGAGATGTTGAAATGCAATACTTAGTTGGATCTAAATTTAAGGTAACCAAGGCCATGAGGTGCATGGTTTGAGATACTGGTTGATGTTTTGTGGTCAAAACAATAGCACGTTATTGCTTGCTAATCTCAGTTTGAACATTTCCCATTAACGACATGCCCCCTGCTTTAAAACCAAACCTATGCCCCCGTTTAAAGGCCACTAAAGCAATTTGTCTGCGTTCTTCCTCTAACCTGTCAAAGTTCAATTGATTGCCAAACCTGGTGGAAAGGTATAGGGCACATACCTTGACTACGACTGTATCTTTGCCTGTTTGTAGAGCCGTCCAGATCATTTACCTCTGAGAAGAGCAGCAAGGGCGCCGTGCAGAGCTCCCGGGTCAGCAGCATGGCAGAGGAGAAGCTCCACCTGCGCGACATGGAGAGCGGCTCGGCTCCAGCCGCCGAGAAGCGAGATGCCAACCGTCCTTTAGGCACCTACGAGCGGGCAATCCAACCGTGCGTGGCCGAGCTGGTGGGCACTGCGTTCTTCGTGTTTGTCGGCTGCGTCTCTGTCATTGAGAACGTGGAGGTGGCAGGGAGGCTGCAGCCTGCTCTGACACATGGCCTGGCTGTGGCCGTCCTGGTGGCATGCATGGCAGAGGTCAGGTGAGGAAGCGTCAGCATGGCACATGTGTTGCATGTTGACAGCCTTCTTTTTCTGTTGCGCTCGCGTTTAAGGTGGCGGGGGACGTTAATTAACCTTATCCTGGGTAAAGGCACACTTCTTGTACACAATTCAATATCGCTTGAGATAATTGCAAGCTGTAAAATTAGTCCCTTTCACCGTTTTTCTTACTGAATCTAATCGGCAAACGTCTCCTGAATTTTTACGAACTAAGACTTTTTGACATCACTACAGCGCTGATGTGCGGATATGCTGTTTTTTTTTTTAATGGTGTCATTATAAAACAGTAGAGGTTATATGACAGTGCCTATAAAGATAACACTGTTTATCTCTACCTTGCTCAGTGGTGCCCATTTCAATCCGCCGTTCACCATGGCTATTTACCTCTGTGGGGGCATCCAGCTGAAAATGGTGGTGCCATACATTGTCTCCCAGCTCATTGGAGGAGTGCTGGGGGCAGCTATGTCAAAGGTGTGTGTCCAAAACCCTCATGGAACATCTTCACTGATCAAAAAATCCACCACAAATTCTGTTTTTCTTTAATTTACCAAAGCAACAGAAATATCTATAAATATCTCAAACATTTCGATTCCACAGAGTCTGCTTTGCAGTACTCTTGTGGAGTCATTTAGTCAGTATCAGGCACCATCTCAATGGATAATTTCTCACAGTTCCACATTATATGACAATTCCTGTTGTCTCAACAATTTTTTTCCAGTCAGTCTAATGTGTTTTCTAATCAGGTGATGACAACAGGGGAACACTACTCCAGTGCTCAGGGTGCAGCATTTGCTGTGGTCCAATCAGAGGAGCAGGTAGTGGCGGCCATCTTTGGAGAGGCAGCCATGACGTGCCTGGTGACCACAGTGGTGCTGATGAGTGCAGTGAACTCCAAGAGCAAGAGCCCCATGGCGCCCTTCATGATTGGTTGCACTGTCATCGTGAACATCTTGGCAGGGTGAGTCAACAAGGCTGCCAAGCACCAGAATACAATTTTGAGTCCTGTTATTATTAATAATAACATTATTAGTGTGTGCAAATGGCCCCCTGCCAATGCTGGACTCTTACAATCATCTTAAGACCCCAACCTTTCCCCTGGGCTACACCCCTGCCAAACACAACATTACCAAAGTTAAAAGTGAGCAGCCACACTCTATGACCACAGTGTACATAGCATCTGCATACAATCTGCAATAAACCACATCTATACACACTGCTTTTATGCTGTGCTGGCACACTGATTGGAAATCGGGACGTGATAAGAGGGGACGTGTGGTGTGTGGAGATATGCATGTCATGAATATTTTTTTTACTTGATGATTAGGAATGATTAACTATGATAAAATCGGTGGTTTTCTCTTTAGAGCCAGTACGTGTCCTACTTTAAGTCCAGCCTCTTGCCTGCATTTTATACTATGCATGCAGTGTCTAGGAGTCTAAGGTGTAAGCATGTCATGTCAGACACGTTGTGTCAGTTTATGCGATGCCCTTTTTATGACAAAATTATCTAAAAAGTGTATTTTTGTGAAACTTTTAAGTGTCCATTATCAACTGTAAGAATGCAATTCCTTCTTCCACAAATCCCAACCAAAGTATATTTTTAAAGAACCTTTCAAGCTTTAAACATCCCAATAATGACTTTTACATAGTGTGCATCTTCTTATTTGCTTATATGTGTATCCTATCAGGGCTGACGTATCAGGTACGTGCTTGAACCCGGCCAGGGCTTTGGGTCCAGCTGTGATGACGGGCTACTGGAAGTTCCACTGGGTGTACTGGCTGGGGCCTCTCTCTGGAGGTCTGCTGGCCACAGTGTTGGTCAGGTAACGAGAAAACATTACAATTTATACATACTATATGCCACAGTATTTTGTTTAATGAGAGCTATTGATAAGGTCAACGATTTAATGAATTAAGTGTGGATGATTTTCTGTTTCTGTGTTTCTGTTTTTTGTTTCCCCCCTTCCCTGCTTTTTTATAGGCTCCTGCTTGGGGACCACAGACTGCGTATCATCCTCAAATAATTATTTTCAATAAGAGCATAATCTCCCTCTGATTCTGAATGGCAGAAGCAAAAGAATGTTGTGCATAGTTTTTTGCTAAACGTCCCAGGCAAAAGAGTTGGGATCACCTATGTTTGCACTTAGGATCTTACATGTGTAAATCTCTCCAACAGCTACATAGTATTAATTGACATTAACAACCAATCTTTTGCATTAAAGGAAACTACAACTATTTACTGACATCACTGACAGAGCATTTTTCAACTGCTACTGGCAATAGCCTCTCATAGACTGCACAGATCCCAGACCTCACATGGTTTTTGGTTGAGCCTTACCGTCAACTGATGGAATCATTGTGGTATTCGTTTAAGTAGGCACTGCTATCAAGAAGACTAATTGGAAACAGCTCTCCCTGCCTCTTGTTACAAATGTTATAAGCATGATAAGCAAGCAAATACATGAAGTGTAAAGTAGAAAAGTGACTGAATGTGCTCTAATAAACATGGTGCAAAATAATAACTGATGATTAAAAAGCGATTTACTGAAGAAGTCAGCTTTTACATGTTAGTGTATTTCTACAGTTTTTTATATTAAAGATATTCAAAGGCACAGATACCTTGACTTCTATATTCATTGTGTCATTGTATAGTAATGATCTTCAGAACATAAATGCACAATAAAACTTCACACCACTGCCATCACATCTTACTTCAACAAGACATTAGCTAATGCATTGTACTAACAACAACACATTATGGAATACATTATTGGCTATGTAATATCTCATTGTTTCGAAATACTATGTAATCATATTTTTAATGGACAACTTTAAACAACTTTTAAAGTATGTATATATATCTATATTAAAATTTCTTTAGACCAAAACCCAAGAATGCTGTTGTTAAAGTAGTGCTTTGTTAGACAGCATTAGTCATGAATAGCATGTCCCAGAGCCGTAGCGTATGCACATGAGTAATGTGAACTGACAGGTATTTGCCACATTAAGAAAATTAATGTACCAGGCAAGGTTCTGGAATACGTGTAAGCATCTGCTTTAGTCATTCTTCATTACCAGAACTAAAATGCTTTCAAGATGTCTTTGGTGGACATGATGAATACCGGAACAGGTGTGATCAAAAAGAGCAGGGTGTGTGGGGTTGGGGGGTGGTGAGGGCCGGGGTTTAGAACGAGGCACCATATTGTTTAAGGTGATTTCCTTATGAATAACTCCTGGCCTGTGAGGTCTTACCAAAACTCGATTACAGAACCAATGTATTAAGCCGAGACGGGGGCCAGAGCGTAAGGGAAAAGTGATTTGGCTTTTGTGGGGTGTCTCATGTGGTCACTGGCGTGCTGGACTCCAGGGGCCCGGTGCTGCGGGCCCCTCACTGTTTCCTTGTGCTCGCTCACAGCAGTGTCCACATGGGAAAGCTCTCCGAGAGGCGAACGCTAAACCAATTACGGCGCTCCGACTGCGCGGACCCCTGCCTGCGGCTTCACACCAGAGACCCCGACCATCTCCTGGTGTTCTCCGACCAGGCGGCTTTCGGGCAACCCCCGCTGGCAGCGACCTGGGAAGGCTGCCACATGGCAAGGGTTTTGTGCCCAGATTTGGTCACATTTTGCATCCTGGGTGGACGGTGAGTGGATTTTGAATTAAGTCTAAGACTGCAATATTCTTTTCCAAAGCAACTTGTTTTCGAGTCTTGCAAAAAAAGAAACAAAAACATATGTTGTGTATAATGTCTTATATCTTCTTTGCCTAACTGTACATATTTCCAAATTATCAGTGAATAAGATGTCACTTGCTCTGCTCTTTCCAATTGAAATCTAAACAGTAACTAGGAAATGTGGCCTTCTAAGAGAATTTCATATTACTAAATTGTGTGTGTGTGTATGTATGTATGTGTGTGTGTGTGTCAATATCAACACAACAGTTAAGATTTTATTTCAAGTGCTCCAACAACTTGAAAGTGCAGCACGTTCTCTTCGTTCAAATCCTGACATTCCAGACTTCCTATCCAAACATATCATTAATGCTCACCCCCTGCCACATTATAATTACTACTCTACCACCATATTCTACTAATCTACTTCTGCCGTGAGCAGCAATAAATCTGTTCATGCTGTGATAACACCGTGCGCATTCAAAACACTCCTATGGTGGGGATTATTTTATGTGACTCCAGACTTTATGAAGGTTATGAGTTCATGTCTGTGGCGCGGTGAGAACGACGTTTTAAACTGTGTCCCTGTGGCTTTCGGGGAGCAGCATAAGCACATTTCCTTGCAGGGAGCTGGAACTGCAGTATGGAGGGCATTGTGAGATGCCTGCGGGAGTGGTTAAGTTAATGCCACCACCGTCCCAGGGAGGGGACCAAGCCTCCAGTTTCAGTTGAATCCAACCCCCCACTCCCACCCACCCACACACACACACACACACACACACACAGGCTCCCCTAAGCTCTCACAAGTCAATGCAGTGTGACAATGCTCACTATGTCAGTTGGGAGACTTGTCACACACACACACACACACACACACACAGACACACACACACACACACACACACATTCATTGGATCCCTAAGCTTTCAAAAGTGACAGCAGTGTGACAATGCTCATTATGTCAGTTGGGAGACCTGTCACGCTACGCCCATTGTCAGCGCAGCATTCAGCCCAAAGTCATTTACACTTTCATTGGCAGCTATTTAGTCCTCATAAAAAGTTCAAGACAGCAATTTGTGAATCCTGCTCAGCCAAGTAGAAGTGTGGGGACGGAGGCTGGGGGAGGTGGTGTCTGTCTGTGTGTGTGTGTGTGTGTGAGTATATGAATATGTGAATATGTGTTGTATATGTGTGCGCATGTGTGTGTGCCTGTGTTAGTGTGTGTATGTATGCGTGTGTGTGTGTGCGCATATATGCACGTGTGTCATATGTGTGTGCATGTGTTTGTGTATGTGTGTGCACTTGTGTTAGTGTGTGCATGTGTGTGTGTATTGTTGTGTGTGTGCACGTCCCTGTGTGCGTGCATGAGTGTGTCTCCGTGAGTGTGTGTCTGTCGGGGTGGGGGTTGGTTGTGGGTGTGGGTGTGGGGGGGAGGCAGTAGACTTTTCTTTAAAAAGTCAATTATTTGTTCTGGGCACTAGGGAGGTTCCCGCTGAAGGCCTCACAGTCTCAGTCTGGGCTCTGGGCTTTTTAACATCTGTTCTTTCTCTCTCTCTCTCTCCCTCTCTCTCTCTCTCTTTCTCTCTCCCAAAGCCCTGAACCCCAGAGCTGAGCCAGGGGAGAATGGAACCGACTGAGGCTCATGGAATCTCTGCCCTCACAGAGGACACATTTGTATCTCATTTTACGCCAGTGCTGCTCCATTCAGACATCAGATGGCGGAGATAATGGGGCTGCGCTCTGGTGAAAAATGGACTCGTGGTACGGCTCAGTGGAGAAGCCAGTGATTGATACAGCCAGCAAGCCAGTGAACGATACAGGATAATGGGGGAACAAATTTCACGTCAGATTCAGACCAGAAAAGAGAGAAGTGAGAGTCACTTTTCTAATGTTTGCTTTTTCTTTCATTTAATTTTATTTTTCGCCATATCAAAACACGTGTGACGGATGAAGGTCTGGCTGACCGGAACATCACTTTGTCTGTGGTTTTCCTTTTAAAAGTGGTCAGAAAAGTAAGCAGTGTTACACTCTTCATTTGTTTTAAACATGTCAGAACTGTAATTCTCTTGACTTCATTTTAAATGTGTCTGTTTTCATTACTCACAGACAACAATTCAATAATTTTGACAAAGACCCATTTGAACACTGAGAGACATTGGTTTAGTTGAAAGCATCAGCCCATGAGCATGTATAACATTATGAAAAGTGGATAACACAACATGCTGAGACTCAACAATACAAGTGATAAATCGGTGTGTTGGACAACAGCAACTCATAAACATTTCCTTGTTGTTCTGAATGAAACCTCAGCAAATGCGAGTTAGCCCCTTTGTTAATGACCTGAACAATACATGCACCCATTCTCTCATTATGCTTAATTACATATTAAAAACAAATGCCTTCCATTAAGTCATAAGATGGCAGTCATAAGATTATCTTTTTATTTTGTACCCTGTATTCCAGTTTTTTTTTCCAAATGGTTTAGCTCATTTTGTTCTAATCACACACACACACACACACACACAGGCACACACGCACACATGCACCCACACACACACACACACACACACACACACACACACACACACACACACCCACACACACACACTCAAAATAAAACATTTAAAAGACCAAAGAAGTGAAATAACTAAATAAAATCATACAGTCAATACAATTCAATACAAGCAATACAATACCAGTGGCACTGTAAATGCTCAGTAACCAGTTGTAATTACAGTAGTTATTACATCATACATACACAGGTTATTACACGGCAATCACAACACCGCTGTGCAAATTGTCCTTGTGATGGAGATAATGTTTATTTAAATGGCATCCACAAACAAAGAATGTGTCAGTTCATAATCTCACTTTCTTCTGAATGTGGAACATAAGCCATTTGCCTGTATGCTTGTGCTCCGTGCAGGAAAACAACTTCCCTGGTCCAAGCGAGACAAGGTACTGGACCGTGGTATTTTGTTGTCCATCAGCCAGGAGAGTGTGAGGTGTTCTTCAGCAGAGCTGGGGCTAGTCTAGGGGAAAGTCGCACAGGTTCTGGCGGTCCCTCTTGGCTCTCAGGTACAGGGTAAGAAAGTCCCTGAACCTGGGGGCGCAGCCAAGCCAGGCCTCCCCGAAGTGCTCGGAGCCGGTGAAGAGGAACAGGCCGCCCCCTGGCCTCACCTGGCATGCCAGCAGGGTACGAATGTGCCCACGCCAGCTCGCCGCTCGAGCGCCCGCCTCCCGCTCAAACACTCCACTTCGCTGCCGATACATTCGACCACCGTGCACTTCCACCACGGACATCTGCTGCTCAGGATCGTGGGATACATTCAGGATTGAGCCACGGATGACTGTTGTATGAAGAGAAGCCAGATGTTAGATGCATTAGATACATTTCAGACTATTTTTTTCAATGGATTTCAGATTGAGGAACTATGACTTCCAGAAGGTTCTTAGATTCAAAAGGATGTCACTTCCCCTCCAGACAACTATGTCCTTCAACTCAAGAGAGACCCTACCCTGTTTTTCCCTTTCCACTCATTTCCACTTCCATTAGCCTGCTATTATGTCTCATTAGGGGGGCCGAGCGGTCCGTGATGGCGATTTGCGAGATATGAGAGGCCATAGGGTCAGGCAGTAAATAAAGTCTGTTCAAAGGCCACATTTCTTCTGCTTGGCTGCTGCTATCCATGTGCTTCCATTGTGTGGGCCAGAGCCCATACATCTGTCTCACCCCACACACACACACACACACACACACACACACACACACCCAGCAATAACCCTGGCCTGGCAGCAGGGTGCTGGGAACTGACCAGCACTGTGGCCAGCTGGCAGATCTGTGTTAAATACATCAGGCTGCCACTATGTGGAGAAGTCGGTCTTGGTCTTGTTTTTTTTAGGTCTGTGAATAATTAAAGACTGCTCAACAAAGCAATGTTTCCTTCTTCCTATATATCTTTTATATATAACATGTATTTTATATACTAACTGGTTACAGCAGTAACTCATGACAGATTCCTCCTACCGAAATCACTGTTGCAGATGGCCAGCAGAAGTTCCGTGTTGTTGCAAGGTTGGCAGGCAGCTGTGAGGACAGAGAAAGGGGGGGGAGAGAACAGATGACACTATAAACACCAAAATGCTTAAATGTAACATTACTTTTTTACAATTCCACTCAAAAAAAAGCTCTGTGGAAAAAAGTGGTGGTCAGAAATACTGTGTAAGGGAAGAAATGCAGACATGAGTGGGACACACAAGGCCTGAAAAATGGCACATAAAGTTATACGCCAAATCTGCTCCTTCATGACCTATGTGATTGTGGCCCTATTGTGTTGTCTTAATTGGATAACTCCACCCAGACCACTAACTTCTTGGTGAAGTCATCTATTGATCCTTAGACCCCTTACCAACCCCCAAGCACTGGAGTATACATGTCTATGTCTGTTTCTGGTTGTTATAACTGCCAAATTTCCCACACTGGCTGGTTAAAATCAAAGAGCAAACTGAGACAATGGCATGGTATTTCTGGAATCCATGGGATATTTGCCGTCTCTGTTAATCTGGGAGACCCAGTGACCCTGTGCCATGCTCATCAGCATCTTTCTTTATCCCAGTCTGGACGTCTGGTGGAGAGACAAAAACACTGAAGAGGTGGATTGGAATGCTGTGAAATGATGGAATGCCGGGCTAACCAAACTCCATGGGCAGCTCTGCTCTGTTGTTCATACTGAGAACTATTATTGTGAAACTTCTTCACGAGTCTGACTCTAGCAGAAAAAAGAACTTTAAAAGTCTGACTTGTGCCAGAGTCGTCTTACAACGTTAAATAATGTTTAATTAAGTACAACAAACGTGTTTAGTCAGAAAGATTCCTTTCTTTTCACCTACCCTGAAGAGACCTTCGGAACCTCGCGACTGAGCTCCGTTTTCTGAGGAACTCGTAATGGAAACCCACAGTCCGACGGCTGATGTCTTCTTGTGGATTAGCTTGAATGAAAAGTGCAGATTTGTGGCGTCCATCTGCCCGGTAGCAGTGCACTTGTTCCGGCCGATCATTGTCAGACATCAAGAGGTTCAGCTTTCCAGTTCGCTCGATGAAAAGGCTAGCTCCTTGGAAGGCACGGAACGGTTTGATGCAGACGGTGGTGTGTTGAGCCCTTGAGAGGACGGGTTCCAGGACCACCCGCAGGGCGCGGCTGGGGTATATCCATTCTACCGATCCTTCCGTGCAGTGCAAGCGGACCTGTTGCACCGCAGGGATATTACTGTCCCTCATCAATCCACTGAGAAAACAGCACGTACATATTCAAGACACACAAATGCCTAGCCATTATTACAAACGACTTCATCCATCACCCCTTTTAAAGACAGGTCTCATGTACATTGGTGATAGCCTACCCTCACTGAGACTGAAATCCACATAGAAGCTGCCCTAAATCAATTTGCCCAATAACGCTTTCAATATAATATAATATAATATAATATAATATAATATAATATAATATAATATAATATAATATAATATTATATTATATAATATTATATTATATTATATTATATTATAAATACCCCATAAATGTAGGCTTTGTAGCCCATGTGCCGGCACAGATATGCAAACCTAAGCATGGCCTATATGCATTTTTTTCTATGCGTCAAAATAGTTAAGTTAAAAAATAAAATAAATAAAAGTTAACTAATGTCAGATTTTGGCCTTTGACATTTTAATACTTCAAAACATAACATCTTAAACAGGCCATGTGCAGACGGCTTACCTTCCCCTCCAATTGCACAAGTCAGCCCTCCCGGTAGAAAGCAAACATAGCGCTTGAAGATAATGTAAAAATGTGTGTCTAAGAGACATGCCAAGATTTCAGTTTAGAGGGTGGTTCCTAGAACATAGCCAACGTGGCTCTACCATCTGGCTTCAAGTGTTCATGAACTGATGTTCTGAGGTTGTGAAGCTATTTGTGGCCTCTCATACCCCCCCCCTCCCCCCTCCCCCAAACCTCCCCACTTCTGAATGCCTAATGAGATCAGGAAACCTTGTTGCTCAGGACGTTATTAAATGTTTTGATCTCGGCCCAGAATTGCACTCAGGACGCACCTTTTGGTTTATAGGTGGTGCTGCTAGATAACAGTGGTGCAAGACGTGGTGCAGAAAGTGCAAGGCTACATTTTCTCACAAATGGCCAACATAATAACTAGTTTCTTCCCCCATGCTGGATTCGTCTGTATAAATTGTTCATCAGTTTGTTTCGTAAGTGAGTAACCTAATACACCTGCCGCGTTTAGCTTCCTGTGAAAACTGTCCTCTTGGCGCCCTGTAACGAAATGTATGCCTAATTCTTTAAGTATTCTGTTTGTAGTATGATAAAATGGGCATTAGTGAAGAACAAACAGTTCTTTGTTTATATGGGCTGTCAATAAGACTGATACAAAATGTTAAATAAGCAACGAAAAGAAATACAGTTACATGCATTTAGGCTCTCAGGTGCAAGGGGTGATGTTTCCTCTCTGAATATCTGTATATGTTATATACTTTTAGAGGAATGTTACCCTATGACTCTTTCTGGTCTCCAAACGGTGGGAGAAATGAAACCGACGAATTCTTAGCGACATCTAGAGGGATAAATATAACATTGCCTGTGAGGCATAATAGGCTTGAGGAGTTGGGCCCCTGTGGTGTGAACAGGCTACAATTTTAATTATTTATTTCGATTAACAGTGGTTTCTTCTGGGTTCGTCGCACCATTCGCACAATTCATCATATTTAATGGAGAATTTCTTTTTCACTAGTTTTTTTTTTCCCTATGCAATTTGAGGCCTTTTTTTGACTCAGCCTGTGCTGCAACGCGATATCTTCATATCAAATGTTAGTAGGTGCACAACGCTCAGGGAACTGCGTTTCAAAATATCCCTACGCACGCATTTGGGCGCAGAAGGTAATCAGGTCATTTTCGGAAAGGATCTGATCAAAAAAAAAAAAAAAAGAATAAAAACTCAGACCCTCCATGACCCCTCTTCCACATATGTCCTGTCTGTAACATAAATTGTTTGGATGCTGGCAAAGATCTTGAAATCAATTTACACTCCCGAATTAGGCCTATTAAGTTTAACCAACTAGCCGGTGTCGTCAAAGCAACAGCAACATAAGCCTTTAACTTAACTCATGACTCGTTTATAAAATAATGTGAAATTATTAGCTTTACAGGATGATCTGATGCCCAACCTATTATTTTTTACACGAATCAGCCGTAATTGTATAATAGACTTGTTTAATTATTTGCATAGACCAGCGAAAATGCTATTACCATAAATCATCCATTGAAACGGTCACATTTCTGTACGCATATTGATTCTTTGCCTATTGCGGAGAGACGGAGAAGCTAAAAGATAAAAGATATGTCCAAATTGTGCCTGACTGATCTATACAACGTTAATGAAATTCGCCTGTTCTAGAAAAATAAATATAACAATCATTTAAGAAACTTAAATTCCTGCGTTTCTTAAAATAGGCTATGGTTTAAACTAGCTCATACAAATCCGACATTCTTAAAAGAATCATTGCATGTTACAGTAGTCGGGTGTAATAACAATAAGAGGTGGGTGCGACAACAGGCAATAATAATATTAATATCTGGCCTGTTCTTCAGAAAATAAGAAAATAATTAAAGTAAATAAAAACTGGGAAATGATATATGAAATGATTTCATTTATTGTGCCAAAATTAATTAAATATATCCTATGGGAAATAGCCTGGGCTACGTCAAGTAAAAACAATCTTATTTTAATGTTAAACAAGATATAGGCCTATATTTAATTAAAACTAGACAAATTGCGTTTAACTGTAGCCTAGCACGTCTCCCATCACGAAGAATAATTTTGAAAAGTCAACCCATTCGATGCCTGTGTTTAAGATTACTCTTCAGGTCGAAACGGTGCATAATATAATTTTAATCATTTAAGTTAAAGGTCACTGCAACTTCTATTAACGCCTCCCGTCTGAATAATGGTATCAAACACACCAACTTCAGCTGAGTTGGGGTGCGCAATTAACACTTAAATACACACACCTGGAAAGGCCTACAAGCTATGACTAAACTCTTAAATTAATAAGTTGATGATGTCCTCTGCAGGTTATCTTAGAAGCGCATGAATACATAAACGTACGACAAAAACAAAACCGCACCAATCATCTGGACCCACAATTTGTGCTTTAATACAGTAACACCATTACAGCGCTGGTACACAATGATAAGGTCATATAACTGAAGACAATATAATAATATGAGAATATTACTCGTCAGCCTACATAATATCATTTGAATAAAAGTGCTCGTTGTTACAAGTTAAAGAAAATTAACGGAGTTGTCAGTAGCGGTGTACACAGGAAGAAATAAACGGACACTCAATCTCAAACAGATTAACTCACTAAAAAAATAACATTTTCCATAGAAAAGGTCAATGTACATACAGAGGTACATACATATTTACAGTATGCGTGACTACGATCTAAATAAGCTGTACAAGTGCGAAATTGCTAGAAAATTATTGATAAATCAGCTTCGAAATCAAGCGGAAAAGGTGCAATGTTTATACATAGTTGATAGGCCTCTTTATTCGATTAAAAGGGAAATCAGCTCATCTCTTTTCTCTGAAAAAGCCTTTGTCCGTAGTACTTTCTTTAATGGTAACTGTTAAAAAATTACTGGTAACATCGGTGACGACAACCTTCTCCATGTTTGAGATGGATGGACGCCAGGATTCATCTGACTGATCTTCAAAGATGCTTGGCACTGAATGTTTGGAACCAGACTGTTCTGTCTCGAGATCGTCCTCCTCATATAAACGAGGCCTGCTTGAATTATGGGCTTTAGACTGCTGTAACGTCTCACTCGAACATTCCTTAACAGTTCTGTGGCCCTGCATGTCATGCCTTGGTTTACTGAGGGCAGACGCTTGAAGAAGATGGTAACTGCTGGTCGCGGCTCCCATCGTTTTTTGAGAGTTCGGCTTAAATCTTTCTGTCATTTGTGGGACACTGCAGTCTGACATTTCACCTTCATGATGTCCATACCTTCCCATTTTAGAAGTGCTGTATGCGACCTCCTCGTCTAACCTCCTCTTTGAGGCCTCAGTGTAAGCGCAGCTGCCAGGACTGACATTGAACCTTAACTTAGGTTTAGGCCCTCGTTTCTTTGGTGCGTTCACAAAGCCATCGGTAACTCTGGTCGGCGAACCAGTTGGTCTTGGCCTTCTCTCCAGCTCCTGTGGTCGGACGCTCTCTCCTCTGTTGACGGTGCTAGGTGGGAATATTGTCGGCACCACGGTGCGCAGACCCTCGCGCGCTCTAGGAGTTATAACAGGTTCGGCAACAGGATACGAGACGTGCATTCCTCGTGACATCTCCCTTCGAAATTCATATGATTTGCCTTTAGCCTTTGCTCTTGCCTGTACAAAACAAAAATGTCAATAAATCACATCTGACTATTTATTAATAAAAGCGAACATGCATGTATTATGCCAATGACATTGACCATCTAGAGGCAAATGGGCCGAAAAAAATCAGTGTATAATAACTTACATAAAATACATACAATCCTTCATTCCTCTATGTTAAAAATTGAAATGTGATGTATGACAATGTTGACATTTATTCGGCAGCTATACAGGTAACACAAATCATTAATCATCTGCTCCAACATCACCGACATCATCTGTACTGTGCGTAATATTTAGGAGTTATATGCATTATTACAAAATTACTGCTCACCTTCATTAAGAAAGTTTCAGGCTTGGGACCTCTCTTTTTCGGCCCATAAAGCTCCCGTTCACGTTCCCTGCAAATATATAATGGCAATAAATTAAAGTCACACCAAACTTTACGTTTCTAAAAAAAACCCCCACCGATACAGCCACTGTTTCCCTCCATGCAAACACATGGTCGTAAACCACAAATAGGCCTGCAAATGTGACAGCTAACCCCAAACGTATATTACCTCTCCTCGAAAGCGGCAAAGAGACGTTCATCCAAAATATTTTCCTCTGGCTCCCAAGTGCTGTATCTGCATCGAAACATTAACATAGTGGACAAATTACATTACTGGGTGGGGTGCAATTTCATGCAAATACCATCGCTTCATCGGAATATGCAATACCCATATGTTCGTGGAAGCTAGCGGACAGTGGAATGCTAACGTTAGCTTCATCGGCTAAGCCAACATCAAGTAGACTTGCAAGCTTGCAGTTTAGAGACAGCATTACCAAAGTGTAGCTAGCGAGTGTAGCTAGATACGCGGATATGGCTGAGTTCAGCTAAGCCAAAATCTGCTAGCAAAGGCTTGCAATGACCGCTTCTCTGTGAGCTAACTGGCTAGTACTGTACACGTCTTGTCAAACGTTAGCTTAGCCATTGCAATAACAACGATTAGCTTGAACCCGTTATGACTAGGAGAATGTTATGCTTGCAGAGCAGAATCCAGTAACAGTATTAATAGCTACAACGTTAAGAAATTCGCTGATTGTCAGCTAACAGTACTTACTTTTGAGACCAGCCTTTCCATTTCACGAGGTATTCCATCCGACCCTGCATGATGAATAAATAAGAGAAAATAGCAACAGACACATCACATACTGAAATCCAAGACACAATTAAGACCAATATGCCATTCTCTTCTTTATTTAAGGAAATATAATCAATAAACTGTCATACTCGTCTTATGCGCCGTTTGATTATGGATTCGGCAGCAAAGACTCGCTCTCCGACCGCGGATAGCTCCATGTTTACTTCAGCGTCGCAGCCCTTTTAGCTGGCCTGGTCTACCTCCCTTCTCGGCACCTTTGCCTCTGCTTTCCCACATCCCATAATACTCAACAGAAACGTCACTGGGTTGCCATGAGGACCGATGTTTTAGGAACATTTGCGCTATTCTCATTGGTTCCGCTGCAGGAAAGGCGGGGTTTGGTGTTTCCAAAGGAAATGACGACATTTCTATCAATCTTTGATAACACTTTTGATCATCTTGTCTCTTTGGTTTTCCCACGTTTCTGTTTAAATACTTTATTTCTGTATTTAGTTAATAAGAATTTCTGTAATCACATGCCTCTCTTTTACTCTACAATGTGTCTGTAAGTCATATGGCCGGTCACAGTCGGCTGGTTTATTAATAGACTATCGTGGCTGAACTGTTATAGACCTGCTTCTAGACTATAACTTTGTCAGGTTGTGTAAACATTAGGCTAATCATTCTTCAGTCTGCAGACAAGGCTACATCTTTAAAGTCAAATGAAAAAAAAAAAGAGTTTAATAGAGATTCGACCTAAAGAAAATATTGTGGCAACGCTCACTGGTGTAGAAAGGACACAGGGATAATCTTCAAAAGGAAATGAAGAAGGGCGCAAATAGCCTGCTCTATTTCTATATATATTATTATTCATTTTCACATTTCGACATTCATGTTTCACATGTTTTATGTGAAACAATGGCCCTTGTTCTTTGCTCCATAATGCACAACTGTTCCATAGAAGGCAATATTTTACTGGCTTAATTTTTACAAGCGCACCAGAAAGAACTCGTCGTACGCATGATAGCCTTATTTGCCTATCATCTTTTTAAGCCTTCAGGCTCAAGACAATAGTTTGGACTTAAGAAAAATAATGTGATGTGCGTTTGAGACGTGATAAACCAATGCAAAAAATGTGGACTGAACAAAAACGTTAGACGTAACATAGCGGCGAGAATAAAGAAATCATTCATTTTTTTCTAAGCTGTCTTTCTTTCTTTCTTTTTTCTCTCTCTATCTCTCACTTTCTTTCTTTCGTAGGCTATACCCATTTGCAACATATTACATTCTTCGTTCATAGCTGAGACATTAAGTTAAAAAAATGTAGAGATTATTGTTGTAAGCCTCATAAACCTGAATTAGTTTAAATAAAATATGCCCTTAATTTATTTAACAAATACGGATTTTTATAATAAGCCAGTAGATTAGCATCATACGTTTTTTTTTACAGATCAAGCTGTTGTGCAGTACAACATTGGAATAAAGAAATGAAAACTCATATAATTCATTTTGTATTTTACTGTATCATTATTATTATTATTATTGTTGTTGTTGTTGTTGTTATTATTATTATTATTATTATTATTAATAATAATAATAATAATAATAATAATAATAATAATAATAATAATAATAATAATAATAATAATAATAATAATAATAATAACCTGTTTGTAAATTGTAAAAATATAGGCTATATAGGTTCAAAAGTCACCGTTTAGTGGAATGAATATAGTCACAGGTTATAGTAGCCTACTACAGTATTAAGATTTGTTGGCATGTTGGATTTATTTGATAGTTTTACTGGAGACAGTGTTTAGTGTGGGTTTTTGGGATTATAACCCTAATTAATCCGGGATGAATGCTCTGATACACGGAAAGATGTCGGCGCATGAAAACAAATAAAGAAATAAAATAATGCGATCTTTCGCAGAAAATACATGTCTTTTGTTAGATGTTGTAAACAGCGAATGTAACTTGTTCTAATTACCCTGTAAATCACGTCAGCCATAATTTTCCATGTCATAGCATGCATATTCAAAATAAGAATAACGGGAAAGTGCACTGAGAATAGTCGAAAAAATAGCCTACACCTTTCTCTTAAAAAAAAAAAAAAGATCCTTTAAGGTGACTCTATGCCAAACCTAATTTTACACACCAACTTCTTTAAAAAAAAAGCTGTTTGCACATAGTAACAGCTATATTATTAATAGGTAACAAGTAACACGTAGGGAATATTTTAATAGGTTTTACCATGTTTTGCGATTATTATTTTTTATTTCTGTGAAAGAGTTTGATTCACTTCTGCCCCATTTTAATTAGTCTATAGGTTACAGGCCTAAATTTACAAGCTACAAATCTAAGGGCCCACGCGCAATGTAGCCTATCAGGTTTATTGTTTGACTGTTTTGAAACATTTTTGTTTCACGAACCACAAAGATAGTCGTGGTGGATAAATTAGCATAGGCCAAGACATTTTTGTGTTTTTTATTAGCCGGGATATTAAAGCCGGCGTCTTTCGTGCGCTGCCAGTGAAACAAAGAGACAAGGCCGACGTGCATTACCGTTACAAATAATAATTTTTCAATTCATTAGAAATCTTGTCGGACAAGATAAGTTCATGCTTAATGAACCAGGAGGTGGTCCGTGTGTAGGCAATAATAGGCTAAATTTGCGGCGCGAGACGAGATGTAAGAAATACTCTGCTCGTGATTGGCTTTGGCATGTCTGCAGTGCAGCACTGCTGCGACCACATATGGTTAGTCTGCATAGTGCGAGTTGTTGAAATATCATTGGTTCTCCTGTATCTGGGCAACCGCTATGATCTAGCATTGGCATTGGCTGCCATGAAACTGGGTTTGGTGAAGGATGTTTCCTTATGCACAGCTTGTCCAAAATACACCAATAATGTGCCGCCATTGGACATTTTGATAAATAACGCTTACAAACAGGTATGAAATACATAATCACAATCAGGCGGTACTGGGCCGTTTTTTAAATGTAATCCATCATGAATGTGAAAAAAATGCTGTTCTGGCCCTTGGTTTTGATTGCGACGTCATTAATTTAAAAGACGATTTACTCACTGCGTGCCAAAGCGGCCAGGCAGCATGAGAAATAATCGTCTGCATGTGTTGCAACAAACAGCGCCAATTTGATCATTGTGCTGTATACCTAATTAGTCAACATCTCGAATGCTCATTTCCTAATGTTCTCTGCCTTTGAATGAATCTTTGGAAGGCCTTGCCGTAGCCGACTCAAGCGTAAACTTGAAATGTCCCGAAGAAGTGACATCTTCAGGTGAAGCTGAACATAGTGAAATGACAGCCGAGGTTTGAAGGGCAGGTAACTGGAAGGAGGCGCGGAATCACAGAAGGAAATAAGTTCCTGTTTCTAAAATGTGGGTTAAAACTACGCTGATAACCGAGTCCATTTGAGATTGTCTTCATCAAGAAAAAAGCAACTCTGCCTAATTGACTGTCATTCATGTTGTGCGCATTGAATTGTCGCAATAAATTACACACGAGATTATTTATTTGTCGTGTATATTTAAACGGCACAGGGGTGATCATAAAATGTTAGTTCTTACCCCGTTCGTCTTATTTGTCACAGTCCAAAGGTGTTCAGGTTCTTCAAGGAGTAAAAAGACAAGAACTGAAATGGAGTGAAAGACAATGAACTGACTTTATTCAGATTCAATAATATCTACGCCAGATAGACCTAAGTAGAAAGAAAGTAGTAATACTGATTTATTTGTTCACACAAACCTTACTTATTTCAACACCAGCTATGATAAAAAGACAAAGAAACGTTTTCTGAAATGTTAAGCACTGTAAGTGCAAGGGGATATAAGGTCATCTTCAACAAATACCCCTACACAGATGAGTTGTTGGTTAAAGCAGTCCACCATGTATTTGAAGATTCCACCCAGATGGACTTTGTGGTGGTTATATTGTGTTTCACTGACCTTTCTTTCTAGAAATGTATGTGAAATCTTCAGTTTACTGAGTTCAAAAGGCTTATAATAGGTTTAGGAGGTGGCAGTTTACCACAACTGGCTAAGCTTGCTACCCTGGGAACTTAATCAGTGTGATCAATAGTTCACTTAATCATAGTTGTCTCTATTACTCAAGATCCCCCACACAGATTAATCACCTTTAAGTTCAGACAATGTTGACCAACGTAAGTGCTGTTCACCTTGAACAAAGGTCCTTAACAACTGTTAAGAACTGAAATAAGGCAAATCAAGTGTACTGTAATCACAATTAAAATGTTTCATGAAATTAATTTTGAATTTCCACTTCCCTTCACTCCTTCCTCTGACTCCTCATGGGGTGGTGAATGCCCCCCAAAATCATTCCACTATTTGTGGTATTGGTGACAGGCCCTTAGGACTCTGTTTGCCTTGCTTTGGCTATTCAGGTATTTCTGCTCATTTGCCATGGAACATTTATTGTCACGCCCTCAAAAGCTGCCGAAGCAACTCTTTTTTTAAGTGGAGCGTACTGCTTCCACTACCTTATCTTTAAAAATGTCCTCTGCTTACGACACATGTATTCCTCAACATGTGTTGTTTGTTTTCTGGATGTTTTTGATACCCTGAAGTTTGTCAATCAAACACCTTATGGGGAAGTAACTGCTTTCATATAGGCCTATCTATTAAAATGAGCACGATAGCTGCAATAAAATTGACAATTTCACTTTGTCAATATAGATTGACTAAGTTGAAAAACAATCCTCGAACACACAGACCCACACACACACACACAGAGGGAGGCAGACACAGAGACAGGGACAGTTTACAAGAGGAACAAAAGAGGAAAAATGGGAAATCTCTGACATAGAGTATTTTTACACTCAGACACATCTTGATCAACATTATGACAAACACAAAGAAAGATGTTTTAAATGTTTTTTTAATGTACATGACTTTTGTATACATGTTTTCTCTTTAGTGAAAAATTGTAGTTAATATAAAAATTGTGCATATATTACAGGATAAAAATTCACAGATGATTATTCATTTGACTACATAGAACAAGAGGCTATGCTTCGAGCTGAAAATATAATTGATTAGCCTAAGAGCCATCGTTACTTACAGTCTTGGTGAAACCAATCCACAGACATTGTAGCCTACCCTGTTGTAAATGTGCATGACAAGGCAATATCTGATGCTTCTAGACTACATTCAGTCTTTTTGGAGGATAAAAGAACACTTAAATGCATACGTTTTAGCAGCCATCTTGTAACAGTTTGTGCTAAGGGATATTTCAAGGTAGGTTGTATGCCCAAGACCTATGGCGATCAGACCATAGATCTGTTTATGAGAAACGGAAGTTAAGATGACAGATTTGCATACCATTATTGATTCATGTCAACATGGCAACATGTATAGGGTACAACAATGGCAATTATTTCAGACTATACTTGTTATGTGTTTCATTGGCTTTTGTTAGGCTGGTGGTGGCTATTGGAAAGAAGTAATTCTCTATCGAGTAAGACTTCACTGCTCATGAAAAATGCATCAGTAGACAGGAACTGCTCAGGCAAAGTAAGCATGGAAGAAATGTATAGATTTCACATAAATTACTGAGATAAACAGGTGGTGGGCTAGTTCTCTGTGTTAGTTCATTAGCATTTTCATACATGTTTATCTAGACCAAGAATATAATTTGTTCTCTAGACAAAACAACCTATTTAAATGATATCTATTTCTCAGATGGGCATTGTTAATGACCATCTTCTTTGTAAGCTTGGTTACATAAGTGCTTTTTTTCAGTGAGCCCTAAAATACAATGTAGCTCACTGACTCAAACCATAATTGCCATAATTAGGTGCTTTGAATCCCAAAGAATCTTTAGCAATGCAGCTTTAAGTACATGTTTCAACAGTCATATACAACCTTATAAAAGACTCAAACTGAGGACAATGCTCTGATTCTGCATCTAGCAGCAACATATCTATATACATTATGAGTTATACAGAATGTACATATACACATTTTTATACAAGCTTTATGTTTTTTTTTTGTACAGAAAAACAAAACTCCACAGTGGTGCAATCTCTCTGACGGCCCGAGTGTCTAGATGGAGACATATTCCTTAAAGGTCACAGTAAGGCAGTTTGTTGTGATATCAGTGATGACGATGTTGCCCTGAAACGGTTTGAAATGGGTCACAGGCTCCTGTGGTGTCGCTGGGGCCTCCGCAGACTGCTCCTCAGAGGTGGGCGTTCCCACAGCGGCCTCCACCGGCTTTGGAGACTTCCACAAGCTCAAATCAATAGGTTCCTCAGGATTGGAGTCTGTGAACTCACTGTAGTTGGTCCTTGTACACTGGTCCCCCAGGTGAAGGTTCATGGGCTCGCTCTGATAAGGGGTGGACACAGTGCTGGGGGCACTCGTACTCCGTGAACACAAGAACCTTTTATGGTGTGACCCATGTTCGTCAGGTTCTGATACGGTCCGCTTCCGGTCGTTTGGGATTGAATGACATCTGCTTACTTCCAGCGGGGCACTTGACACAAGGCTTGGTTTGTTAGAAAGCTGTAAGGACTGATCGACTTTGGTATTGAACCGCAGCCCAGAAGTACCCATCCTGCAATGCTCTGCGTCAGAGTTCTTCTCCTTTGGGAGTCTGCGCTCTCTGGAGGACCTCACCTTCTTAGTATCCCTTGTGTGACCTGTAGCCTCCCTCTCTGCTACGCTGTCCTCCTGACAGAGCTGGGTTGTGACCTTGGCCTGCTCTGGAGACAGTTCTGGGCCACTGTTATCAGAGTCTCCACCCTGGTGTGAAGACCTTAGCGGGTCTTCATTTGCCAGGTCAGTTGAAGACACATTGCTGTCCATGTACTTGCTCATGACAATGATTATTCTGCCGTTCTTGTTTTTGTTCTTGATTATCTTCATCTTGCTGCTGACGGCAGTGGGAAGGCTTCCTTCTTTGGGGCTAGTGTTGGGCCGCTGCTCTGGCTGGCCGGTGCTGGCGGCTGGTTTCTTTGGTTCCACCATAACATCTTTAACCTTGCTCAGGCAACCAGTGTCTTTGTCCCTGACCCACTTCTGCTGCAAGGCCGGGGGTAAGTTCCAACTCTGACTGGCAGGGCCCTGAGATTTAGCCTCTTTCACCTTAGGAAACTGCACGTCGTACATCTTAGGGTCCGGCTGGTAATGGTGGTGCTTTTTGCTGTTGAGCTGATAGAAGTACTTCTTTTTGCCGTGGCTATGCGGCTCTGGCGAGGCCTCCTGGCAGTTGGGCAGGTACTGGTGGTGCTTCTTGCTGTTCAGCTGGTACTGCTGGGGCTGGGAGCGGTGCATGGACACTGAGTCCAGCTTAACGTGGTTCTCCTCGTCTTGGGATGAATCCTGGAGGTTGGCAAGGATGCTGGATCTTCTGGCAAATGCTGGGAGCTGAAAATAAACAAATTCCATTGTTAAGAGCCTCTTGTATTGAATAGATATACAATGAGCATTGCTTAGCATGTTTGCTAGGGCATCTGTTAAATAAATAAGAGAGAACTGTGTTGTCACTTGGGGTACTTGGCACTATTTGTGGCTGCATTACAACACAATGACAAAGCAAGGCAAACTTTTTAAAGGAGGGAAAAGTTGTGAAAGCAAAAGGCCACGTTTCTTACAAATCATTGTTTACTACAGAACAAAGGTCTGGTTAACATTTTGTGAACAAGGCAAATCTTTTTTGTAATTTCATTGCAAAATTTCCATGAAAAACAAAATAAACAAATTTTACTTGCCTGCACTAACAGATGTTTTGGCTTGGGTCCTCGTTTGCGATATCCTAACAGCTGTTCCTGTCTCTCTCTGAAAACCATGCAAAGCAATTAACCATTACAAGACCTGGATGGTAAATTGCAAGCACTGACAATCATACACTGAAGAAAATGAAAACAAAACTGTTGAGTATATGAGCGTTACACATAAACATTAATGACTTTTAACTCCAAATGGGCTTGGATTGTGCGTCTTATAGCTGCACACATTGCAAGAAAATGCGGGAAGGAGCCGTCTCCTCTTAGACAGATGCAGAGGGCCAACCGTAAAGCCCCTCCTTCCATGCCTATATAAGGTCACAGATAATCCCCTCCCCCTCACCGGTCAGTTCAATCCTAAACACACATACATACACACACACCGTTCTTACACACGATCCTCACCTGTTCTGAAATGCCACCAGAAGACGAGGATCAAGAATGTTTTCCTCCGGCTCCCACGTGTTGTATCTACCGAGTGGAAGAATGGTGTTAATCAATTTACAAATGTTCTTGTCTAATGGCCATATATAGCTATACGTTTAACAGTGTGTCCATCTACAACATGTTTACAACGACAAAGATGTATATTAAGAAAACAGCCCTTAAATGGCATTTTAACAATGATGCAATACGTTGATCTTGCATTTAACTATTGCCCAGTGCAGGAGGCCATTTTAGTATTACAGTTTCACGTAAATCCACTAGCAAAGCAAGAGCAATTAAACTGCGAGAACATGGCAGAACGCACCCTCTAAATACGCTTACAAATTAGTGATGGAATCCATGGATGAGACCACTTCGCTTGCGCCTCCCCATTTTTATTTTCAAAAGGAAAACCGCAAGTGGACCCATGGCTGCTTCTTGGCAAAAGTCTGAGTGCGTGAGTGTGAGGATGCGTGAGTGTGTGTGTGTGTGTGTATGTGTGTCATGTAGGAACGAACGACTTACTTTGGGGACCATCCTCTCCATTTCACCAGGTACTCGATTCTGCCCTGTTCGACGAGAGCAAACATTCAGTTATCCTGCACGATAAACCTATACGCACCAAAAAGCATACCAGGAGCTCATAACATGCATTAGCCTGTCTCTTCACTCGACTATTCCTTATTGGCGCTCAGGTTTTACCCTCCGTATGCGCTTCTTCTCGATTCCCTCCACAGCGAAGACGTGTTCGCCAACGGCAGGTAGATCCATTCCCGCTCGGTTGCGATTGTCGACAGCAAGCGGTGGAAATGGTGAAAGTCCGATGTGGTAAAAACCCTGTAGTGTGCTATGTTTATTTTGCGTACAGTTTATGCGTAGTTCCCTGATAGATTTCTCTCCTTTTAGCCCGCCCTCTCCTGCTGTTCGCCCACTGTTCTCTCGCTTCACTCTCTCTCTCCAGTCCACACTATTACGTTAGGAGGAGTCCTTGCCAAGCTATAGCTATACGCGACCAGATACATTCAGTGGTGTAGCCACAAAAAAGTAGTTCATGCAATTGATGGGTGACGTCACATCGTGGTGGGGAGGGACTTGGCTGAATATGGTGAATTGCAATGTACAACAGTGGTAACTATGTAGGATATGCAAATTAAAGTTTGAAACATTTTCATAACATGCGATTATTTGTTTCAGAAAATATCATCAATAACCATAGTTGTCACTGTCCATTCTAGGAATAGGCACACAATGGCTGAATAAGACAGCAAAATGCCTCTGCTCATAATTGAATTGGTGCCCACATTATGAAGAAACATTTTATATTGTTGCAGAAAATGACATTTGGTTGGTTGTTTTGGAATTACAAGTCAAGCAATGATTGAAAATATATCTGATGTCAAGGTTGGTACACGCTGACATACACTGTTGTACACTTGTGTGTGGAACACATTGTGGAACGTGGTGTAACACTATTAAGGGACATTTTAAAGATCACTTGAAATGAATTGTTTGCTTTAGTCGGCCTATATGTTAGTCTAAAAGACTATGTTATTCGGCAACAAATGTAGTCGGATTTGTTGTTCATTAACAGACAGTTAATTTGATCTGTTTTGACTAGCACTGTTCCATCGGTTGGTTTTACACCAAAAAGACAATAGATTGACGATTTTAACAACCAGACATGTTAAGTTTGGTGTAGGTGATCAGAAAAGCAACGTAGAGCCTAGGCCCACATATCTATCAAATCAGCCAAAGACCGAAAATTAGCTATGCATTTAAGAGAAACGGGACAAACGGAGCGATGCGTCTCGGTGCTTTTTCCTTTTTCAACCCCGTTGTGAAAACTATAGGCGCCTCCCGTACCATTGGCCTACGAAAGCCAGCGAACACCAGCTGGCCGTGCACAATTTTGGCCGGAGTCTCCAGCTCCGCTATTACAATCATCTGTCGTGCTCAATGTCAGCCATTGCACTGGAAAAATGTCTACACCGTGCGTGCACGCAAGCACAACCTTGCCTAATCTAATCTGATAACGTTCGCTGTCATTCCGGATTATGTCATGTACAACACGCATCTATTTATACTTGTTAGGTAACTGTAATATTAGAAGTTATGGCAAAATGTAAACAGCTTTATGCCAAACAGTGTAACGGAGGGGTTAATATGAAGCTCGAGGCGGCAACAGCCAGCCTATGGAGAGTCCTGCGCGAAAAGGCGCTGCTCTTCCTTATATGGACATGAAGAAGAGGGGGTGAAATATCGCGCCAGCCTGAAATTAATACCCGCATTAAACGACTATCAGTCAAATAAGCAACGCCTTGGTGATTATTACCACCAAGGAGCATTGCAACCTATTTTCTCAGTCAAATTATTTCGTCGATCTCTGTTATCCCGCGCCCAGCTCAAAAGAGAAAACCAGCCGCTGCAAATTTAACCCGAAACAGTCGGTATTTCCCCTTTCAGTAAGACGAAGGCCTATGCAAACATTTATGATAGACACAGCTCATGCACAGTGCAATCTTCGTAAATTCCACAGACAACACGGCTTTATCGTGTAACTGATTTTTACCAGGTGAGCCAGACGAACGTTTGGCATCTTTCGTGTGTACCAAGCTGAGTAACGTTTCTGGGTGTACAGTGAAAATATTGTCAACTGTGTTCGATTTGTACCGAGTTTCATGGTGGCTGTGGTGGTTTTGGGTGCACAGGAATGCTGAACACAGGGCTGTTTCATTGATTAGTATGTCTTTCTTTTCTATCCGAATCAAAGCCAGACCAGAATTACTGGTCTATTGCTCTGTCAGCAGTTATCGATCTTATTTCTTTTGGTCAACAATGATGACTAGGAATAATTAACCCACAAAACGGCACGCAATGTGGATTATTCTATTCATTTTAAATAAACGGGTGCATGTGTCTTTTATGTGCACTAAACCTCCCTTTCCGACGCGATAAACAACACAGGTGAACAAATCAAGGAACAAGGAGAGAGAAAAAGCAAGGAGAGAACATCTGGAACAGCTTCAATATGCCACGCATTAGCCAACCAGGTTAAATTATCTGTAATTTTATTTTTGACAGCCAAAATAGCCCCTCCTTATTTAGGCAGTGTGTAGCAACACTGCAACAACATCTCCGAGAGCTTCCCCTTGGACACTTCCATTTATGGTAAATGCAGCTTCAGCTTACTCCTGGACCATCAAGGGAACCTAAAATACACAGGCATTATAAGGACACCGTAGTCCATTTTACAAACCATTCCAGGGCTGCGACCTAAATAAAAAAAATACCAGATTGTTCTCTTGGAAACTACAAAGTGACTCATTGGTTTCTGTATCGTACTCCTTGTCTCTAAACGGGGAAGACCATGGCACCCTCAAACAGATGTGGAACTATAACCTTTACCACAGTCCCTGACAAAGACATTTGAAGCTTTTCTCACAGCAAGTGAAAAGTCTGTTGTGGAGTGGAGAGGATAATGGTTAAAGGGCTGCTTGTACCAGTTCACCCACGAAGCCACACAGCCAGCGGGTCAGCGAGGTAAAGCATGCCAGCTTAGAAGGAGGTCATTCCTGTTTTCATGTTCCCTGGAGAAAGCCGGTTTAAATAAGACTCTGGCGCAGTGTCTGTGTGTAGCAGAGGGGCCATCGATGGACGTGATTACTGCTGCGGTGCTGTTGCAAATAAGGTCACAAGCACTGGAGGAAAAAGCAACGTCCCATCGGAAGGACAATGGGACAAATGGCAGATCCTTACCAGAGGCCTTCCACAGTCTTTCAAATGTGGATGGTATGTTTATGTTAATATTTAATATAAACATATTGTTTATGCATTCCCTATCATTTTTGTATTGTGGATTTGCGGTGAAGTGTACTCTGAGACCCGGAAATGCACTTTTATTGGTGTCATTGTCAAGGCCATTGTTGTTTTTTGGAGTAGGGAGGGGGGGCTCCATGGCAAATCAGCACTGCACTCTCCAACCCCCCACTTCTCAGAGAGAGGGCGAGAGAGAGAGAGAGAGAGAGCGAGCGAGGGGTGAGGGTGGAAGATGGGGGTTGGGCTTCCCCGGGGTGCGTTCAGATGTGGCCGTGCTACAGCAACAGACCTGTCAATACAGTTTATTGAATGCCATGGATTCGGTGCATGCCGACCTCTAGCCTAGGCTTTAAGGCCGCTCCTGGGGTCACATTCGGCTGTAGAATATGTTGGTTGTACAATCTTCGTAGCCTATGAGTCTATTCCGTTTTGGAGTGTGTGTGTGCGTGTGTGTGTGTGTGTGTGTGTATGTGTTTGTGCGTATGTGTTTGTGTGTGTGTGTGTTTGAGTATGTATGTGTGTGTGTGTGTGTGTGTGTGTGGCAATAGTGTGTTACTGTGAATCTTTCTGTTTGCACACTGCTCCCTCAGCTGCCCAGTGTGTGTGTGTTATGTAAATCAGGACTGGCCTTTTCCCGTAGTCAGGGGGCACTTGTTTCTATGTGTCAGAAGAGGTCCTGCCTTTCCCCTTTTCCAACAGCATCTCTTGGGGAGAGCCCATTCGCTGGCTTTTTATTACATTTTAATTTGCAGTCACTGCCAGGAAGGCAGGGAAACACACGGTTTGTTCAGGCCCTCAGCCGAGTCCTGATTATTACATCCAGCAAAACACTGTGTACGACCCTAAAAACGTTGACATCCTTTTGTGTGACTGACTGAATTTAATACGCAAATGAAGAAAATGTCATATGCAGTTAATACAGTCCATACACCTTGGCAAACATGAATTGCTATGTAGGTGGAGGCTGAGCAGTTGTCTGTAATGGGGACAGTATCTCTATCAGTCGCTAATCACAGGAATGGCGATGTTCTGGTCCATCTATATGGAAATAGCATGGCTATGGAACCCTCCCCATAATACCTCTCGCTGTGTTTGTAGCTTCAGCGAGCGTGGAGCGTCAAGGAGAGAGCTTTGAGAGATAGCAATGCGGGTCCTATTAGATGGGAAGGACAATAGGGCGTATGTGGGATTTAGATCAGATCCATTGACGTAATGTGTGTGAATTTGAAATGCTTTTACTTTCTTTGTCATGAACGTTAAAGTCTTCCCTTAAAGCTGAGAGTAATAGTGTCTTACATCATCATAAAAAAACATCAGATTGGATGAATAACTTTGGATTTGTTTTGGCAGTCAATCGCATTTTCACACACAGATCTCACAGATGAGGCCAGGCCACACTTAGCTTGTCACTGTGGATTTAGGCCACGTTATCAGTTTGAATTGTTTTCATGCCTCTTATATTGCCTGCTCAGTCAGTCAGTCAGATATACACAGCTAACCATTTGGTGCAGAGCAGGATGAGAGGGCAAACCACAGATACACGCTCACCTCCGTCACGCATGGTGTAGAGTAGCTCACCTGTGACGGTAACTGCTCAGATCAGAACAAAAAGATAAGTGCCAATGACACAGGGTAAACAGTTCACGTTCAGTGTGTGTGACTGAAAAACATCTAGAAAAGAGAGAGCTGAGGGGTGCTGTGGTGCATTGGTTAGAGCAGAGGTTTTCAAAGTGGGGGCCGCGGCCCCCTGGGGGGCCGTGAGGGGGCGCTAAGGGGGCCGCAGCAAGTTGGAGGGAAAAGTAGCAAACCGAAATAAATACTTTAAATAAAATAATAAATAAAACCAAAAAATATTCCCATTTGTTAAAAGCTGAATTATAATAATCTACCGGATATCTTAACATTACTACTATTACCGTTATTATTTTTATTATCCATCATCTTTCTAATTGGCTGGTATAGAACACATCCGGGTGAT
>CM050216.1:24946242-24953742 GCA_027475355.1 Coilia nasus
ATAACTATTAACCAGTCATGCCAGTATGAAGCTAGGTTTTAGTATCACTGTCTGTTTTGCTAATGTAAAATAAAATCTGACTCATTAATTCTTCTCAAGTATCCCATTTGGATCCATAATGGCTTCATTAATATAATAAGAAGTGTATTATGGTCTATGATGCAAAACTGACACATTTGCTTCAGTCTGGCCTGAAACGCATGTGATTTGAGTGTAATGAGAAATTGTTCGAAATGTGTGCTGCTTAAATTAGCAGAGGTATTCAATTATTGATCGGGACATGCAAAAGAGATTTGTAATTGCCTAATCCTTTATCTGATCCAAAGAAATAACTGGCCTGCATCCAATCACGTCAGGCCTGTGCCTGTTAGTCTCCTTTGAACGCTGTTGAGCATCCATGTAAAGTATGTTGAAAATTCGAATTTAATATACTTCACTAGGCTTTATATTTCCTGTGACCACGCAGTGTACACAAAATGGAAGGGCCACGGTGCGTTACTGAATATGGAGAAAGGTCAACAAGGAGCAGAGGAGAGCTTCATCGGCAGCAAACAGGGCCCGGCACATGAAAAATTCACACGGATGGGGAATAAAAACCTGCCTTTGCCGAGCTGCATCCGGAGACTTCCTCCCGACGATCCGCCGGAGAAATCTTATTAAAATGCACTAAAGCAAATGAGATTTCGGAGGCAGCTTGAAAAATGATGCATATAATCTGTTTTTCTCCATTTCATTTTGCCAGGGTTGTTTCATTCGTTTCCTTTCTTTCTTTTTTTTTTTTTTGAAAGTGCAGCTTTTGAGAAGTGTGCATTATGCTCCTCGCCCCCACCACCCCTCCACTGTCTCCCACTCCCCCAGCCCCCACCTTCTCATTAATATTCATTGGCAATTGCTCGCTCCCTCTCGCTCCCTCTTGCTCCCTCTCGCCGTGAGCAGGTATTGTTATTATGAGGATCCCAACTCTCTGGAGCATGTGCCCACACAGAGAAGCAGAGAGAGAGAGAGAGAGACAGAGAGAAAAAGAGACAGAGAGAGAGAGAGAGGTAGATAAGCTATTCAGGGGAGAGAGAGAAAGATAGGAAGACAGGAGATGGGAAGAGAGAGGCAGACAGGGAGAGAGAAAGAAAGGAAGACAGCAGATTGGGAAAGAGAGAGGCAGAGAGGGAGAGAGAGAAAGAGAGGAGGGGAGGGGAGGGGGGTTGAGAGAGAGAAAGACAGGGAGAGGGAGATAAGTGTACCAGGAGCTTCAGACAGAGAGGCATCCTTGCTGGAGGTGAGGGGTGCTGAAGAGGACACTGAGTGAGGAAAAAGAGATTTACATAATAATAGTAATCATAATAAAAAAACACTTAACCATCATTGCCATTGCCAAGTTATATCATGATTTTCAGCTTTGGGTGGCTGCTTTTCTGCCCCATGTAAGTTTATTTTTCTGGCACGGTGCAAAACGATCTCACACCATTAAAGTGCTGGGAATTTGTGATGTGCTTTTGTGTGATGAGAAAGCACATGGTGGCGCGAGCACAGGCACATGGCATTCTGGGACGCGGTGCTGCATTGTCCGTCCGTCCGTCCGTCCGTCCGTCCGTCCGTCCGTCCGTCCGTCCGTCCGTCCGTCCGTCCGTCCGAGATCTGCCGTCACACCGGCGATGCCCACAGCTCGTTGTCATGCGTGCGTCACGCTAGGTAGTGAGTCACGGGGGACAACATCGGGCGGTGATTCACCTTGTCCATTAGTACCAACATCACCACCACCCTTACCACCACCCCTCCACCCTGCACTCAGACAGCCACTTACAGCGTGCCCAAAACAACAAGGCGATGCAGTGCTTTTTTCATATGACCATATATGGTAGTCCTTGAATTGGTGTAAGAGGAGGGGGAAAAAAAAATGTTTTTTTTGTTTCTATCCACTTTGCTTTTATGTTGCCATATTCGTTCTCGTCCTCACTCTCATTCTCATTCTCATTCTCATTTTCATTTTCTCACAGCGGCTGTGGGGTTTTTTTTGTAATGTTTTTCTCTATTTTTCACGCCCCCCCTTCTCCGTTTCTCCCTGGCCTTTCATTAAAAACATGAGAAGCCCTGAGTCTGGGCCAGCTGCTGCAGGCTGCATATGCAAAGCCAGCTGTCTGTGGAGAGAGAGAGAAAGAGAGAGAGAGAGAGAGGGAGAGAGAAAGAAAGATAGAAAGAAAGAAAGAAAGAGAGACAGAGAGAGGAGGCAAGAGATAGAGACAGAAAGAGAGAGAGAGTCAAAGAGAGGGAGGGAAAGAGGGAGAGAAAGAGAGATATAGGGAAAAAGAGAGGTAGAGAGAAAGAGAAAGAGAGAGAAAGAGAGACAGAGTACGAAATACACATAAGCTCTCCCACTCGAGTTCATGGCTGATAATGGAGAAACTTTGCAAAGCAGATGTCAGTGGTTTGTGAAGTGAAGCGGCGAGATGAGTCTTCACTGGGTCATTTTACATGTACTGTTTTTCCACTGACATGCACTGTATTTCTGTCATGCGGTGCAACGTTTCACACGAGACAAACGTACGCACATTTTGTCAGCACCCCTACCACTGCCACAACAACCACAACCACCTCCTCTGACTGACTGACAGGCACAGGAGCATTTCATGTGTGTGTGTGTGCGTGTGCGTGTGTGTGTGCGTGTGTGTGCGTGTGTGTGTGTGTGTGTGTGTGTGTGTTTGTGCATGCATGCATGTATGTGTGTTTGTGTGTGTGCGCATGTGTGCATGCGTGCATGTCTGTGTGTTTGCACACACACACACACACACACACACACACACACACACACACACACACACACACACACATACACACACACACACAGAGGTACCAGTTCTGTCTTTCAGATGCAAATCTAAGCAGCCTTAATATAGAGCCATGGTAACAGAGACACAGCCCTAATGAGGCAAAGACAAGGGTTAATAGTAACCCTTGCGTATTCCCAAGCCACACACACACTCATAAGGAAGCAAGCTTGCACCCACACACATACAAGAGATACAGATGCGATCTAACAGAGCTTACATTAAATGCTCCATTATTCCTGCTGGTATTCCCACCCATTCCCATCTGAGTGCTTAACCAGAGATTTTAAGATATCTGAATTAGGGCACAAGAGACTCAGGTCTCAGGCATAATGTTTTGTATAGTCGTGGGTAAGTAAGATTGAGTTACAATGTTTTGAGGTTCTTGTTTGACTCTGACGTGTGCGTGCATCATGAAACGTTGAGGGGTATAAAAACAGCTATAGTTCAGCTTCGGGCCTCATGGTTAAAATTGTGGGTAAACAAACTATGCCTGTTTTTTTAACATTAGCGATCATAAAAAGGCAGAAGGTAAGTAGGAAAAGATAAATATTGTTTTGAAATGTAAAGAGGTGTGTAAAACGGCGTGTTAATGTGTTTAGCCTCCACTGCACCAGTCGATGTCTGGCCCTTTGAGGATCAGTAAGATCAGAGCTGCTTTTGAGAAATCAGTGTTAATTGATCGGTATCTCTCTCTCTCTCTCTCTCTCTCTCTCTCTCTCTCTCTCTCTCTCTCTCTCTCTCTCTCTCTCTCTCTCTCTGTCTCTCTCTGTGCACTGTCTTGCACTGGAGAATCGCTCAGTGTTTGGATGGATAAACCTACAATGTGAAAAGTGTTACTGAGAACCAACTTTCAAAAATTAAGTAACATGCTGCCCGGATCTTTCTGATGTTGGTTAAAATTTACAATATCATATATGTTCATTATAACACTGTTAAGTTAAACCAGTGTCGATATATCCATGCTGCATGTCATTTTCATGTCATACATTTTTTGAAGGTTTTGTTCTAAGCAGCACTTTTTACACGCTCAAGAGGCTGAAACATCACCCAGGAAGCTAATGCTGACTTTGGCACAGTAGGAATGAAGAGAGATTAACATTCATGTGTGATTATTCTTCCATCTAGCCCTCTACCTGCTGGAGGTGACCCTTGACTAAGAGCTGTGGCCAGGCCTGGGATGACAGCCCCTTGGGGGGGGGGGGGGGGGGGGCACATGAAGATGATTAGTGCAGAGGGGCAACTGAGGACATGTAGACCTAAAAAAAAGTGGTGGTTATACGGTGGCACACCACAAGGCTAATGGCAAGTCAATTGTTCATTTATTTCTTTCTTTATTTTAACTGGGAGAAGTGGCACTAACCTTTAAAGGCTACAACCAGTCAAATGGATCATTACATTACATTTAGCTGACGCTGTTATCCAGAGCGACTTCCAGGGTACAGTCCCTGGAGCAATGTGGGGTTAGATGCTTTGCTCAAGGGCACTTGGATGAGGGTACACTACAGAGCACACTAGTTATTTACTCTCCCACCCACAATCTTCCTACTGATACGGGATTCGAAGCTACAGCCTTCTGATCCCAAGATCAATTCCCTAACCATATGTAAACTCAAATAACTCATGAAAACATTTTAAGAAAAAAAAGCCATTGAGTGTATGTTTTTTTTTTAAATACAGTAGATCACTCACCTTTTACTAGATGGCGAGCTCCTCATTTGTCATATGACATGTTGGTAATGCTTTAAACAAAATTAGCCTTTTAAAACATTCTGTCATGGACGGTGAGAGGGACGCAGGTACAAAGGTTTCAGTGTAAATATGGGTTGAGAACACCCAGCACAGATGAGTCAGACCAAACACTTATACTGACATAGGCACACACTCTCTCTCTCTCACACACACACACACACACACACACACACACACACACACACACACACACACACACACACACACACACACAGACACACACACACACAGACACAGACACAGACACAGACACAGACACACAGAGACACAGAGGTACACGCATACAAACACACACACACACACACACACACACACACACACACACACACACACACTCTCTCACACACAAACATGTACACCTACAAGTTTTGCAGGAACTACTGGGTGTCCATAGGAATGAGACAATAGATCTAGTATTTTGGTTTAATATTACTGCTCACCCATTTCCTACATCCTGCTTTCAAAATGACAAACAATGGATGACTGTAAAAAAAGAAGAAATGAAAACAAGACTAAATAAATAAATAAATAAATAAATAAATAAATAAAACATTTTGTAATGCGTGACAGATCAACGTGAACTCCTTGATGCCTCTTTTTCACTTGTTTTTAACCAAGGATTTTTAATGAAGGTCAGAAATCTACCACAAGAACCTAAGGGCCAATAAGTTCACCGCAAGTATGCCTTTACTCATCCACTACACGCCGCCACAGGATAGCATTGGGATGAGTGGGCTAGTTCTGTGATCTGATCCGCACGTCATGGTGGCCGGGGATAATAGTGAATCAGAATGCGTTGCGCCTGACGCCCTATTCCTCATCTTCCTTCTCACTCCATGATACCCACTCACACACACACACTCACTCGCGCCAAAAAAAGACAGAGGCACAAAATAGACCTCCTTGGAAAAAAAATGTTGTTAGCAGCATGCTCATCATAAGCCAGATGGTAACGTGCATTTGTTACCGCCTGCGATTTTAATTACCTCAGCGGGAGCAGCCCCATCAGCTCCCAACCCAAACCTCCCTCAGCCCCCTGCTGTAAGCATGCACGCACACACACACATGCACACACACACACACACACACACACACACACACACACACACGTGCACACACACACACACACAAACACACGTGCACACACACACACACACACACACACTTACATATGCACACCCACAAACACACACACACACACGCACACACACAAACTTACACATGCTCACGCACAAACACACACACACTCATACACACATGCACTAACAGGCTAATCACACCACATCCTTAAAGCAAGCAAATTCATGAGCCACATTTGCAGAGAAGACAGGTTGCTCACATTACTTCATATCCTGAAAAGTCTGTTTGAAGGGCTGCAAATGCCTGGCAGGGAAATGGTTTGTGTTTCTGAGCTGATTCCTCAAGTAACAAGGACAAGAAAGAGAAGACAACAGATACAGAAAGTTGTGTTTTTAAAAATGTATTGCAATAAACATACTTATAAATATAGTGCGGGATGGAGGCGCGCATCAAACATTTTTGAAAAATTGTGTTACAAGTGAGTCACTATCACCTCATCTTTCTCTCCCTCCCTTTCTCTCTTTTCTTACTCTTCCTCTTTCTTGCTCACTCGGTTTTTTTTTTTTTTTTTAACAGCACATTTTTTTTTCTCTCACCACTTCCTGTGTCGGTGGTATACCTGCTCAGAGCAAATGCACTTTGTTGTGAATTCTCGTGTGTTTGAAGAGTCACAGACAGGCGCTGGTTTCATGAGGCCCTGAAGAGTGTGTTGTTTCAGAGGCGTGATGACAATTAGCTTAACCTCCTGAGACATTATTTTTGATAATAATTGTAAAAAAAACTGTATGCTATATCATACCACAATTGTTTCTTAACATAAATAAACAAGTTTCGACCATGAAAATATTTTTGGCGCTTTACCATGACAACAATTGTCATGTTACCACTGGTAATGCATTCAGGCGAATTTTGACGCCATCTTGTTTTTGTCCAAAACAGTAGATTTTTCTTTTATCATAATTAGATGGCACAGACACATTTCTTAAATTAGGGCAACATGTATTTATTAAGAAAAATGAAGTACAAGGAGCAGGAGAGGCATAGACACAACGTCCTCATATGAGGATGCAAGGACTCAAGGATGTTAACACAAAAATAAAACAGAAGAAACAGAAATTAAAAGCATCCTGGAAAGACACAAGACACACACAAACTCAGATGATGAAGTTTTTTAAAAAAAAGGAACATAAAAAGCTTGTGGCTCGCGGAGTATTGTAACACCATAAGTAAATCATTGCCTCCTTCGAGCGGTGCACAGAATTCCTCTTCGCCTCCACACTAAAGAGAACTATTTCAATTATGTGTTGCTGGGACAAGGGGCTACAGATAATATATGGTTCTGCGGCTCCCAGCCCGATGCACTGCTGTGTGTGTGTGTGTGTGTGTGTGTGGTGTCTGTGTGTGTGTGTGTTTGTTCGGGGAGTGAGTGTGTGTGTGTAAGTTTGTGTCTGTCTTTCTTCACGTGAATCTGTGTGTCCGTCTGTCTCTGTATGTGTATGTGTGTGTGTGTGTGTGTTTATGTGTGTGTGTGTGTGTGTATGTAAGGAAGAGAGTATCCAGCAGGTTGGAATGCAGTCATGTGTAGACGGTCATCCTTAAGGAATGGAAAGAGATAAAATAATGGATGATGTTGCTATGATGAAGGACACAGTAGGGACATTAACTGGATAAGTATCAAACATGGTATTGGAATAGATAGATGTGTGTGTGTGCATGCGTGTGTGCGTACATGCGTGTGTGTGTGTGTGTGTGTGTGTGTGTGTGTGTGTGTGTGTGTGTGCTATTCTGTCCAATTGACTGACTGCATGTCTTTAATTATGTGGAGCCTTATACGTAAAACATATTTATT
>CM050216.1:24958742-25053742 GCA_027475355.1 Coilia nasus
CCTCCTGTTGTCAGCATCAGATTAACAACACAGGCCTGTGAAGTGCCAACCGCCATTATGTCAGACGGAAATAAACACCTCTATATCAACTCTGTGTGTGCTGATTTCAGACAGATGTAGCTTTGTAGGTTTTGGAGTATCATGATTAGTGTATGAAAATGGCATAAATTAACATATCCAAGGACACAGTCTGTAAAACATAGCGTTCTATGAATAAATATATGCGTGCACATACACACACACACACACACACACACACACAAAGACAGAGAGAGAGAGAGACAGAAAGACAGTGTGTGTGTGTGTGTGTTTAACCTTGAGTATTACAATTAACTTTGATTTGGTTTTTATGATAACTAGCTACATTTTCATTTAGAATCATTTACAATAAGAAATTGATTCACAGATACCCTTCATTTGAAAGCTACTGAAGGCGATGACTTCCCCTATGAAAACTCCATCACTATAACATTTGGCTAATCATTTGGGTTGATGGGGTTCTCGTTAAAGACGTGGGTGGTGGGGTTTCAGGGTGCGTGATGGAGACTCTTTCTCTCTCACTCTTGTGTGTGTGTGTGCGCGCACGTGTGTGTGTGTGTGTGTGTGTGTGTGTGTGTGTGTGTGCGTGCGTGCGTGTGTGTTGGAGTAATCCTGAGCCGGCAGCCTGTGGCCATAATCCCGGATAAAGTGCTTCTTTTGAGCGAAGAGCCTGCAGTTCCTCAGGGGCAGCACTCAGCAGCAGCCTGCCCTACACACACACCCACACACACACACACACACACACACACACACACACACACACACACACACACACACACACACAGCTGCCCGGGAGGGCGACCCCCTCCATTTCGCACACAGAGGAGGACAATGAGCAATCCAATCAGGGACGACACCCATCCTCTTTACTTAATAAGGATGGAAATGAAGCAGCCAGATTCACCACCAAATTCCATTTAGACTCCATAGCCTTTGCCAGTGCAATCGCTTGCATACATCACACATATTCCAGAGGTCTGATATTTTGTGCTTTGTGTGTTGTTATAATCAATTATTATATTTTAGGACATATTTTAACCAAATGATTTCAACTTCCCACCTGTTCATATGAATAATTGTACTATTTAAGACACTGCAAAGAAAGCACATAATGTGCACTAATATGTATGTAGTATAGTCTACAACAGCTCAAATTCAGAGCAGTGTGTATAGGGATCAACCAGGGGCAGATCTAGAAAAATATTTCTGGGGTGGCAAGAGGGGGCAGTACATTTTTTAGTGGTGGCAACATGGCAGACGTTTATGTGGTGAATTAATTTAATAATTTAATTCTACTAAACAGATACTAGAAAATATATTTATGAAGAATATTGTATAAAACTGCATAAAAAGTGGTTAGACTGCATTTCCATATGTCAGAGACATGGGTGTAAGCAATCACAGCAAGTTTCATTTTAATATATTAAAGTTTGACAGAGATACACAGTGATTTTCTGTTTGGGTTGAGAAGGGGTTTGTTTAACATGGGTTTTGTCTTTAACATGACATACAAAAAGTATCGCTTTCTGTCTCTGGTTGTAATGTCTTAACTACAGTATGGTTAAGTGCCCTGAAATGGTTCGTGCCCTGAAATCTCCCTTCTTTTTAACATGTTTTCAACTTCATTCAGTGAAAAATGTTTTTTCTCCACAGGTCTCTAATGTTTAGAGTAGAGCAGAGTATTATGACATCATTAGCCTGAGTGTTCTACCATTAATTTCAATGGGACAAAATACTGCAAAAAAAGACAATAACGAATGACAAGGGGTAGTGTAATCATTTAAACAAGGATTGGTGTCCAGATCAGGCTTGGAACAGTGTCTCTATCTCAAAAGCCCTAATACTAGTAGCTGAGACACAAAATGGGTGAATGTTGAAAAAAAAAAACACCACTTATAAATAAATAATAAGTATGTTGGCAGAGCAAGTAGACTTAATAAACACTACGCTACTCAAGAAGAGCAGTAAGTGTGCTCCCAGAGCCAAGCACACTTACTGTAACTAGGAATAGGGTCTACTAAGAGACTTCCGACCAGTACTCAAAACCAAATCCTGTGTGCCTGATGGAAATAACTGTAATTTTTACCTTCTTTTCAGAACAAATAAATTACCATTTATTTACTTTATTTATGTAAGTTCAGGAGGGTATTGTTTGATATCTTTGAAAAGCTCAGTTTTTGCTTTTTCATTTGGTATGCATGTTGTATCTGTCAGATGCAGGTTCGTGAATAATTTAAATAAGTTCAGAAGAAATGTATATTATTATTTTGTAGCTATACATATTTTATCTGTGTTTATAGGACCATCACTTCAGTGCAGGAGAGACTGTTTGGTACCGTCTGAAGGTGTAGTTCCTGCTCTTTCATTTGATATGCATGTCATATCTGTGTGACATGCGGACTTGTAAAATTTTTAAATTGGAGTATTGTGTTTATATAAGTGTACAAAAACTTTAACTGTACAAGTTTTCAATTAAATTTAAATTAGTTTTTTTCTCGTCAACACCTACATGTATAGATAAGCACACCATTGGAAAGCCCAGGTTTTGCTCCTTTCGTTGATATGCGTAGCATCTCTGTATGACGCACCATTCTAAAGTAATGTAGGTGTAAGGTAATGTAGTAATGTAGGTTCTAAAGTAAGAATAGGTGTGATGCTCTTCATCTCTCCATGCTGCTGTGTTCAAATCTTCAAATGAAAACTGCCTCTGGGCGCCACCCTATGCCCCCCTATGCCACCCTTGTAGATCCGCCCCTGGGATCAACAGTTGAAGGGTTTACAGGGCAGGCTATTTGTATAAATAGCATAACAAGAACATTCCTGTACTGTTAATGCAACCAAATAACCAATAGTAGCGTTCTTTACAGGTACCCCAAAGGTTTGGTTATTTAAATGGTTAGGGGGACATTGCTGCAACCAAGCAGAAACATTCTTTAGTAGTAGCCACGAAGTTGCTGCAAATGGCACGTTAGAAAAAACATCACGAGACATTCTGCTGACCAAACCATTCAACCAAAAACTCCGTAGAAAAAACTTTCCTAGCACCGCATCAACAAACCAAAACTACCTTCATGGAACGTTGCCATATCTAGATAATGTCCCCGGTGTAACAAGCTGTCTGGTTTTTCCTCCTAATAGTTCTTCTTAATTCTGTCCAGATGTCACGAATACCTATCGGCAGGGCCGTTTGATTAAACTGAATTTATTGAAATGCAACATTTAAAACAAGTAAATGTTGATGGAAAAGTAGCGAATCTGCCGATGACGACGCTGCTGATAAGTATTCATGACCTCTTGACAGCCTAGGAAACCACTAGGTGAAAAAAAACAGACGGCTTGTTACACCGGAACCAAAAATTGTTAGCCACAAAGAAGCACCTGCCCTTATCATCAATCGTGTGTTTGTTATTTTATTAACACTTGAACTGGAGTGGGACTCCATTTTGTCAATGACACTAGAGAATTCATCCATCCTTACTCCGTGACTAATTCGAGCACACCCGATATCATTCGAGGGGACATTCTTGAAACTTTCCATTCCAACACCAGAACACCACCGACACAAACAAGCTTAGTTGCGGATTTCCAAATGTTTGTTTTCCTGTTGCTAACTCTTGCTGATAATGACTCCGCTAATAACTCCGCACACACTCTTTACCCTTGGTTTGTGCAACATTTTCCGCACGTAGGCTACTTCTGTATGTAGGTCGACTCATAAGCTGTTTCAGAAAATAGACTGTAGGCTATATATCTTTTATATAACGAACTTGAGCTTTGAAACCATCATGTGCTCTTCATGGATGTGTGTTTGTCATGGTTTATTTAAACATCGTTTCTCGTGGGCGTTTCAACCTGCGTCAGTGCCTTTATCGAGGACCTTGACAACGCGTCATGAGACTACCTCCCTTAGGTAACCCACCTAATCGCCCTGTTTACTCGGTTCATCTCATCATTAAAAACCCTATTTGTGTTACACAGCAGGACCAGAACCCTCGCCTTTTTATCTTGAAGGACGGACAACATATGCCATCTCGGCTACAGGTGCACTCAAACAGCCCTTTCCCTGGATTTACTGCCCGGCGTATCATATGACCAAAAAGTGATGCCCTGTAACAGATTTTCTGATACTTAATAATAGCGCTTCTAACAATGGGCCAAATTGCTTGTAGGTCCTATCATTATGGATGGAAGTGAGCCTACTGAGGATCCGTGTGTATTTTAATATAGGGATCCAAGGTGTAAACTGGCCAAAGTAGGCCAAAAAGGCCTAATTACTTAATCACATGAATGGTCACAATGAGAAACATTTTACTTTTGTGAACATTATATTAAAATAATAATAATAATAATGTAAATAGACCAAACCATGTCAGAGCAACAGAGGGAAAAGATACAATTTTGCATCTTATTATAGTGACCTATCATTGCTGATTTATTTGAAGTTGGGTAAATATCTAAAAGCAACTATGAGTGATTTTGCATTTATTAGAATTGGCCATTCTCCAAGACCTGTATTGGGTGCTCCTGGAAGGTCTCTCCTGCAGTGCACCCACAGACAAAGTTAAACTAAATTTGTTGCACATCCCTTGAATGTACTGTAAGCTAGCCAGGTTCCTGTGGAACCTTAGTGTATGATACTGTCAACAGTGGTGGTTGTAAACCAAATTTACCAGGGGGGCTGAGGTGGGGCACCCTTACCAGTGTCTCTAGGGGGGCACACAGGATGGGCCATAATGAAAGGGACACATGTTAAATCTTATTATCTTGGATTATGAAAATAACAGCACCAAATATGTGTTTCACATCTAAGATCTTGCTATTTCTTCCAAAATAGGTAAAAAGAAGGTAAAACCTCTCCTATGCATAATATTCCAACCATTCACCAACCTTGCAGTCACATTGTTTATAAAGGAGATTATTAAGGGTCATGTGGCCATTTGACATTTGCATGACAGCTACTAATGTCAGTGAAGACTGCAAGAAAGTTCAGAAGTTTGGCTACCAGTGGCAACTTCCACAAGCTATACTTTCTAACTGAATGAGCTTTCATTTGCATGGTTTTCATCATGGTAATTATATAACACTATGTATAGGCCTGCTGGAGTCCAGGGTCACCAACAGCAACTACCCTTGGTTTGTGCAACATTTTCTGCACGTAGGCTACTTCTGTATGTAGGTCGACTCATTAATAAGCTGTTTCAGAAATTAGACTGTAGGCTATATATCTTTTATATAAAGAGCTTTGAAACCATCATGTGCTCTTCGTGGATGTGTGTTTGTCATGGTTACACTATGTATAGGCCTGCTGGAGTCCAGTTCAGGGTCACCAACAGCAACTACCTGTAAGAGATACCAAAATCTTAGATAGCCTAATATGTCAAATCCCTGTACATCAGGAGCGGTTTTGTAATGAATATATTTATAGTGCTATGTTATTTTGATAATCCAAGATACTAGCATTTAAAATGTGTCCTGTACATTTGTGTCCCACCCTGTACAATGACAAAAAGGGCAATATGTAAGGGTTCAGAACTTCTAGTTTCATTTATTAATTATTTAATATGCTATTAATAAGAATTTTCATCTCCCTTTCTTTCTCTGTGCGGCTTTTTGTCTACATGGGAAAAAAGAAGTAATGTCCTCCCTGCTTCTTTTGATAATGATAGCCTACGACAAAGAAAATGGAGAGGATTGTACACAAGGCTATCCCATCAAGCTTTTCTTTAAACAGGCAAATGAGGTAAATGAGAAGACTGACGTTGTGAAATTGAATCGCGTTGCTAACCTTTGCCTCTTTGCATTAGTCCATGCTGGGCTGCAGCTGTTAGTTCTCACGTCCAAAGTTTACAATTTGCGATGCTGGCAGAGCTGCTGTTCTCGTGTAGAACGCTCCGCTGTGTTAGTGCCTACCTTCGAGCCAGCACATGTCACATGTCAAAAAATACTAAACTTATTATCTGCTCAGCACAGGGGCCACAACAGGGGCCAGAGGATTTTTTACAGGGGCACTGGCCCCTGTCGGCCCTTGTGTAGAACTGCCTGTGACTGTCAAACGAACAGTGGGTGAACAAAACAAGAGTCTTTCACAACACCCTATAAACCACTGTGTGCCAGCGGTCATGATTGTAGCACCACATTTCAATTTTGACAAAATGTGTTTTTTTTTTCTAATTAATAACAACCAAACTGCATTTAGGGTCAATACAAGATAAATATTTTATTTTTCAAAATAATAATGACATTTACATGATAATTTTTAAAACTAAGGTATAAAATGCCATCCACAATCATGTTTTTTTTAGGTCAAGGCAGCACTGTGAAGACAATGCCACTAAAGTGATTAAACAGACTGTTGAAGATACATAGATCACACATTTCTTTCACTTCCGTGCATTCTGTGTGATCTACTTAAACCTGATGTATAACTTAGGTGCGCTACCTGTGGCTGTGTAAGGTTGTGTGTGTGTGTGACTTTGTGTGTGTCAACTTGTGTGTGTTTGTGGACACAGTGCACACTAGTTGAACTCTTGCTTGAAAAGGTGTTAGTTGCACTGTTTGAAAAGGTGATAAATACAGGCTACTGGGTTTGGAAACCGGGCCCTAAAATAGATGTAGGAAGAAATGTAGCTTGTAAGAAATGTAGCTTGAACACAAAATCAACAACATGAATGGATATAAAATCCAGATCAGGGCAGAAGTGTTGGTTATTTAAAAAAACCCTCATAATGAGACAGAGTCGTGTTTTACAAGCTGCATTTGAAACACAAACCATTTCCCATGAAATGTTACATTTGTGTTGAATAGGGAAGGAATGATTCAAAACAAAAGATGGAAGGAATATCACCAATAATATTTTCACACGTGTGATATTTCTTTTTTTGTACCAATGAACCAAAACCCAACAAAAATAATTGTCTGAAGTGATGTCACATCTCTTAGCTAGTGATAACAACCCCCACAGTCCCCTCAAAAGAGCAATGCCCCCAGAGTTTGCAGTGCTCAGTGTTGCACAGTAAGCGTTCAGTGAGCCTAACACACAGTAATCTAGAGGTGTGCTTTCCCGCTATGGGAGTTCAATACAAGCAGGCATGTCCAAACATCCTGCCCAGCCTTCCCTAGAGGATCATAGTTCATCCAATCCAGTCAGAGTCTCTTCTGATAACTAATAGAAAAATAAATACGGGATCTTTCCACCATGCATTCCGTTTCTGCCCTTGCTGATGGCCTTTTAGTTTTACAGTACAAGCATTCCAGCACGCACACTTCTAGGAGTACCCATTCATAGCATTCATCGTGGCTAGCAGTCCATGACCAGGAACACACAACACAGCACAGTGTGGCAAACTGTGCTTACAACACAAGAGTGAAAACAGTACAGAGCATTGAGTGCACCATTAAACGACAAAATGGAGTTTTGACTTGTGCCCTTTCAGACTACATTATCACAAACACGCATACAGGGCTCTAGTCCTTAATTTGAATGATGAGCAAAGGGCAAAGTCAGTCAATGAGCACCACTTCTCCCGCTTAACCTAAAGCGGTCATGTCATGTGTCAAGTATTGAGCAGACTCACGAACATGTGCGCTGAGAACAATGACTGTGTAGTCTCTGGCTCACAATCTTGCTCGTGGTATGAAATTTCCCTGGTTATTAAATTAGCTTTAGTCTGACTTTAGTCTTTGCACTTTGACCGCCATTTAAATTAGCACCCAAGGTCTCAAGTGAAGTGTCCTCAAAAGATTCCACAGGCAGACCAGACCACTTGAGCACTCTTTTTGTTTTTTTTTTTGGTTTGTGATCATGCTCAACCCATCAGCCCCAGGAGAGCCTTGTGTCAATTGAAGCGACCTGTTTACACCAAGGAGTGTGAGATAGTGTGTGCAGCAAAGTGCAGCAAAAGCATGACTCATTTCTGAAAAATATATTTCATTAGGTATAATATTAAATAGCCAAGGGTGGGGTCAAATCCAGCAACGACAAGGAAAATAAATGAGTGACCCATTCATTTGATACATTCCCAGCTAATGCAAAATGGGTGTTACATGTACATATTTCAACAATATTTTTCTAGTGCACACAAAAAAAAAAAAAAAAAAAAAAAAAAAAGATTGTTTAATGAAACCCATCGATTTCCCTCTCATCTGATAGGTACAACTGTGTTATTGATAAAATGATAACATCTTCTTCTCACTGGGAAGATACTCACAAGAAGTGTCCTTAGCGATTTCAGCTGAGATATTGTACTGCTCTCTGATATTTTAGTCACATTTCTGTTAGCCAAATATGTAACCTCCAGTTTCGCACACACAGCACGGTTTACATGGCGTCATGTACTGCATGTGTCCACACAGCAGAGAAGACTGTGCCATGGAGAAAGCCATCATGAGACTTCAAATTCCCTTTGACATTCTGCTTTGTAAGTACATTCAGCAAAGTCAACAGTCATGCTCTGGGTGAGTCATTGTAAAACAATAACCCATACAAATATAACAAGGACAATTACAACTAACAGTGCACAAGTGCTGAAAGTAAACCTTCTTTATTTACAAAAGGACATTAAGGGACCTCATTGTAGTCTGTAATAAAACAAACAACCCAGATGGTAAAAGGCCGCAAAGGACCTTAACAGTATACCTCTGGTTGCCGGGAAGCTGTATTTCACAAGTAAGAAGGGTGTGAAGACGACACTGGAGGAGTGGGTGGCCATGTGAGATCTTGTGAGATCATGTGAGTTTCTGGGCAATGCATCTGGCTGCTTTTTTAACTTGTAGAGTTTCCACCAAACTCCACAGCAAGAGATGGCTTTGTATGTGGGTGAGTTAAATGAACATAGTCAACTGTGTTGGGAATGAGCATGATATTTCTCTTACAGACGTACAGGCAAACAAACTAAACGTTACTAAACAAAAGTAAACCATTGCCATTGAGCAACGCAATTAAAATGTAAAGAGAGTCAACAATATGTGCAGGCCAATTTGAAGGTCTGTAGTAAATGCATCTTGAGGAGGATCTTAAAGGGGGATAGAGACAAAAAAAACCCCAACACAAAGCCACCACCACATGTAATGTTTAAAGGGGGGCAAGGCAAAGCCACGGCCTGCACTGCCATCCCCCTGCCCTGTCCTTCAGCAGCGTGTTAATGAGGCCTGGCTGTGTGGAGCAAGACTTCCATTAACACCTTCAAGGCAGAGGTCCAGCCAGCCAAGGGGTCCCATTCCCCCACATCCACCACTCCCTCCTACACACACACACACACACACACACACACACACACACACACACACACGCACACACACACTCCCTCGTTTTCTGCAGGACCCCCACTCCTTTTCCAAATGGCCCCAGCTCATGATCACCTCCCTTTGGCTGCAGGTATGGAGAGTGAGCCCCTGTAATTGATAATTAAAGGGGGCTGTTAAACAAAGCCCAAGGCAATCTCACAGTAGGAGGGTGTTCTCCCTTGGTGTATGGCTATGGTAGTAATACCTGCAAACAGACATGGTTACAGAAGGGAAAGGTGACAGTAATATGTATATTAAGTGCATTCTCTCTCTCTTTCTCTCAGTTTCACGTATAAAACCCTGTTGTTCAGCCTCCTGTCAGGCTCACTGCTTCCCCACAAAAGCACTTCGCCATGTGCTCAGAAGCATCTGCTGTATTTCTGATTAGTCACTCTCTCCTACTGTTGAGCAAGGAAGTCACTTGTGTGATGGTTGGCGATAGGAGCATTACAGTTAGACCACAAATGTGGGAGTAAGGCGAAGATTGCTCTGGTGTCATCGGCTGCAACAGCCAACTGCTGCATTACACAACTGTTGGGCAACTACAGCAAACACATTTTCTTTCAAATGAAAATGTTCCCAGCTTAGCTGGATGCTGCATGATCAGGTGTCCTTATTTGCATCATTGCCTTCAACAACCAAATGTTGCATTATCCAACTGTTGGTCGACTCGTAGAAATTGCTTTTCTTTTCAAATGAAAATGTACTTAGTTTGACTTGTGCTGTGAGGTAAACCTAAAAGTGTAAAATCGGAATGTTCTAATGTTCTACCTTTTAGCCGATTGATACACACTGCTTTAACGGTGTGATACAGCAACTGATTAAACACAGTTGATACAGCATTTGTTTGAAACACAAAACAAAAGCTGACTGGTCATAGCAGCATGACTGGCTATGGTGCAATGGAAATAATTGCCTATTAAAAGATATTGTTGATGACAGTGCAGAAAACATGTCATGCAATTTTAATGCAACTCTAATGATTACTGTCAGGTAAACAGATATTGTTTTTCACCTCCCTTTGCAAACCTTAAAATGTTTATGTGAAGTGGTGAGCAGTTACACAAAACCACTCGATTTGGGGCAGAGTTAACTGGTGAACCAACCTTTACTCACTTAAACTGGTAATACTTAGAAACTGTGGATAATTCTATCTATAATTAGTTCTATCGAAAAACAATACCAGACTCAAAATGCACTGCACTCTTTAATGATCAAACTCAAGAGGTATGTCAGTAACACTTCTTTGTCTGGGAGATGTTTTAAAAAAGTTAAAGGAGGTCAGTTAGGAGGTCACTTAGGATCACACAAATTCTCTGAACTCTGGACCAATCTATGGTTGTCATCTCTAAACTGAGCACGCACACTTCTTCCTCCATGACAAAGCAGCTTACAGCATGACATGCCTCTCGGCTGGTTATCTGCATCTCACACATCCAAAGAATTTGGGTAAGCGAGCAGCAGCTTCCTCATTTCCAAAAAGACATTTCTCCAACTGAAGAAAACCACCTGTGCCTGCCTACTCACTAACAAACAAACTAACACACACACACACACACACACACACACACACACACACACACACACACACACACAACATATCCATCAAGTGGCATCCAGCTGCTGCTCTGACTGACAGGTACCCACTTCACACCTACTCGTCATGCCACAACAGAGCCATGGAGCAGCAGGCATCAATCTGTGAAGTAGTGGAGTACACACACATACACACACACACATGCACACACACACACACACACACACGCACACACACACATATTGCACATGATGTAATTATATTCCACCCATGCGAATGCAACTGAGCCTTCCCTAGTCCCTGTGCTGCAGGCTGTGTGGGCAGGCTAGTGGCCATGGAGGGCCAGTAACGCCTAGTATTTAGGAAGGTGGCGTGGGCAGGAAGGGCAAGGTTACCTTCAGGTACTAATGCCACCTTTTAAACGCCAATCTGGACATTCTCAGGGGAACATACTCAACATGGGGCTTGCTCTGATCCTCACTCCACAAAGATGGCTGGATGTAGTGCCAGGGACAGAGATGGAAAAAAGGAAGGTTACATCCTAAGCCATCATCATTGTTGTTCTTAAAAAATAATGTTAATTTTTACTTCATGTTTTTACTTTGTATTATTCACAGATGTGCCTTTTGTCTTTACAGTAAACAAACTGCCTTGAAAATGTCCTGGTGTGTACATTAAAAATACATAAACATTCCAAGTGAAGTACAGAAAATGGACATTCTCCTCCAAGAGGCATATTTGGTTAAGTAACAAAATGTGGAGTTTTTGCTGTAGGCTCTTACTGGATGCTACAAAGCTATGTGTAATAATGACACATGTATAATAATATAATGTTAACTAATCTTTTACGCTTGCTCACACTGATAATGATTGCAAAATGCATAAAAGATCATGATGATGAGTATCAAATAAGTGTTGATTACCACAGAGGTATTCTTTCACACAGTTCAACTGTTCAATTGATATGAATGCAATTATCCTCTTTTCCTGTAGGATCCGATATAACCTCCAGTTATTCCCCCCTCCACACACACAGACACACACACACACACAGACAGACACACACACAACACAAAGATACACAGACAGGAGAAAAAAGAACAAGGGACGGAATTCCCCTGCCTTGGACTCAAAACTGCTGTGATGGATTTGCTTTTCCCCCCTCATTATAAAATATTCATCTGAGGAGTTGAACCGACACCGCGTCGTGTTTGCTTTATCTTATCACCGAGATTCCTTCCCAGCCTCCAGAGCGTAACCAGACCCAACCCCAGCCGAGCGGGACAGGGCGGCTCTCTCCCCGCGGAGGACCTGGGATCACACGGAATAGCAATGGACTGTTTACTTTGAGCACGTCTCGTGAAACCAGCTCTCCCAGTCTTTCCGGTTTGACGGCCTTGAATTTGTTGTTTGAGAAAGCATACTGCATGGTTTGGTGCCGACATTCAGTTTTTGGATTCTTAATATGACCAGCAGATTATTATTGCACCCTCCCCATTCTTACTAGTCTAATAAACATGCCATTACCATACCTAAGGACCCATCACTGCCATCTTCACCAGACAAAAACATCAAAAATACTTGCAAAACATCAAAAGTAAACACGTACATTAACTGAAGGATACATGATACTGTAAGAAGGAAAAAAAAGCTGGAGATGACCTGAAATTCTGGTTTCTTGTGACAGATGATGTGGAGCAATGACACTAATCTGGGCTGTGTTTTTTTCACCACTGTCCCAAAGATGAGCTGGGCGTATTGCTTTAGAGAGATACCCTGTTCATCCACACATGGGTGCATGGTGATGGAGCCTCTCTCCCACTGTGACTGTGACACCACCCCACACAGACACATACACATGTGCACACACACACACACAGATACACACACACACACACACACACACACGTGCACATACACACTCGTCTCACACACATGTGGACACACACACACACACACACATACAGAACTTCCCTTATGATCAACTCAAAAAATAACAAACAAGGAAGCAAAACAACAAAACAAACAAAATGTCTGGAAATAAACTCAAGAGTGAGGCAAGTGGGTGAAAGTCTTCTTGAGCTGAGTGCCCGTGCACCCACGGGCATATCTGGGCACCAGAGCAGCCCATGATCAGGTGGCCCACCGCCACCAACCACGCCCCCCTCCCGCCCCTCCCCGTGACAGGATGTGACATCACCGGTCCGTCCTCCACCGCACTCAGGACTGCTTGCGGAAGCTGAAGATGTCCCGTGTCTTGGAGCCCCTCTTGCCCTCAGGTGGGGTGGCGTTGGGGCGCGGAGACGGGGGAGGCTGGGGGTCGACCGTGCCGCCATACGGGCAGCTCTGAGAGTCCTCGTGCTCTCCGGAACATTCCACGGCCGGGATGTAGCGGCTGTCCCACATTCCCGGCCCGCACAGCTTGCACAGGTCGTGCAGGCTGCAGGGGATTCTGGGTAGCAGACGAAACTGGTACAGCAGACTACGGGCCTGAAAAAACAAAAAAACAACAATCGGGGAACGCTTTGTGGCACCATTTCATAAATTTTGCGAATGTACCCGTCATACAGGTACAGCAGCCCAGTACACGTGCTTTGTGTGTGTGTGTGTGCTTTGTGTGTGCTTTGTGTGTGTGTGTGTGTGTGTGTGTGTGTGTGTGTGTGTGTCTATCCCCCAACGTATCTACCATACAGGTTTAGCACACTAGTGTCTGTTTGTTTGTGTGTGTGGGTGTCTGTTTGTACGTATGTGTCTGTCTCTGTGTGTGTGTGTGTGTGTGTGTGTATGTCTGTCGGTCTGTTTGTTTGTTTTCAAATGCCTGAGAGTGTTAGTGAGTTGGTCAACATTTCTTTGGGTATCGCATAACAGATCACAGGTGCACTGTAGAAAGTGTTATTTAAAGAAGCCACGAAGTTTTGAGCACACATGCGTGGACAGAAAAGCAAAGTTTATGTGTATGCGTGCATGTGTATGTGCCCATGTGTGTGTGTGTGTGTATTTGTGTCATTCTGTGATACGTGTGTGTGCATCTGTGCGTGTATGGTTGTGCCTGATGAATGTAATGTAATGTAGTGTACTGCATGACTGTACCTTGCGCAGCACTAGTTCTCCGTTCATGTGCATGGACAGGTTGCTGAAGTGAAGCAGCATTTGGTCAGTGGCCAGCTGCAGCTCTGTGACGTCTTCGCCGTACAGCACGATGATGGCCACGCACAGGAACAGGTGGAAGTAGTCCGTCTGCCAGGGGGGCAACGGTTACCAAGGGTTACAGAACAGAAACTATCGTCACAGTTTGCTGAATTACACATCTTTCCATGTTGACTCAGTACAGGCAGCTTGCAGCAGATTCTAATAATAGCGCGCGTACTAGATTGGTTTTAGAAGCTGAAAACCACTTACCGTGCTGCCAGAAAGTATTCACACCCCTACACTTTTTCCACATTTTCTTACCTAACAGACTCGTTATTAAACCGAGTACACTTTTCTTTTACAAGATGTACACAAAAAAGCCCATGATGACACAATGAAATGTTTTCAGACAGTTCTGTAAATTCTAATAAATAAATAAATAAATAAACATAATAGATACATAAATATTCACACACCTGGCTTAATACTTGTTGAAGCCCCTTTGACTGCAATCACACCCTCAAGTCTTCTTAGGTATCTCCGCTCTGAGTGTGCTTGTATGTGTGTGTGTGTGTGTGTGTGTGTGTGTGTGTGTGTGCATGTGTGTGTGTGTGTGTGTGTGTGTGTGTGTGTGTGTGTGCATGCATGCATGTGTGTGTGTGTGTGTGTATGTGTGTGACGATCTCCTCCTACTCAAGCGAGTAGGACACTTTTTTGGTTCGCTCTTGCTTGACCTTCTCTTCTTTGCTAGTTTCACTATTTTTCCATCTGTTTTTCTTTCTTTTTTTCTTACTTTCACAAGTTTAGTCAGTATAACAGAGAAGAAAAGAAACCTTCAGTTGTTAGTGTTTCTAAAAGGATAACCTAAAAGTCAGACAGCTGAGTGCTGGCACAGCAGGTAACCTTGGCTCTGGATTATAACAAAATGTGAAGAACCAGGAACTACCATAGAAAGTGCACTGAGCTTGAACAGAGGAGTTCTGTCCTGGAATCAAACATTGATGCCTGTCCATCAAAGACGGATGAAATACGATCTAATGAAGGGAGTTTGGCAACTAATACCGTGGCGGAGAATGGACCACACCCAGGGAGTATGACTGCAGAAGAAGCGGTTGACTGTATCGACACAAATCAAAATATGAGTACTGATCGCTGGCATACAGAAGGCGCTAGACCCAAAAAGTAAAGAGTATTTACCTGAATGCCAGTGCGTTCTGCTGCCACTAGACCCATACACTCTGTGCTGAAAAGCACAACATTTCTGGACATATGCAAATCCAACAGCCCATAATGCTTCAGAACAGATTTGAGTAAAGCCAGTAATTCCCAGAGAGACAATGCACCATAGGCAGAGACTGAACTACTAGAAAAAGCAGTGGGCAAACGTTAAAAGCAGCCATCAACACCTGCTTATCCTACAATCCTTGTTCTTGTCCACTGTAAGACATTTAAAAGGAGAATGAATGACCATAAGCTGCCTTCCTAATGCTTTCATCTCTGGCACTGAAAACAGCTTTCCGAGTGTCAAATCACAAAACTATTAAACTCATCACTGTGCTGTATGTTAGAGCAAATGTCATTGTTAAAGAACAGTTCAGTGTCAAAGACCTTGTCTTTGCCCTAAATGAGCTAGGAATACAAACCTTTATCAGTGGCCCACTTCCAGTACAGGCAAGCTTTGCATTCTCTCGACTATTAAGTCTAACCACTTGGCTAGCAAAGACGTTTCTTTTCCCTTGGGATGAAATTTCTAGACAATTTCAATCTTTTCTGGAATCACAGAGCATTATTCAGACCAAAATAAAATCTTGACTGACCACTGTTGTTTCTGTCTCTATACCATGCAACTTCTTTTTCTGCCGACCTTGGGTCTACCTGCTGTAAAGCGCTCTGTAACAGTGCAGACCTAAGTAATCATGGTTGATAAAGACTCTGTTAGGGCATAAACTGAAACAGTCATGTACATGAACAAACACTCTGGTGAACAAAAACAATGGCCCTCACAAACTGACCTCGGATATGCCTCTGGCAGCTGCATTGTGAAAGAATATAATGTACAAAAACATGACAAGAAACAAAAACATGACACTGCTAGAATGACTCAAAGCCAAACAAAATAGATACTTTGAGAATCACAGAGGATCAAACCATAGCTACCAAAAGTCCCTTCTTTTCACCATCTCCATCACCAACCCGCCTTCAGTTCCCTGCAAATATGCGGAGACTGCTGCCAATTGCCAGACTGACTTTTTCTAGCCCAAGACACTCAAAACAAGCACTGTACACAGATAATTCCCATGCACAGACCTTTACAAGCCCACAACCTTCATCTGTATACTACAGCACCCAAAAACCACAGGGCACCACCACCCCCTCTTGCCGCAGAAGGATACCTTAATTAAACCTACAGTATGGCTTGAAATATGCACGACTGCAGTACACCAACAGTGGCTGCAGGGACGACCTTGATGATTGTACTCTGATATGCCGTGGGTTCCTAGCCTGGTAAACCGGCCCCTCGTACTTCATTTCATTTCATGCAGAGGGTCTGGAACAGAGACCGTCAGAAACGATTTGCTGGAGGTGTGGGCACTCTGCTGAAGTTTTTAAAAAGTGCATCTGCCTTTACCCAATCGCAAACACCTGGTCGTCACGTATGCAATTAGCCTACCTACGCACTACAATTGAAATGTAGCACACAAGGTCAACGTCACAGCTAACGAACACACCCTCTGTTCGCTGATTTGAGCGTTCGTGCTGGAAGTCCCCAAATGCTCCCCAAGAGCGTCTGGACCAGACCCTCTGCACAAAATGAAATGAATTACGAGGGGCGGGTTTACCAGGCTAGTGGGTCCCTGCATTAAGGGTAGTTTTAAAAACAAGCTGGGACACAGGATGGCCAGGCCATTCTCTGTTCCTGTGCTTATAAGAAAAAGACGAATTTGTGTGCATCCTGTTAATGGGGTAAACCAGTCAAATCTCCTGCCTGTTCCGAAACAGCCTCAGTGGATATGACACCCACACTCACTGTAAAACTCACTGTACTGAATATCAGATCAGTGACAAATAGGTCATCTTTAATTAATTATTTCAAGATTTAATGATTTGCACACACAAACGTGATTTTGTGACACTGTTGATTACTGCATACTACTACATCGACTGGAACATTTGGTTGGATTCACTGGTATAATTACAACAAAGAAGTTTTTTGTTGCCATTGGGAACTGTACCCCAGCACCTATGTCCAATGCTCAAAGAACAACTTAATCAATTATCATAGCTATGCTGACAATACCCAAATACTCTGTCACCTAATGACTGTCCCCCCTTCAATCTCTCTATGGGTGTATTGACCAGATTAACAACTGGATGTCACTCAGTTTTCTTCAGCTGAACGCAGACTAAACTAGGTAATTGTATTTGGGAAAAAGGCAGAAAGACTTAGGAACGCCACTTCTCTTGAGACTAAGGGGCTTAAAGCAAAAGAGCAAAAGACACTGTTAAAAATGTTGCTGTCTTTACTGACAGTGAACTAACCTTCAACAGTCATGTGAAATCATTAAATCTGCATTTTATCACCTAAAAAACATTGCTACACTTAGAGGTATTATGTCAAAACAAGATCTAGAAAATCTTTCACATGCCTTAATTTCCAGTAGGGTTCATTACTGTAATGGCCTTTTCACAGGCCTTCCTAAAAGAGACAGTGAACCAGCTTTAACTGATCCAACATGCAGTAGCAAGGGTTCTTACAAGAACAAAAAGAACTGACCACATTACTCCAATTTGAATGTCCCTGCACTGGCTCTCAGTAAGTTGTAGAACTGACTTTAATGCATTGCTTCTTGTGTTTAAAACATTAAATGGGATGTGACCCAATTACCTATTGGATATGTTCCAGCTATATGCACCAACTAGGTCTCTAAGATCACAGCAGAAAAATCTGTTGATAAAACCTGCTGTCAGAACAAAATGTGGTGAACCTGCTTTCAGCTGCTACGCAGTTAAGCTCTGGAACAAACTTCCAGAAGACATAAAAATGCTCCTACTGTTGGCAGTTTCAAATCTAGACCTAAGACCAAACTGTTTCCAGATGCTTTCTGCTAATGATTCACCTTTAAATAGTATGCCTTTCCCTTTCTTTTTTTATAATAAATGTATTTTATTTACCTTGCTTAGCTATTTACTTTCATTTTCATTTATCTTTTATGCTTTCACATATTGTCCCTGGCTTCTATTTTTCTTAAGCACATTGAACTGGCTTTGTGTATGAAATGTGCTATACAAATAAACTTGCCTTGCCTTGTGTGTTACTGTGTCTGTGTATGTGTGTTTAAACATATGCATGTGTGTTTATGTGTGTGTTTATGTGTGGCCATAATATACAGTACGTGTGTGTTCACCTGGTAGTGTGCCCAACAGGCCTCCCACATGCGCAGGGCCTCTGCGTCGGGGAACTCGCGCTTGAAGCAGAGCAGGATCCAGCGGTGGCAGAAGAGCAGCTGCAGGCCGTCCTCCCCCAGACGCAGCAGATGCTGGTGGAACCGCGGCAGCATCAGACGCAGCAGCTCACGCAGGTACATCTGAGGGGGCAAACACACACACACGTACACACGTACACACGTACGTACACACACACACACACACATTCATACAAACACACACATACATTTTTTTCAATGTTTTCATAGGCATATAAGCATAATAATATAATAATAATACTTTGACAACGGTTTTCAAATAAACCCACACAGAAAATGCTTCCAGGGTTTTATGGTCACATATGCATAGCACACATATTAGCACAGCAGTTATGAATGTGCATGTATAAACACTTGTATGAATATTAACAGGCTACTGCGGAGCTGCTGTCCTTCTGTAAGCCACACAACCAGACGGACATGACTGCAGCGGAGTTTACTGAGAGACTGCTCTGCAGGGTTTCTGAAAGTAGCATGTCTTCAGCACATGCTCTGAATGTGCTGTGTCTGCAACACACACACACGCACGCACAGACACACACACACACACAAACACATGTGCTGTGTCTGCTCTGCAGATGTCTGTGTGGCCTTGTGCACTGCACAGATCTGGTACCTTGTGTTTTGTGTTTCTGAGACACCACACCCTCCTCCTCCCCCCCACATCCACTCCCACCTGCACCCCCCCCCATCCACCCCACCTGACTCACCAGCTGTCTCTCCATGTCCTCGTCGCGGGGCGAGCTGATGAAGATGGTGTTCTCCATCAGCCCCACGAAGCACCAGAACGTGTCGCTCTCATCCTGCACCTCCGACAGCAGCGGGGCCACCAGGTCCGACATGCCCTGGCAGTAGCCCATCTCCGGGTTAAACACAGCGTAGTTCAGCAGGATACGCCTGGACAGGCATACAGAAAGACAGAAGGGGGTGGGGGAGGGAGGTGGTGAGAGAGAGAGAGAGAGAGAGAGAGAGAGAGAGAGAGAGAGAGAGAGAGAGAGAGAGAGAGAGAGAGAGAGAGAGAGAGAGAGAGAGAGAGAGGGAGAGGGAGAGGGAAATACAGGGAGAGAGGGAGAGGAAGAAAGAGAGGGGGGATCAGGGGGAGAGAGAGAGAATCACAGGAGGCCATTAGGTTCCCCACAGGGGCCGTTTGTTACTGGGAGAGCATTAGAGAGAAGTCGCTGATTGTTGCCCTGTGTATCATCACCTTAATGGGAGTGGATTTCCAATAAATTGTCATTTCTGCCATACCACACCAAAAAAAAAAAATCCCATGTCACACTGGTTTGAAAACTCTGGGGCAAGAAGGACACACTAAACTCAGGCTCCATCTTGACTTCACCTAATTTTTGGGTTACCATGAACAGTGAACAGTGAACAGAGGCTGTGCGGGAGTGCTGAAAGTGCTGATGTTAAATTATAGGTTTGAGTTTGTATGCTACATTCAGGCATATGTGATTGTTTGGTTGAAGGGAGACCCAATCATTTGAAAGTATCTGCCTGCCAGGAAGCAAGAGTATGCTTATGGGGTGTTGCCAGACTTCACACAATATGAAACAAAGTCTTGTCCACCAGGTTACTGGCCTACTGCCTTCTTGACTCATTTTTACTTTCATATAAGCTGTCAGTCTGCCACGGGCTGAACTGAAGTAACTGAACCGAGAAGTTCAATTAAGGACAGCCATGTACTGAGGACAGCCAGGTGGACACCATTCCAATGGAAACAATGATTAAAAACTCTTATTAACTGGTAAAACTTCAGAAGTCAGCTGTACTAGAGAGGGCAGTGAAAATGTGACAAACTACACAAACTCAACGCTTATAGGGATGTATAATAAAGTGAGGTGAAAGAGAAGATGTTACTTAGAAAAGACAAAGGAGTTCCTTTGCCATTAGTAAAAGAGCAAGAGAAGGGTAAAGAGAGAGAAAGACAGAGAGAGGTACAAAATGAGAGAGTTGTTTGAGTTTAAATACATAAAAAAGTAAAAAAAAAAAAAAAAGTAAAATAAAAACATAAAAATAAATAAGAGGTGTAACCAAGCTATTCATAAAAAAGTAAGGGAAAGAAGTAGAGAGAGAGAGATAGAGATAGAGAGAGAGAGAGGAAGAGAAGGTACAAAAAAAGAGAAATGGGGCCTGTGTGAGTTCTAACCTCATGATCTCCACATTGGGGTTGTTCTCTCCCCTGAAGAAGAGGTTGCTGCGGTCTGTGCGGACCACATCCTTGTCCACCGTGAACTGGACCTTCCTCCAGAACTCACTCTGCTCCTCTGGACTCATGCACAGCCTGGACCAAAGGAGGACCAAAGATACGTGTTGGTTTGGTTGGGGGGGGGGGGGGGGGGGGGGGTTAGGATTAAAGCAACACTAAATAGTTTTCGTCTTTGATCGCCCCACAGGTTGGAAGCGTCTCTCATTCAAACTACAGACACATGGCCCTCTCCTCTAAACTGACTTAGTGTGGTAATAGCCCATGGAGGCAAGGTGAATTCAGAAGTGCCTTTCATCCAGTTAGAAGTTTATGAGCCACAAACAGTTTTGGAAGGTTGAAAAAAAAAAAAACGACTTAGTGTTGCTTTAAGTCAGAGGTTATCAAACCACAACAGAAAGCTTTGTATGCAAAAGGGAGAATGGAACAGAAACCAGAGATTTTACAGAGATATCAGTGATGCCGGGGAGACGAAACACACTGAACAAAGTGAGAGATGAAAGTCGAGCAGTCAAAACGCTCTCGACTGACCTCAGATCAGGTGCACCTCTCCCGTCCCTGCTGGAGGTGCAGCAACTCTCCTGGCTAAAGTCCTACCCTCCACCCACACACCTTACTGTAACTCCCCTTCCACACACACACACACACACACACACCCCACCCCAGTGCACCTCACACGCAGGTGGGATTTAATTAGCAGCGTTTGTTTTTCCACGAGTGCTGCCAGGAGCCAGGCGCCGCCGAGCCTGATGCAACTCTGCGCAACTGTTTCCGTGCAGCGGTGTTTGTGCAAGCGCTCCCCGAGGTCCCCCTCCTCCTCCTCGCCTAAACCTCCCTGTCCCCCCTCTCCGAGGACGGGCACGCTCCCCTTGCCCCTGCGAGCGCCGCGACTGTAATCCGCCACCCTCCTGCCTTTGGCTGCCCCCCGAGGTCCACTCGGTGTAGCCGTGCTGGCCCAGAGGGGCTGCATAAACACACTGGCCGAATGTGAAATAACAAGCGCCACTGCAAGCGTCTCAGAGGTAGCTTCTGCAGAGCTGCACCCGCAGCCACAGGCACAGGCAGAGGCAGAGTCAGAGACGCAGAGTCAGAGACGCAGAGTCAAACTGTCAGACGCGTGTCTGCGACCCACATTGCAGGGTAACGTGTCTGTTTATAGACTACTGATGTGGGTTACATGTGCATGCAGACACAAAACACACACACACACACACACAGACCCCTACACACACATGCACGCACGCACACATACACACACGCGCACACACAGACTTGCACGCACGCATGCACACACACAAACCGACACCTACAAACACACACATACACACACACAGACAGATGCCTACAAGCATACATGTGCGCGCGCACACACACACACACACAGATACCTACAAACATACATGCGCACATACACACGCGCACACACACAGGCACCTATAAACACACACGCTCACGCTCACACACACACACACACACACACACACAGACAGATCCCTACAAACATACACTAGCAAGTACACACATACAGAAACACACACACATACGCGGTGCAGTGTTTCTGCAGGTGGGTGCTGTGTTGTCAGGCGCTGAATGGGGACCGAGATGTCCTCGAGGTGTGACAAACAAAAGGGAATTGTGGTTCATGGTGACAATGCCCCAAGATAATCGCACAGACAAGAACAGTCATCCCAGTCACCGGGGGATAAATGTCTTTCATTAATGCCGTCGTGCCACATTCACATGCTGACACATGCTTGAGGAGATATATTTTATTTTATTTTATTTCGGTCCGACCACAAAAGCAACCAGTCTGTGGGACATGCACCCACACCTTCTGTCACTTCATGCCCCATTACCTTACAGCTGCTCATCCTGCGCGACTCGACCAGCTTTCACTCCTTTCATTTCAGCCGAGCCCACAGCAGTATCTACAGGCTCTACACGCTCACAGCCATCATCTGCTAATCTTTCTGCACGTCTACATCTGTCATGAAATTGTCAAATCGTGAACCGCCATTTTGGAAAATGCAGTTATGTAAATAACCTCACCAAACATAGCATCACTGGAAAATAAAATTATTTGGGTTTGCTTGTATATTAGATGATATGCAATACAATATATATACAGGAAGTATACAATATTGTGACATACAACCATGAAATCATCATGGTTGCCCACACTTATTTCACAAATGTCTTTAACTACCTTCTCTTGGGAACTTTAGTGTCTGTTAACTTTGGTGTATTTGAGATGTATACTGAGCAGCAGTCCGGTTCCTTTCCAGCTCTTTATTATGTTGACACTTATTTCCATCCGTAGTGCCGTCTTTCATTCTAATGAACAGCCTACACGCCTCCGGCACTGCATCAACATCCTAGCCTTACAAAGGTTGCACATCATGTGATGTGTGACCTTTCAGCAGAAGTCAAAAACATTTTTTTTTTAAAGGGAATTTAACAGCAGACGTCTTACCAAAAAATAGGTCTAGACCAACCATTTAACCTCAAAGCTATCAGCTTGACAATAGAAAGTTTAACATTTCTGTATTAAATGAATTCACATACATGTACTTGGTTAATGTTTGGTGTAAACTTGTGATAAAACTTGTGTAAGCTTGTGATAAAAATACCTCTACCATGCCATCTTCACTCCTTCACCTTTCCGATGCATCAAACCTCAACTCTCTTGCAGTTTCACACAATATGTGGTACAATGCAATCCACTGACCCCACCGCCCACCATGCAGACCAGACTCAATATCACTCATTTATTTATGATCATATATGAAGTCTAAACACACACACACACACACACCTGCCTCACTTTCTCTTTTTAATCTCCTATTAGGCTGTAAGTTATTGCTCTCTCTCTCTCTCTCTGACACTGACACACACACACACACACACACACACACACACACACACACACACACACACACACACACCTGCCTCACTGGCTCTCCTTAATCTCTTGAAGCTTATTGCTCACACACACACACACCCCATTTTCACTATTATCTCCCTGGGGGTTACTTGAGCTGCTTCACTTTCCCAAACACTCTCCCCGTCATTTTGAAACACACAACCAGATGCGCGCACACACACACACACACACACACACACACACACACACACACACACACACACACAGGTGCATACAAACACACACCTAGGTGTGCACCGACACACACAAAAACACAAACACACGCATACATACAAACACACACAAACACACACCTAGGTGTGCACTTACACACACACACACACACACACACACACACACACACACACCTAGGTGTACACGTACACGTACACACACACACACACACACACACACACACACACACACACACACACACACACCTAGGTGTGCACTTACACACACACAAACACACACATACATACAAACACACACACAATCACACACATACACACAATCACACACACACACACACACAGGTGCATACACACACACACCTAGGTGTGCACTTACACACACACAAACACACACCTACATACAAACACACACCAACACACACACACACACACACCCCTAGGTGTGCACTTACACACACACAATCACACACATACACAAACACACACGCACACACACACACAGGTGCATACACACACACACCTAAGTGTGCACTTACACACACACAAACATACAAATACACGCATACATACAAACATACACACACACAAACACACACACCTAGGTGTACACTGACACACACACACACACCTGCGCTGCTGGAGCTCCTGGTACTCGGCCCTCTTCTGCAGCCTCCAGGCCTCGCGCTGCTCGGAGGAGGAGTCCCAGCCGTAGTAGCGCAGCAGGAAGGGCCACACCTCCCCCCGGATGGACGGCTCGATCCCGCCAAAGAAGATCGCCTGCGGAGGGACGCACGTTCACACACACTCATTCAGTTCAACCAGCACAGCACAGCTCAGTTTATCAGGGGCACACAGACAGACTATATGTGCTACCTGCCAATCAAAAATGAATTCACGGTGCTCACATCCCTAACAAAAACGTGCTGGATCTACGCACTAAAAATATTCACAAGAGAAACAGACATCCACACACTTCTTCACTCCTTCTTGGCAAAATCTTTTCTTCAGGTTCCAACAAAACAAGCAATATTTCAAGCATCGGGTTTAATGAAGAGAGGATGCTAGAAATGTCACTTTTTTTTATTTGAACCTGAATAAATGCTAAGTTTTGCCAAGGGAGCTAACCTACCAATCACACCAATGACTATGGTCTTGTCAGCACCCTGCTCAGGCTGTTGGCTCACAGGATAGGACCAGGTGAAAAGAAGGACACTGCACATGGAGGCTAAGGCTGAAATTATCCTATACTTAATTAACTCCAAAAATAAACATGACCCTAAGCTGAACAGGGTTACAACACCACCACCAATCTCAAAATGGAGGGGAAGTGATTGTGTTAATACAGATAGCAGGTGCAGCGAATGTCAAAATGCACACATTTCCGTGTGGACTGTCTGTGCAGCATCAAAATGTCACGTCTGTATTCAACTTATGCCCCCTTCAGAGGGACGATCTGTGCACACATGCACATATACATGTGTCCACTACACATACCGTACTGTACTGTACATCCACAGAGACATTCATCTCTACACTGATGAGTCATGGGTGAATGCTATAGCTTATTGACCAAAGAAATCTTTGTGCACATCCCCGGCACAGGACAAGAAGTGCCAAGACTCACACTTGACGACCATCAATGGTTAAAAGGACATTCTGTGCCACACAATAAAAGCCAATCAATGGACTTCAATGTGCAAACCCATTTTTTTTTTATTCTGCTATGGCTTATCAATGTCTTTTAACAAAAGGCTACACCTCAAATGAGTACAATTGTCATGACATACAATGTCAGGGATTTTACAGGATTATAGTCAAGTGTATGATAAACCAATTACACCAAATGGGTTGTATATGTCAGGAAGCATACATCCAAAGAGGATCTGTGGTAGTTCTTCAAGATGTTTGGCACAAGCTACCAGCCAAGTTCCTTCAAAAACTCTATGCAATAAACCTAGAAGAATTGATGCTCTTTTAAAGGCAAAGGGTGGTCACACCAAATATTGATCCGATTTAGGTTTCTCTTTTGTTCAGTCACTGCATTTTGTTAATTGATGAACATAAATGATTAACACTTCCATTTTTAAAGGCATTCCCAGTTGACATCATTTTTTCACACAGTGTACAGTGCACAGTACTGTACACTTGCCAATGTTTCTTGAAAAAAATACAATTCATTAAACAGCACATTTCTTAAATACAAAAAAGGCATTTATTGCAATTTTATCTTCCACACATAGCCACCTTTAGTTACCCCTACACATGTCCTGTTTTTCTGCAATTCCACCCTTAATTGTGTGCTTAGCTAAAGCACCAGAGGCCACACAAAACACAAACACGCAAAAGGGGATTTCAGCTCAGCTTTGGGGAGTTTTTGCTTTCCAGCACGGCTGATGGCCAGGCTCATCTGCTCCACTCGTCTTGACCTTTTCTGCAGAGCGACGCTCACGGCAGGGGTGTTTCAGCACAGAGCCATTTTAGCAGCTTACAACCCCGTCTGGCTTTCACACCTCTCTCACACTTGTGACTTATCTGAACACACATGCACGCACACACACACACACACACACACACACACACACACGCACACACACACGCACACACACACGCACACACACACGCACACACACACACACACACACACACACACACACACACAAATCTCGATGCATCAGCTTCACACCAAGTACACACACACACACATACACACACACGAAAGTACACCCGTACGCGTGCATATGCATACATGCAGGTGGTGTAAGAACAAGATTTTGCTGATGGAATCTGAAACTGAATTTGGTGCAGTTTCAGTCCACGGTGAGCATGACATATTTGTGTATGTGTATGTGTGTGTGTGTGTGTATAGTGGGGGGTGACTAAGACCAAACACATATTTACATGTTGTAAAGTTGAGGATAAACAAGCTTTTGGGCAATGCTGGCAGGCAGTATCAGATGCTATTGGTGGGCACTTCCCCACTGATGATTGATATCGAAAGAACTTAAAATATCTGCAGGCAAATCGTCACTCAGTTTAAACACTTGGAGCCTATTATTGTTGTTGTGTAATGTAATGTAATGTTGTTGCGCAGAAACATTTCCTTAATTTTTTTTTTGGGATCAATAAAGTAACTCTACTCTTACTCTACTCTACTACATTGCTCAAAAGGTTGTCCTGTGTGTCAGCATCTCCACCTTCAAGCAACACTAAGTAGTTTTTTCAACCTTAATGTTTCCAAAATCTTTTCAGTGGTTCATCAATATATAACCGCACTAAGTACGTTTGGAGGAGGAGCGGGCCGTCTCTCTGTAGTTCTCCATGAGAGACAATTCTGCTTCCAACCTGTAGGGCGACCGGACAAGAACAAGAACTACTAAGTATTGCTGGAAGCTTCTGTGAACAAAGCTCTGCTGCTGTTGCAGTTACATGTTCACACCACCCATCAGTGTTTAACATGGCCACTCTATAGCACCTGGTCAAGTCTGAGGAGGAGCCACATGGCTTAACTGACACATCACTAATTCTGACTTTTTTTTCAGGTTCTGCACCCTAAAATAGGGGTTGGATGTGCATGGCATTACACAATATGTTATCCCCCCCGACAGTAGCTTACGTACCTAAGCCTCTGTGAAAAACATGCAATGCTATTGCCGTTAGCCCAACCCCCAAATCAGCAACCAGCAAACCAGCACCACACATTGTCATTCTCCCTCTTCCTCTCATCTCCCCATCACCTCCAGGCCTGTGATGTATTGTGTGGCAGGCAGGCGAGGAGTCGTCTCAGCACGCAGGCCTACTGTATGCTCCTCACCTTGCGCAGCTTGTACTCCTCCTCCACCTGGCCGCAGTGGTTGAGGTGGCGCAGCCAGGAGGCCACGTCCAGCCGCCGGTACAGCCGCTCCTCGGGGTGCATGTCCACAGAGGGCAGCGTAGGCCTGCGGATAGAGAACTGCATGCAGGACTTCTCCTCCGACACCTGAGAGAGAGAGAGAGAGAGAGAGAGAGAGAGAGTGAGTGAGTGAGAGAGGGGGGGGGGGGAGGAAGGGGAGACAGAATGAGAGTGTATTTACTTTGTTTCTTTGTTTTTTAAGTTATTTATTTTTAAATTATACTACTGTGATATACTGTAAAGCAAATGTATGTATGTCTACATATCATGGCAATGATGCCTTTTATATCTAAATCAGAGAGAGAGATAGAGAGATAGAGAGATAGATAGAGAGAGAGAGAGAGAGATAGATAGAGTGAGAGAGATAGAGAGATAGAGAGAGAGAGAGATAGAGAGAGAGAGAGGTGTAGGGGAAAGATTTCAGTAGAAGTGAAACACAGAGGATGAGACAAACACACACACACAAACCTCAACTTTAATTTACACCTCAATTCACCCTGTGACAAAGAGTGCGACAGAGAGAGAGAGAGAGAGAGAGAGAGAGAGAGAGAGAGAGAGAGAAAGAGGGAGATGTGAAACAACACAAAGGCAGAGGTGTGGTGCTTTTTATGAACATATCTGTGAGTGTCTGTAAAATAATCTGCATGTGTGTCTTTGTTTGTGTTGTTATGACTGTTAATTGTTATTCACATTGATATTACTGTTCAGTACTGTTATTCACAGTTAAACCTCTCTCAGAGTTTAGTCCTGTGTGACATTCATTTACATGGACAGACATCTTGAGTACAGATGTCTTGAATACAGCATCTCTAGTGTGAGCAGCTGTAGGATTGACTCGTGTTAGAATGACAACGGCACTCTCTTTGGATAAACACACACGGGAGCCAGCAAGCACTAGAGCATATCGTATGGCCAATCATGTGTCATATCGCCGCTGTCAGGTGGGAACTTTGTATGTCCAAAATAAATTTCTTTCTGCAAGATGAGAAAAACACACATTTTCTAAATAATTAAACATTGTCAAAAGTTGGTATTGTATCTTGACACATGGTCATGTGCTGGCATGTCAAATATTTCAAAGTCACTTTAAAAGTCACATACCAACATGAATATTGGCATATAATGTTGTTTAATGAAAAAAAAAAAAACAAACAAACAAAAAAACACAAAAAACAAAAATAGACTTAAGAGTTTTTCCGACAGCAGCAATATGTAGAACATGTATGTACACTTTTTTCGTTCAGGACTCCATTTCCATAACCTACTATTGTGCCAAGTGTGATTTTCTTCCATTGATTAAAACAAGGTGACCGCAGTTTCGACTACACTCACCCCTCCCACTTCATTCACACCCAGGAGGTACAGTATCAACTGTAATGGAAAATAAACTGGTACCAACCCAAGTAGATTAGAGTAGGGTAGTGCTAGCCAGACCATATAGAAAACATTTTTATTTTACAGTTTAAGCCTTAAAATACTCCTTCCATATGCTGTTTTAATACATGTACTGTATGTATTATTGAATATTTACTGCATTTTAATCAATATGTAGATGTTACAGTATAGTCATGATACATTTTGTCAAAATATTGTTCTGACAAAACTTTTCTTTAGCATGCATAGTGACATAGCATGCATATATTAATGAGAAAACTCGGGACCGCAAAAGGTAACGCGCGATACAGCAGGCAATTACTGTAATGGCAAACGGGCAAAAGACAGCACACGAAGGATGCCCTCACCTGGTCTTTCATCTGGGTTTCCCTGCAGCACTTCCACTGCTGGAAGACCTCAGCCAGCTTGTCCAGGCCAGCGTGGTGGAAGTGCAGGATCTTGTACTGACTTTCCCGGCTGGCGATGACCAGCTGACCGCTGGTGCAGGCCTCATCACTGGAGACACACGCGAAACAGCACTTCAATACGACTACACCATCACACATGATCTCTTCTAAAGAATCATTTTTGACTACAGGAATTCCCAGGCTGTTTTAGGGGAACCGCATCCTTTGTTTGTGTTTTGATCACAGGGACTGGCCCTCAGAAACCTTTACAGGGCCAAATGTGTCACCTACCTTGATGCTTACTGGTGGAAGTGAAGATGGATGAAGCCATCAACGACATCATTGAATAAGTGTACTGACATGCATATTTGTAACCTAGTATGAGATCAAACTAACTTTAAATCTTGATTTGCTACATGGTGCAAGTGTAGTTGTTCAGCTACATGACCCAAGAGGGGGTTGGTAAAGTTATACTGAAAAAAGTTATCTGATAAAGATTACATTGGTTAATTTGTTCATTCACCCGCCTTTACATGTTTACTGCACCATGTTCCTAATCCATCTCTGCAATCTTTTACCACGTTGTTAAGTACACATTACTCATTTACGTTCGATGTTGTACTCAACCTTTTGGAATCAGTGACAATGCTGGAAATGTTTCGGTCACGACAAATGGGAATTAAATAGAACGTTCAGACATTGTTTTGTTAAACAAGGGTCTATACATCCATTAACAGAAAGAGCATTATCTTGGCTATGACCTCAAAACTACACTCTATTTTCCCTCAGCTTAAAAGTCCATTCTGCAGATATTCTACACAGATCTCTGTAGGGGGATGTGAATCTAGTCTGGTACACAGAGCTGAGTGCTGCTGGTGACGTGTCTGACCTGAAGAAGAGCCGCAGGGACCGCATGTGGCCCAGGTCCACACGGAACACCCCACACAGCTGCTCCAGGGCCAGAACCTTCTGCTGCTCCTCCCACCTCGCCCCCTGTGATTGGCTGCTCTCCGAGGGGGCGTGGCTGTCTAAACTGGAGGCCGAGCTGGCAGAGTGTGTCATGGACTCATCACACATCTCCCTAAAAGACAAAAAAGGAAAGAGATGAAGAACAAAGTGAAAAAAAAAAATGAAATGGAACAAAATTAACTTTGGTCTAGCACACGTATGTAGTTAGCCGTCTACATACAGTACCCACATTGCCCCAAAAAACCCAATGAACATATTACGTTTACAATATCATGACAGACCCTTTCAATCTCCGCGCCTAAAAAATACTCAGCAGCAAGTATAACCACTCTGCTCACAACCTTGGAAATGGCCACGGAAGGTGGGTATACCAGCTAGATGGCCAAGACTCCTGGGCCTTCGTGTCTGGCACTAGCAAGACTGCTGAGGGATGTGATGGGAGTGATGTTTACTCAGGGCCAAAGCCCTGAGCCCACGAGCTAGCATTTGCCAAGGTTCGCCCACTGTTAATACTTCAAGTATATTACTTGGTATATTTCATGTGTTTGGAAGCTAGTTGGAATGAATGAATAACCAACATTTCAATTCCCAGCATTATTTTGACTGAGGCTCTGTCTGCCGCACGCCTCTGGAGTACTCTGGTGGTGAAATGAAATGTGAGGGGGCAAACATGCTACCAGTAACTGAGCGCATACCAAACAAACAATCTGTCTCCCACTTGAGCTGCTAGCTGCCTGGTTAGCTTTTCCCCACTGCAGGACTACTCTGAACTCATGGCTTCATGGTCTTTTACAAACTAAAGGTTAAAGGTCACCTAAAGCATGTGAGCGCACACTGCCCATTGGACACCACTACATCTAGCCACAATAAAAATAGCATAGTGCTGCTTCATAACACTGACTGCATTCCACTCAGATTCAAATTGTGCAAATGACCAGAAAGACAGAGTGGAGTGAGTATGCTTTCCATTTAGTGTCCATAAACACTTACCGCACACTGCCATAATTTCATTGGCCGTGTAGACCGTTTTCTTATATAGTCTATGGTGTAGACACATTAGACTCCACTCTCCTGCTCTTGCTTATGGACAGTGCTGAGTAACAGGCTGTCTGGCTGCATATTCTGATGTTGTCCAGAGCACTACAGGAAAGCCTTTTTCCCTAAAAGTTTACTGGCACCAGAGCCTATGACAGCATCAATGTTTAATACCGTCTTACATGTTACTGAAAACATCTCTACTACGTCTACTGGATAAAAAAAAAAAATGTTGTCAGTTCATCGGAAGAAACAAAAATCATTAAAACAGATGAGTCTAATTTTATTACAAATTCAAACCAGACGGTTTCACGTTCTCTCGGTTAATCAGGTTTTAATTTTCAGGCTAACAGTGTGAAGGCTGTCTTGAAGGCTTTTCCAGTAAAGGAGCAAAGAGCGTTGGTGTTTGAGTTCTCTTGAAAAACACCCACATAGTTCCAGTGACTTTGCCCAAACACTGTGTCCAGTAAAAATGAGTCACTAATTGCTGTAATATACCGCTACAATATTTGGATACGCTGACAAGTTTGAAAATTTAAAAATAATAAAAGACCATAAAAGGAGGTTTTTTTCAACAATTTTGACTTCTCAAACTTTCATCGTCTTCAGATATGGATACATGTGCTTGCTTGACATGCACATTTACACACATAGATGTACATATGCACCCTGTACACACTGTACATACACATATACATAAACATGTGTGTGCACGCATGACACACACAGAGACACAGACACAGACACACAGTGAGAGATTTATTCAACGTGACATGCCTACAGTTCCAACCTCTCATGTTGTCAATGAAATATTAGCTCACCAGGCATCTCTTCTTTTCACCGTCTCCCCTCCAAGTCTGAGGGCAGACATTCAACAGCAACCACAAAAATCTGACCATGACACACATGAAAAGACAGATAAAGAATGATACATAGCAAGGAAGGTAGAAGAATGAAAAGGCTGGATAATTATGTCCCTGAGAGGAGTGTGGCTGCGATGAATGAAATGAGATATTAGTAGAGGGAAGGCGAGAGTCAGAGAGGTGGCGAGAGGTTTTGGAAAGAGTCTGAGAACTCTGCTCCAAACGCTCCACCCAACTGCCATTTGGCTGCACTCATGTCCATTACGGATCCTGGCAAAGCACAAATCACAGCAGTTTAGTCCCCCCCGAGTCAAGCACAGGTCCTGGAGCTCAGTCTTACGTTTACAGATGCTAAATATTTATGGAGGGGATTTTGTTTGAATGGGAGAGAAATGTACCCAAATGTAATGAAAGAGAGAGACAGAGAGACACAGAGAGAGAGAGAGAGAGAGAGAGAGAGAGAGAGAGAGAGACAGACAGACAGACAGACACAGACAGACAGACAGACAGACAGACAGACAGACAGACAGACAGAGAGAGTGCGAGTGTGAGTGAGTAAGAGGGTGGGTCTCTAATCTGTGGGAAAGCTGCCACCAGGGACGCACATGACATCTCTACAAGGATTTTTCACCTGATCTATATTCTGCATTGAGCCTTCACTAGCTCTATTCTTCAACTCCCTCTTGTGGCAGAAGGCTGACATTACATATATACGCAGATGATTTCTTGGACCACTGCCTCACAGTTATAAAACTAATCTCATTTCCTGTTATTTCCATGACTATTTTTCATGACCCTCCACTAAATGTCATGTTAGATTTTCCAAGAGAATATTCTGTAGGGATCCTGGTTTGTAAACCTGGCAGGGATCCCGGTTTGTAATACTGGCCCTTACTGACTATATCACAGCAGTTATTTATTTTGCCTCAAGTAAACGGAGATCCTAGGGAAAGACAAAAATCCATGTTGAACAAAATATCTAATTTGTCACAGTTATGGCAACGATGAAGAAGTCTGTGTGCTGTGGGGGACTGAGAATTTTAGCGTATCTATAACTTTGACTGTCACTGAACTGTGATGATGTGCATACTATGGTGCTGACCTGACCACAATAGGTTTTTACATAACTTTGATCAGACGGGCTTGCAAAATCAAAACATCATGTGCACAAACAGGAACAGAAAGTGGAACACTTGTGTGAAGATACGCAAGCTTGGCTTTACAGAGGCTTCAGTACAACTCGCACAGCAAAAAACATCAGACACAGAGTTCTCCATTCTGAAAGCATTTCCTACACGTCTGGTAAATCTAGTGATCAAGACCTCATACAATGAGGGCTGCACAGTTAACTGATTTTTTAATCACAATGACAATTTCAACTCAGGCAATTGTCTAATTGCACTGAAGTCAATTATTCATGCAAGCTCAAAACTCCGTACCTGCTGTTCATTTTGTATTGTCTGTTTTAATTCAAGTCATTCTCTTCGTGTGACAGACAGTGATGTCCACCTATTAGGGACTGCTGAGTATGGAGATCTCGAAAATATATATACAAATGCCTGTGTATTTATATACATTCTATCATTTATTTGTATGTCGCGTTTTTGTATTTGTATTTTGTGTTTGAATATTTATAAATGTATTTATATTTATGTATATCTTTTTTTATTTATACAAATCTTTATGAGACAAATCTATCTCCATAGCTGAGCTCCTAATGCACTGAGCATGCTAGCCAATCAGATGGGCCCAACTTAAAGCCAAATTGTACTGAATGTTAGCTTGAGCTCCAAAAATCCCCCCCAAAAAATCCAAAAATCTCTGCGAGAAAAGTTGCAGTTAGATATTTTCTAATTCATGCATCCCTTCATATGATACATTGGTCGTAGTCTTTATGTTAAATCCATTCCTCTTTTAATAAGCCCTGCACAACAGAATGTTGTGCTTTTTAAAACATAACTACCAGCTCGCAAATTCAGTTAATTGTTTTGCCTTTGTAGAGCATTTTACAGCATATTACATCGATTTTGATTGCATTACCAGTTTTGGCCAATTTAGAGCATGTAGCTCCTTTAACCCAAACTTTTAAAATGTTCTGCATGTCCCTATCTCTGACCTCTGACCTGTCACCAGCGGTCCCACTCACCTGCCCTCGCTGTCCAGGAAGACGGGCCCCGCGCTCTCCCCAAGCGCCTCGCTGACAGGTGACAGGCAGAAGGGTGACGAGAAGGTGTCCGAGTCGGATCCCAGTGTACTGTCACGGCTGACCTCGTCCGCCGAGAGCTCACACGACCCCTCGTCCCCTTCTTCCTGCTGCTGCTGCTGCTGCTGGCTGTGACCCTGTGGGGGGGAGGGGCCCAGACTAGTCTCCGCCTCCCGACCTTCCACGTCCTCCTCCTCCTCCTCCTCGGGGGCAGGCTGTGGGCGCGGGGGCCTGCGGGGCCGGCGGCGCGGGTGGCGGCGTACGGGGGAGCTCTCGGGGGTGATGTATCGCAGCGCCTCCTCGTCCTGCCGCTGGATGCGGGAGTTGGGCACCCACGTCAGGATCAGCGTGGAGCCCAGGGCCTCGTCCTTCTCCATGTGCACACACAGATAGCCTGGGGACCAGAAGGTAAGGCGTCAAATGGGGACCCCAAGTTAAGGTGTCAAATGGGGACCAGAAGGTAAGGCGTCAAATGAAATGAAAAAGTGAAACACTGCTGCTTTCTGTTATCACCACTTTATTTTTTGGCTTGCTCACGTTTTGGCGTTTAGCCTTCATCAGAGTAACCATGCCACAGTCACAAGGCTTCATTTATAGACAAGTGCATGATGGGACACCTAATCGGGAGACCTAACCAATAAATACACCAGTGATGTGTGAAAAACTGTATACATATATACATGCAGAAAAGACAAGCTGTGGTTGTCTACATAACAGGTTCTCTTCAGTACCTAATTAAATCATTCCAGTCCATCATTGTACAGGCAAAAGTTAGTCAAATGAAATTGTGACATCTGGGTTTACTCAATGTGTCACCTTCCTTTATGTCAGAGGATTTCTTGCATTCCTTGACATTTCTCTGGGATAGGATGCTGGTAAGCATGACAACGAGAAGTTAGGAGTAATGAAGGTAACACTTTATCTGATTAGTTTGCCCACAGAGACTTTACAGATGGTTAGTTCAGTTAATTCAGTTTCATTTTTTTTAATTGTTTAGTGACTTATCACTCAAATCAAATCCAACCCCTGGGCCTTTACATTAATAAGGCACATAGATCTTCATAGAAGATCTTCATAGATTTTAAACACTGCTTTGCTCAGCTGAAACAACCAACCCTGGCATAGCCTCAATTTGTGTGATTATTAAACACGGTCATCAAGAATTTGCTGTTACTGGGTGGATTCTATTCAATCGCCAACTTTGACAAGGTTTCTAGTGCCTCTGCTAGCCAAATGTGAAGTTACAGAGACAGCAAATTCTTCCCACCGAATGCTATGATTTCCCTGCATACAAAGCTCTCCTGTTTTGACTAAATATCTCTACCTCAGTCATCATCTGCCTACAGCACATTGTTCCAAAATTATCTGAGAATTATTCTGCCTTGTTTGCTTAGGCATTTGCATTCAATAGTTTTTTTTCGCATCACTATTCCACTGAATTTTGCATAGCCTAAAAGCACAGCATTGCAGAACAAGGACTAGCTGCCTATGTAGCTCCAGCATTTGTAAAGGGTCAGTCATGCTCAGGAGTTGTGTGGTTAGCATAAGTCCTGGGCATTTAAAATAAAGATGAGAGCTGCAATGGCTCCACCTAGTATCAGCAGATTGGTAAACAGTAAACAGTGTTAAAGAATCACACAAAACGTGGACGCTACAATGATATCGGTTGCTTTAACAGGACAACAATCCAAAGCAGCTACAACATTTATGTACAGAATCACAGAATGCTCCAATAATGTTCTAATAACTCAGTCCTTACACTTGGACTCAGAAATGTACGGACTGATCTGAGGTGTACAGTTCATGGCAAGCGGGCATCAAAAGTGACTGAAGTAAAGACATTCTGTATAGAACAATGGTCTATAACACCTGCAACCACATTTCAGGAGTGGAGTGGATGGAGTGTGGAGTGTCTTCGAGCTGTTTTAATGGTTTAATAATAGAGTAATCTTCATGCTTTGTCTAAGGGCACCTACCACTTCCATTGTTAGCCTTCTGGGACAAACAGTAAAAAATAGTTAAGTTCTGAATGCAACAGGCTAAGTCAATTTTGCTCCTCAGCAAACATACCAACTCGGTATGATGTTTTAACATGCCAATTTTCATTTTACACCGAATTTCTCCTTTAAAGCAACACAAAGTAGTTTTCATCTTCGGGCGCCCTACAGGTTGGAAGCAGATTTGTCTCTCATTCAAACTACAGAGAGACGGCCCACTCCTCCAAACGTACTTAGTGCGGTTATAGCTCATGGAGGGCAGCAAAGCGAATTCAGATGTGCCTTTCACCCAGTTACAAGTTAATGAACCACTGACACAATTTTGGAAACATTATTTTAAGTTTGAAAAAAAAAACTACTTGCTGTTGCTTCTACGGACTGTTATGTCAGCTCTGCACAGAATTATTATTACACCACTAGGGTGTCCAAACGTTTGGATTTTTTATTAGGCATACTGAAACTTCTACATAACAATGTACATAGGAACACTCTCTGATAAACATAAAGGTGGTTGTAGGGCAAAACTACAGGTTGCTTTTTTCGGTGTATTGGTAGATCTGTACAGCAGGACACTTCCCACCTATCTGACCTTTGGACTGATGCATTGGACTGATGTTTGCAGGTGACGTTAACCAACCAAGTGTGACGGTGTCAGATGACCTCTCCCAGCTGGGTGATAAGAGCAATACAGTGTCCCCACTTACCTCATGATGTAAACCATGGCATGGACAGAAAGAGCACACGGACAGAATGAGCAGCCTTTGCCTTTAAATGCTTTGCAAAATCCTAAGCTGAAGGCAGGACAACACCCACCCCCACTTATTTTGGCCTGTGTCCCAATTTCATAGACCCCATTTTGGATTTTACCTTCACCATCCCAAGTACATTCTTTGTCTGTCACTTTTTTTAACCAGAGCCAGGTAGGCTGCAGGGAACACAATGAGTCTCATGAATGTGGGGCACACACAGCCCCTCCAAAGCACCAGTTTGGCAGAGGAAGTTTTGGGGGGGGGGGGGGGGGGGGTTACCTGGGTGGTGCTCTGCCAGGCCAGGCAGGGGCTCTGCTGGGTGGACGCACACATTGTTCTTGGAGAAGATGATCTCTCCATCCAGGGCTCCTCGCGACCCCGCCGAGTTGAAGGTCAAGAGGTCAGAGGCTTTAGTGGAGGCGCGGCGCAGGAGTCGACCGAATGACATGTCCTCCAGCACGGGGACACTCCTCCCATCCTCTGAGGTGGAGAGAGAGAGACAGAGGCACAGAGAGAGAGACATAAGGAGGGAGAGGGAAGGAGAGAAAGAAAGAGAAAGAGAGAGAGAGGAAGAGAGACAGAGAGAAAGATAGAGCCAGGGAGAGAAAGAAAGAGAAAGAGAGAGAGAGAGAGAGAGAGAGAGAGAGAGAGAACGAAAGAAAAAAAAGGAAAGGAAAAAGAGAATGTGAGAAAGAGGGAGACAGGAGATCAAAAGAGTAAGGGACACAGTGAGAAGGACGGTTTAACATACTACAGTCACATATTCAGCCCAAGCTGATGCACACATAATTGCTATGTATGTGTAGAAGATGACCAGGACCCTGTCGGCATTTAGGGTAAGCGGGACAAATTTCAGTGTCTGAACACCTAATGAAATTAAAAGACCACTCTACTTGGATCAATCATTACACATAACATTTCACTTAATGGACAGAATGACAGAAGTGTTACACCTGTCTAGGTGGGAAGTATTAAAAAAAAAAAGACAGGTGCGATCAGTATATATGGTAGATGAGAAATAAAAGTCTGACGACTGGTGCGAGAGAGGAGACGTGGCTGGCTTTCTATGCAGGTCTGCAACACAGCATGGGACAATCAAACAGGCACCACAGAACACCTGTTCTCAGGTCACTCTGTGTCGCAATTAGGCAATGTGTCACACCTGCGCTCAGCCTACCTGTAGGGAACGCCACAAGGAGCCAACGACCAAACACAGCAGCTCCGTAACAGAAGACAGAGAGAGAAGAAACTCAAGGCCTACAAGACCAGCAGTATCCTGTTGCAGGTCAGACCTTCAGTCTGAGTCAGCAAAGCCCTGCGAAGGGTCCGCCATACAACAGGCCTCCCCTGAGACGCCCCAGTCTGCTGACACGATGCAGTAAAACTCCATGTGCATGTTGGCTTCCATGACCTAGCATGAGCAATACATGTGCATGCTCAGTGCTTCATGCGGTCTGAGGGGAAGAAAATAGGCCTTGATCGATGAATAATTGAGTCCCAGTCCATCAGGATGACTCTCTCTGAGAACCAACTAACTGAGAGATTCATTTTCAGTGTTTGAAAGAGGCAGGGTTGAAATCTGGGCAATTTAGAGAAAATGAATTGTGGTTTTGCTGGGATAAGTTGTGGTCCATGTGCCGTTGTCAGTGTCCATTTTTCCCTGCTTGTGTCAGCATCTGGTACCACACACACACACACACACACACACACACACACACAAACACACACACACACTTACTCTTATCTTACTCAATTACGCACTCTTTCTGGGAGTCAGTCCAGATGCAGCACCTCCTTATGCAAACAGTGAGAGTACACACACATGCACACAGACACACATGCACACACTCTCACTCACTCACACACACACACACTCACACACACACACACACACACACCCACACACACTCAAATGACCCATCCAGGAGACAGAGCTTAATCTGTGTGTGCTGGTGAATGGCTGCACCCGGCCCGGACACTGACATACACATGCAAACAAACACGCGTTAGACAAAAGTCAACAGGTCTTAAAAGCTTCACGTGTCCCCCTCCTGGGAAAAATGAAATGCTCAGTAACTTTCCCAGCAGCATCTGGACTGTGGTCTGGACTAAAGGAAGATGATAAGAGCTTCTTTGTAACCAGCTGTCTGGCTCTCTGCTCATGTTTATACTTCATATGGACAACCGAGCACTTGGCATTGAGGAGAGTGTGAACAAATGGACACTTCCAACTGTGTCAAGTTTATCCAGACAACCATCAGCTGTGAGTAGTGCTAGTGGTTGACTGAGGACAGTTTGGAATACTCACCCAGCGTTCCGAAGAGGAATGCTCCCTTCACTGACTCCAGCCTCTTTGGAATGCAGTCGACTTCCTTTTCTCCTGATAACTTCTCTGCATCATTTGCAATGCCCCAACACTTCCTTCTGAAATGCTTACAACAGGAAGGCTGAGCCCTTTCCTCCCTCCTTTGCTCAAGAAAACACTGGCAGTTTTGGCGGGCAGAAAAAACGGTAGAAGAGTCCGTTTAAAAAAAGCAAGTTCAAACAGACTGCTTCACAGGCCAGGCCCTGAGGGAATATCATGTGCGCCGTAGCCTTACAGGACGTGGTGGAACGTCAGGCGTATACGCTGACGGATGGTCTGTGGTGGTGTCCAGTCTACTGATTGCATATAAGCAGCAAAATAAGCTAGCCGGGTCAGGCAGATGGCAGCTATCTCCAGGGACTGTGGGGAAAGGCATGAGCATGCTGCCACCAAAGAAAAAGAATCCCAATAGAAGAATAAAGAAAAGGAAGAAACTGATTGTGTACAGTAGTATCCCACATGCAACTAGGCCATGGTGGAATGGACTGATTCTGCTCCAGCACCAGCATGTGACTACACAGTCTCTGTCCAAGTGATAAAGATAGTTCTCACCCCGTCTGTCAACACTGTGAGCTTGTAGAGCATGCTTCCCTATTAAGAACTTACACCGAAACACTTACTGCTGACCTCAGTGAACAGTGGGTAGTTGATGGGAGTTTCTAATAAAAATGTGACATCTGGAACAAGTTAAGAAGGAGCCTGAATCTTAACAGTGTTGTGAACTATGCTGGAAATTCCTTTATTTAAAGTATGACTATCCTACGTATAAAAACTTAGTTGAAATGGCATAAACAATGTTAGAGAACCAAAACCCTAAACAAATGGGAAAAAAAAGATGATTTACGATTTTGACCACGAGTATGTCATTCAACAAGAAGCCTGAGATGAGATACCATCGTAAAAGGTCTTCTTCATCCACCAGAGAGTATACGGTCAGACGGTATGCTAGCATTAACTTGCGGTGTGGCTTTAGGAATCTGCAGCATTTGTTTTCACGATGCTACATGCTAACAATTCACTGACAATTACACTTGCACCCCATCACGAATCCACACCCGTTTGACAGCAAGGTAGGGTTTCACCATGTCGGTCCAAGCATGGCACCCAACGACTAGTATAAAATATTCATAAATATTTTACTTATTTAAAGAACCGTTCCACCATGACTGCATACCTTTCATAAACCTATCCACCTAGTAGCGTTTGCAGAACTATCCCACTGCACTAACGCTTCAACGTAACATACTGTTAGACGAATTGCAACACTGTAATCGTAAAAGTTGTCCCGCACAGGACACAGCGGTACGACCGAGCAGGACAAGAAGTCAGTAATGAAGGGTGTACAGAAAGAAAAAGGTATGCCTCACCCTTAGCTCCGCCGAGGATTACAGTTCGAGCCGCGCTTCCATCCAGCTGGCAGTAGTCTGAGATCAGTAGACGGACACAGGAACAGTTTCGCTTCTTTTTATTTACTGAGCGGTATGTTTATCCGCGCTACACTACATGGCACGTTGTTGCTGATGGGTTATAACCCAACCCCCCGAATTCCGCTGCTTCCGGGGATGAAAATCATCTTCCTTTGCAGGTTCGTCATTTAAATTAACAAGATAATAAACGCAAACAGTGAGCTACCTTTAAATGTAAAGGCACAGGACAATGTCAGCGCCCTGTGTTCATGCAACGATGAAGGATGAGATGGAAAGATGTTCCAAATGACATCCTATGACGTTTTAGAGGTCAGACGAGAGAGCCTTCGTTTGGTTGGTTGGTCCTTAGACACAGCTGGCCTTTGTTGTATCGTCATTCAGCATCATCAGGACCGTTATAAAAACATAACCGTGACGAAGAGAAGGCACGATCGACGTACTGCACATATTAGACTCCTACGCTTTTTTGAATGTAGGTAAAAAAAATAATTCAGCTACACACTTACAAGACAAAATGAAACGTCACATAAGTTCACAGTAAACCACTAACCAATAACAACAAAAACGTACTGCAATAGTTCATTATTAAGCAGGCATATTAATCAAATGTCAGTAACGGCCCTTTTGTTAAAGTCAAGTAAAGGCATTCACTAATAATTTTGCACAGGTATATTTTCAATGTCTTTACTAGAAAAATGCAGATTTGTCACATTTTCTCCAGGAGTGGGCTTAAGTGTAATTTAGAATTTAGATGTAGTCATTGCACCTAATCTTGAATGCATAGACTATAAATGGATATATTAAAATAATTAAAACAAATTGGACTTTTTTTTGTTGTATTATGCGATAGAATGTGAGACACAGCACAACAAACACAAAGATGACAAGTAAAAAAAACATGGGTATGTGAAAAAAGTAGGCCTTTATTTTTATGTGGAGTTGTGAAAAATGGAAACATTCTAAGCATTTGTTCACACGCGCGCACACACACACACACACACACACACACACACACACACACACACACACACACACACACACACACACACACACTCACACAGAGAGAGAGAGAGAGAGAGAGAGAGAGAGAGAGAGAGAGAGAGAGAGAGAGAGAGAGAGAGAGACACTGTGATGACACAGAGCAGTTCAGGTGCGTATTTTTGCTGTTTACTGCAGGTGTGAACTGAGCCTTGTCCTGCTGTGTCAGAGGGAAGCTATTTTTGCTGTATTCTTGCAGTCGTTTGGCAAGCTGAGGTTAAAGCAGCTTTGAAAGGAGAGAGTGACATTCTCAAGGGCCGTTTTTCCAGAGGACAGTGTTCCATCCTGCTATGACCACCAGTCACTGAGGAAGTGAATTACTTACAAGGGGTCAAAGATGACCCCTCTAAAGTCTTTATCAGCATTTCATATTAATGCGCAGACACGCTGACCATGCAGTAGGCCGCCCAGAAGGCAGTGCACTTGTAAAGCACCCACACCTGAATACCAAGCTGTCTATTTAGACCCAAACACAGGTTGCACTTCAGATTTTTTAAAAAGCATCTCTGTGAGCAGTATGATAGGTCAGGAATGGCCCCCGTTGTTTTGGGTACGGTCCTGACGTTTGGTAGTGGGATCGCTTTAAATTACATACTGGACCAGCTAAGACCCAACCCTATACTCTTGGTGGGAACAGGGTTTATGAAATCGCCATGTTGTTTGACACATTCCACTCCAAAAGGCCCCTGATCACAGAGTTCATTGACGCCAGGGACACAGAGAGTTCATTAGACACAAAGGCCTCATTATATCACAGGATCCACTGCACAGTAAACTCCTCAGTCATGGGCAGGGATAAGGATGCCACTGTCAGACTCTGTGAGAGAAAGGATAGAGTGGATGAGGTTAGCTACACATTGCCCACAGCAAGATTAGCTTGAAAAGCATCACGTTGTGTTTATGTCTTAAACTTGATCACTGTTTATTGTGATGCAGAACAGAAACCTGCTGAAAACCAGCTTAAGCTAAGTCAGGCCCATTTAAACTGTAATTGACTTAAAATTTACCTGTATAATAAATGATTGAAATAGAAAACAGAGCATATGAGTCTGTAGCCTGTCGCCCCATGGTCGCTTCAAACAGTCGCCACTGCTTATTACATTAAGGTTTTACCAAAACTCGTAGGAAGTAGACCAATAACGTCTTTCCAATCAGCAAAATTCCTCATACATTCTTCTTGGTCTGGCTTTAAATCTTCAATTTGAAAGCCTGAGTTCAATGTGATCGTCTTCAGCCCTCCATCTGTTCACATGGCCCGTCCACATTCAGAGACAGAGTGAACCGAAACTTATGTTCATGCTCCCTGACGCAGTTGCTGGAGGTAAATGAAATTGAGCGGAGGCACTAGTTGGCACTAGCCTGGCTAATGAGGCTGGTCCTCTGTAAAAAAAAATATGGTTCATGGCTGGCCAGGACAGTCTGAGGAGGAGCTGCACGGCTCGAAATGTCACTATTACAAACTACAAATGGGAGCTTTATGGTGTGCGGATTTTTTTCTGATTTTCTTCACATTTTACACTCTGGTTCAGATCCAGCACCCACTTAAAATAGGGGTTAGATGTGGAGGTATTACACCGCTTGTTAAGCAGACCAGGCCAGAAGCAGCATTTTTTTTCTTTATTTTTTTCCATGCGTGAATGTGTTGATGCTTGTAACATTACCTGCCTAATTTTGTACCTGGCACAGTTAAGGTGCGCCCACCAAATGTGCACACAGGTGGCTGGCAACAAACAGAGCTTTCACAGTAGCGAGTCATTTGGTACTCACAAGTACCAAAGACAAGTTATAAACAAGTCAACACAGGATAAACAGGTCAGATGGATCTCGTTTGAAACTCATGCTTGGCTTACCATGGTGGTAGACTGGTATGTGAAGTCAGTTACTATTTCCCCATTGGCCAACACTGCTTTGGGGGAGGAGGGCACTCCAAACACCCTCAAGTTACCCAGGATCAGGCCGTCCAGGGCCCCGTTCAGCACGACAGGATCACTCACCAATCGAGACTGCAAAACATACGAAACAAGACAGTACAGTCTGTTATCCAACCACACAGCCACCCACACCGATTCGTTAGACGACAGAGTATGTGTGATGAGGGAACAAGACCAACTTGTCTTGCCGTGACCTTGTCGCTAAAGTTGTTTCCTGGACAATAAGGAAGTTGTTATGCGACGTTATAATGAGCAGGAGAATGACTCACCTTGCCCATTGTTTGCTCTCACTGCTCTCACCTTCTATAAAGATTTCAAGAGCAATCGTAGTTACCTTTCATAAACGCATCTGTCCTCAAGTGATTATAAAGGTCTCGTTGCATCATTTTTTCATTCATTTTGGGCTGGTCTTTTGTATTAATGAATGCCTTGTAAGCCGGTTTTAGTGAAAAAAAAAATGCTTTAGTGTTCCTGTTACAGGCTGTTCTAGTTTGGTGGAGAAGATGGAGTGGGGAGAATGACAGGTTCTCGGCTATGCTAGTCAAAGGCGACAATCATTCAACGCCCGTTTGGTCACAGCACACCAAATACAAGATTTAAACATTCTAAACAAACACATATACTTACCTATATTTCGCTAAGTGAATGTGTGCTGCAACGAGACTCCTCTGGAAATCACAACTGTGGCATGGCTTTTTGTATTCAGCAAACTTACATCACTTTGTTTGCCTTTTCCTTATTCATTTGTTTTCCCGCCTATTTTCTTTCATAGACTAATGGAGGCAATCGGGATAAAAGAACATTTTCACATGCAGCAAGCATATGCAACTTGGAGTGACCTGTTGAATTTCAAAAAGAGCAAGTACTAAACGTTTTTTTGCGGAACGAGACCTTTAAGAAAATAACAGTTTGATTTCAGGTTTATATTACAAATAATTTCCTTGAGGGCCTATGCTCTGGGTGCTGTTTATTGGTAGTGTGTTGAGCTGACACCGTAAAGTGTGCCCGTATCGCACCTGTCCTGCCGTGAAGAGAATGTGGGAGTAGTCCCCTCTCTCGTACGTGTCCAGGCTGTCACCATCATCCCAGTACAGCTCACCGCTGGCCCAGCCCTCATCAGACAGCGCCACCGTCAGGCTGAATGGGTTACTACGTGCTGCCGTGGTTGTTAGGGCCGGCTCCTTTCAAACACAAGAATAACACACAGAGACCCAAGTCAAATCATTAATAGTGATACAATATTTGATGCTGTATTGTGCTGATAATAATACTGTTTCTATATCAGTCTTCACACTTCACAAAAGATTGGACACAATGTCCATCCTTACACCTAACCTTTATTAACAGTTAAAATTATAATTTGTGAGCGCAGGATTAGCATTTGTGGGTTTTAAAGTTTTAAACGTTTTTAGCATTTTTGAAACAGCTGTATACTGGCAAAGCAGTACTGGCAATACTGGCAAAGACCACCCAGCCTAGAGCTGAGCATGTTGGATGATAGGAGAATCTTTACCTGCTGAGGGAGGATGTGGCCCCCTCTCACATGGATGTTTATGGTGTCCAGAGGAGCTGAGAGTGTGAAGTACTGGCCCTTACTGTGACAGGGTTGGCCCTAGAGGTACGAGGAAGACAACAGACTAAACATGTGCCATCATACTGATGATGCACATATGGTGGGTATGCTAGTATTTGCAAAGCTCTTAAAGTGCAGTACGTGGCTAAACGGCTGCTGATGTTCATGCACAAAAAAAACATAACCTGTGCAATTCTTTGCTTACCTAAATGATATATTTTATTTAATTACTGGCGTCTTTAAGTATCTTAAAAAACACGAATAAGTTGAGAACAAAATCTACTAAATCAAAAAGGTTTTAGGACTTTTACATCATGCAAGCTGTACCACATCCCAGGAGGAACGTAGGCAGACAGCTCCACGCTCCCCTGTTCCAGAACTGGGCTGATGAGAAGGGAACTCCCCCACAGGAACTGGCGGTCAATGGTACGACTGTTGTCATCTGTGGGGAACCTGACAAACACATACATGTAAAATGTTTGAAAAATGATGAGAAGAGAGTAAAATTAGAAAGTGCAATAGGTGTATTTTACAGTGTGTAAGTATGTATATGTTGTTTGCATACATTTTTATCCAATTTCTGTGATAATCTGATACTGAAGTCCCTGTCCTTTTTATATACTACCCTTTTGGTTGTGCTCTGGTTTTAATAAAAAGTAAACAAGGATGATTTATTAGTGTTCTGCAGTACACTGTTGTATGTAGCAGTAACAACCGATAACCCAACATGAAGATTAGCATGATATGGTTTAGTGAAGCTAGTTTCTATTCCAATCCAATTTACCTGTCTGTTAATCTACCTCACCTATTCCCTTCCTGCGTCTCAATCGCTAATACATTCTGTCACTTCTCTTCATCTTTCAAACACTAATTTCCTCTCTGATAATCTCTCATTTCAATTTTGTGAAACCTTTTTTTACTCAAAGCCTCTCGATGCCTTAAATTTGACTTTCATCCAATTCTGAAACAGGTTTTAAATTGCAACAGCTTTGAATGTCATAGAAGAGGGCTTCATAGATGAAATACCTTTCCCCCTCAGGGATTGGTTTGAGAGACACACTACAATTATGGAAAATAACAGGAATGCGTATGTTCACTATTGTTCATGAGTCATCCGAGCAGCAGGACAATCAAGTCCAGGCACCGGTCTCAGAGAGTGTGTGTCTGAGCGTCATTATTTTGGTGAGTGACTGGAGGCTTACTCAAGAAACAGCGGTCGAGCGACGGTGTCAGCTGAGTTGTGTGCCCGGTGGAAGAGAGTGTAGAGAAATGGCAGCAGGGAGTATCTAAGCAACAGCGCACTCCGCATGGCTGCCTGAGCCTCCTGACTGAACACGAATGGCTCCTGAGGCTGATACACACACACACACACACACACACACACACACACACACACACACACACACACACACACAAATGGTGGGTTAATGTTCCAGATAGAATTTCTGTCATGTTTAATTCATTCGAAAAAGGCAAAAGCGCAAAGGTGATCAGTTACTATGACATTCATTCAACAACAAAAAAAAAGAACCTCCTACACATTTAATGTCTTCACAGTCATTTATGAGAAATAACAAGTTAATGTCCCAGGATAATAGAACTCAGAGGTAACATGACCCAGGGCAAATGGGCACTGGGGTGAGCTCAAGTCCAGGGGAGACAGGTGCACCAGCTTTGGGAACACAATGGATACTATTATTAATATCAGGGCCCAAAATTATATTCCTTTATGGGCCCTAATTTCTAAAGGCACCACTAAGTAGAGAACTGGAGTGGACATAAAAAAGTCAGAGACATACACTTAAAGACAGCAAAGTGTAACTTCATACAAACAGTAATGAAGCTGTTCTTAAAAATTGTTCCTGACAGACCTTACATTTTTCCACAATATAATAGTAAACATCCGATCTGGATTTATTATCAGAAGGAACCATACACATGACAAAAAAATCTGTAAAACATCTCGACTGTTTATGAAAATACTGGCCGAGGGTAAGCTCTTACCGCATTGGGCCTGTCATTGTGGTTCCTCATGAAGGGGTAGAAGGCCCCTAGCTGTGTCCAGCGCACACACAGCTCCTCATTGGTGTCACCCCCAAAGCCACACACATCAGCTCCCACCAGCGGCACCCCGAACAGGCCAAAGAGCAGCACAGCTTGGCCAAGCACAAGGTCAGAGTTCACAGGGCGAGTTTCTATGAGCTTACAGATGCAACTCAATTAACTAGAATATCGTGTTTAGTATTATTGTGTATATCAGTAATATGTTGGCTGTAAACTGAAATTATCCAAATTAATACAAAGACTTGATATAACTAACTTTGTGCGTGTTTTTTCAATTAAATTAATGAAACACATGAACTTTTCTTTGATATTCTTATTTATTGAGATTTGCCTGTACCATAAGTCATCACAACTGGTATACTGCTAGTAAAGTTTAAAATGCTAATGCCCTTGGGCCTTGAAGTGTATGACCTCCACTGTGAGAAAAACACATTGCCTCTTTGTAGGAACACTGGGTGTCTCACCTGGGACTGAGTATCGCAGCTGTTCCCAGTCACTCCTGACATCCCCTGTCCAGTGTCCTGAGAAACGACCCAACCCAGGGAAGGACGAGCGCGAGAGCACAAAGGGTCGTGACCCTCTGACCTTCAGGAGCGCACTGGAAAAGGTGGGGTGAAACATTCAGCCAGGCAATGTCAGGCACAGCGTGTACTCAAAGAAATAAACTTACGGAACTACATATTGCCTGCTGCTGAAACAGTCTTTGAGGTAAACATAACTACTCTTCCAGACCTGTAGGTGGCAATGGCCTCAGTGAGGCCATACAGGTTGTGCAAGTTATAGTGGGTGGACAGATTCTGCTGGCCAGACATGCAGAGGGTGCCAAAACTCAGTTGGCCGCCTATTATATCTGCAATAAACACCAGTGGAGATAAGTCATATTAGACAAATATTTATTGACGAGACATGGAGGAATAGTGTGCATTTAGTAGTGCATTTATTCACCTGGAACATATGGTGGCTTTTCCAGGTCAGTGTCTGGACATCCATCCACTGAACCATGAACAAAACTTGCTGGTTCGTTCATGTCCTTAAAAAGGAGGGAGAAATCGGAGTTTACGTTACCATTACACATCCGCAGTTCAAATATGGCCAACAAACCTTTCTGGGCCTTTCAGAGTGTATTATTTTTAATGTGGTAATTCATTTTAAGAAGCTCAGTGTCGGATGGGTGGATGAGATTCAGTTTATATGTATATCTACATGTTTGTTGTCTATCTGTGTCAGCATATGTTCTGTGTAAATGAAAGTTTTTTAATTCGTGTAATCACACTCTCACTGACCAAGACACATTTTCTCTATTGTAGATAGAGAAAATAGATCACTCTGTTTTTAAATAGTTTAGTTTAGATATCTATTTATCTACTTATTTTAAATTGTGTATTTACTGACAATTCCTTTCCCTGAGTCTTAATTCAGTTTTAATGGTATTGGAATGACTTTTACAGTACAGTAAGTAAGTTATGAGTCATTAGACTAGAGCAGACTAGACACCAGTATAGTAATCCTATTCATGCTGTTCTTTCTGACTGAGATGCTCAGGACTTGACCGTATTCTTTTTTAACGCAATAATTAATTTCTCTTTTTGAGTGCCTGGTGAGTCACTTAAGCTGAGGGCCACAGACTAAATATTTATGCTCACAATCCACAGGCCGTCCACAGGCACTTTGGCATGAAAGTCTCGAATGCATTCCTCCCACCAGCGCACTGCCTCAGGGTTGGTGAAGTCAGGGAACGCAGTTGGCCCAGGCCAGACCTTAAACACACACACACACACACGCACACAGTTTAAATACATGCAATGTGTTAACAGACCTAAAAGATATGTATATAGGCATAAGAGAAAAAAAAGTAAACAGCAAAACATACTGGTACAAAAACACATCATAGGTGCAACTGTTGTTCAGGTCAAGTGTGTCAGAACGCTTGCCTTGCCAATGAGTGTGTGTCCTGTTGAGTTCTTGATAAAGACCCCCCTCCGCAGTCCTTCATCATATGGCCAGTAAGACCCTGGATGGGCTGTGCTGCTAATCCCTGGGTCCTATGGGCCAAGACAGACTGAGACTTCATCCTACAAAAACCTCTTAAAGTGGATTCTTGTGAGTGTATGTCATCAAACTTCTTTTCCACTTTACTTTTCAAATAAGCGATAGCATTAGATTAGCTTCGAACTAAAATATCCTATCTGCAAAACATCAATATCTTCACTCTCTTCATGCTCTGACTGTCAGTAATTTAGGGAATGGAGATTAAGGCCTAATGTATTATTTCAGGGCATTTCTATGCAACTCATTACTGCCCTCTTGTGACTTGAGTGTCTTTGCTTTTTGGGGGTTGATGGCTTCAATATATTTGTTTTTTGGGGTTTGGCATTTATTTTCGGCAAGCTGAAAGTGGAAGTATTTTGCGAAATTTCAAACTTATCCTGGAAGACAGGTAAGTTGAGTGTTTCAAATAACTATTACCAAATAAACAATACAAAAGCAGACACGGCGCATGACTTGCCAGGATGAGGACATATCTCATGCCTTTCTGGTGGAACTCCTGGACCATCTGAGGCAAGTCTCCGAACTGCACTGGGTCAAAGGTGAACACTCGCCGCTTGTTTGCGTAATCCAGGTCATTCCACTGCACATCCTGAGGGACGGAAGTTGTACACGGAAGATCACAGCCTGTTGAGCAACCACTTCTGTTTAGAAACCACAAGCTGTCTATAATAAGATGTTTGCTGCTATGCTGACCAGTGGAAAGTTGGCTTCGTGCATGCGCTGCACTACAGATCGCGTCTCATTGGTAGAGCGGTAGCCCCAGCGACACAGGTGAAATCCCAGCGCCCAGTAGGGGGGCATCATGGGATAGCCTGTAGATATTAAAACAACACAAAATAAAACAACTATTGTTATCCTACCCATCTTTACATTATTAGTAGTATAAATAATAATAATAATAATAATAATATTAATAATAACCTTTACTTGGATAGCATATTTCACACAAAAGACGTAGCTCAAAGTGCTTCAACAGTTTGGCAAAGGAACACAAAAGGCCTACGTAGTCATTCTTTTAACAATATTAGCCTTCTTTTTAATGTATCTTTTCTTTTGCAGTCATGGAGTAAACCAGTCAACATTTTACTATAAGTTGTACCTGCAATAACTGTGTGACATAAAAATCTATCTTGAATCGAAACCATGGCCTATGAATTTGTCTCCTTCTTAACACTTTAGTGTACTAGATTTGGCTCACAAACAGTTCAGTTAAAAGCCTGGTATCAACTTTAAGGGTCCAAAAAGTCTCTCGAATAATCACATTTCAAAACACTCAATACTCTTTGGCCTGCTCAACTGTGTGATTTATTGGGAAGTTCTGGGAATGAGACCATGACTCACCAATAACCTCCTGGTACTGTCGGACCACGCTCTGAGGGTCTGGGCCAAGAAAAACGTACAAGTCCAGAATTCCTCCAAGTGACACTATTGTGAGAGCAGGCATGGGCTGCAACACCACCTCTACACCCACAGAGAAAATGTCATTTATAAGACCTCCTAAGATCAAGATTAAGTCTGACTCTATTCCAAATACACAGGCAAAACAAAAATATAGTGTTAAGGTAATGTCAGTGATTGCTATTTTAGCTTACCACTAAAGTACAAGTTTTGGAACAGTAATCACACTAACACAACACCAGGCCTACCCATGGCATTGCTGTTGAACAGGAATGCTCCATGGGCCAGGCCGTCACCCTCCTGGACGAGCCAAAATGGGTGGGAGCCGTACAGATTGGCATCGCTCTGATGAAAAAAAAAAAAAAAGGGCGCATCTGAACCATGTCAAAATCAGCATATTAAGACTACCAAATACATTACTAACTAACTAGTAGTAGCAGTGCTTTGTGTAATGTGTCTGGCAGACTTTACTTCAAACATTCCCTTAAGTAATCAAGGATAGATCTGCTATCTGCACGTGACCACAAGGAGTCCTGATTCTCGTGTTAAGTATTTGGAAGGTGAGAGAAGGTGGGTGAATACACGTTTGAGGTGTCAGTTAGCATAACTCACATGTGGAGCCATGTCTTTGTTCCACAGCGTGACAGAGGTCCAGTTGAGGTCCAGGGTGATGGGCGTGTAGTGCTCCCCTAACCCAGAGATAAGGGGGGAGGGCAGGGAGGTAGACATCTGCAAGTACTGGTCAGCGAAGAGGAGAGGGGCAACAGTGGTGTCCAAACTAAGGACCACACACACACACACACAGGATTGTGCTTGTTGAAAGAACACATAGGTCTATGGCCTATCATCAACCAGTAAATCTATTTATTGATTCTTAATATGATTTGCAGGAACATATTTTCTTAAATAAATATGTTGAAACAATATATAATAGTGTGTGGACTTACAGAACTCGTCCATTGGATTTGCGACGCACTACAAACCCAAATGGGTCAGAGTGGAACTTTATGTCATACAATGGATTCTTAATGCCAGAGGATTGTTCAGAAGGTGGAGGGGACAATGGAACTTCATACCGAGGAAAAGATGGGTCTTTTAACTGAGACAGAGAAGTGAATAAGAACTTTTACAATGACACCTTTAAAAAGTCACTCAAATCAGATTGAGAGAGACTGTTTTTAGGTAATGTTTGGAATATTAACTTTTTTTCTCATGTCAGGACAAATCATTAGAAAGTTTAATACGAGTTTCTTGCTTCCTTATCCACTCACTCACAGTGATGTGCAACCGACTGCTTGTTTCCTCTGCAACTTCCAAGCGAAGAGCAGTGATATCTCGGGGGAGAAAGGAGGGTTTGGAACGGGTCAGGTTTGCAGCTCTGCCCTTTGAGGTAGGGACGAATGGGCCCATCGTGTAGCCGGGGTAAGATGGAGGATAGAAACACCAAGGAGGTCCACCAGAGAGGTCTGCAGGTAGAGGCACATAACAGCAGCCTCTGCTCTGGCACTCGGCCCGACTGAGAGCTCGGTCTCGGGCACAGTCGAAGCGTTTTTCGGGAGTTGCGCTGCATTCAGTTACGCTTCTGACTCTCCTATAGCTTCTAAAGACCGAGTGGGATTTAATGCTAAAATTGGTTACATCCAAAAGACTCGGCGATACTGAAAGTTCCCTCGTAACTTTTGTTGCAGTAGGTTCTCTGTCGGTGTCTGAAGTCCTTATATGCAAAATGCGGTGATCTGGCAAATGATCCCATACTGCCAGTACAGTTAATAGTATTGAAAGACAAGATAAACACAGTGTGAGACAAATGTGGCGCGTCATTTGCGAGGAAATTACTGCAAGCTTATACCTAGGCTAACGTGGCATTTTTAATAATTTGATATTACTTTGCCGTCAATGACAACAAAGCACAAGGGTAGAACTTTCGACGAAGATTTGCAACACAATTAAAAGCCAACTGATCCATTTTGCACTATGGTCCGCAGTCTAATTTTCTCTAAGATGAAAATGTGAAAGTCTGTAAATAAAATTGACTATTACTACCCCTCCCATAGCTTTCTATCTCAGAGTACAGCTCTCTATCGCAAACCCTGACCCTTACCGCCGTAAACGCAGTGGCAGTCGACGGTATGTCAAGAGGGACAAAAATAGCGTGATGTCTCTAAACCAAACCTGTCTATGATCTAAACCAATTCGTGGCAGCTTAAAATCATTTAAACCAAAACATAAATAGGCCAGCAATCAAGTATCTTTGGTGTATGTGTGTACATAATCTGAGATTATGAATGAAGGTGTTGGTATTTTTTTCACGTGTCACTTGAGAATTTTCTTCTTAATTGAAGTTGTGCTATATTTTAAACAACAAAAACTGTTACCAATGTTATTGAATGCTTGCCCTGACAACATCTGACCACTGAGGACACACTGGAATGTCCTAGATGAAGCCATGGAGGATTTGCAACTGTTACATCACACCACATTGTGTACAACCCCTTAAAGAACTGACCCAACAAACATGGCTTCTGAACGGACAGCAAAATGATCAAGTATGGCTAAATATGTGCGTAAAAAGGATATTGTGTAAAAGGAAAAGAGGAAAAAAAACTGTTTTCAGTGACAGTTTTGTATGTGTCAGCACCTATGTGGTTATCATAGGACATGTGAAACTCATTTGTGTACCTCTTTTGCTAATGTTTCAAAAATTCTCTACTTCTTCAATTTGACAAATTTGGTCCAGCCCCTTCTATGGGGATTTTTAAGCCTGTTTCATTTGACTAGGTTCATTTCGGTGCATTCTAAGGAGGTCTAGTTCTCTCATTACCTTCCTCTCTTCGGGAATACAATGTCTTCACTGGTGTGTGTGTGGAGGATAGTTGGGGTTTTCATCATTCTTTTTATGCAGGTAAAATACACATATACAAATTCTTATCAATACCAGAATTTTCAAGAAACAAGCTAAATTTAGGCAACATTTATAGAGAAGTAATTTTGTCTCCAGAACTTTTATGTAGCCTACAAAGTCTCATGAGGGTGTTTTGTTGTTATTTTGTCAGGTAAAAGAAATACATGCTTGCTTCTTCACCAATCTTGGTCTTCATCAAAAGAAAATATAAACTTTTCACAAAGCATTGACATTCCAATGGACTAAATAATGTTCTTTTGTAGGATGTAAGGGCCACTGATTGCACCTGTGAGCTGACCAATGGCGAGAAGCCTTTCCCTAAAGACAAACTGCTGAGTGTTGAGACCTCCGCTGTCAAATGCAATCAGAACATCCAGTCGGCAAAGGTACACGTTATAATTACACACAACACAGAGTATGCTTCTAAGTATGATTTACTGGATAATAAATATGATTAAAGATTATTTTTGAACAGGTATTTGCATACGTTTTGGGTCATACAGTACATATAAATATACTACACTGTCCACTGTTGAGCTTGAGAGACACATTATTTTAGACTTTTGGAAGAGCATTTGTTAATATTACTTGAGAAGTCATAACATCACATAACTGTGCATGAAAAGGTCTATATACTGTACACTATCTTCCAAAATATCAAATAAACTCTCTCTCTCTTTCTCTTTCTCTCTCTCTCTTTCTCTCTCTCTCTCTCTGTCCTGCAGGTGTCTGAGGAGGCTTCGCTGCGGCTGGGTCTGCACAAGCGGCTGCTGCAGCTGCAGGATGACGTGTCCGCGCTGGAGCGGGAGGACGATGGCGCTCTGTATGGGGCCGTGTCACTGAGGATCATAGAGCTGGAGTTGGCGGAGATACTGCAGCTTATCAGCAGGCTGAACAGGACGCATGACATACACCAAAGTCTTGGTGCACATGTCAATGCCACAGTGAGTTACAGAGAGAGAGAGAGAGAGGGACAGAGAGAGAGAGGGACAGAGTATAAAAAGTCTAATTTTAATTCATTTTTGAAAACTTAGTTTTTAATATCATTTACAACGTGACCCTGTGTTGAAATACATTTTGTGAGTTTTGAGAATGAATTACAACTGACATCACATTTCAGATATTATCTATTCACCGCTTGTCATGAACAACTACCTGAATATGAATTACAGTGTGGCTTGGGAAAACGACTGCAGTACTTTTTTATTTAAAGAAAAATGACCAAAAATACTTAAAAAGCTGAAAAAAGTTTTAAAATTTTAGATGCAGCAGGTGAAAGCTGAGCTGAAACAGCTGGAGGAGTTTGATCACATGCAGATTGCCCAGAAACTGGAGGAGAACAAACGACTGCATAGGAGTCTGGCACAGTGCCAGGAGGAACTTCAGGCCACACCCCCACCTCCTACACCTCCCCCAAGTAAGACTCCCACCTCACATAATGCACACTGCACCTGCCACATGTAGAACTACACAGACACATCCCTACACCTCCGTCAGTTAAGATATATATATATAGATATAGATATAGATATAGATATAGATATATATATTTCTTTTTTTCGTTTTTTTTATATATTTGTAACAGATTCATTCCTTCCTCTTTGGCACAGGAACTTGCCCTCAGGGTCGCCTTGTGCGGGTGGATGGTCCCAGAACGTACACAATCACCCAGTATGGTACCTCTTATCACTATGGATCCTGGGGCCAAGACCCAAATCCTGCAGCCGGGAAGCAGGGCTGGTATTGGCTAATACCACTCACTAGCAGTAATGCCTTCGCCAACTATGTCCGGCAGTACAACAGCCTCAGTGCTCTGGTTGCAGGGGTGGGTCCCATAGATGTCTCCATAGCGTCTGCCAACCCCACCACCAACACCATCCAAGGGCCCAACGTGGTGATGTACGGGGACGCCCTCTACTACGAGTGCTACAACAGCCCCTCCGTCTGCCGTTTCAACCTGACGTCACGACAAGTCACTACTGCGGCGCTGCCGGCAAATACTGCTTTCAACAACAAGTTCCCTTTCTGCCACTTGGCGGCGTGTTACGTCTACACGGACATGGACCTGCTCACAGACGACTCTGGTGTTTGGGTGGTCTACACCTCAGCAGATCACTATGGCAACGTGATGCTCAGTCAGGTTGAGTCTGGTGATGTCCCTAGACTAGTACGCACCATAAAGACCTCCCTGCACAAACGCACTGCCACCAACACCTTCATGGCATGTGGAGTTCTCTACGCCACGCGCTATGTGGACAAGGAGACAGAGGAGATCTTCTACTCCTTTGACACCCACACTGGTCTGGAGCGCTACGATCTGGACATCCGTTTCAAGAAGATGCAGCCTGATGTACACTCCCTCAACTACAACCCTTCTGACCATAAGCTGTATGTTTATGGTAATTCATATGCCATCTCCTATGATGCAATTTTTGAATGAGGCTGGATTTGAACTGAGTTAGACAGAATATCACCAGTATCACACTGAGAATATCACCAGTATCACACTGTTCAGCTACGACCTGCATTTGCAGTGTGCATAACTTCCCAAGTAATCTCGTGAGAATGAATTAGGTGTAAACTTAAAGACAAACAATGATTGGCTCACCATAAATGTTTTTAAAGTTGTCATTCCAAGAGAAACTCTTTAGTACTTGCTCTTTTTGAAATATGATAGGTCACTCTCAGGTACATATGCATGCCGCATGTGAAAATGTTCTTCTACCCCGATTGCCTCCATTAGTCAATGAAAGAAGATAGGCAAGACAATAAAAAAAGGCAAACAAAGTGACGTACGTTTGTTAATTAGAAAAAGCCATGCCATAGTTGTGATTACCAGAGGAGTCTCATTGCAGCACACATTTACCTAGCAATATATAGGTATTAGGTAAGTATGTGTGTTTTTTTAGAGCATTCAGATGTTCTATTTGATGTGCTATGACCACATGGGCTCTCCATCTCCTCCACCAAACTAGAACAGCCTGTAACAGAACCACTAAAGCATTTTTTCACCAAAACCGGTTCACAAGGCATTCAGTATTACTAGAGACCACCACTAAATTAATGAAAAAACAATGCACTTGGAACCCCTTTACATCATGTTATGAAAATAGATATTTTGGTTATATATATACATATACATATATATATACATTGCTGAACACATCAATGATAAGTATGTTTTATATTCTGCTATGCTCTTCTGGATTGCTGCACTTACAAAGATTTCAAATAAAACAAGTCAAACTGATGTTGTCATTCATGATGGTCACTTTATGCATTCACCTTTCCACCATCCCACGCACCTTCAATTTTAAACATTCAGTCCAACATAAAAGTTTGGCAGCCTAAGTACATTTAAAGAATCTTCATTTATTATTTTGACTTTGGTTGTACTTATTGTGCAGTGTTCCTTTTAGACTATGGGAATACACTGAATAAGTTGAACAAAATCAATTGAAAGGGGTTAAAATATTGCAATAATAGACTAATTACTGTCAAAAAAGCCTGGCCTTTGACAAAATGTCAAAAATGACAAAACAAAAAAAACAAAAACAAAAAAACATATTTTTCATGTTTTGTGTTTTCACTGGTCTGATCTGATCTCTAATTGATCTCTTGTAAAAGTAACAGTGTGGGAAAATTATAATAAAGTACCATAATCTATGCATATAATAAAAAAAAAATAGAACAAAGTCTGCATAGGTCGATTGACGAACACGAACCAGCAGGAAGAATAGGAGGAGAGGTAGTACAATCAACTTGTTTGGACTTTCATCATGGCGGCAACGAGAAACAACTGCAAACGACTGCATGTAAGAACAGCTTTTTAAATAAACGTTGTGTACATTTACAATATTCTCAGTGGTTCGTTTTGAATGCCAGAGCCTTTGTTGTACTACCAATGGAATGTGGAGTTTCTTCGAGCTGTTTTAATGGTTTAAAAATAGCGTAGTCGTCATGCTTCGTCTAAGGGCACCTACCACTTCCATTGTTAGCCTTCTGGGTCAAACTATAAAAAATAGTTAAACTCTGAATGCAACAGGCTAAATCAATTTTGCTCCTCCGTACACATACCATATCGGTATGATATTTTAACATGCCAATTTTCATTTTACACCGAAGTTCTCCTTTAACTCATTAAACATTATGCTGTTTAATGACTTGTCTGCCAAACCTGACTGTAAACCAAATGAGCAGGTTTTGAGTTACTTTATTGAAGTCCAGCTCAGGTTTCAAAGCACTTTTGCCACTTCTCATGAATCCAGCTTGCTGTCTTTCTGGTAGCTGCTACACATGGGCCCTAGAGGGCAATATTGGGTAAGCTTTGACCTTGGTTCTCCATTTCCACACAGGGCCACTGGGCACTTTGCCCTTCTTGCCATTTTTCTTTGTTAATTTAATTAGACCGCTGTCTTATTGTACTTCTAATTAGTTCTGTAGCATATTTTTTCACAGGTTAATTCAGTAGGCCTGGAGTTTTCTCACACCCCTGTGTCCTATACACTAGTTCATCACTGAATGTGTTTGATTTTAGAAATTTAAAGGGGTTTTAGAATTCACAACCACATTTAAGTTGTTGTTATTGAATATAAGCAACTTGGCGTGTCAAACAGACCGTACCAAACCTTAACTCCATCTCCGACCTCCTCCACATGCAATTTTTTTAACTAGAAATGGCCGCTGTAAAACGGTAGCCTGGTAAACCAGGCCCTTATACTTCATTTCATTTTGTACAGAGGGTCTGCCAGTGCTTACATTAACTGTCTTAGGCAGAATTTTGCCTAGCCAATCAGTGAAGAGAGGGAGTGTTTGTGAGTGATGATGCTGACTTTGTGTGCTACATTTGAATTGTAGTGCGTAGGCAGGCTAATTGCATATGTCATGACCAGATGTTAGTGACTGGGTAAAGGCAGAGCCACTTGTTTTAAACTTCAGCAGAGTCCACACCTCCAGGAAGAAAACATTTTTCTATACTGCACTGCCAGACCCTCTGTACAAAATTAAATGTATGAGGGGCTAGTTTATCAGGCCAGTAAAACAGGCCATGCTGAACAAAGCTGTGATATGTAATTATAGGAGCTCTAGCCCTTTAGATACACATTTATCAACTGCAGTTTAATTACGGTTACAAAAAGAGGACACGACTTAGCCTAAAAGGACCATTTTAATCCCCAGTTTAAACTTAAGACGTAACTGTGCGTGTGAAATTGCATTTTATCTTATTTTTGATACATCAAAGTTGAATGTTTTTTATTTCAAGAAAAGAATAAGGTGCAATACTCCAGTTAACTATTCTATGCCCCCTCTACGTACCGTTTCTGTCACTCCTCTGATTTGGTGTCATCTCTGTCCTAATGTCACAGCCCACCTGTGCATAGTCGAGAATCATAACAGTGGGTATTGGTAAGTGGTTACAATGATTTGATAAACAGAGGTGTTCATGTTGTGTAACAGATTTTCCATGAGACATGTTGCTATGCATTTACTTGTATTGTCCAGTACTTTAAATAAACAGTACAGTAGAATCAAGGCTAGTGAGTATTATGAATCTTTTACTACCATCACCACCACCACCATTTTTGATCCATTATAAAGATGTCTGTAAAGATGCAATTCAGGGCTAAATAAAAAAGTCAGGACAGGTGACACCTACATATCATGCATGCAAAGTGGGAAGGAAAGTTCATTAGAAGTGAAGATGAATGAGATGCTGGTAGTTAGGTAGGCATTAGGTAGTTAGGTAGGCATTAATAATGTGTTCCTATGACCTTATCTATAACATAAAGGTGTTGGTGTCAGTTGGATATTTTTCATTCTCATGTGTCTCACATAACTAAATTTATATTCCAACTATGATATCGTATCAATATTCATTACGATTGCCCTTAAACACTAAAAAGGCCTTGGATAAAGCCAGAGAGAGGCTTTCGTGCCGTGGCACCATGCTGTGTGCCACTTGAAGAACTGACATCACAAAATGCCATCTGAATAGGGAACAATATAGACAAGATGGAAACCACATATGCATTTAAAAGGGTATTGAAAAACAAAAGAGGAAAAGAAAATACTTTTTTTCAGTCACAGTTTCATACGTGTCAGCAATTTTGTGGTTTGCATCGGACATTTGAAATGTATCTGTGCACCTCTGTGCTGACCATATAGATGTTTCAGAACTTTTTCACTTCTTCATTTTTAAAATACTTTGGTCCAGCCTCTTCTATATGGCCTTCTTTATAAGATTGAGAGGTTGTCAGATGTTGTCTGCATTCTGAAGAGGTCTGCTTCTCTCACCTTTTATTTACACAGGAACAGAATGTCTTTACTGGCGTCTATGTGGACAGTTGGGACTTTTGGGTTTTTTGTCGTTCTCTTTACGCAGGTAAAATAAACACATACCTATTCTTAGGAAAAAAAAATCATCATGCATACAAATGTCATTCTGTAACTTTAACTATAAACAAATTTAGCTGATCTGGCAAAATGAGTCTGATGTCTCAGATTTTAATTTTGAGATGCAGGCTGATTATGTTAAATAAACACTTTTCAAGTTTGAAAGGGGGAAAAGATGGTGCCATAATTCATATGGCTCTGTCTTGGCAAGTCCTTAAGTTATGACTTTGACCAGGAAATCATTTTAAAGTGTATAATTTTGTCTTTTCACTGGTATCAAAATCTCAGTTTTGAATTTTGAATCGGTCACTGTGACTGATTTTGCTAGATCTGACCATCAATAGGTTCATAGAAATAGTCTCAGAGGAGGGATTTGCAGTCATTTTTCTAAAGTAAGATGAGCAAAAATGACCTATTTACTGATCATATTTAGCTGACAAGAAATTAGCAAAAAACTTTGCACAACTGACTGCACACTGTTGCTATGCAGGGCGTGAGTGCCGCTGACTGCATTTGTAAGCTGACCAATGCTGAGAAGCCTTTCCCTAAAGACAAATTGCTGAGTATCGAGACTTCCGCAGTGGAATGCCATCACAGCATCCAATCAGCAAAGGTACAACTCGGCTTGCATAGACTATGCATTCCAGTAAGAAAAATCATTTGAGTTTTTTAGCAGGTAGTAGTATTAAAATATTTCTCATGTTGTAGCATACTTCATGTAATTTAACTGCCAATTGCGGCTTTGAAGACCAAAAGAAAAAGCTGTTTAAATGTTTAGAGCCTTTGATAACCTCCATAATATTTTCTAAATTTCCATTTATGTGACAGATTATACAATGTACATGTTATACTAAGGATATACTAAGGTTACACTGTCTTTCATTTGTTATTTGTGGGTCTGTTCTGCCCTGTTAAGTAATCTTTATATATTCGACACACCTGTTCCGTTTTTGTTTTAGCTGCTGTTTCTTTTTTGCCTACCTTAGTCACTACCCACGTGACTAATCTGTACATGTTTAACATGCTTGTCACTCTCATGTGCCTCTGTGTTTTTAACCTCTGTGCTCATAGCTTTTGGTTAATTTTACTGATGTGGTAACTTATTGATGTCAACTTCACATGAAAAGATCTCTGTATGTTACCTTCCAAAATAAAGTCTCTCTCTCTTCTCTCTCTCTGCCTCTCTCTCTCTCTTTCTCTGTCTCTGTCTCTCTCTCTCTTTCTCTCTCTTTCTCTCTCTCTCTCTCTCTCTCTCTCTCTCTCTGCCTCTCTCTCTCTCTCTCTCTCTCTCTCTCTGGCCTGCAGGTGTCTGAGGAGGCTGCGCTGCGGCTGGGTCTGCACAAGCGGCTACAGCAGCTGCAGGATGACGTGTCCGCGCTGGAGCGGGAGGACGATGGCGCTCTGTATGGGGCCGTTTCATTGAGGATCATAGAGCTGGAGCTGGCGGAGATACTGCAGCTCATCAGCAGGCTGAACAGGACGCATGACATGAATAAGAGTCTCAGCACAAATATCAGTGCTACAGTAAGTTGCTCAGTTTGCCAAGACAGAGACAGAGGGCATTACTTCAGCATGGCATGTGCTGTGTCATTCATTTACTAATGTTAACCGTTAGTGAACCCATGTTAACATGCATTTTGTGGATTTTGAGAATGAATATTAACTGAGATTAGATTTTTAGCTTCCCTATTCACTAGAATCACCAGTTTCCATTTACAATTACATTAATGTGAATTACAGAACACCTATCAAAAGCCACAGCAGCAGTTCTTTCTTTGTCATTTTATGAACCTCAAGAAAACCTTTTTAAAATGATAGGTGCAGCAGCTGACAGAGGAGCTGAAACAGCTGGAGGAGTTTGATCATATGCAGGTTGTCCGGAAACTGCAGGAGAGCAAACATCTGCACACGAGGCTGGCACAGTGCCAGGGGGAGCTTCAAGCCACACCCCCACCTCCTACACCTCCCCAAGGTACACCCAAACAAGCCACACCTCTACACCTGCCTCAGGTTAAACTGTATTTTGACCTCTTTTGGTATCTAATACATTTATTCCCCATCTGCATAGGAACTTGTCACCAGAGTCATCTTGCAAAGGTTGATGGTCCCAGAACATACACAATTACAGAGTATGGTACCTCTTATCCCTATGGATCCTGGGGCCAAGACCCAAAGCCCGCACCTGGAAAGGAGAACTGGTACTGGCTGGTAGCACTGACGAGCAGTGATGTCTTTGCCAACTACGTTCTCCAGTACAAAAGCCTCACAGCTCTGGTTGCTGGTGTAGGTTCGATGGTTGTTTCCATAGCCTCTGACAACCCCACCACCAACACCATCCAAGGCCCCAACGTGGTGATGTACGGGGACGCCCTCTACTACGAGTGCTACAACAGCCCCTCCGTCTGCCGTTTCAACCTGACGTCACAACAAATCACCACTGCGCCTCTTCCACCAAATTCAGGGGTCAACAACAAGTTCCCTTTCTGCCACCTGGAGGGGTGCTACGTCTACACAGACATGGACCTGCTCACAGACGACTCTGGTGTTTGGGTGGTCTACACCTCAGCAGAGCACTATGGCAACGTGATGCTCAGTCAGGTTGAGTCCGGTGATGTACCTAGACTAGTACGCACCATAAAGACCTCCCTGCACAAACGCACAGCCACCAACACCTTCATGGCATGTGGAGTTCTCTACGCCACGCGGTACGTGGACAAGGAGACAGAGGAGATCTTCTACTCCTTTGACACCCACACTGGTCTGGAGCGCTACGATCTGGACATCCGTTTCAAGAAGATGCAGCCTGATGTACACTCCCTCAACTACAACCCTTCTGACCATATGCTGTATGTTTATGGTAATTCATATGCTGTCTCCTATGAAGTCATTTTTGACTGATGTTTTCACAGTGCACTGTATTAGAGCAGACAGGTAATCCTGAATATCACTTTTTAGCTAAAACCTACATTTTTAAATTTTAACTCTGTGCTGTTAATGATGAAATAGGCTTAAGCTTCAATAATGATTACCTCATTACAATAATTGTTTAAGACCACTTTTGAAACTTCCGTCATGGGATATTTTGTAAAGGTCACTGAAGATATACTATGTCTATCTAGTATTCTGCTATGCTATATACTCTGTAGTGCTGCACTCATAATAAAATATCCTGAACTAATATTGTCATTCTTGTTGTCATCTTAGGCACTTTCCTTCTAATTATTTAATATACGTTCAAGAAAAAAAGTATGGTAAATTATATTTCCTATCCACATCTGTAGTGTAAAATGATGGGTACATTTGAGGAACGTCTGCCATTAACTTCAGTTTGGTTTTGCGTGGCTTGGCTGTTAAGCAAAGCTTAATGTTCTAATTAAGACTACTGACTACATTATTTCCTGTTGTATATCTGCGTGTTAACCTTACTTACACTACTTACCATCATATTTACCTGGCTATAGTGATGTATGTCAATGTTTAATTGTATTAGCCTGTATTAGTATAGATACAGAATACATTGATGCAACGTTGAATGTGTTGGACAGCAGACACAATACATCAGCCTGCCTGCCATCTAAGACAGCCATTAACTACAGCTATGTTATCACGTCACTAGCAGACTTCCTCCATAAAAGTATTCACATCTTTATGATGGCTTCTGTGCCTTTTAATGAGTCACTGTTGCATATTTCGTATACATGAAACAGTTTCTATGAATACTGTATTCATGTCTATGCGATATTGGCTATGATACTGGTGTGTGGTGAGCTTTATCAGTTGATAGAAAACTACAGTAGATGATGGTATTCATAAAAATGGATGGTGTGTGTGTGTGTGTGTATGTGTGTGTGCATGTGTGTGTCTATGTGCTCACGTGTGTGTTTGCAATTGGGTGCATACCGGTGTGTGTGTGTGTGTGTGTGTGTGTGAATGACAGAGAGAGAGAGGGAATGCAACTGTACATATCTGTTTATGTCTGTGTGTAGAAGGGAGAGATTCCTATGAAACCATTTTTATTGGGATTGTTCTAACAGTTTGGGACATTTCTGTGCAGTTTCAAAGGTTCAGTTGGCCTTAACGCAGAATAAGAACACCTTGGACAAGGCAGAGTATTTCTTCAGCTTTGATGAAGAACTTTCCTCAGGAGAGAGCAAAGCTGACATGCCTTCAGGTCTGTCTGTGTTACTACTACAACCCCAATTCCATAAGAGTTGGGATGTTGTGTTAAATGTAAATATAAAAAAATGCTACAATTCAAGTCAAATCATACCATATCAAGCAATATTTGTGTTTGAGAATAGTCCAAGGACAATGTATCAGTTATTGAAACTGGATTTTTTTTTTATTGTTGTATGTGATATTTATGGTCGTTTCAAATTTGAGGCCAGCAACATGCCTTAAACATGTTGGGACAACTTATATAGTGGGGGTGGGGTGGAGGGGTGGCGACTGACAGGGTGGTTCTATGCTAATGGCTGGCTGTTCTTGTGCAGACCATGTCTGTGTTAAGTGGAATGACCACCGTGTGGCGCTGCAGCTCTGCCCTGTAGTCTGCCAGCGCTTGCCAGTCATCCAGACATCCACAAATGCCGTGGCTGTTTAGAGGAAGCAACACTATAACTACACAGTTTGCAAACACTTGAGGGGTCAAAGGGGAGCACACTGTACTTAAAGGTTGTATTTTGAAAGTGTGCTGTGCATAATGATCTAGTCAGGGGCAATTAAAGAGTCTGGTCTAAAGAGACCAGCTTTTTTTCTGGTTGCCTGGTCTGTACATACAGCTCTGGAAAACTGTAAAATGATCAGTTTGTCTGATTTAACTATTTATAGGTATATGTGTGAGTAAGGTGAACATTTTTGTTTTACTCTGTAAACTACTGACAACATTTCTCCCAAATTTCAAATTGAACTGACACTAGAAAGGAATGGTGGTCATACACGTAAAGATGCTTTTAGAAAAATATCCAGTGGTCTCTTAATTTTTTCCAGAGCTGTATCTACAACTGGCAGACATTTTGTACACTTTCCCAACTGCTGAGACAATGTGGTCATTTTTCTTAAATTTCTTCCAACACAATGTTATGTCACCTTTTGCTTCCATGACCAGTCGGATATCCTGTAACATCCTGTAGTTATCCTGTAACATCATGTAGTTAATAACAGCTAAAAGACCGTGCCATAGTGCATAGCTTTCAGTGAGTCACATTGGAAGTATTTAGCCCTTGCAGCTGTAGGAATTTGGACACCTTGTTACTTTGGGTCATCTTGCGGCATGGCTGGAGCTAAGGCTTAGCTAAAGGTTTAGATGGAGTGCACTCGGTCTGATGAGTGCTTCAGGGCACAGCTTCTTGCCCAAAGTGTGCTGCTCCCCCCAAGGGTGAGTGCAGGGGGTTTAATACTACGAAGGTGGTTAAGTGATGAATCTGTAGTTAACCTAGAGGTAGTTGTAAACCTGCTAGTAGAAGAGCCCAGGGCTTCATGGTCTTAACCTAACAAATGCCAACGGGCTCTTCTACTATCAGGTTTACGACTATGCCCGGGGTAAATAAACTAAGTTTGTCACTTAACCACCTTTGTAATATAGCCATCAGGTTAGATGTGATCCCTATTCCAGCCATTTGCTTACGAGGTGAGGCAAGGTGTTGCTGCAGCAGAGCAGTAGCGTTTCTTGACGGGGGTGAGTGGGGCAGCCGCCCTGGGCGCCATTTTGTGAAGGGCGCCAATGGCTTCATGAGCGCTTGAAAAAAATATCACCTAAACAAGTGGCATAGGTGCACCTGTGCACTTCATTCCTCTTTCAACCTGTAGGTTGACCAAAGACAAAAACTTTAAAATAAAGGATTTTAACTAAGTATCAGAGTGCCTTAAAATGTTGATGGTACTATGACAGAGTACCAGATATATTTATTACATTAACTGATACACAGTAGTTCAACATATTATCTAAGATTTTGCTCTTCAGGTAGTTGGTGTTGGTGACCCTCATGATGTTGTGGACTGCAAATAAAATTGCGTACTGTTAAGATCACCTGGCTATAAGCGGCCCTAACATGCAGGGTTGTCAGCATGGGAAAGTGCGTTGTCTTGTCATGCATGATAATCATCTCGTTGAGAAATGTAAGACTCTTCATCATTTTGGCAACGGATAAAGTTGTCCTAAGGTCAACAATGTGTCATGCATTCATACTTTTGCTCAAGAATTAGAAGACCCTCAGTTTTTATTTTAAGTGTAACAATAATACCTCTCGCTACTTACCTTACCAAATTATGACAATTCTACATTTTAATGTATGAACCATGCATTGAAATTACCTTTATTAGTCTTTGATTTACTGAAGATGCCAACGGATGATGTTGTTCTGCAGGAGGTGAACAATGTGTCATATATACATATTTTATCTCAAGAATTTATTGTCAAATTTACATAACTACAGTTTGTTTTTTAAGGGTGTAACAATAATATCTGTTGTAATTTACTTCATCTAAATTATGACAGTTCTACACTCTAACACACACACACACACACACAGCACAGCACAGCACACACATCATCATCAAAGGCAATGAGGGCCGACCGCTACAGATTGCGCGGGCTGCTGGTCACATCCACCCTGAACTGGACTCTAACACCACAGCCACAGTAAAAAATGCCCAGCACAGGATTTTAACTAACTAACTATCACAGTGCATGAAAAATGACAGAGTACCACATATATTGATGACATTAATGATATACAGGAGTTTAAAATATTATGGAAGATTCTGTTATTTCTTACAGGTAGCTGGGTTTGCTGACCCTCATACTGTAATGTCGTGGACAGAAATCGCATACTGTTAAGAATGCCTCGCTCTAAGCAGCCCTAACATGAGGGGAGACCAAACCATAGTAGAAAATAAGTATTTATTTACACTGAAAGAGAGGAAAGCAGTATAATTTCAAAAAGGTCAAATGTGGTGCAAATTGTGTGTAGCGATCTTTCATCAAACAAAACACAATGGGGTAAGTGAAGTTTAGATGTTGGAAAAGGCCTTATGCAGCAGAGCAGTTCGCCAAGGTTTTTTGTGTGTAGTTTCGTAGTGCTCCTGGCAGCGTGAGAAGCTACACTGTCGTGCATGACAATCATCCTTTTGTGAAATGCATGACCCTTCCTCTCTTCCTCTTTAAGGTCACATTCTGCCATATGTCTTCCCTCATTGTACTACCAGGTTATAAACTTGACAGTTAAAATTTGAATATCAGTTCCTTTTTATGTGAGGTAGTAATTTAATTTAGACATTAACTTCTAACACTGAATAAGCCCTTTGAGAGGCTTTACTGTCACTGCAGTGAGACAGTTGGAAGTTTTCTTTTTCAACATTTAGTTGTTAAAATTCTATATGAATTGTTGATCAATATTGATGGACATTCTGGGGCAGAACTGTCAGATAAATTTGATAATACCTCAGATACCTCAAAGTAGCATAGTATATATGGGGATTTGGGCTACACCTTATTTTACGCTCCCTGTTACAGTGTATCTACCTTATAAGTACATTACATTAAGTACAATGTAACAAAAAAAAGTCTGCAACAACCTGTGACTTTATGTACTTAAACAGTACCTTAGGGTTTGGGTCAGGGTTAGGATTCTGGTGTTAGTATGTGCAGTGTAACTACATAATATTACATGTTTTTACATTTAGATAAACAGTAGAAGAACCTGTGAAGGAAAATGTTACAGAGGTTTATCATTTTTAATGTGCTTTGGTATGATATTTCTATTCATATTGATGGGATCCTAAAAGCGGAAAAAACACCCCGTCAACTTGCAGCTCAGTACATGTCATCAACACCATACACTTGAAAAAACAAAGAGTCTTCACAACACTGCCAACTGTCACCTAACTAGTAGTTGCCATGCCTGCAAGTTTGTTTTAAATGTTTACATTATCATTTCTTTCTAATATTCTGGTAAAAATAAGGTGGTCAGAATAGAATACTGTATGTTCAGAACTCCTCCATGCAAGAGTGCCTGTGTACATTTAGTGCCTGCTGATTTTTTTTTTGATGCTACTTAACCCAGAGTGGACCACTACCCACATTTCCCCCTTTTAGTTAGATTTACAGCCCGGCTGGACATATCAGCTACATCACTCTGCTAGACACACCCTTTTTTTCCAAACACATAAAAAGATGATGTTCGCTGCTGGCTTATCAGAGCAGCACACCCTCTCTAGAACAGGGGTTCCCAAACTTTTCAGACCGTGACCCCCAGTTTTAGGCTGCTGACGACCCCCGACCCCCGAGACCATTCTTTGTCACACGCGTGCGCGCTCTCGCTTTCTATCTCGTTCGCTCCCCCCCTTCCTCTCTCATAATGTGGCTGTTTTACGCAACACACGCAAGGCAGTAGAGCAAAAACAAAACTGAACATGATCTCTGAGCTGGTGTATTTTATTACCAAACTCAAGAGCGAAAACAAATCAACATCCCACCATAAGGCAACATCCCACCATAACTTATAATGCTGAGCATATACAGACATGTTACGAACAAGCAAGTAACATTGAACAGTTATAAAGTTATGTATGCAGAAAAAAATCAATGTGATGGATGGGCGCTGTTTAATTATGCTTAATGTTGAGAGGTTGCGGGAGATGCGGCGGGAGACAGTCCCAGAGAGCAGCACTTGTTCCAGCTCCGCGGCCAGTTTATCCCCGTGCATAATCCGACTCATCGATATTGCTGCTAAATTTTCCCAATCGTGTGTGGCTTTTTGTCTGCGCAATTAAATATGCCACCTCAAATGAAGCCTTCTGCGTCTTTACAGAGACAGCTGTTTGCTTAGTGAGGGCTTTCTACTATGGAGATAGATTTGTCTCATAAAGATTTGTATAAATAAATAAAAAATATATATAAATATAAATACATTTATAAATATTCAAACACAAAATACAAATACAAAAATGCGACATACAAATAAATGATAGAATGTATATAAATACACAGGCATTTTTTATATTTTTTCGAGATTTGTAAATATATTTTCGAGATTTGAAAACAAATGTAGTTCATATGTATGTGGAGTCTGCATTTGTGGATCCATTTTTTGCTTTTGTGTCTATTACGTAATTGTGAGTGAGACATTCCTACCGCACACCACGGTTTCACAAATAAATGTCACCGGATTTGAATACAAATACTCTTGACTGGACATCCAGCAGATGGCAGTCTTGAGCAAAGGTGTCGTGCAGCTCGTCGGTAGCTGCTAGTTTGGTATTATATCCAGCTATCCATGAATGCAACTACATGACAACATGGAAGCAACTATCAGTGGTTTAAATGGATGGGTTAAGTAGTGTTATTTATTAAACATAAAACAAGTGTTGCCCACAGAGTGCAATATTGTTACTGGATAACCCATACATTTTCGCTTGCATGGTTATCAATACCTGGGATGGCCCAGTTTATGGGGTGAGTCTAGAAGGCTTTGATCACCTAGGAAGACAAGGTAAGCCCTCCAAATATAACTGTTATTTGTTATTATATGCTGTATATTTGTATATTTTGCTGTATATTTTCAATAAAAATAGCAAATGATATATTTCTTTTTTGCTGTTGATTTCATCATAGGCATGTTTAAGCTTTTAAACTACTGTATAACTTACTCAAAGTAGACAATAAATATATAATAAGTTAAACAACACAGTAAATGTTTACCATTTTGTAGGTAAGTAACTGTAGACTTTAGGTCAAATAAACATATCTATCATGCTAGGGGTATTCATTGTGTATTTTCATGCTGTGAATTAGAAATGCCAACGTTAAAGCCTGCTGCATATTAATTTAGGTAAACGTTTAACAGTAAATATGAGTCACTCTTTATGGATCTGTTTATAATTTTAGCAAAACCAAAGCCCAAACATGACAAAAAAGCTCCTTTGGACTGTTCTTCTTGCTTCACTGTTCATGTAAGTATAAAAAGTTAATATATATTGTGAAGCTATTTGCTATTGTTAGTTTTATTGTATTCATCTATGCTATACTATTAAAACATAGCAATGTGCCATATGTTCTTATTACTAAAAGCGTGTTCTCTGTTTAATATTACAGAGCATACAGTGAGGACCAGTCATTTAACGATAATTCACAGCTCAATCTACCACAGTCGTACAACATTAACTGGATGCAATCCATCGACAACAACAAGATAATAACTGCCATCACCATTCCAGGGACCCATGATGCCATGGCTCTGCATGGTAGCATATTTGGAGACATCGCTATTTGCCAAGCCTGGTCACTGGCAGATCAGTTAAGTGCAGGCATACGTTATCTAGACCTCAGGGTCAAAGACAATCTTGAAATTGTCCACGGAATTGTTTCACAGCAAACTACATTCACTCAAGTGTTGAAGACTGTGCAAAACTTTCTAAATCAGTACAAGACTGAGACTGTTCTGATTAGGGTGAAACCAGAGGGCAACCACAAAAATAATGTTCAAGTAGAAGTTCAAAAAGTCATTAAAAGCCTGTTAAACATCTGGGTCAAGTCAAGCGTACCAAATATGGGTGAGGCGAGAGGCAAGGTCATTCTCTTACAGAAAAATGAGTTTAAACTAGGTATTCCAACATCTGGTACTGACAAAAGTGGGGATTATAAAGTTTGTGACTATGACAAAAAAAAGCAGAAAATTGAAAAACATCTGAATGAGGTTAAGAAGATATGTGTCAAGAATAGTCCTGAGGTAATTGTGTCCTACTCAAGTGGCACAGGTGCACCGTATGGCCTACTTTGTAAAACACCAAAAGAGGTGGCAAAACACATTAACCCCTGGTTAAATAAACATCTGGGTACACTTGAGGGACCTTGTTTTGGAGTTATTGCTATGGACTTCCCTGGCATTGACCTCATTCAGAATGTTATTAAACTCAATGAACTAGTAAGCGCAAAAGACTACATCACAAAAACATCAAAAAATAATCTAAATTAGTCACTCTGTGGAAAATCATGCTGAAAAAGGTTCTTATTCAATTCAGCACTACCTTTTGCACACATACAAATCCTTCTGCATGTAGAAACTATTAAACTTTTGGTGTTTCTAACTGAGATTATTTTATTGATTAATTACATACCATCATGTCAAAAATCCTGGTCTGCTGTAAACACATAAAGTGTAATACCAGGCTGGGGGGTGTTGGTGGAATGGAATAAAATTCATCTTTGGCATTTAAAGCAGTGTTTGTATGATCATTGTCATATTGTGGGTCCAATAAAACAGATAAGCATGCTTTAATTATCTGAAAAAGTATAATTCCAGCCAGCCCTTTGACTGTAGACAAACGTTCAAATATGACTACACCCACAATTTTGTACAGAATTGTGTTTTCATTAAGGTAAAGCTACAGTGTGTAGTTTTGCGCCATCTACTAATGCAGAATTGCAACCAACTGAGAGCCTGTAACTGTTTCAACCTACGCTGCCAATCGGGTACAAGTTACTTCCAACATGTCATCTTCAACAACCATTTTGAGTGTTCCATCAAGTGATTTACTTTGTGAAACTATAGGCCATACATTATATCATTGCTGTCTGGTGAAAATCATGTAAAGCCCAATTCAGGAAATGAACTGTCATGTAAACAGTGGTCATTTTAAAAACTACTCTTCAATCATCAAACTACTAAACATGCCGCACAACTCGCGCCCACTGTCTTCCCCTACAGTACTTTCAACACCAGCCCAGTTTAACATACCACAGTTTGATTAGAGTTAGAAGAAACAAAATCAGTATCTGGTAAAGAGGTTGGTCTTTATTACAGTTACAGTCAAGATGTAAAAAAGAGTAAAAAAAAACATAATCATGTTAAAAATGATGAACAACAATCAGTTTTGTCAGAAACAGGCAGGGCTACATACATGTTTTAGGATATGTAAAGAATCTACATGATTGATTAGCCGCATTCACAAACTCCCAACGGTATTACAACATTAAGAATAAAATAAAAGAATTATGGTACAAATGTGCTAGGTGCCTAATAAATTAGGTGACCATAAAAATAAGTGAACTGTAAATAGCTAAAGGTGGATCAAGGACAGAAGATCACACCCTACTTCGAAATGCATTGTCAGTGTCTCTGATGTTTTGATTTGAAATTACGACAAATAATCACAAAATATGCCCTTTTATACAAAACTGCAAATACATTATTTCAGCCTCAAGTAATATCCAAAAAAAAAAAAGAGACATACAAAGACATGAGTGATCTTGCCCAAGGGGTACAAGTACAATTCAAGGCAGGAAATAAAGTGCAACCACATGGTGGGGCATTCTGCTGCGTTAAAAATACAAAAACAAATGAGGATAATGAATATAAATCAATTGAATGGAGTCAAATGGAAAAGAAAATGGCAAAATGCACCAAGGAAATTAAGATATAGCAGAATCCCTAGCTGTAGCAGGAAGGCATTACTCAAGTGTCAAGATACTATAGAGAAAGGAATACTCATAATAAAACATAAAAAGATAAAAAAGACATTAACAGTCTAACAGAAATTAGATGTTGCTGTTATTCTGACTATGCTTTGTGATTATTTTAAAGTAATCTGTAAATATTCCCTTCTGGAGCAATCACCTCTGTGCTGACTACACTTTTGCTGTAATGTCGTAGGCCACTGGCCCTCTGAATGTAAAGCCCAAGTAGAAGGTGACATTTTCATTCCCATAAGGCACTGTGCCTGTCTTTATAGCATGGATAATGAACTTCTTTTCCTGAGGGCCTTCAAGATACACCGTCCCATCCTCTGTCCAGCCAGTTACACGTTTGCACAGTTTTGCAATTTCTGGCATTTTCCACACCTCCCCACGAAGCCATTTCAGTTTCTTCTCAGACACACTCAGGAGTTTTGTGATCTTTTCCACTTTAGTTCTGTGGACAAACTTGTCAAATCCATTTCCATTTCCCAGGAAAAAATGAGTAAATAGCCTCCTTCTTCTCTGTGGAATATCTTTCATTTTTGTCCAGTAACTGCGCTTGAGGAATTCCATTGCTTCAAGAACATTTTCATATTTTTTGTTCTTTATATCCTCAGTGTCATGCTCTTCTGGCCAGAAAAGCAGTGTGAGGAGGAAAAGAGCACTTGACAAGCAGTCCCGTTTCTCACTGGGAAACTGTTGGCTCAGTCTGCGAAGATCCTTAAGAGTGGCCAGTTTGGGAGACTGGGGTGAGAGGCAACTTAGAGCAATATGGGTTGCTAGGTAGTTTGAAAGATCCATCTGATCCAGCCTTGATTTCAGTGGATTTCTGGGGTACAATGAAATGATATCCTCAAGTGTTTTGACTGGGTCTTTTTCCTTCTGGTCATTGAGAAGTGAGAAGATTGTGGTGATGTTACCCCCACCAAGGCGATAAATCAGCATACGTTTCATAAAGGGAGTCAAACTGTCTGGGTTTGACTGAGACTGTTTCTTAATGGTTTCAACAAAGGCATCGCTGAAGTACTTTCCATAAACTGAGGACTTGGTCACCAACCAAGTTTTTGGGTGGCTTACTTTCATCTCAGAGCTTTCTGCAGTCTCTTCTTCATCTGCACTCACATCAGTCTGAAAATAGCTCAAATCCTCAGATATCCACTCCAGGGCTTGACACATTAAAGTCTGCAGGCTTTTCAATTTGCTGTGAAAATTCTCCCAAGGTTTCCTGACTGGCTCAGGAACAAAGTCAGTCACCAGGTACTGTATGCATGTGGCATAGCCAGACCTCTTGCAGGAGAAGACTGGAAGTGAAAAAATAAGCTTTAGCAAGCTGCATCCCACTTCTACTACAGCAAAAAAACCAGAGTTGTTCATTGTTTCGACATCTGCAATAGCAGCTCTTTCACAATGTTGAAAACATTCCAGTGCATTTAATGCTGTTTCAATGGCGTCTGCAGTATTTTCTGGTGTTTTGGTAACTTTGTCAAGTGCTTTAGATTTGGCAGCAAACCACCTCCTGTACACCTGGCCTCTGGTGTCTAATATGTAAGAATTGTTTGGCATTTTGGATGCTGCTACATCTGCCCACCGTTTTGCATCTTCAAACTGGTCATGAACATAGCAGAGACGGGCAAGTTGCTGTGCGAAGAAAGCGTCTTTGTTGAATCGTGTGTATGCCTCTTTAAGAAGCACAATTGCCTTATCCGGACTTTCATTCTCCTGTACATACTCAATGAGAGGGGAGAAAAAACTGTCAGATTCATCTCCTTTGCTTACCCTGCTTCGTCTAATAAATAAGGCTCGCAAAAATTTCACATAGTCGTCTCTGCCAAACCTATGCTCAAACAGCACATCCTCACGCAGGAGATCCAATGCCAGATCACTCTGCAGCTGCTTACCTAAGAGCTGATGCAGTATTTCCTTAGCAACCAAGGGGTGAATTATTCTGACTGATTGTATGTATGTCCTGTCATCTCTTAGGTGTATGAAGACCAATTTTGCTTGCTCACTTAGGGATCTCTCAAAGGCATGCTGACGAAATCTATCAAGGTGAATCGATATGGCAAGCAAGGCCTCACAGTGGGACTGAGAGATGAAGGAGTTTTGCACATAGGTGTTCAGAAGTGCAACATAGCGAATGAGCCGTGTCACCATAGATTCATGGTCAATCCCTTGAAGCAAATGTGTCACAAATTGCTGGACGTACTTGACTATTTTCTGATGATTGAATTCCTCACTCATTAGGACAAAAGTCAAGATGAACTCTGGCTCGTAGCGTTGCTCAAGTGTCTGTCGTTTGGTTGCAAAATGTCTCTTTTCTTCAACTGAAAGTTTGTGAGTCACAGCAACATTTTCTAATGGTGACTCCTTACACATTCTCTCTGGGTTATGGGACCGTCTGCAAGTAAGCAAAATGAAGCACAGTGTTCCGCGTGCGATCTTCTTGGTGGTGACTGCTGCCTCCAATTCATTCCTCAGATCATCGAGATACTCTCTGTCACAGTCTTCTAAGAGTAAAAGAACTGGGAGACAATTTTGCATGTCTTTCTCTTCATATTCTCGAAGCTGGAAGCCATGCTCTGCCACTAAGGAGGGAGAATATGATGGCTTCACAACAGCACACCGTAGGACTTTTCGACTGTTCCAAAGAACTTGCCTTGCCACTGTACTACCACCACTTCCTGGGTGATGGTATATATTCAGGCAACAGATTGGCGGTTGCTCAGCATTTCTTTTGAGGTTGTCCTGGATCAGACTGGAAATGTCATGGTAAGCATCCCTTTTGATGATGTCCCCTACAAACCTTTTGTCAGCCAACCAGAAATTCAACCAATTAACTCTTCCTCCGTGATAAAACTGCCTTTCAATGTCTTCTTTCTGGTCCTCAGGAAAGTCAAGGCTCGTTTCATCACAATGGTTAACACTTAAGATTTCAAGGGAATACATCCTCTCTTCCTCACGAGTCTCAAGGTTGCACTCTCCCTTCACATAGACTGGCAGGAGTTTTGTGGGGCGTGAAGTCATAGGTTGGATGCGCTGCAGGGTTGCATTGATGTGACTCATTTTCATTCCAACAACACTCGAGCGATTCACAGTGTCTGCACCACAGGACCCCTCTGTAAAGCTCTGCCACTTCAGGAAGTTCTCTTCTGATTCTGAAATGCATATGATGTCTTCGTGACCTTCCATGTCGGTAAAGAACTCATAGAAGGTGTGGAGTAGTGGTTTTTCAACAGGAGAGGTGAGCAGGAACACCACAAGGAAGGTGCCTTTTGGCAATATCTGTTTACATACCACTGACACACAATCTCGAAGGAGAGTCATTCTGGTTTTGATCCATGTCATCTCATCACACTGAGCTTCATTTCCTTTGAAGTCACTGCGACCATTGCAAAATATCCAACTCGTCTGTTCAAATAAGTGAAGATGGCTCTCAAATTCACTGATGCTCATCCCAGTTGGAATTTTGTAGTTTTGCATGAAGTGCAAGTTTGCAGCATGGTGCTTTAAGTACTCACTGCACAATCCTGATACTTTGGAATCCGGATCAAAGTCAAAGACACTGAAGATCTTCATATTTAACAGAAAGTCTATGCTGGTAAGGTCTTGCTTTCCAAACTTGTTTGTGACAAGAATGTACCATTTTTCCTTCTCAATGATTTTCTTGCCACTGGTTATGAGCATTGTGAGTTTTCTACCCAGGTCGTGGCTGACATCTGGGTTGCTCTCAATACATGACTGTTCAGACTTTTCTCTCTGGATATCCCTGTCACGGACCCTTTGGTAGAACTCATTTTGATCACTAACTGGTTCTGTTTTCGAGCCTGTCCTGCGATAGATGGTTTCCTTTTCAAACTCTACCTTGTTTGATTTCTCTTTGAAGTTTGGAAGACGAACAGAGTACACTCTGTTCTTCACAACACTGATAGCAGGTACAATGTCAACTTCCACAACATACCTCTTTTCATAGCTGTTAATGTCAATTACCTCAATAAACTGAGGTGGTCGTATGCACTGTCTCACATGCTCTCCATCACCACTGGAAAAGGCTCTCTCGATGTGATCAAGAGCATCGACATAGATGTCTTTTTCCAACACTGGCACACCAATAATCTCCCCATGTACATAGCCAGCATCATCCCTACTATCCATCACACCAAAATGTATGGTGCCATTTGAACGTATGTTCATGCAACCAGCGCCAAATTTCAAGACCTCTTTGGCAAATTTAGCCTGCAGCCTTGTGCGGTCTAATGCTGCTGCAACAGCAAATGACTTGTACTCATGACAGGGAGATATAAGATCTATAACACCAGACTCAGGCTGTAGGACATTGTGTTTGACATAAGTAAAATCAATACCATCTTTGCAAAATGGCCTAGGCTTACAGTCTTTTTTTGATGTTAATCCAGGTTGGTCCTGAGTCTCAGTGCTTGAAGAGGTTTCCTTGTCAATTGAAGGTTTGTTCCTTGTCTCTGGGTAATTGTTGCCATCACTGTCATCTCTTTTAGGACTTTCTTGGTTTTTAAGGACCTTTTGGGCCCTCTGAACAGAGTCAACAAGCTCGTTTCTCTTCTTGATGATCAAAAGAGCTGGTCCAGATTTCATGCCAGTTTCCTTTTTCAAATAGTCCTCTGTTAATTCCAGGAGAATCTTCCCATCCACCTCTTCTTCGTTGAGCTTGGTGACATATTCTTCTCGTATGCCAATGGACCTTAGCCAGGAGCTGACCAAAGCTTCTGTCCATTTTTCGATGGGAACATTTTCAAACTCTGCTGCAAAATTTCCAAATATTAAATACTTATAATCAAAGGAATTTCTGAAAATGTGTACTTCAAAGAATGTATTTTACCCTTACCCATTATTCAGACTGGAGGACTTTTTCCAATAGGTTTTGTTTCATCATTAAGTACCTGTGGAACAAAATGCTGGTAAATAGTAGTAATATTGAAAACCCATTTGACCATGTGCATGTCTTCTTACTCTTTCCCTACTACCATGCCTTTTAAATTCCACTTTTGCACTCGCATTGAATGTGAATGTATTTGAATGCACTTGGTAAAAGGGGTAGATATGCAAAAGTTTTATGTATAAATAATATTAAGGTTTTGATATGATAAATAATATGATATTAATATTATTATATGATATGCTATGTGTATGAGATCAGGGAACCATATAAGGAAGTATAAAGCGCTCCGATTAAACTTCGCTTTAGCAAGTGGACTTGGATTTAATACACCACATGGCAATTAATGTTCAATGTTCCTTAAGCTAAACTTGATCTGTGCTAATTTGATTTTAGGTTGTTTACAGGCCAAGTGTATCACCAGTATCTCATGCTTCAGTTATTTAAAATTAAGGTAACAAGCATAAGGAGACGGTTGAACAATGGGTAAAGAACTGAAGTACAAGATGACAATCTTGTACTTGAAGAAAACTGAGAAAAATGACCAAATTGTCACAAATCATTTTTAGGCAAGATTCAGAAATGGCTTCCACTACTTCCCTAGGCAGGCTGTCTTTTAACTTCACACAACCGAACACAGATGACATGGGATAGGAAAAACTGCAAAAGCATCTGACATCCCCTTTAAAGGTACGGAATCAGAGCCATAGTTTTGTGCCATCTAGTGGTGAGGTTGCAGATCGCATCCAACTGAAAGCCACCCTCTCACATTTCTGTTTGCCATTGGCCATTGGGAGCTACCTCAAAAATGTTATCCTCACTGCATTGGGAGTTCTGTCAAATGACCAGATTACTTTAAATAAATATTTTCAATTTGTTTTTCAGCAGTTTAAACAATTGTAGTTTGCTTAAAAGTATGACCTTCTTCAGTCAAATCAATCTTTACTTTTGCTTTTTCATATTGAGTAGATGTCAACAAATTTAAGAGTGAGGCTGAAAAAACTTGTACAATGTGAAAAAGATCATGTGTTTTGGATTATCAATGTATGTACATTTATTTCTGCCAAAATAAATATTGTGAACAGTGGATATAAGCATCTTAGATTCGCTTAAATATCATTCATGTTGGTAATGCACTGCCATTTGGGGAGTATTCATAATTCATGAAGTTTTGCTGTCATAAGGCTCCATTATATATATACTTTTCTATGTGCCTTTTGTAATCATAGTATGAATGAAATGCAGACCAAGGAGATGTTGTCTTTAGAAGTCTAAGTAAGCAACATTATAAGTGAGAAATTATGGTTATTTAAATGTAGCCTACACATGGGCTACACAATCCCTGTTCACCAACGACTAAAGGTCACCTGTTCCATGACTAGGTGAAATCTTTCATAGCCTAGCATTACTTTATCAATACTGAGTAGCCATTTAGGGCATGTAGCCTATGGAGTTCACAGGAAATAAAAAGAGCATGTTCACACTCATCATTTTAATGTGTTTTGGGTAAATTGGATTGCAAGAGGCTTGTTCTACAGACAGGTGTGAACAATGACCAAAACACTTTGGAATCTGATTGTCCAAACCACATGTGAAGGTGGTTTAAGATGCTTGTATCCACACATGTTCTACAGTGAGAACGCTCAATACGTCTTGATGCATCTTTGACCGTGTATAGCCGTCTTACATGGGCTACAGCTGAGGGGGTATTTCTCCAGGCACCAAAATCCCTTTGATGCCTTCTACGAAGCACTGATGGAGCAGGGACTTCTGCAAATAATAAACAATACAACTTCAAATTAAAATCTGAGAGGGTTTGTATAATATATTGTGTAACTGTAATTGAGTAATATGTCTATGGCTTTCCACAGAAGAAGAAAAAAAAGGAACAGTATTGTTGCTTTGCCCTGCAGTGGGCGCTCCAGGTTGACTGCTCAACTGCTTGATAATGGCGCTATAAAATTACAATACACCTGAAGCCGGATGTGAAGAAATTAGAACGATAACAATTATGAGTGTGGCACTTGGAAACCTTAGAGTAGCTGCCATATCCCCAGAATTATAAAAGTGTCTTTGGCATAATAAATCGTTTACATAAAATAAATCAGCACAACCTCTAATTTTTTGTAGTCTTGACAAAAACTTCTACGTTATAACGAACACACTGTTAAAAGTTGATGTGGGCCCCGCTGTAGCCAGTAACTAATAAGGGTAATATTTGTATTTACTGTTCAAAGATACCATACTAATTACCCGACTGTGTCATGTTTAATACTTACGTGTTTAGCCTATTTACCTGGCGATCTACCAAAGTTCATCCCCGTTTCCGTGTTTTTGTGTGTGCCACCCCGTGTTGGTACCAACGTCTACCTTCCTGATCTGTTCATCATACATGTTGCTATATTTTCGATTTGGCGCAACAACGCACAACAGCCTCCTAATGGGTTCACCTGATGTGTTTTTGTCTGAAAACTGCTTTTAGCCTGAAATTTCGAAGTCCATTACTAGGCGTTGTCTGCCCTAGCAAGGCTTCACCACTGCCCAGTTGCTATTATAGGAATTTTATACACAGAAAATAACCACTGCCCACAGGATATTATAAAAACAACCCTGAAGCCCTCCAGGCTTTGTGCAACTTGTTTGTGCGTATACCCAACGTTTACGATAATTCAGGGTGGCACAGTCTACATGCCAAAAGGTGCCATTTTTCCTGGCAAGTCGTACATTTGAGACCCGTCAAACTAGAGGACAAATGGGTCGAACTATGTGTTAAACACGATAGATAGCGAAGGAGCACATTTGTTAAAACGTTCATGCCTACATTAGATTGTGCTAAATAAAAATTCGAGCTTTGCGATTCAATGCATTACGGACTCAAACATTCAAATAGCTAAAATACAATTCCAGCATTTTATCGACGTACACTAGGCTACTCACCGTCACGTTTTCATTTCCAGCGAAGAGAAAAGTGGCGGTAAATTATACCATTCCGATAAATCAGTTCGAGAAGAACTCTTGCAAATGTCTGCGCTCGGTTCCTCCCTTCTCAGTGATGTTTGAGGGAAATCAGACAAGCCCACATAGTCCGTGAGCCAGAGGGGTTGGTCGTTACCGAAAAAGTGGCAAAGGCTACCATACCTTTTCTGAAAGCCTGAAATCTCAGCTTTTTAATGATGTATGATGGCCATCTGACAAGAGTAGCTGTTTTGAGTTATCACACATAATGTAAACTAAGGTAGAGAAAATAATGCGTATAAATTAAGCAGAACACTGACATAGCTGAAGATCTATATTGGACATATTGGAATATTTTATTTTGTTATGTTTGGTATCATTTTAAACAGGAGACTCTGGGCTTTCATTTAAAGCCTTTTGTGAACATTTTGGATAAGTACAGCCAAACCTGGAGCTCTTCAAACTTTTAATCACACACATTTTCCTGCCATTTCCGCCTAAGTCATCTTTTGTCTTTTAATCCTGTGGCAACAGGGAGCATCAGAGAAACAAAATCTTAACACTGAAATACTGGCATGACCCTAAGGATTCAGAAAATGTATCATTTTTTTGGTCTTATATCAGACATGGCGTTTGAGAAAATAACATTGACATAGCTGAAAATCTAAAAACGGTATAACAAATAACAAATGAGACATGGATTCCTTTTAAGGTGTGGTACCCCCAATTATGACATTGCCATTACTGTAAAAGGTCAAGGTCATGACTTTCTTGTAAGTGTATGTTTGGGTGTGGGTGTGTCTGTGTTTGGGAGGGGGGTTACAGATAGACGTGTAATGTGTATGTGTGTGGGCATGTGTGTTTGTGTGTGTGGGTGGGGGTGTGTGCGCGCATGTGTGTTGTGTGGGGGAGGGGTGGGGGTTTACAGACAGACATGTAATGTATCTGTTTTATATATTGTAGTTTTACTTTTTTGTGTGTAACTTTGTTTTAATTACCAGGTACCATGCTTCTTTTGGCAGGGGGACTACCAATGGAAATTTGCCTTTTGGCTATAATTGGGTGCATTTACATTTTATTAGTAAAATGTTCATTAATGTACAATGTCCCTCTATAACAAATAAAGGAAAATAATAATACGAAGAAGAATTTTGTGACATTTTCACAAACATTGCATCATTCAAGGCCACGACACTAATCAAACTCCTCATCAGAATCCTCATCAGAGGAATAGGATTGTTCTTCATCAGCAAAGTCATCCTTCTGGTTTTTGGTCTTGCATGGCATAGGTCAGTGCAGGGCAAGTTGTTGGCAACACACTGACATGATGGAGTGACACATTCCCTCTTGCATGAGCAGGACAGAAACTCAAGTACTGCTTGTGGACCAATGGAGACATTGAACCAGTATGGAGAGCTGCAAGTCACCATCTTGGTCCACCCTAGACCACCCATGCTCAACTGGGGAAGAAACGTCAGGGTTGTTCTCAAGGCATCTTCTCCAGATAGCACCTTGATAGTTAACTCTGAGACAGTGCTTAGTGAGAGAATCTGAGCATGGAGGTAACTGCCAGGATTCTATGCCTTTCTTTGCACTGTAAGGCTGCATACAACTCAGGTGTAATTGTCCAGTCTGCCCCAACCTTCTGAAAGGTCTCACAGAACTTTTCATTCTTCTGAAGAAGTTTTAGGGCTGACACTTTACCACGACCTGCAAATGCACTTACAGTGTCACAGCCTGTGTATGCGTGTAAACCAGGCAAAGCCTGACACAACTGTGAACCCAGACCACGAGCGAGTTGTGAGATGTTTATGTAACTGGTGCGATTCTTTGTCCCCGTCTTCAGGAACAGGTCACATGTGAGTGCGTCACTGGTAGCCAGGCTTATCACCAAGACATCAGTGTCATCAGACACAAGGATGACAGATTTGTGACCAGTCCTTGAAGCATGGCAAGCATGGAGCAGCATACGGGTGTCAGCCTTTTCCTGAGTGGACGACAGGTCTGCTACCTTGTGCACTCCCTGTTGGGTCAGCTTGTAACACTCATCTTTGGTTGTAGTGTACAGAACCTTTTCACCGAATCTTGTTCTAGACTGTTCTTTGCCCCACTCTTTCAGCAAGAAGGTAGCAAGATTTGTTTTGTTGTTGTTGTTTTGTAGGAATTTCTTCCATTGCTGAACTCTGTGCCCTGCAGTGAGCTGTTTGACCTGACCAGACAGAGTCTGCACCTCTGGCCACTCTCTCCATGTGTTTGATAGAAGCCTCATTATATACATCAAAAACAATGTCAACACGGGTGCTGTGACTTGCTTCAGCTAGCACAGTGGACAAGGCATAGTCTGCAATATCAGCAAATGTCTTGCCATCACCGTTCGGCTTCTGAACAAGTGCCATGACATCTATTACGCAGGTAGAATTTAATGGCAATGATTCAGCAACACATGGGAACTTGAGCAGTTGCTTGGCAAGTGAGGATTTGCAAGTCTTCCTCACATTGCCATCTGGTGAAGCAAGAGCCCATGGAAGTGGTCCAAGGGGATGAGATAACACCTCCTTCAGGTTGAGCTGTCTACTCTTTGCAATCAGTACCATCTGGGCAAATATTCGATTATCAGCTTTGAGGATAACTTCTTTATTCCCAGTTTTGCATGTCTTTGCCTTTCCCTGCATTGAGGAGAATGTTTCCAGTTTCATCTTGGAGAGTGGTGCATGGAACTGCTTTGCAGGAGGATTACTGTCAACACGCTCAGCAGAGAAGGTTCTGTAGGCATTCATGCCAATGGTGTGTGCATTCAGAAGGTCTTCAGCAACATCTGCTGGTGCAGTACTTCCAGTAGACAGAGAAACAAGGGACTCACCACCTGCAAATGGATTAATCCAACTAGAATCCAACAGATCCACAATGCTTGTAATGTGTTCTTCATCTTTGGCAATTCTGCTTTGTCCAAGGTCCTTGTGAGGACAGTCAGTTTGTTGGAGTCCCAGGGAGGTTTTCAATATAGACAGGTAACTCAGCAGTAAGATAATATCTTGAGACAGCTGCTGGGTTCAAGCTGAACCCTTTTGTGCCTCCAGCTGTCTGAGTGTCCCGATTGACTGTTTCCTCTAGGATCTCGTCAATCTGAACCCTGTTAAATGTATTTGTTGCACTCAACTGGGCCGAAAAGCCACCTTCACAGAGAAACATGTACAGATCTGGTTTCTCATGTTCAATGTGGCTCATTTCTGAGTAGTAAGCAGTGAGTGACCTTGCATAATTCAGATTATCATAGGCAAAGGTCCAAGGGATGATTGATTGAATGCTAGCCATGTGCAATGCCCAGTTTCCTTCATGTGATGCCCTCACAAGGTTTAGTACAACCTCCACCATGTCAATATATGACATCCAGAAGCTGGCCAGTGGACCTTGCTGAGACCTGAGATGCTGCAGGAATTCACAGAAGTACTGATGGACCTTTCTGAAGACTGTACGGTCAAGTGATTCTTCTACAGTGGTTGATGATATACCCTCAGAAAAGACACTCAAGTGTAGGGGCAGGATATGTAAGAGACTGTGGACATCAGGATGGTTCTCTGTGAGCCACTGGGGAAACTGATTCCAGACCAGCCTCAGCCTCAGCCTTCATACATGATTTTGTGGAATCTCAGAGATCTATTGTACTTATGGCCATCCAAAACACCACTGACAGATCCCTCGGCCACAGCTCCAGATTCAATGCATATGTCTCTAAGGCCTGCAGCCTGGAAGCGCTTCCCAATCACACCCAAGAACATACAGATGATGTGAAAGACTCCAAGTCTTGGCACAATGTTGGGAAACCTGTCTCTATGTGCCCACATAATTTCTGTAACTTTACAGTAGAGAGCCTGATCAAAGGTAACTGACATGTTGCTGATGTGTAAGGAAGTCATGATTTTCTTACTCTGAAGAAGAATCTCATGAACAGTTGCCATCTGGGTGGCTGGGGCATTGATGGTTGGCAGATAGCTGACAACACTAGGAATAATATCCACAGAATTTAATGCTAAAATGTTGTAACCTGTCCAGCTAGGGACACTTTGATTTGTGGCAGAGTGCAGTCTGCATAGCAACCACAAGAAGTTCTTCTTCAAAGCCTCAGCACAGATATCTGTCTTGACCTCAACATAGGATCTAGTTGGAGGACCACACCTAGTTCCCACAGCATACACTGGCAGAGCTAGCAAAGATACAGAGACAGTTCTCTGTTTGCTCTTGGGCACATGACAAGCTGGTTTAGGCAGTTCAGGACCGAACATCCGAGGCTGCACTGCTATACCATTGACCCTATGGGATGTTCCACGGCCTGTCAGTGTCTCTTCCAGCCTGTCAATATTGTCCCAAGCTAGAGCCGTGTGCACATATGGCTTCACTTGGTCTGGAGTAACTCCACCATCCTGTCCTAGCTTGTGCACACAATCAATTATATTTAACTGCAAATATCGAACGTGAAGAGAAATATTGTACGAGTAGCAGATTCAAACTGTGAGTGAGCTCTGGCGCAGAAGAACTGTCTTTATATTCGACAGGCAGAGGAGACACTGTTGGTGGAATTTTGAATTATTAGCCAATAGACTTGTGGGCCCTTCAATGGGGAGGAGTCAACAATTCCATAGTCAGCACAGAGTGGTGTATAAAGAGAGTGACGACATTTCCATATCTATTTCTATCTATTTATCAGTATTTTTTCGCCCAAGAACAAGCCATTAATTTTTTAATGTAAATTCCATGAAAGTGGGGACCTGATATAAATTATATGTGGTGGATATATATCAAGGACCACTTGAACTATCTAAAAATGCTGAATAACACCTTTTTCAAAAAAATATTTACTTCAGACTTTTAACCAATTGGCCTGTTAGCACGTTAGCTGTGAGTGTGTGTGTGTGTGTGTGTGTGTGTGTGTGTGTGTGTGTGTGTGTGTGTGTGTGTGTGTGTGTGTGTGTGTGTGTGTGTGTTAGAGGAGGACTCCGATCAAGGACCCTTTGAACTATCTAAAAATGCTGAATAACAACTTTTTCTAAGAAATATTTATGTCAGACTTTTAACCAGTAGGCCAGTTAGTATGTTAGCTGTGAGCATGTTAGCAACCCAACATATCAATAAATTAGCATATAGTACACTACTGTTTCTGTCTTTGAAAAAACGCCATGTCTGATATAAGACCAAAAAACACCCCCTCCAAATTAGATAATATGGGTAAATGATACATTTTCTGAATCCTTAGGGTCATGCCAGTATTTCAGTGTTTAGATTTTGATTCTCTGATGCTCCCTGTTGCCACAGGATTAAAAGACAAAAGATGACATTGGCGGAAATGGCAGGAAAATGTGTGTGATTAAAAGTTTGAAGAGCTCCAGGTTTGGCTGTACTTATCCAAAATGTTCACGAAAGGCTTTAAATGAAAGCCCAGAGTCTCCTGTTTAAAATGATACCAAACATAACAAAATAAAATATTCCAATATGTCCAATATAGATCTTCAGCTATGTCAGTGTTCTGCTTAATTTATACGCATTATTTTCTCTACCTTAGTTTACATTATGTGTGATAACTCAAAACAGCTACTCTTGTCAGATGGCCATCATACATCATTGAAAAGCTGAGATTCCAGGCTTTCAGAAAAGGTATGGTAGCCTTTGCCACTTTTTCGGTAACGGTTTCCATATTTTGAGGCCCTGGCTCATGGTCTAACAGTACTTGGACTTGAGTTGTGTTTTGCGGAAAACGAAACTCATGGGGGTGGGGGTGGGGGCATTGAAAAGGAACATTGCTCCTTTTTTGCAAGGTAGAGAAGGTGCCAGTGTACACATCACTTACCATGCAGAAGTCGTTTTTGTGATCTTATTTATTTGGCATTTCACATAGCAGCTTCAATTGGAGAAATAGGTGAGCTGGCATGAAAAAGACTGAAGTACGTGGTGCATTAATATTGCATACTCAAAGGGCACAGATAAAAAAACACAAAGACACAAAATACAGGTTGCAAAGAAAAAAAAAAACAGCTCCACATCACTGAACAAAATGACACTGGCTGTGCACGCATCACATTTTTTTAGACAAAGCCCACATCACATCAAAATTGATTAGGTGTTCCCCCATAATGCAAACTATCAAGGGCTTCAGCTAAATTGAGCGTATTAACCTCTGGCAAGGACAGAAGGACGGATTAGAAAAAAAAATCATAAATCTGACCATCTATCTCAGTTTTCTGAGACTGGAAGTCTAACCTGTAATGCTACAAATAAATAGGGACTGAACTGACTGAACTGGGTAAAACTTGTGGTGTCCCAGTAAAGCTAAGAAAATCATAAAGTAAATATATACAGTGAATTTGAGTTTCTACCCTCAGTTAGGCGGTCTACGGTGCCCAATGGCAATAAAAATATAAAAAATCCTTTGTCCCCAATGGAACGGAATCACCTCAGTCCTTTTATAGGCTGCTTATTTATTATATATATTAGTCATTCCTGTATATCACAGGCCCTTCCTCAGCTTTACATAAAATGCTGTTTGAACGTGTATGTGATGCTTGCGTGGTGCCATGCTAGTAAATTAAATGTCTATTTTATTTTAGGCATAATGAAACTGAAGACAAATTTCCATTTGTGAACAATAAAGTTTTCTTATTCCGTATTTGTATAAATGTGTTCATGGGAACAAGGCCTTGAACATGTAGTGATAAAACGTCTCTCACAGGAGAAACACCCATAAAGCTCTAGAGCATTAACTGATCAGATGAACAAAAGGAGATTGCAGAGTAGAAAAGTAGATGGTAAAAAAACACAGAGACATGTGAAAATATTTAAAAAACAAAAAAACAAAAAAACATCTTTTATCAGGTGCTCTGACCAACACAATCACTTCCTCAGGATCGTGATGATTCAGCCAGGAAAGCACTCCAGGCCGTTTGCCCATTAAGACACTTCCACCCAAAAGCCCAACAACATGCACACAGAAATGTGATATTCACTCTGATTCTAATCTGTCTTCATTTCTCCCCCATAAGGCACACTCACTGTTTAAAACAATTCGAATCAAACCATTGGCATTTTTGCAAAAATATACATCTGACAGTGAGAACTTGTTTGACTCATAAACACCATTGCACAACAATAGAGAAATAATAATAATAATTAAAAAACTCAATCTTTGTCAAGTGTCTGACAAAAATTAAATACATGTCCACTTCTGTTCCCCTATGCTTTGTGTGTGAGCTCCAAACAGTCCATGTAGAGCCTTTCACAAGATCGCATATCCTCACCTCTCTCGATGCAACTCCTGCAGATTTATAGTGAGGGTCTCCTTGACCTCTCACACCTGTCGTGTTGGTTCCAAGTCAAGGCACTTCATTGGGGTTGTGATTAAAAACGGGGGGTGGGAGGGGGTGGGGAGATTCGGGGCAGGGCTGCTGTCACTGCTGCTGCTGCTGCTGCTGCTCCACCTACAGGCATGTCCTGGGCACTGCAGGCCCAGTCCACACCAGAGATGCAGAGCAGAGAGGGCAGGGCAGGGCAGGGCAAGGCAAGCCAGCCTCCTGGAATGTGTCCACCCACCACCACCACCGCCAAGGCGGACGACCCTCGACCCTCCCTGGCAAACGTCACTCCGGCCGGCCTTGCTGTGTGCGGTCCGTGGGTGGGGGGGCCGTCTCTGCAGGGGTCTGCTGGGGCTCGGTGGTGGGTTCAGCTAGGGTCGCAACAGCTCCAGTGGGAGGGGACGCTGCGCTGGGCTCTGGGCCTGCTGACTGTGGCGCCCCAGTACTGGATTGAAGGTCTGGTCGTGGGTCAGTGCACGGGGCCAGGGTGGAGGGTTGTGTGTGGGGATCTGGGGGCTGTGCGTGTGTGGCAGAGGGTTGTTGTGTGTGTGTGGCAGGGGGTTGTTGTGCGTGTGGGGCAGGGGGTTGTTGTGCGTGTGGGGCAGGGGGTTGTTGTGCGTGTGGGGCAGGGGGTTGTTGTGCGTGTGGGGCAGGGGGTTGTTGTGCATGTGGGGCAGGGGGTTGTTGTGCGTGTGTGGCAGAGGGTTGTTGTGTGTGTGGGGCGGGGGGTTGTTGTGTGTGTGGGGCTGAGGGTTGTTGTGTGAGTGCGGCGGGGGGTTGTTGTGTGTGTGGGGCGGAGGGTTGTTGTGTGTGTGGGGCGGAGGGTTGTTGTGTGTGTGGGGCGGGGGGTTGTTGTGTGTGTGGGGCGGAGGGCGTAGTCCGTGGCAGGAGCAGCTCTGTGGGGTGGTAGTAAGGCAGGAAGGGGCGCTCCAGGGTGCACAGGCGCATGGCCTGATGGGTGTGCATCAGCAGGGAGGGGAAGCGGGACGTGAAGTAGGCCACAAACTCGTCCGGGACCGAGCCCAGCGTCTCCTGCACCTCTGTAGGCAGCTCCCTGTAGTGGTGCTTCTGCAAAGCCCAATCGCAAACACGTTAGAGGAGAGCTCTACAACGCTGTTTTTTTCAGGCACTGGCTGACAAAGACACGGCAGAGGGATCCTCTTATTACATACTGTAGGCTATGGCATTGTGCTGCTTGTAAAACTGGGCCATTTTGAAAAGGACTTTGTAATGGTGTATAGAACACAGGGCTATTAAATTATTATAAATTATCTTTTGCAGATTCAACACTTTTTGGCATGTCTTTAGGAGGTGGTGGGGGAGGGTTATTATCTGTTTTGGGGGATCCCCTGCAGTCACTCCAGGAAGCCCAGGCTGAAGATCTCTTGGTTAGAGAGATGCTCATAGATGCTTACTAACTTTGCGGTCATTTAGCTGAGTGCCTAGACTACTTTAAAGAGCTAGTGTGCGAAATGTTGTACCATCTTGTCATGGTGAGGTCACAAGCAACTGATATTTCTTAAGCATGTATAAACAACGTTAAAAACTACACAATGCGGCTTTCATCCTTTTACCTTATTCCTCATGGCACGCAGAAGATCCCTTACTGATCCTCCTTTATATGAACGGAACTTTCGAAGATCTGAAAACAGAAGAACAAATACACCATTCTTAAATACGTTCAGAAATCTGGCTTCAAAAGCACCACTGCCATTCTCTGACACTCTTCTACAGATGCTCATTTTTGACATTACATTACACTTAGCTGACGCTCTTATCCAGAGCGACTTACAGATATTTACAGGGTTTCAGTTACAGTCCCTGGAGCAATGTGGGGTTAGATGCCTTGCTCAATGGCATCTCAACCATGGGTAGGGCGGGATTCAAACCGGCAAACTTCCGATCGCAAGACCAACTCCCTAACCACAAGGCCACAGCTGCCCATATTTGACAAATATTATTATTGTATTTTTAAGCAGGTGTTTAAAACAAATACTTATCATCATAACAAGCAATTCAAGATACCAAACCATAATTCAGTTCACAGTTCATCACATTATTCACATGAAAAGTATATGCAAAGAGTCACAAGCCTTTACAGCTTGCATTTTCATTGGGACCTGTGAGATAAGATCTCATGCATGGAAAAAGCAGGTGTGTAACTGTAGTTAGCTTACATGGAGATGAGAGTGACTGACCTGTTTGCAAAGGCACTGTGATGTGTTCTCTCCAGTCTCCCTTCACCACGGCCCGCCCCCCTCTCTCCAGCTGCCGTACGATTGGTCCGTCCAGCGGCTCCTTCTCGATTCTGTCACTCACATCCTGTGAGATCAGGAAGTTGAAGTCAGCAGCTGGCACAAGTTATGATGCCATACTTGGTTTAGTCACATGCATCAAAAATAAAGCAACATACAAACAACAATAAAATAAAAACTAAAATAATGTTTGTAAGTCTTCCTTTACTTGTCAAACTTGTAAATTAGAGTAGATTTGTGTGTGTGTGTGTGTGTGTGTGTGTGTATATCTGACACAGAAAGTCAGACAGACAGTGCAGAGGGTGGGTCTGAAATGTTACCCTTTGCTTGAGTGTGCATGCAAGTATGACAATTGCAGCTGCAGGCAGTAGTTGTGTGCGTCATCATCATAGCTGGGTGCGGTACAAGTGTGGAACATTTACATAGCGGGGTAAGTCAGTGTGTAGGTGGAGGGGACAGTGTGTCGTTAGCATGGCTAAGTGTGTAGGTCAGAGAGTGAATCAGTATGGAAGGAGTATAAGACATTGGATCTGGGTGTGTAGGTAGAGTGGATTAGTGATAATGATAATAACAATAATAATATTACATTTTATTTCTAAGCACCTTTTAAAGCACCCAAGGACACTTTGCAAAGGCAGATTAGCGTAGCTGGGTGTGTAGGTAAGGTGAATCAGTGTGAATCAGACGTGGTGTGACATTAGCATAGCTGGGTAGCTGGGTGTGTAGGCTGAGATAGATGGGTGCGGCTCAGACCTGGAAGAAGTGCAGCTGCTTCTCCAGGCTCCAGAAGAAGGGGTGCTTGAGCACGCGCTCCGCCAGCGGCCGCTGCTCCGGCTCCATGCTCAGCATCTGCTGGATCAGCTCCCGGGCCACGATGTCCTCTGAAGGAAGCACACACACACACACACGCACACACACAAGCATGCACACACACAAGCATGCACACACACAAGCATGCACACACACACACGCGCACACACACGCACGCACACACACACACATCCTCAGTACAGATAACCACACTCTCAAACCCACCCCTTTGATGGCCCCAGCCCCACTTAAACAGGACAAAGGAAAAAAGCTATAGGTGACCTAGTGAGGTGCCAGAACAGCGTGAATGAGTTAGAGTGTTGAGATATGTCAGAGGTGGATATGGGGTCATGACCTTTTGAGTGGAATCGTTTAAAGGAAGTGGGGAAATCAAAAAAGGAACCGTCAGACAGGAAGCACATGGCCAAAGTGATAAAACACAATATAAGCACAGGAAGAAAAAAAAACTTTGGTTTGTTTGAGCTAAGCACTTACTGTGAAGTAAGGCATCACTAGGATGTGGTGCTGATTTTATTTATTTATTTATAAAGTCAGTGCACATGAATAAAGTAAACATAACTCTAAATGTGCCACTGCTAGCCCACAGGCTAATTTCAATCACATCTCTTTTATATGAGATGATGTTCAAATAACCATAGATTGACCAGTTGTTTAAACACCCATGATAATGTAGATGATGATAAAACTACACAACACAAAAAAATTGGTGTATTGCTTTTATCAGTGAAGTGATCTTAGGTGTTATTAAAGGGGCTTTATAAATGTGTAATAATAATAAAAACTATCATGATATTATCGTTCAGAAATGGCGACGATGATGAAAATGATTATTATTATCATCGCAATCCTCATTATTATTAATAATAATAACTTATGAATAATAATAATGTTACTAATATCATCATTGTTATTGTTATGGCTGAGGAGGAGCTGTAAGATGGCTCCAGGGACCCGTGCTGCTCACCGTGTCTGTCGGGCTGCAGGTGCTGCAGGCTGTAGGTGCCCTGCAGGATGTTGGCCTGCCGCTGCAGGGACTTGCCGAAGGGGTGGCTGCCACAGGACACCACGTAGTAGAAGACACAACCGGCCGAGAAGATGTCCACAGTGCACGTCTGAGGGGGGAATGCACATTTAGAAAAGAGAGACAAGCAATTTGGAGGCATGAGAGAAGTGGGTGACATAGGTATTATGGTATTAAATTCAGTAATACCTAATGTTAACCACCAGTACATACTTACAGCACAGCATATAAGAATATGGGCTATGTGAACACCACCCAAAGCAAAGAGTGCCGTAAACACCAACTAATTACCAACTGTTGCTACAACTAAAGTTATAGTTAATTCTGAAGGCAAGCATCCACCCCATCTAAACATTAACCTATTCCTGCTTAAATCCTTTGTATTCTACACATACGCATCCTGCCTTCTCCACGTCCTACCGGGTTGTGTTTGCAGTCTTCGCTCAGGACCTCGGGGGCGATCCAGCCCTCCGTGCCCGGCACGCCCGATCGCCGGCTGAAGCTGTGACGGCCCGCCGCCAGCTTCTTGCACAGGCCAAAGTCGGAGATCATGGCCCGCACGCGCCCGTGGGCGTTGGGCATGGACACCAGGATGTTGTGCGGCTTCAGGTCCCGGTGCACTGTGGGAAGAGGGATGGCGATAAAGGGGAGAAGACCAGAGTTCTTTTACAAGAACGTCACAAACTTTGTGCTACGGTGACATTTATAAGGATCCTGGTTTGGATCAGGTATTCTCTTAATTGTGACACCACCCGTGTATGAAACAGTAAATATTAATTGAAATATTAGTGTTAATATTAATATTTAATCAACCTTTTACCAATGTAAACTGAAAGGCTCTAGTTAGATCAGGGTGCTTTGTTCAGTCAGTTACTCGTCATGTGGACTGATTTAAATGACCGCAGCAAAGAAACAGTGAGACTAAAGGGGGGTGTTGTAAAGCACTTGTCACATGACGGTGCCTTGGGCTGGTTAGACAGAGGCCCAGGGGCTTCCTGTGGCCCACTGCAGGGGCTTACCTATGTTGAGAGAGTGGAGGTGAGCCAGGCCCGACATGGCCTGCTGCAGCAGAGACACCGGCTCCAGACCGTGCCGCTCGAAATCAGGCCGCTCCACATACTGCAATGACAAAGCCAAACACACCGAATTACAGACATCGCTGTAGAAATATTAAACATAAACCAAGTGACATCTGATCTGCTAGACCACTTAGCTTTAGCTACCAAGTCTTTACACACTATGAAGGAGGACAAACTGAGAAGGGAGGGAGGATGGGGAATGTATGTATTACACAGCAGGGATTAAAATTGAAAAAGTGGCTGGTACATTTTTGGACACAAGATAATAATTTACTATGAGTGGCTGGTGAATTGTATCTCTTTATTTGTCAGTGGCGGGTAAAAATTTACATTTTGCAAAAGTTAATTTCCACCCCTTTTACACACTGATTCAAACAGTGTGACAGACATACGTGATTGAGAGGGAAAGGCAGAGATCAAGGGAAATATGGTCAAGGACACACACAGAAAGGTGCAAGCTGGAGGTGCTTAGAGGGCCAGACTGCAGGGGGGAAGCACAGGTGGGACAGGGAGAGACTGCAGCAGCGGGGAAGCACAGGTGGGACAGGGAGAAACTGCAGCAGCGGGGAAGCACAGGTGGGACAGGGAGAAACTAGAAAAGCACCCAGAGAGCGCAGGCCTCCGCCAGGGCAGCTCAGATCACCACCAAAATCTAATCACTTTTAAGCTAGCCCATTTTTGAACACCCTGAAATTTCATCAAAACCCATCCATACCTTTTTGAGTTATGTTGCTAACTAACAAACTAACAAACAAAGAAGCGTCGCTGATTACATAACCTCCACTGGCGGAGGTAAAACTATGGCTGAGGTTGGCCCAGTACCTCCTGCAGCGTGGCGGCGCACAGCTCGATGGCGATGTACTGGAACTGCCGGTCCCGCTCCGTGCAGAAGTAGCGGATGACGTTGGGGTGCTCGTCCGACTCCCTGAGCAGCTGCACCTCGCGGTCGGCGAAGCTGAAGCACTCGGGGAGGATCCTCTTCACGGCCACCGCGCGGTTGTCAAACTGGCCCCTGAGACAGAGCGAGGAGGAGCTCAAACAGAGCACACAGCTCTGACTAACCTCATCACACCTACAACCTGTGCTTGAACTGAATGCCTAACTTAAAGCTTACATTTAGGAAAAAGCTTTAAGTAACGGAAAAGCTTACATTTTACTTTATAAATCTTTCTTTGTTAGACTTTTTTGTTAAACTTTTACTTAAGAAATAAACTGAATGTGTAAACTAAACCGTAAAATCAAGCAAAAGCAAAAATTTACATTTTACTTTATAAATCTTTTTTTGTGTTCCGGTGTCGTAGCTCAGGCATACAAAACACCTTCAGCTGTGTTTTTCTTAGCATTTCATAGGAAAATGTACCGACCCTCCAGACCTATTCGGCCATGTGAACACACACTGACAAAATTGAGGAGCCCAGGAAAAAAATGGGCATAGTCACAAAATCAATTTTTTTAAGTTACTCACCCTATTGTTACATTGAAACCCCAGCTTTTTAAAAAGTAATCCTATGAACAAACAACCATAGTCTCGAGCTAGAAGCGTTTTAAAATAGCATTTACTAATCGAATCAAAAATCAAATGACATTTTCTCAGTTTCAGCGTTTGGGGACCATGTCCGTTTTTCCCGTGGATTCCTCAATTGTGAACCGGCCACCCGCCACCTCAATCAGCTCACTGCTGAGCACCGTAGGTCTGTGTGAAGCCAGGCTATTCCCTCATCTCCAATAACACATACGGC
>CM050216.1:25056242-25096242 GCA_027475355.1 Coilia nasus
GTTTGTGCATGCAGGCAGGCAGGCAGAATGTGGCTGTGAGGGGCACATGACGTGTGCAAGCATGTGCACTCCTTATCAATGACCTTGTTTCAAGTACACTACACACGTGTGTACTTTTGCAGGCAAGTTCTATTGCAATAACTAGTCATTTCTAATGATGGTTACTACTGAAATTAAAAAAAGGTTGTTTACCTGAAATCGTCTATACACATGTGAGTGTGTGCGTAGGTGTCTGTGTGTGACTGCGTGTGTGTATTCAGTGATCCCCCGTGTATCGCGGTAGTTACATTCCAGAACTCCCCACAATAGATGTGTATCTGTGTGTGTGTGTGTGTGTGTGTGTGTGTGTGTTACCTATGATGAGCGGGTGGTTCCACATGTAGTTGATGTGGCTGCGCTCCTCCAGGGCGGTGCCGGGGGGGGGGTCGCTGTGTGTGTGTGTGTGTGTGTGTGTGTGTGTGTGTGTGTGTGTGTGTGTGTGTGTGTGTGTTCACATGTATACGTATGTGTGTTACCTATGATGAGCGGGTGGTTCCACATGTAGTTGATGTGGCTGCGCTCCTCCAGGGCGGTGCCGAGGGGGTCGCTGTGTGTGTGTGTGTGTGTGTGTGTGTGTGTGTGTGTGTGTGTGTGTGTGTGTGTGTGTGTGTGTGTGTGCTCACATGTATACGTATGTGTGTTACCTATGATGAGCGGGTGGTCCCACATGTAGTTGATGTGGCTGCGCTCCTCCAGGGCGGTGCCGGGGGGGTCGCTGTGTGTGTGTGTGTGTGTGTGTGTGTGTGTGTGTGTGTGCTCACATGTATACGTATGTGTGTTACCTATGATGAGCGGGTGGTTCCACATGTAGTTGATGTGGCTGCGCTCCTCCAGGGCGGTGCCGGGGGGGGGTCGCTGTGTGTGTGTGTGTGTGTGTGTGTGTGTGTGTGTGTGTGTGTGTTCACATGTATACGTGTGTGTGTGTTACCTATGATGAGCGGGTGGTTCCACATGTAGTTGATGTGGCTGCGCTCCTCCAGGGCGGTGCCGGGGGGGGGTCGCTGTGTGTGTGTGTGTGTGTGTGTGTGTGTGTGTGTGTGTGTGTGTTCACATGTATACGTGTGTGTGTGTTACCTATGATGAGCGGGTGGTTCCACATGTAGTTGATGTGGCTGCGCTCCTCCAGGGCGGTGCCGGGGGGGTCGCTGACGCTGGGGGTGATGACGCAGCCCTGCTCCTTCTGCACGCGCCGCTGGCTGCCCGGGCCCTCCAGCATGGGGAAGGTGCTGCCGCGCGGCTGCACACACAAACAGAAGCTCATGGGTAACCCGTCGCGTTAGCCTGGCTATAAGCCCGCCTACACACTTCCGCTCCATTTATCTCACTACTACCTTGGTAAACCAGCCCCTCGTACTTCATTTCATTCTGTACAGAGGATCTGGCCATGCTGCCATTGACATTCATATATTCGGACCAAGCGAATCCAAGCCAATCAGACGTTAGTGATTGGGTAAAGGCACACTCAGCAGAGTCCACGCCTCCAGGAAGTAACCGTTTCTCAGCAGCAAGGCCAGACCCTTTGTACAAAATGAAATTAAGTACAAGGGGCTGGTTTAGCAAGCTATCTCCCTAAAGTAGTAGTCTGGGTTTCCTTCAATCGAGATGGTTGTCTCCGGTGGTAGCTTTACAGCCTCCGATCAGCACACAGAGGAAATATTCATGGGTGATGACACTGACGTTACGTGCTAAATTTGAATTGTAGTGCGTAGGCAGGCTTATAGCCAGGTTAACTGCATATGTCCCGTCCAGAGGTTAGCGATTGGGTAAAGGCAGATCCAATCGTTTGCTCATGCAATCGTTGCACCAGTGACAGAGCGCTACATTTTGGCCAAATCCCATTTTTTTCCCCTTTATTCCTACCTCTTACCACTTCCCCTTACTACTTTTGTGTCAGTTACAACATGTAGAGAAATGAAACCCTGATTCGTTGCCATGACAGACCCCTGCCTCAACCCTCTCTGGTTGCATTGAACTGAAAATCTCTCAAAGATGGCACAATATGACAATTTATTTAAAATGAATACCTATAAAACACTGCCGGTAGAAAATTATATTTACGACAAACTGAATGTGGATGACAGATGAAGAGTCCAGGGGGAAAAAAACGGCCGTGGTCACAAAATGCAGAAACTGAGAAAATGTCAGTTTAAAAAGTTTAAAGTTTTTGATTTGATGCTATGAGGTAATAGTATTTTAAAAAATGTTTCTAGCTTGAGACGATGCTTGTTTATTCACAGGATTCCCTTTAAACAAGCTGGGGTTTAATGTAACTACCGACACGGGGAGTGACTTGAACATTTTGATTTTGGGACTTTTCCCGTTTGTCCCGTGGACTCCTCAGATGAGGTACAGGGGGCGTGGTTAGGGAGAGTGTACCGTGACATAGTACATAGTGCACAGTGCTGAAGGAGTGGATACTGTTACAGTACAGGTAAGAGCACACACTGACTGCTGTGTGAAACTAAATAGAAAGTCACTGTTGCTCATAAAAATAAACCACCTTTGGCAAAGCACACCGATATTACACATCCTATAATATGTAGAATATTTCGGTATAAAGGTTTGTGCGAAGTACGAGCGGATGCACAGCTGTGCAGCAACAGATGATTAACACGAGTGTATCTATTCACAACCACACCCAAAAATAAACACCACCTCCAACTTCCCCTCAGCACTGCATAAGTACAAGCACCACGCACTGGGTCAAGATTGTGCACTGCTGGGGACTAAATGGTGTTTTCAGGGATGGCTCCCTGCTCAAACACATATTTAGCCTGAGGGTTAAACCATCCCTTTGCCTACACGGTTGCAGGCAAGGGTAGCTGTCCACCTTAACACCTGTATAATCTTCCAACATTTCGGATCTATCTAAAAGGAGACCATCGTCAGAGGACTTTTTCTTAAACATCTGACTGGACTTTGAGGAATTGTGTTGAGTTCAACTGAGTTTGATGAGGAGGTTTGACTGGGAGCAGCAGACTGGAATAGCAGGTCTGGGTGACGAGAGAGAAACGTTAGGGGTGTGGGCCTCTCCTATCAGGTTTGACCTGAGCCGCACTGGGCACGTGCGGAAGCACTAGTGGCAAGGACTTGACTGTGCACTCGAGCCTCTCGTCCACTGACATCTCCCACGCAGAGAGAAAGCCCTCACTGTTAAGGGTAAAGGCTTTTTCTTCTTCAAAACAAGAAAGGAAGAATAGTGGAGGAGGCAAAATGGCTATTTTATAACTGCCTGCTGCTGGAGCAGAGAAGCCTTCTCTGGGCAGGAATATGTGTGTGGAGGGCCAGATACAGATGGCCATGTGAGGGTATCTAAGGCAAATCTGATGGTCAGGGTGACTGTAACCCCTCCTGGCATCAAGGGTGTGTGTGCCCATCTGAGGGTGTGTGTGTGGTGTGTGGTGTGTGTGTGTGTGTGTGTGTGTGTGGGTGGGTGTGTGTGTGGTATGTGTGTGTGGTGTGCGTGTGTGTGTGTGTGTATACCTTTCTGTGGGAGTGTGGGTGAGTGTTCATGTGAACGTGTTTGTCTATCTGAGGGTGGTGGGTGGAGTAAGATGGGCGTGATGCAGGGGGTTCAGATGTTAAAAACGTCACCAAAACTGCTGCTGCCCCGCTCCAGAGGGCACCCTTCCCCAAACCCGTAAGTCACACACGCACACACACACACACACACACACTCACTCACCATCACGGTAACTCCATCGTGCACGAGTGAGTGCGAGGCGTACAGGCTGGTGGAGGTGCGACCCACATACAGCGTGTCCCTGTGTGAAGGCAAACACACACACACACACACACACACACACACACACACACACACACACACACACACACACACACACACACACTAAGTCAACACTGCAGCACGTGGCCACAGAATGGCATTATTCCAGCTTTCGCTGGTACTGGCAACATGGCAAGGAAAGGAAAAAACACAAAATGTCTTTGACTTGCATAAAATATGACAAGAAACACTATTTAATACAGTTTAGGCACATTCTTGCAAAATACATTATCATTTAATGTAATAAGGTACTAATAGCTGATGGTAAGTAATATGTGAATTAGGTTAAAATACATGAAAAACCCACAATTGAGGTACAAAAGCAGGCAGGGGTGATATTACATGGTACAAAGGTTAAGTGAAATAGAGAAGACTAACTAAATCACCTGACCCAAGAGAGCTCTTTAAGTTATCAACTCTAGAATTTCACACTCAAATTAATTTCAATAAAAAGCGTATACCTCCAAAATATTATTCAAAAACATTTTTTTTTTCCCAAAAAGAAAAGCGGAGAGTAAGCTTTTTATAATGTCATAGTCAAACATTTCAATTACAAGAACTTTAGATTTGGCACAATATGTCTGTGTAACAATTTGCTACAACAACACTGAAGGCAACTCCTACTGATCCATCAAATGAAAGTCATCCCGACACCACCCACACTTTTTTGACAGAGACAGCAAATGACGGATACATTTCACTTGGATAGACACTTTATGATTATGAGAACAATATTCATAACCACCGTCAACTTAACACCCAATTAACTAAACTGTTTTATGTTTATGTGCACTGTCTGGTGAGCTTAGATTGTGTGTATGTTTAAACAAATGCACTCTCTGCTGTCTGCAAAACAAACAAAGACACTTTGGAGTCTGAATCTTACATACTTAGGGGAGGATAAACAGTAGGCTTCCTGTTGTTTTACAAATATGGTTGTAATAAATACATATAAATGTAAGAACATGTTGTAAGAAATGTTAAATGAATACCTACTAAGTGTAAGCCTACTTTTGCACCCCCCCCCCCCTGTATAATTGACAAGGTATCTATGGAATAATCATATTTTAATGTAAAACCTACGAACTCGTATGATCTACAGGAAACCCTGAAGGGTGCTGAGCCTCCACGTGCTCTCTGAAGGCAGCTGGCTGGGCTAAGTCATTCGGCAGGCCGTGCCGGAACTTGTGAAATCACAACCAAAGGTACCAAACACAGTGTGCAACTTTTCCTGGCAAAGCCTCAACCGCGGTCCAGCTGAAGCAACTCCTCAGATAAGCAAAGGATGTGACCTAAGCACAATGCCAGGAGACAAAGTATCCACAATCTCACTTTTTAGGGCGTGTAACTTAACGCTCAGAGACCCAAATATAGACGAAAACTTCAAAAATGTTTTTTAATCTTAGATGTTGCTGTAGGAGGCACATGATGCAGAAATCAGTGGCAGGTTCACAGATTGTATGACTTTGTGGCCAGGTAACCGAGCCTATTTTCACAATATACCATCTAATAGTGTTGCAGAACTGAACAATAGGACCTTTAAGTAATATAAATGAGGCTTTAAAAAGTAAAAAAATGTAAAGATTTATTTTTGTAGAATTAAATGTGATGTTGTAAAATTACAACAGTGGGCCTCACAGGGTTAAAAAACGATTTTAGAGAGAGAGAGAGAGATCATAAAGGGGGAACAGACATCATAAACAATATGGATATTCACTGAGTGAGAGACGAAGACTGTTGTGAGGGGGCCTGACAAACTGGAATGTGTTTCATGAAAACATTTTTTGTAATGGCTTTGAATATATACACAGCTCCTCTTTGCGATTCCCTCAGGGCTGCATAAGGTATGTTTGAAACTGATTTATAAGCAAAAAGAAAATGCTTGGAGATATTACAGTCAGACATCTCTTCCAAGATGAGCCAAATTACGCCACGTTCCCCTTCAAACATCTGAAGGATTTTTGAGCTGACTTCAACAACAGTAAATTCTCCGTGCTTACTCATCCCGTACACCCATGCCAACTACTTTCTCTCGGGCAAATGGTTTTGTCATTTCTAAGACTCAACTCATACCGGTCATGGGTCCCTCCAAAAACTCCATGTTCATCAGAACAAATGCCACCTATGCTGAGCTCCTGCCGAAATGCTTTATCCCTTGATAAAAGAAGAAAAGTAATCCAAGACGTGCAATTAAACTGCGGTAAAACCTCAGGAAGAAAATTCATTTGCGAATGCCTGAGCACCACAAGTGCTGCTATTGCTCAACAGGATGAGCTGGACTTACATGTATTAACCACCACCTGTTGTATCGCTAAAGACGACTTTTGGATGATTTACAACCACCTAAAAAAATTAACAAACTTCCCAACAAAAAGGCAGTCTAATCAAACAGCAAGCGGTCATGCTACAGGCAAAGACGCTGAGATGCCGCGTGGGCGGTGAGCCAGCTTACATGAGCTTGTCCTTGGGCTTCTTCTTCTCCACAGGGAAGGGGTACCTCCAGCGCGTGATGCGGCCCACCTCCCCGGACATGAAGGTCAGGTAGCGCAGCGTGTCCTTGGCTATGTTGGTGTGCGGGACCTTGCGCAGGCCCTCGCGCTGCCAGATGTAGACGGCCACCACGGGCGACTCGTAGTTCTGCACCCACCGCACGTCGCCCGACTCGATGTCCACCGTCACCACCAGCCCGTCGCTGTTCGACACCAGGTGGGCCATTTCTACGGGACAAACGCAGGACACCGGGGGGGGGTGGAAAAAGGGATATATGGGTCAGTTAGAGCTCATGTAACCATGTGATTCATTCCCTCTAAATAAATAAATAGTTTAGGGGGGTCAAATTTAAAGTGTGGGAGACACCCGATTCATTTGGTCTATTTACTGACTATTACTGATTTTTAGTATTGGTGTTTTTTTTAATCATCATGAATCAATTCAGTACCAAGTTTGTCAGGTCCAATACATGTACTGAATAACTCTGATAATTGTTTTTCCTGCACCATCACTTTCACTGGAAACAATAAAATTCTGCTGAAAACTCACATTTGTTAGCTTAGGATCTTATGTCCACAACCGTCAGACTGCTTGTGCAAAGGCCCTTTGTGTACACAGCTAAGTATGTGTGTCGTGCTGAGCACATAGCTTGGCGTTGTGAAATGATAACATCGGTCCCTCTACGCTCATCCTATCTGGAGTGAGTCACTCATAGCCTTTTCTCCAAAAGTCCCTCGCTAAAGATGGAGGGTGAGAGGAAGTAGTGGTGGTGGAGGATAAGGAAGAGGAAGAGGAGGAGGAGGAGGAGGAGGAAGCTCGTACTGTGTTTGGTCTCGTCGTCAGGCAGGGTGGAGGCGTAGTCGGAGTAGGTGGCGTTCCATCGCAGCTCGCGACTCTTGGTGTCGTACATGGTGATGGTGTACTCTACACGAGGCAGCCACAGAAATACAGAGCACTGGAACACTTCAGACTGATTTATTACTTATTCTATTGATATATTATTATCTAGTTATCCTGTACTGTAATGCACTTCGTGACTTATCTCGTCTCTGAAAAGGACTACTAAAAAATACATTTAATTTACTTTACTTAAGGAGATAATTATGTGGATTATTTTTCAGAGAGATGGTATATGTTTTCTTTTTTTACAGCTTGATTTTACACCTTGATTATCAATGCCTTGACATGCCAACAGAGCCAAAAACATGGTTGTATGAGCGTCTCAGTCCGTCTGATGCCTACCTGTACGCCCAAGAAAGAGCAGGGAGGACGATGGACACAGCATCTCAGCGAAAGAAGACGTCAGGGTTTGCTGTTTCTCGCCCGTCAACAAGTCAACCACATACCACACATCCTGCTTCTTACCTGCACACACACACACACACACACACACACACACACACACACACACTGAGTCACTCCATTTTGACCACATCCACCAAAACCACCCACACAGCAATAATGTGGTACGCTACAAAAACACTCTCAACTCGTACACTGATCAACAATCAATGATTTCCGGTTTCTTGGCAGTAAAACCCACCCACGCAACAGCAGGGACAATGGTGAGACATAACAGTGCCTCAAGCTCTCAGTCATTTCTGGTTGTCATTTGAATGTGAATTGAAAAGATGTGGGGACATCTCCTGCTTCCAGAGATTAACAAACAACGGGGTGGGAAGCAGAGCTGCCAAAGTAAAGCTGCTGCCCAAGATAACCGCTAACGACTGACCACTTCATTACCGATGGCAAACAGGATACTGGTCGTTATCCTCTCGTCAAATCAGACACCACACATTGGGTGGACAGTGATTAGCAAACCACCAAGACTCTCTGCCTCTCTCTCTCCCCTTTTCTTTCTCCATCTTCTTGTTTAGCAAGGGGGAGTGATGGCGGCAGACGGGATATTGTGGCAAAGTGTGAGGAAGAGAGGAATTACTAACGCCCACAGCATCGCGACGCCCACCCACCAGGCTGGCTTGTTTGGCAACCCCCACCCCTTCCCCTTCCCCCAGGGGCTCTGCAAACGGGCGTCAGCCCAGAGGAAGCATTACAAATCACTTAACTGTTAAGGTCCTCCTCAGGGAGTCATAGCAAGCACAAGGGATGAGCCCAAAAGCACACATGAGGAGGCCAGTGATGGGCAACCTGGGCTCAGAAGCTACAATCCAGTAGCCTGGTAAACCAGCCCCTTGCACTACACTACATTTCATACAGAGGGTCTGGCTGTGCTTCCATTAACATGGTTGCCTCAGGCAGCATCTTGCCTAACAAATCAGCAAACAGAGGGAGTGTTCTTGAGTGATGACATCCTCGTTGTGTTTTACATTTGAATTGCAGTGCATAGGCAGGCTTAAAGCAAGGCTAATTGCATGCATCACGACCAGACGTTAGCGATTGGGTATGGGCACATCCATTCGTTTTAAACTTCAGTCTACACCTCCAGGAAGAAAGCCCATCACTGGAAGGTTGGTGGGGGGTGAGAGGAGCGGACCGAGGGAAAGAAAGGAGTACGTGAGGCTCTCCTCATGGGGAGGAGGAGGAGGAGTGGCTGCAGGACGAGGAGGACAAGAGAGGAGGACAAGAGAGGAGGTGGGGATGAAGGAGGTGGCGATGTTAAGTGGCGACGCCGTGCTCTCCAAAGGAGTCGTTGACACAGAGCTCCAAGCCACCAAGTAACAAACAATTACAAGGCGCCATCTTGTTTACTCTGCATTGCTTGACTGAGCAAGGGCGAGGCAGAGACAGAGACAGAGGCAGAGAGAGAGACAGAGGCAAAGACAGAGGCAGAGGCAGAGGCAGAGACAGAGGCAGAGACAGAGGCAGAGGCAGAGGCAGAGGCAGAGGCAGAGACAGTTGGCCGTGCTGCTGCGGTCGCGTGAGAGAGGGAAGCTCTTACCGGTGTAGAGAATTCCATCCGTGCTGCGGCAAGGAGACGCCTGCACCAGCTCAGGAATGGTGAAGGGTAGCTTCTGCAGAGAGCAAGGACACGATGACAGACAAACTCAAAAACTCAAAACTCAAATACTCATGTATACTCAAATACACTCACATATACTGAAATAGTCAACTCTCAAAGCACAGCACCATGACAATGAGCTACTACTGTGCCCTGCACTGTTACAATTAGCAAGCTACACTAACACACTGTTATAAAGGCTCAATACAAGATGGAAGCTGTGCTATGTGTTTTAAGTCCTAACATTCTTCTGGTGCGGCAGCCGTGAACAAAAGTAGAGTCTTGGCAGTAGGGACTAGCACACAGTAAATCACCACCGCTTCTTTGCACATTTTCTGTGAAGTGCCTTTAAAGTCTGTTTTTTTTTTCCTTAAAAAAAATAAAATAAAATAGAATAATTTTTCCAAAATCGTTTCAGTGGTTCATCAACTTGTAACTGGGTGAAAGGCACTTCTATTCTGTATTCACTTTGCCGCCCTTACTGGGCTATAATCGCACTAAGTACGTTTGGAGGAGCGGGCTGCCTGACTTGCTGCCACCTCCAGATCCCTCTCTTCCGCTGCCTGTTCCACAGGGGCTGCTTTTCCTGGGCATGTCTATAGTTCGAATGAGAGACAATTCCACTTCCAACTTGTAGGGCGACCGAAGACGAAAACTACTTACTGTTGCTTTAAGCATTATAAAAATGCTTTAATACAGCCTTTGTTAGCTTATGTGATTCACTGTGTGCGAGTCCCTTCTGTGCCAAAAGTCTTCACAAGAATGGGCAAAGCATCCACAGAATGACTCATGTACTTCCGCCTTTGTGGAGGGAAAACCACTACATGCTACGGGTCTGCCCCTGCACAGCTCTGTGGGCCGAGTGGTGAAATAAGCGTATAAACACACATAAATATAAAGGCCTCTGTGCTTCCAGAGAATGGGGAAGCGGCTGTGAAAAGGGGAAGGGAGTCGTCGCGCGTGTGTGAGGATGCTATCGGCTCACCGTTAGGCCCTCGTTGTTCTTCCCTCCCAGAGAGTACAGGCTGCCGTCATTAGGGTCTGGTAGGAAGGCTGGCCTGCAACAGAAAATAAACAAACAAATAAATAAACAAATAAATAAATAAACAAAGCCACAAACAATGACCCGGTCTACTCTAGAACAAGACTGCCAAACACACACAGACGCATGTCAGGTTGTACCATTTCGCTGCTTTATGAAAACAATCGTCATTGCTAAAATACCCAAGTAATTACAACCAGGAAGTAAGTACAGGGAACAAAACTGGCATTCCCCAAGATCAAAACACAGTTTTCTGTGTTGCCAGGTAAATGATGCTGGTTACTGAATTACTGGCATGTGAAATCCAAGTGCTGTTCACTGTCAGAATACTTTGGCTGTCCGTCTCTTCAGCCTAATTGGTTTGAATGGCCTGACATGACGACGTCAGGGACACAACACGGACAGGGGAAGAGCAGTCACAGAGAGCTTTGCACTAACTACAAAATTATGTCACCCAAAGTATGGCTTTCACCATTTCTGTATGATGTGTAGAGAAAATAAAACAGCATTTGCCTCAGGTTACTTTGCTACTGCTACTAGTGCTTAGTGTGGGTGAGGAAACTGAGTATGAGGCAGCTTAGCAAAGATCCTGGTTAGCCACAGAAACCCTCTGATGCTACCACTACCAACATGCTTATTAGTTTAGTAGTTTAAATCTATTTTACGGTTGAGAAAAAAAGTCCACTGTACAATCAAATACTGACCTTTTTCATACAAAAAAATAAATGTGTGTCAATCTTTAAGCCCATGAAATGTGAGGAGCACAATGGAATTAAAATAACGCATAAAAGCAGTGCATTACTGATACAGTAACAGAGAGCACTGTGTAATTTTGGCAGGTTAAAATTAAAGTTACCTGACGGGTGAAACTTTTTATCTACCAGCTACTTTCATCTAACATCTACTCATCTACTAGCCTGCAGGCTGTAACATTAATTATGTTCCATAGCCAAATACACAACAGCAGGTAATATGAGGGATACACGACTGTGTGTTAATGTGTGACTTTTTCACATTCTAGACAGAAGCCCTGCTGTGATCGGATTACGTCCAATTCCTAGACAAAATGGAGTTGGAGCGCAGGTGGCTGTACATATGCATGTGGTAATAAGCAGAAGCCACCTGCTTCAAGGCCATCGTGACCAAGGCCATGCTATGAATGAACCAACAACAGAAACAGACAAAGGCCTTTGCTGTGGGCTCCTTTGTTAAGAGGGAAACTGTGAAATCTCCCCTTATCTAACAGAAAATCACTAATGGTAGACGGCAGTTTGAGTGATGAAACATTTTTACACACGTACACATGCACACAGCTTGCATGACCATGGGCGCACTGCTGCTGTTTTAAATGGAGCAAAGTCGTGCAAGACAATTGACTGCTACGAGCGTTTGTGCATGAACTTGCAAGTAATGCAACAGGGTTTTTTTTTGTTTTCATTTAATCTGAGAAGGCTTGTAAAAATTATTCTCCTCCAATGGTGTGAACAGGAAAAGCGATGCGTGATCAGCAAGTTGTGAAGTTCCTGTTTGGTATCTTACACAATCACATATCTACACACACACAAGCTTGCACACACGCATGCACACACACGCATGCACACACACGCATGCACACACACACATACACATACTAATGCATTCAGAGATACTTACTCAGCCACATGCGTTGGGACTTGAAGAACAGGATCTGCAAAAGGATAACAGACAAGTGTTTTGTTAGCAATCCCACACATCTCACATTCTGCTCCAGATAAGGAGGTCACAGAGCAGCTACAAGGAAGTCACTCCACTAAATACCACACAGAAACAAACACCACAGCCTTCCTGGAAGTGGCATCACAAAATCATTTTGTCCCCTTTTGCTTTCTGGACGGTCTCCAAATTGGCGCTGTGCCTATTCAAGGGACACGGACACGTGTACGTGAGTGCGCGTACACACACACACATAGTCACACAAATACATTTGCGGTTATAACTCCAACCGCAAGACTCCGCCTTCACCAATATGTGCGTTGGCCTTAGAAAATGTACAATCAATAACAGCTCTTTAATGGAAGGCATTTACCCGGGGCAAGCAAAAAAAAAAGACATGACACTACTGGTGAAAACAGGAAAATGCTGTGGATTCACAACCACGTTAACCAGCTCTGCAGATAACACCTTAATACTACACAAACAACTCCTGGTGGTAACGCAGGCCAGGCACATAAGCCCCATCCACCATCGTGACGGTGTATCAGCACCAGGTTTACATACTGCACATGGGAAGGGAAGCTGGCAACAGGTGCTTGCTTCAGGTGTGTGCGACAGAGCTGACTGTGTAAACACTAGAGAACTTTCACTGCCGTCTCAATAAGAAAGACATCCATCCACTTAGCTGCATACAGTAGACAGCTTTTCTTGATAGGAAGAGTGACAAACCACACTAACACATACAAACCCTCTTTCTGTCTCACATACGCACAGAAACTCTCCCTATCACACACAAACTCTCTCTCTCTCTCTCTCTCTCTCTCTCTCTCTCTCTCTCTCTCTCTCTCTCTCTCTCTCTGTCTCTCTGTCTCTCTGTCTCTCTGTCTCTCTGTCTCTCTCTCTGTCTCTCTCTCTCACACACACACACACACACACATACAAACTCTCTCACACACACACACTCTCACACCAGCTGCCAGCATTGGGATAGAGCAGGCAGACCTCGGGCAGGTTACCATGGTGGCAGGTAGTAAATATGTATAGTGGAAAGAGGCCGCTGCAGAGTGGAGTGGCGTGGCGCGAGTGGAAAAAACACATTATGGGTACATTATGCATTTGGGGCACTGGGCATTAGCGGCCACTGCGCCTCTTTAGTGGGAAGCATAATGGATGACGTAGAAATACGGGGGGGGGGCTGCCTAAGTGCTGCTCTTAGCCACCGTTGCTGGCCTGGTTGCGAGCCCATTTGCCCCCTATTGCTGTGGACTAGTAAATGATTGTTAGTGTGTGTGTGTGTGTGTAAGAGAGAAAGTTTGTGTGTTTGTGTGCGTGTGTGACACAAAGAGAGAGAGAGAGAGTTTATATGTGTATGTGTAAGAGAGAAAGTTTGTATTTGTGTGCGTGTGTGAGACAGAGAGAGAGAGAGATTGTGTGTATGTCTGTGTGTGTTTGTGTGTGTGGTGGAGGGTGCGGGGTTTGGAGAGCAGGGTGCATGTACACTGCCATGCCTTTGATAACCTTAACATCATGCCTCACCACTGCAAAAGAGAGCGCACAAATTATCTGAGCAGCATATACCTTGACAAAACGTGCTGACGTATGCTAAAATATGCTCTCTCTGAGCAGCAGATATGTAGTACGTGATAGCATATCTTTGCCACTCCTAACAAGCTGGATAAGAATAGCACATGCTTCAGAGTCAGGTGTTGACTCTGTTTGATGCTATTGTTGGTGCACACACATAGTCCAACTTCTAAAAAAATATATATTGTATTATTGATGAGGGTAATGACAGTAGCATCTCTTTCAAGCTGAAATACTACAAGCAATTGAAACAGAGGTCGGAAAACAGATTGGTAGAAAAAAAATAGGGAAAAAACGTGACCCTAGGTAGGGTATTAAAGAACCCCAGGTAAGGTATCAGTAAACCCCAGGTAGAGTATCAGAAGGTACTGTGTCTTCATGATAACCTCTTCCTCGTAGTGACAATGGGCCGACTAGCTGCAGTTTCCCATGGCTAGCCGTCTCCACAGGGGCAGCTGGGGTGGGTGGTTCTTGTGTAACAGGGGTATTATGAGCACAAAGCAGTGCTGGGCCTGTGGGGAGTGGCCCGAAAACGTGTAACCGAGCCTGGCCAGGTCGGGCCGGGCCGGTGTCTCGGCTTACCTTCCTTCAGCGTCCACTGGATGGAACCCGATCTCTTGCTGACGGCGTGGAGTTTGCCGTCCAGCGTGGACACAAAGAGGAGGCTCTCCGGCAGTGAGGCTGTGGCTCCAGAGAAACCCTGGAGGAAGGGGAGGAAGAAAAAATCACAGGTGTTGAGATGACAAATTAAAACAACGCTTTCTAAAGGCCGGATTGGCTACTCTTTCGTCCACAGCGCCTCAGGGAGGCTGTGCGCATCATGAAGTAAGTGGACTCCTGTGGGACCCACACCCCTTATTACCACCTACAAAAGTAGCAACACCATTTATTTTCAGCCAGGCTAGTGACACTCGCTCGCTACAAGGGAAAGCAACAGAGTTCCACGCTTTCAGACACTACAGGGGGAAAAAAAGCCATACCTTCTGCAAACGGCAGAATATCCAGCACAAATATTTTGCCGGGAATGTTTAAATTGGCACTCACTCACAAACAACTTGACAGCTGTGTTGAACCAAGTCGTTTCATCTCAGGGAGAAATGTGATAAATTCATAACACTAATGTGAAAGTAAATGTTGTTTTGCAAGTCTAACCAATCTAGTTTGGAATCTTGTGTTCACCTGTGCAGAAGACTTTGACAACCTGACGGGGGAAACGCAAAGGTATGCCTCTTGCTATTACACTTTGGATGAACCTGACTGCACACACCTGTGAAAATCTGTCTATGACTGTCATCCTTTCAGCACTCACACTCACTTATTTGCCATCAAAGCAATGTGAGCTATTTATATTGTGTAACGAATCCATACTGGAACAAAATGGCACGACAAAGCTCATAGTGTCCCACATTATACAACCGCCTAAGCCCCAGAGACAAAGGCTTCACACAGGCTAGTCAGCGGAGGAACAGAGACGTCCTGTAGGCCGACGGCTGCAGCTGAGGTGGAGCGCACGGCCAAGACGCCGCTGAGATCCCGCCGCCCGTCACCGCTGCGCGATGCAGAGCAGAGGACAACAGGGTGACCTCACAGTGTGGCGGAGGACTTTCAGAGGAGTTTTTGGGAAGTTTTATCTGAGTCTGAGTGCATCACAGGCCAGGTGCTGCGTGGGAAGGCTGGGCGCGGGCCACTCGCCACATTGGCGTCTCCATCAGGCAATCCAATTGAGCCTTTGGCTCGGATGCACTACAGACCAGAGGGCGGTAGGAGTGCCGGTGAAGTAGGGGATTAAACAAGACACTAAAATATGCACAGCAAAGCAAGCACAAAAGACAAGAAAACAACACAAAGGTAGAGAGATATAGTCGAGTGTATATAAAACAGACTGAAGCATATAACACAGACAGAAGCAGCGTGTTGTTCTTATGAGTAAGAGGCCTGTGAGAAGCCTTTTTTTGGGTGTGGGTCCAGTGCAGCTCATTCAGGAGCTCACAGTCTGGTGGACAACAGGGTGGGGTATGCATCACCGCTAAAACTCAGCCTTTATTTCTCAACCACAGGCCAAAAGCCAAACACTGAGCCAATGCTTTCTCCTCTGTCTGGAAAGTGGCTAAACAGTTAGCTCCCAGAACAGCTAGCCTCAGGAGGGAAAAAAAAAACAAAAAAGGAACACCGTTTCCAGTAAATCACTGACCTGAATTGTGCACACAGTAGCCTACCTTAAAAAACCCTTTTGGCATTCCAGCCTTAGATCTGACAAACGAGCCAGCTTGTGGGCCTTGAGGGGGATCCAATCACATTTCCCCGAGCACAGCTAAATAAAACAGTCCTTGAGGGTTCTAGCAGGTTACTGGAGAGGCAGATCAAACAGCCAATCATGACCCTGGCTACATTACTGCAGTTTCAACAAGCCTCGACGGAAACAGCACCTTACAAACTCTGTCCGCTCTTATTGGGCAGCCTCTGATCTACTACACTGTAAGGTCAGAGCAAACACTGAGTAGCACCTGGACCTTCCCATTTCACAGTGGCACAAGAAGGGCCGGCCAAAAGCGGAACAAAAGGAAAAAAACCTAAAAGCTACTTTCATTCACTAGCACTAAATAAAGAGCTCTTCTCACTTTCAGGAGCAAGAAAACACTTTCATATTTCAGAAAGGCCCATCTGGTGAGTTCTGTTAGGAGCCAGGAGGCTGCAAAATGCCAACGCTGCCTCGTGTTGAACATAACTGAGTTATCTTCCTGTGAAAAGTCAGAGAATGACAACAAGACATTTTCTGTTAAAGTTTTTTGATCACACGTTTCCCCTACCACTCCAGTCAGACATTGCGTAATGGGGATTACATAATGTTGTACGCCGAAAAGATGTGCGAGCGTGTAGGGCAAGTTCGCCTCGCTCCTGAGGTGAAGCAATACCCCCCATTTCTCAAACATTACGCTACTAGAGGAAAAAGCTGTAACTCAATCACAATCAGCATATAGCTTAGTTGCATACTGAATGGTTTATTCAAGATAAATGACACACAATAACACACACACACACAAAAATAATCTAAGACACAAAAAGTTAAATCTGCCCATTGGGTGGGAGGTGTTTAAAGGCTATCAGATTTCACAACATACCACACAGGCTTATCGGAAACATAAAGTAGGCCTTTGTATGCTTGCCTGTATTCAAAGCTAATCGCGAAGGAACGTTTCTAAATTAGGGTAAAAAACGTACTCCCATTTTATGTAACGTAACCCTACTGTAGACTAGAACCTCACTAGTTGTAGAAATCATGTGACACTTTAATCCAAGTCTAGTCTGTGAACAACACACACACACCGCAACAACAATTACTATGCTTGCTGCTTAAATTGTGTAATGGAATTACGCATATTCACTTACCCTTTATGTCATGGATGTTAACTTTCAATTATCCAAATTCAGTATGTGTACGGACGAGTGTGTGTATTTACTATCTCTACCTCAACTACAGACTTAAAACAAACATTTTGTTTAGAAAGGGGTAATCCTATTAACTACCTGGTAAAATCTACTTCACTAATCATGTTAGTGTCTCTGTGTTAGAGTCAACACATCTATCTGTGATTGAATGCCACAACAAGACAAAGCCATATTTGTGAATTTGATTAAAAAAAAAGAACAACCTAAAATGTTTATTCAAGACTGTAATAGTGCAAGGTTGACCAGGCCTCGCTATACCACAGGGTGCCGATACTTGGGCAAGACCTCCCTGTGTCAACACACCCCGGGTGCACCTATCAGTCCCCTGGTCTATGGGGGGGGGGGGGGGGGTCACGTGGCTGCCATCATAGAAGTAGAGGTTGCAAAGCTCACCACAGCCACTCAGAGCCTTAAGCGAGGCCATGCACCGTCCTTGTGATAAGCATTGAACACACACGCGGACATGGAGGCTTGGATCACTCTGGCCCTCATTGCACAGCAGCTCAGACAGCACAGCAAAACCACAGGTCACTCCACTCTGGCCTCGTGAGTCTTTTGCCATGCAGCGCCATGTCCCTGCTTATTCCACTGGTGCCTTGGCATATAATCATCATGCAAATTGAGTTGATGGAGGTGCTAGTGGTCCATTCAGTCTGTGCAACACAGCATGTGGCCCTGCCACCAGGCAAAAACTGACCACTAGTCTCACACAAAGGGTAGTTCAAGTTGCTCCCTTGTCCACGGTTAAAGAGTTACTTTCATCCATAGAACCTCAATTGGACACATTACAAATGCCCAGACAGCACACCCATCTCTTTTGCAACGTTTTAAGTGTAATGCTTCAAAAGCTGTGATTAAGCACTCGGACCACGATTGTCACGTGAGGCATGAATACGACCAGATAAAGACCCCCTGAGAAGTCAATGACAGGTTTAATGTAATCCACTTATCGCTGGACGAGATGGCTACTACTATGAAACTCGACTTGAGTCCAATACCGTTACCATTTCTCCATTCACTAATCACCAAACTAGTTTTAACACAATGTCAACTTATAAAATGATGACTGAATGCATCTATAAATCAGCAATCAACAAACTGCCAATGTTTATAGACAGATAACGTTACCATATGCTGAATGCATTCACGTGAATTAGGAGAAGGATAGAAGAATGATCGAGAGGTTTTTGATAGTATAAATTGTGAAATGGATGACAAAACAGTTAAAACGTTATGAAAATACTTCTCCATTAAAATTTTAACTAGCCTATTTACTAGGTTATTTCCACCAAACGTTGCTGTTTTGGTGTCTCCTCACATTGTCAGTGATAGTCAGCTATGTGAATGATGTATGTTAAGACTGTAAACTAAAAATGTATATATTAATCGAACAATGGGATGTATGCGTTTCTTACTAGTTGTTTACTCTGTCTCGCCAGCGTGACTGTTCAGCTAACTTAGCTGGTTAGCAGTTTCCCAAACCATTCTTACCGTGTGCGGCACGATGCAGAAGATCAACGTGAAAATGCACCATACTAGGGCCCGACTACACACTCCCCACGACATCTTCCGAATAGCTGGCCAAGTTCATAAACAAAAACAAAAACTTTGGTAATTGACGCACTGGACAAGACGATAAGAGTACCACGAATTTCAAACTGCGTCTTCTTCCATGCTGTTTATTTTTCTCTGGCCAGGATATCTTTCGCCTGGCAGGCTGAGTCTATGCTACTACTACTCCGTCTAGTTCTTTCGTTCTTTCCTGTTAGGGGCGGGACGTGACGTCAAATATGACGCAGGGATGACTTTTCTAAAACAGGGTTACTCTAAGTTTTGGAAAATATTTTAAACCTATAATTAATTACATTCCACTTTTTAAAAGCGAATGTACAGTATGTAGACACTGCATACGAATTTGATAAATTTATTGTAAAGCCAACACCGGAAGTGCGTGTACATTATACAGGATGTGCCCCGTCTTTACGACAGCGACAGTCTCTTGACTGAGAAGATTTTTGAGATTCATGTATTCATCGTACGCTTGGGGAAGACGTGAGACGGCCATCAGTCGTCTACGAAAATATGTATTCCACATCCGTTAAGCTATGGACCCATTTAAGTTTGCTAATGATTATTTCAGGCCATGCCTTACTAATTACGTGATGTGGGCAGTTAGAAAACCACCCTGTACATGTTGTGCGTGTTTCTGAAGCAGCAAGGCCGTGCATGGGTAAGAATAGATTTATACAGATGGTGCATGATAGTATAATGTGTTATTTCTTTTGCAATTAGTAGTAATGACAAATTTGTCTCGACTGCAATAGGTTCTTTGTAGGAAAACGTGGAGCGTGGACCCTACCGCCCTTCTCCGTGGCACGTGGTCGACAGCATGGAAGATGAAACCGAAGACTCAAAGGTCTGGCACGAGGCGACCTGCGTGTGTTTAACCCACTCCTTTCAAAGTTCAGAGTAAAGGTATGATGTTGCTTATGCGTTGAACCTCAGACACAATATGAAGTGATCTTTAATCAATTAACTGACAGTCGAATTCATTTTAGACTGAAAGGACTTCAGTTGTAGGCCTATCACGATTCACGAAGATTAAAACTGTTATCTTGTTGCAGGAGTGAGATGCATTGTTTTCAACTGAAGCAAACCTTCAAATCTAACTGTTGGCATGGCCTTCACATAAAGGGGTATGTAGCGTCTTCTACTGGCAGACGGTTTTATTTTTGTAATAATAAGAGATTGTAGTCTCTCCCTCCCTCAAGAGTGATGACAAGTTTAAATGCGTTAGACTTCTGATGAACCATGTAGTCAACTTTTGTCACTGACTTGACTTGGACTATAAGGGAGAAGAAAGCAATAGTGAAGTGTCTGAACTGAACGTTTTTTCTTTATTTTTTCCCTAGGATGAGCAGTGGTGTAGACGATGGTGAGATTATGAATGTTTTATACATTGACTTAACACACATGGTTGATAGTGTTATTCTGAATACCTGGCACTACTCTGCACAGAATCTGTGTTGCCTTTTAAATGGTTTCATAGGTGAAACAGTGCAATACTAGGTGCTCTTGTTATAACTGGGGCTTCTTGGCTATGTCACCAAGTTGCTCTTTTAAAAACAAGTCATATCTGTCTCAGCAAATGTATTAGCCTTGTGCATTGTTTAACAGCAAGCGTTCTTTAGGTTACTTCAACCATTTCTTCAAGTCACACATTTAACTGCATTAGTGTAGGATGCTGACCTAAAAGATGGCTTGCATATGTTTTGATTTCAGATGTCTTGGCTCAAAATCTGTCATCTTATTTCCGGAGTGAAGGGTTTGTAATTTCAGATGGCATGGTGAGGATCAGACCTACAAATCCCATGCTTTGCCACGGTCCTCAAACTGAAAGGTATTTAGTCTTGGGCCAGCACACCTAGCAAGCAGTGTCCTCATGGGAGGGCACTGCAGTATTGACTCATAAGTCAAGAGTGATGACTCCTAATGCGTTAGACTTCTGATGAATCATGAAGTCACCTTTTTTTGTCACTGACCTGACTTGGTCTTTTAGGGGTAAATATGAATGAAGTGTCCAAGGTTTAATTTGTTTTTTTTTTTCTTTGTTTCTTCCCCTAGGATGAACAATGGGTTCCAGTATAATGTGGATCTGAAGATGTTTTTGGTTGTGTGTATTAAAGCAAACAATAAAATTGTCTTTGGAATAATCACTGCTGGTTGTCTTTATTTGACATACTTGGTGCACTGTCTTTGAACCTGTGTTACCTTTTCCATGGTTCCATAGGCCAAGCTACAGTGCAATAGTAAACACACTTGTTATAACTGGGGCTTCTTGGCAGTTTCACCAAGCTGCTCTTTTAAAAGCAAGTTACATCTTTGTCAACCTACATACCTTGATTTTTGTTTTTGTTTAGCTTGCACCTGGAGGCCTACATTGTGTAGTGACAACCGCCTCTTAGTGGCCCAATAAAAGCAATTTGACTGAAATGTACTTACTACCTGAATTTTATGTTAAGTTCACTTACCTAGATGTGACTGGGATAAGCCCTGGGAGACGATTGTGATTGTTTCACCATTTTGCTCTCCTCCTGCCAAAGCAAGTGAATGCAGTAGGCTTATAATATAACGTGGGCTGTTTCTACAATTGTCCACATCACAAATTTGACAGTAGTGTTCTTGTAAAACGTTAAATTGTTTGCTTGTTTCTGGGTGGCGGGACTTAACTGATGTGTGTGTCTAATGTAAGCAACCCCCTACAACTGATGGTAAATCACACCCACTGTTATGATAACATGTATGTGCTCTGCTGTAAACTAAACTGCACACACTCTTCATACGGTTTCCCACCACCATTTCCTCCCCCTGTTCCTGTGCTAAGTGATATTTGTATAATGTCAAGGCATAGATTGACACAAAGCCTCAATAAGTTCAATAGTAAGATGTACCACCATGCAGAATGTAACAAACCAGTGCAGCATGGAAGCAAAAGATTTTTATTAGATCCCTCATGTCCAAGCTGCCATGACATAAACACAATAATTAAACACAACAGCAATGACACTTGAAATAACAAACAATTATTTGGCATGAGAAGCACACAGGCCAGGAAACCATATAAACATTTCATCCCCATGTATTCACATTATGGCACTGGGGATGGGAATCATTCTTCTACGTTTTTTTAATGAGTGAAGTTGATAAAAAAAAATTACCACTGATGTAAATGCTGTACAGAGAACATGCTAGACTCTACTGCATGGCGGATGAGCAATGCGGATTTTAAAGGCACTTAAGCCTCCATGAAAAACTGCTTCTGCAACAGTTTAGTAAGTGCACAGGTGACAATTATTCATTTTCCAAAGCTGAGAAAAGCATGACCTTTGATGAAATGCATGACTTTTTTTTATAAAACTTTTTTTTTTTTACTTTGCAACCAGTAATGCTATTGTTTATATTGAGATAGCAGTTTTTAGGCGCACACAAGCTCACATTTTAAATGAATACAAAAAACTGCACTTGCATACACTAACATAACGTATCTTGACTTTTTTTCTTGATTTGCACATGTAGCTTATATGCCTCAATTCTGCAAAGATGAAAATACAACATTCTTTTCATAATATTACTGAACAATAGCTATAATAATACCCAAAGAACTGATATACAATGTGACATGAAATAGCACAAAGAGTGGACAACAAAAAAAACTACTTCCTCCTTTTATGAACAGTGCAGCTATAAAATGACAACTCCTACTTACATTCATTAAGCCCGCTTTGATGACAGATTTAAGACACATTGCTTTTGGCTGTAAAGACTGTGGATTGCTCCTCCCCCAATTCTCTCCTCCTCGCACTTCTTCTCTGTACAGCACTTTGATTCCGAAATGTAGCTCTGCGGAGGCATTGGGTCGTTAAAAACTACAAACCTATTCTAGCCTCTTTGCTAAATAAATAAATAAACAAACAAACCAGAGACACCTGCTTCATCTACTCGCTTTGCCTCATATCTGTGAGAGTGCATTTGGCGTCAGGGTTAGCAGGGGCGTAGCCAGAAATCAAGTGGGCCTAGCCCAAAACACATAGGTTACCATTAGTACTTAAACAGTCAATCAAACAAAAACAGCCTTCTGATTGGGTGGGCCTGATTGATAAGTGGGTGGGCACAGGCCCACCCCAGCCCACCCGTGGCTACGCCTGTGAGGGTTAGGTCGGGTGGGAGGCGCGTCTTGGCTGGTATTGTTCATGAACACAGTGATGTTGATCTACTTGCATAAGTCGAATGCCAACGCTTGATGACCCAAGCGACACAATGGGGTGGAGGCAGCGAGACGAAGGGACGTGTAGGTTGAGAGTAGGTGTTGTGTTTCTGCACACAGCTAGGTGTGTGTGTGTGTGTGTGTGCGTTCAAAAGCACATGACAATCATCATACGTACATCCAGACATAAACACACACACACACACACATACTTGATGTGTTGCTAAGCTTCACCAGAAATCACACTCACGGATGGCTTTGACACGCGTCTGAGTGAGGCAAATGCGCCCATACCATTCAACTTGAGTGCTCCTCCCAAAAGCATGTGTGCTTTCACACATACCCGTCAGTGTTTATATAAGTACACAAACATACATAGACGCACCCACAGAAAAAAATTAAGTTTGGTGCTCCTGCTGCTTCGTCTAGTTTTCCATTCCTGTTTCCATCTGGAATGCTTGGGTTTGCAGTGCAATATTACATGCTATGGTAAAAACATCCGGTAACGTACTCCAGAGTCTATCTCTCCTTTCTGGGACCTCCTCAGGAAGGAGAGAGAGTGGACAGAAGGCTCGAAACCTGCCAATGTTCACAAAACCTTAGCTGAGATTCTGTATGAATTAAGGAATTCCTATCAATGTCCTCTCATCCACTGAGGAATGGATGAGTGACCAGTCTGGCATCCATGTCATTCACTGGTGCTGTATGTAGTTCGAGGGGTGGGGGGAGGCTTTGTGATGCCTTAAATGATGGCTCCTTTCCCTTATTAGTTTTCCTTTTAAAGATCTCACTGAGAGGAAACCATGGTTTCATCTGTTTTGACCTTCTGTATCCACTGGGCATTGAGCCCAGGAAGCTCTGCTTCAGTCTACTGCTTTTTGTTTTTGTTTTTTTCTTACTGTTATCTCCCCTGAAAAGAAGTGTTCGCTCACATGTCACTCTGAGTGGAGAGCTCAGCATCAGAAGAAAGCTCAGTTTCCTTCAAAGAGTCCGTCCTCAACGCTAACAGGGCTGCATTTGAGCGCGGGTCTGTGGCAGAGTGCATGATGGGTAACCAAACATCATCCATGTTTGGCATGACGAATATTTTCTGTTGACAGTAATATAAAATAACACATAGGTGGTCATTACAATACAGGCACACATCTACATACAAAACATTGACTTATTGACTGTGTTGTTTTTCTTTTAATGTGTTGCTTTCTGGTCAGGGCTCACTTGTAAAAGAGATTTCGATCTCAATGTCATTTTATTCCCTGGTAAAAAAAAAAATCTCTAATGACATCAAGCTTAATATTAATTTCATAGGACTCAGGTGTGGCTACATTTGTTCATGTCTACATTTCATTATATTGATGTAGGCTGTATCTTTTAGAGGAAAAAATCATGATAGGACATGTCCCCTCACAACAAAGCAAGCAAAAGTCCAAGAACCTCAGGCACACTACGCACTACTAATCACCGGTCCCAGGAGTCACAAACCAGGATCACTTTTGTTTATTGCTTTACTTCTTCAATCAGCAACCAGTTAGCTGCCCCTCTAGCAAGCGGTCTGTCAGCAAACTGATAATTAAAATAACTGTGGCGAGATGACAAAGCAAACTGCTTTGAACCTCAGACAGGTGGGTGGTCGTAAATGAACACCGCCCCCTAATAGGGCCCCACTGGCATCCTAAAACCCCTCAAGGTACTTCTGTCGCATCAGATGAAATGCTAGCCGCCATGATAACATACAATGGCCTTTGAAAAGGGTTTAGGTATGTACATAAAAGATTTATGAATTAATAAATGTCCAACAAAACCTATAAAACACTTAAGCTTTTATGATAAATATGTGTTGAGGAGCTTACCAAGCACTCCATCAACACAAAAAATACTCTACATTGAATTCAGGACTCCCCCTCTTACCTGAAACTCCTGATCAAGTTTTTTCTCAATCCAGTCAGTCACGTGGGCAAAAGTAACTTCTCTTTCTCCCAGTTTGGGCCGAGCTTTCAGCTCAAGGTGCGGTGGACTTCGGAAGCCATACCTGGAGTCATGACATCATGTATATCAAACCAAAGGCCATTCCATCCTTCACTAAGTTCACATAGTACTTCTATCTCTGTGAGCAGACATGTTAAGTGCCAGCTTGCTTTACCCATACACTCAGATTGCTGTACCTCAATACAGCCAGCAGAGGGCGCTCGTCAGTTAAACTTGTTTATTACAGAGTGAACGTCTAAGGGACTGGTTAAAGTCAGGTCATGTAAAAGATAAACATGCATGTTTTGACCTTTGTTATGCATAAAGATGTTTACAATATGAGTCTACTGTAGTCCAGCAGAAAGTACATAAAGAATAACCATTGTTTACCAGAACGAAAGAAGAGGTGAACGTAAGGTGGAACGTACCATATTCGATCGGTGGGGGGTGGAGGAATGTTCACGGCCAGTGTCCCTTTGAGCTCCTGCACTTCCACGGTGAGCAGCAGAGGCGTGTTGGACACCTCCTCCATCTTCTTCTTGATGAACTCTGTCTCAGTGGCTTTCTGAAAGTACTTGGACTTGGCGATCTTGTCCACAAAGCGTATGATCTTGCTGGGCCGGTGGCCACCAACATAACTAGGAGGAGACAAGGAACATCTGGAAAGGTGAGTAAGGCTGCATCGCTTATTCACACATTATACCCACCCCTCCTTTGTAAAGCAACCTTGAGTGTCTTCAAAGGCGCTATACAATACCAAGCTATTGTTATTATTATTATTATTATGATTATTATTATTATTGCACCCAGTCATTAGAACGATTGACAGGTTTGTGTCACACCTGTCGGCTCCAGGAAGGACAGCTTTATCTGTGAACACCTCGGGTGGCTCCTCTTCATCAGATGATCCAGCACTAGATGACTCTTCATCGCTGTCAGCCAAACAGTAAGTTCGTGGCCTGGGCCTACAGCACATTAACACGTACATACATACATATACAGATACACACACACACACACACACACACACACACACACACACACACACACACACACACACACACACACACACACACAAATACACACATAGAGAGGGACATTTTTTAGTTGCCATGAAGCGCCAGGATCTCCTCAATTCCACCTGTCTCTCTAGAGCCATATTCAGAGGCGAGGGTTGGCCTGTCTCAACTCACCGGCAGAAAAAGAATGGTGCCAGAAAGGGGTGCGTCCAGAGAGATAAAGCACATGTCAGAGACAAATATATGCAATTTAACACGTAGCGTAGCAGTAAAGGGAAAGGAGTTGTGATTGAGGTTAGGGAATATGCAGTGAGCCTAAGGATTTTTTAAGTGAGTTTCTAAAATAATTGTTTAAGGCACAGATGGCCCATGGGTGCAGCAGCTTCAGGCATGCTGATAGCAATGACAGAGTTTCCAGTGAGGTGCTCTGCCCTACAAAGCCACAGCACAGTAACTACGCGAATACTGAAACTGAAAAATGCCTTCAAAGTTGTCATACTGCCCAGTCACACATATTGTAGGTGTAATAGTGTTGATGCTTTTATATACTAAATTAACAGGAAGAAGCAAGATCTAAAGTCCATTTCCAGTCTAAACATGATTGTGACAAAATATGCAGTTACTGCATTTTGGCTTTGTAGGGCAGTGCTGGTAGCTTGACGGATGTTGTCACTCAGAAAGGTAAAGGGTTTCCTGAGAATAATGGAGGCAGCTAGCCGCTCTTACCCCTCTTTCAGTTCACCCAGCCCCTCCCCTTCCTTCCCCAGGCGGGACAGGTTCATCTTAGTCTCCAGTGTCATCAGGAAGGAGCCGTGGTAGGAGATCTCCAGATCAAACCACAGACCTTCAGGTGGTGGGGAGACAGAGAGCCTCTATTAGATAACCCACTCAAACATGCACAGAGGCTGGTCAGGTCCCTGATACTGGGAAATGAATTACGTGACAGACTGGTGACATGATGATACGATATGATACAAAAACATCATCATTACAAGATTACAGAGGAGCATTTATTGCTAGCTGTTACTGCTATGGCAGTAAGTCTAGAGCAATGAAAAAGATTTATGTTAGGGGCACATTACTGATGTTGCGGACTTCATCTTCTTCACTGAACGGGCCTGTTCTGTGGTCCAGCACCCAGACTTTAGGCAAAGAGTTGTGGGCCTTTTGCTTTACCCTAGTGTTGTGTTAGTGCTATGGCAGTAACCCCCCCCTCCCCCTTCACAGATGAGTTCCTTATATAAGGAGCATAAAGTTCTCAGTGCTCCTCCATTGTGAACTCTTCAGTTCTGACTCAGCCCTCGCCACTCAAGCCTACGTCACATGGACACACTCCATCAGTGAGTCATAGGGCACGAAGTCCATCACAGACAATCCATTTGTGTTCGTGACTCAACATCTCCACTTAATACCGTGTCATTATTGCTGGCTGCATGGTTACAGCCAAAAAAATTAAAATTCAATACCCCAGTATTGCTTATGAATGTGCATCGACAAGGTTGGGGTCTGACGGTGGCAGTGAGCTCTATTCCAATAGCCCCTTTTGCTGTAAAGATGAGTCAGAATTGATTGCTTGGTAATGCTGAAAATGAGTATGTCTCCCACTCATACACACACAGCACCGGCGGGCCTCTCTGTCTAAACCCGGTGACGGCTCATTGAAATCCCAAATGGGGCTCCTTTAAAGAGATGCCTCAGTGAGCTGCTCATAAATAGGCTAATCTTGCATGGTGGCACTTCATTAATCTGACTGCTGCTACGGCGCTCTTGCACCTCCAGCCATGGCATCAGGCTCTGTCCTTCAGGCTGGGCCCACCTCAGGGCTTCACTGCCGGGGGAAGCAGATCTCAAAGCAGGCCCCCCTGGCCAATGGAGGGAGATGTGCTACCATCTCATGATATCATTTCATCAGTCTGTTGTGCAATTGATTTGCCTGTATCAGAAACCTGTATCAGGGATCTTCTAAATATTACAGTCTTGAGGTAAAATGACAATATCAATATCAATACTATTCTCAACCGGCACATTCCTACCTTGATGATCAACATAGGGCCTGAAGGACTTGAGTATCTTGGGAATAGTGATGCCCATGTCCAGCTCAGTCAGCGTTAGCTCGTTCATAAAGTATGGCAACTGTACGTGCAAAAAACAGTCAGACGGCAGCATGGTTATTCATTCACAGTAATGATTTCAGCTAATCCATATTAATCCTCCATTTATTCACCAAAGTCAGTTTGCAACCTGACAGCCTTTTCTTCTCTTCACTGTCTGGAGAGTAAAGCGGATGGGGGGACAAAATGGACACACAGAGAGACACACAAACACGGACAGCACACACACATGCACATACAGAGGCAGGGGCGGTAGGTCGGGAGGATTCAGGGGCCCCAGCGCTTCACAGGGCCCACAGAGGACTATGGTATGTTTGGGGTGGGGACCCAAAATTATTTTGCTGGCGCGCACACACACACACACACACACACACACACACACACACACACACACCAACACATGCATGCATTCAAACACATGCATGCATTCAAGCAGGGAACAGAGACAGTGGGCAATGATGAAGTTCTTGTAGTAGATGCCATCCCTCCGCACAGGATATGAGCTGGACTGAATGGCTTAGACTAGAGACACCCACCCGGATCTTGCTCAGCTTCATCTGGATCTTCTTGGACACCATGTCCGCCCAGTACTTCTCCCCCAGGAAGTCCCAGAAGATCCTCCCCAGCAGGGCGTTCACCCAGGCCTCTGACTCATACCCTTCCTCTGTACTGTCCAGCGCCTGGAGACCATACCAACACAAACAGAACCGAAGAATAGAACAAGTACAACTGAAAAACTGGAGAATAGAGAGCATGGATTGCATGAAATACTCCACTGGAGTAGATAAGGGACATTAGAATTAAATGTTCCAGAAGCTTTAGAAACTACCCTATGACAAAACATGTAGTGGAAAGCAAGTATTTTATCTGCTAGCAATCATTAACTTCCTTCATTTCTGCGTAACGAGAAGAGATATAAGGAAATGTGACATACAACATGGTACCCTAGCATTTTTTAAAGGTGAGAGCGGGCAGTAGCATCTGGTGTGAATACAGGGCTGAAAGTACAAAAATTCGTGTGCCTGAACTTTTCCTACACTCAGTTTGGCTAATTACTTTTTGGAATAAGATTTGATAAACCTAACATACTTACTGAAGTGTAATGCTAGCATGATGTTAGCCTAATGTTTTTCTTCGGTTGAGAGCAAAAGCTGGGTTCCTCTTATTAGACCTCTCTGGGCAACTCAAACGTGACAACATCCCAGCATTGACAAGCTTTTCCTATTAAATATTCTTGGTGTACACATAGATTGATTGATAGATTGATTGACAAACACAGCCAAGCCTGAAATCAGGCACGGTGCCCCGAATCCTATCAGCCCTGTGAATGTGCCCGGCTGTGGTGAGTTTGAGCGTGCCGTGAGCTACCTTCTTGCCAGCTCCTGGGCTGCTGGCTGCGCTGGGCGAGGGGCTGGCGGGCCGGCTGGTGGCCCCAGGGCTCACGTACTGGGCCATGTACACGCTGTAGTCCAGCACCTTCTGCTTGACCCCCGCAGGAAGCTCCCGGGGCCGCGGCTGGGGCGGCTGCCCATCCTCCAGGCTGCCCCTGCTGCTGCTGCGGCTGTGGGACAAGCCCCCGTGGCAGGGCAGGAGGACTGGAGGGAAGGGGCATTGGAGTTGGAGACATGGAGGCACATACGTTCATGACCATGGATGAAACAAACAAAATACAGAAGAAGTGGGAAACCAAGGATTTAGTAAAAAGCAAGTCCTGGCACTGGTTTGCATGCTGCGTATTGGTTCTACCATTACATTTAAAACATATTATTTCACATTTCATCTACCTGACTGAAAAGTTGTGCTGATTACCATCAGCTGGTGTAGTGAGTAGCTGAAACAAATGTGTGGCAGGACTACTTTACATTCTAAAGCTGGAAATACCACCTCTAGCAAAATATTTAAAAACCTTTCTATATCCATGTTACTGACGTACAACATAGTCGTGACAATGTACAACCACAACACCAAACACCAGAACACTACAGCATAAAGTACGTAGTTGTGACTGCAGCAAGAGGACTGTTACCCTCTTTTTTTAAATAAGGTCATACACTGTGTTCTTTGGTAAACATTCCTCACACTGCAGAGTGTTCTTTTTCGTCCTTGCTCCACTGTACATTCTGCACCTGAAGTATGAATGTGCCGCAGATATCCCGACATGACAATAAAGCCTGCCAGTCCGACACAATTGTGTGACGTGCCCAAAAAGTGCTGCTGCGAGATATTTGCCTTCTCTATTCACACTGTCTGCCAAGCGAGGCTTACTCAGCTGAGACATACCGCCTGCATTTACTGTCCCTCGCCATCCCTTTAGGATGGCACCGCGCTGCTGAGCTATTCTGGGCACCAGGCGGATACCTGCCAGCTAGAGCCAGAGTGTAGGCTATGGATCTCTGATGTGCTCCTACCTCCTGCGACGCTGGCAGGCCTCTTCGCTTCGGACTTCAGTCTCGACGCGAAGAGGATCCGACGAAACCACTCTTCTTTCTCCCGCCCGGTCCGTCCGAAGAGGTAGAGCGTGAGGTCGCCGGACGGCCTCCTCACCATCCCTTCCTCGCTCCTGGAGCCGCCACCACCACCACCACTACCACCCTCAGACTTGTCGCCTGACGCAGACGCAGGCCTCTCCTCCCCAGCCTCAGCCTTGTCCCCCTGGGCTCTGGCCATGAAGTCCTCCTGGGGACCCAGCTCGATGCAGATGGGGTACTTTTTGTTCCACACACGCTTTCGGGCGAGACTCTGAGGAACCAGAGAGATCTGCAGACAGGACACGAGTCAAAACACAGTTCTTCTCAGAGAATTAATGACAAACACAAGATAGCACATGATAGCCTGGTAAACCAGCCCCTCGTACTACACTGCATTTCGCACAGAGGATCTGGCTGTATTTCAATTGACATAGTTGTCTCAGACAGAATCTTGCCTGACCAATCAGTGAACAAAGGGAGTGGGAGATGTCGACTTTGTGTGCTACATTTGCATTTTAGTGCACCGGCAGGCTAACAGCCAGGCTAACTGCATGCGTCACGACCAGACATTAGGGATTGGATAACGGCAGATCCAATAGTTTTAAACTTCAGCAGAGTATAGATCTCCAGAAAAAAATGTTTACTGATTGGTCATGCAAAATTCTGCGTGAGATAACCATGTTAATTGAGGCACAGCCAGACGCTCTGTATGAAATGCAGTGAAGTGCAAGCTGGTTTACCAGGCTAAACACATGAGCCACCAGGCCAAAGACAACATAAACCAATACAACAAGTTCATTTAGTGCCAAACATCTTAACAGCGACTGGAGCGTCTTCCTATTCCTCGCATGCTTTTATCAATGCCTTTTGTGAATGCAAACCTGCCTCCAGCATCAAGAACAAGGAGCTCTCTCATATATGAGCTGGTCTGGTGTACCACACATTTTTTGAGACAGACCAACAAGCCCACCTTGCTGTCGCTCAGGTCGTAGATCTTCTGGCTGATGTAGGTGACGCTGGGCTTGTGCTCGTTGAAGGAGGCCCTGCGCGGGATGTTGCGGCTGGGTTTGGACAGGCGCAGGGTGGAGCCCTCCAGCCTCACAAACACCGAGTGGGTAAGGGTGGCGTGGTACGTCTCCGGGTCATAGCTGAGGATCTCGTTCATCCAGCCCTGCAGTGCACACCACACACACAGACGCACCCACACACACACACATACACAAGCACACACATGCGTGCACACATACACACGTGCACACCCACAGAAGTTTGTTACACCATTTCCAATAGCAGATATTGTCTCTTGCCAAGTTTCTGTCGTCCTGTGGAGGTTTATCTTTAGACACACATTATAGTTCTCTTGGGACTATTTGCTGAAAATGTGGAATAACAATCAATCTTCAATTGTGCTTGCCCAAAGAGGGCGCAATTTAGCCTAAATGGACCATTTTAATCCCCAGTCTGAATTTAAGATGTGTGCTTGTGAAATAGCATTTGATCTTATTTTTAATGAATCAAAGTCGAATTCATTTAATTTCAATAACAGAATAAGGTGCAATACTCCAGTTAACTATTCTATTCCCCCTTTATTTGCTTATAAATATGTAAAAAGGTAATCACAAAATGTTTGGTCATGGTACTGAAAACAAACAAAAAAACACCTGAAACTACTGAGAACTACTAAACTGCATTCTTTGATAATGTTGACTTTTATGATAAAATAGTAATGTTCATGTTTCAGTAACTCTGTTACCAGGCATTTTTGGCATGAGAATTATATAAAGCTTTAATTAAATGAGACACTTTTATATTACCATTTAATACACATAGGCACATACAAACAGACATGTTGTTCTTTAAATAATGGTTCATTATCTGCTGATGGCAATCAAAAATGTAGTGGGAGTGTAACTCTGTTACCATGTGATCTCCGCCAACGTCAAATTTATTACATAACTGCATGTTCTCCTCAGTTAAAAAAAGAGATCTCAACCTCCTAACGTTATCACTTAGAGTGCACTTTATTGTTTTTGACAATGATGTTGTAACAAAGGTTAGACCATCATAAGGGGGTGAAGAATTTAGAAGGAGACAGAGATAGCTTGACAGCCCAGTGAGACAGAGAAAGAAAGAAAGAAAGAAAGAAAGAAAGAAAGAAAGAAAGAAAGAAAGAAAGAAAGAAAGAAAGAAAGAAAGAAAGAAAGAAAGGGAGAGAAACATTCTCCTACACTGGCCTAGGTAAAAGTTATTAAAGCCTGTAGAGAGATGTCCTTAAATGCCCACCCTGTCAGTGACTAGCAAGGCATAGTTTGACCTGTTTAGCAATAGATTACAGAACACCACCTTGGTATACAGCCACCTCAGTGCCCTATGAAGTCTTTGCACTCCACAGCAGAGACATAGCAGACAACCTGGCAGACATATAAAAACTGGCTTTTGGAGTCTGGCTCCCTAATAGTATTCAGAATAATATTGTTCAAAATAATATTGTTGTATTGGGTCAAACATGGGGCAATCTGGCACATTCATGTGGAAAAACATGACCCTAGGAACGAAGTGCCTGCACACTAAGGAAGACCCATTTGGGTCGAAACGTTGCATATTAAAAACCTATGGGAGATAAAGCAGTGTGTGGGCACTTGGTTCCTTGAGTTGCGTTCAACCCTTCTGCCCTGCACCTCACCAGTGAGGATGTGCACACTACTGCTATTGAAAAACAAAACCCTACCTTAAAAACCCCAGGCTCTTTAATATCCAGTGGTGTCAGGTTCCACCGGTCGCGCCTGCGTCTCCTGGGGAGAGAGGGGCCGGTGAAGGCAGAATGGCGGGGGGCTGACAGCCACACCACCAGGATGGCCAGCATGAAGCCCGCGGCCATGCCCAGCATCACCGCCTCCACGTAGGAGGGCAGCGGCAGCACAAAGTACCCGTACACCACCGAGATGAGCAGCAGGAGGCTGTTGTGGGGCACGCCTGGCACCCTGTCCATCTCCTGATCGTCATCATCATCGTCGACATCTTCATCACCGTCATCGTCATCTGTGTCATCGTAAGGGCCTGTCAGGCTGCTCTGGCGTCTGTGCGCCGCGGTGGCCGTGTCGTGCCACCCTTCCGTCTCCGTGTCCGACTCCTGCTCGAAGTCCTCGCTGTAGAGCTCGCAGAACTCCTCGTCCTCCTGCCTGACCAGGGCAGACATGGTGCAGCGCTCCAGACCCAGAGAGGGCGAACGCGGGGGAGGAGGAGGGGGCGGCACTGGCGGTGGCAATGATGAGGACGACGAAGACACGGTCGTCCCAGGACCCGAAACCGAAGCCGTCCGCCCCACCGTGGGAGCGCTGGAGACTCTAGCTTTCCTTTTCTCCTCCCCGTCGTCCTCCAGGTCCCCCTCCTCCTCCTTGATGCTGTAGCTGCTGCTCTCGGACTGTCCGTTGAGGCCAGCCAGGCTGGTCAGTTCGCTGGCACTGGACGAGAGGGTCCTGGTACGCGGACCAGCAGCGGACGAGCCGCCACCGCCTCCACCCCAACCCCCACCCTCCTCACCCATAAACTTACTAAGCAGCTGCAGGGGCTCGCTCATGACCTCCGAGAGGCGCCGCCGTGTGTCCTCGATGCGTGCCTCCACCTCGGGCACCTTGAAGAACGACGAGGACGGCCGGCCGTCCAGCGGGGAGGCCAGCGGAGACGAGGGCGCCGTTTTGGAGTCCCCTGGGGGCGCGGAGGACCCTGGGCCCGTGGAGTGGAGGGCCCCAGGCCGGGACTGGCTAAAAGGGTTGAAGAGATGGCGGTTGAGGCCTGAGTCTGAGGCGTCGGGCCTGGCCGTGTCGGTGGACAGCGACTTGACCAGTGTCTTCATCAGGTGCCGGCGGTGCTGGGAGTGGGACTGGCGGGTGGAGGAGGGTAGGGTGGAGGACGTGGACGGCTGCGCTGTGGGGGGCTCCTTAGACTCCACATCCGTCGAGAGGGACTTTACCAGGCTCATGAAGGGCTTAGAGGGCAGGGCCGACGCCGGTGTCGGCGTGGACACTGGTGGAGTTCGGACCGGGGAGGAGCTGGTGGAGAGGGGGTGCGTAGGGGCCACGGCTGGGGCCTGGGGGGCATTGGAGGGCCAGGAGGAGCTGATGGAGGACATGGAGGATGCCGAGGGGGAGGACTTCAGGATGGCCACGGCCGGGCTTTGGGTGCGGGGAGCAGCTCCGACAGCTGCCCCCTTGTGACTGTTAAACTCCTCACTGGCCTCGACGGCCGTGGTTACGCCGTGGTCCAGCAGAGGGCCGTACAGCTCTTCCTCATCCTCGTCCTCCTCGCGGCCCTGGGCGGAGAAGTGGATGGTGATGGTGTCGCGCGAGAGCGAGCGCTGCACCTGCAGTCGGGGGCCCGGGGCCGGGGCTCTCGGGGGAGAGGAGGAGGAGGAGGAAGAGCAGACAGGCTCTGGCTCCGCAGGGTCACCGGCGCCTCCACCGCCTCCACCGCCTCCACCGCCTGACCAGCTCATGGCTGACCTCCCCTCGGCTCAGCACCTGCATGGAGGGACACACAGCAGCGTATGTTCACACACACTTCTAACTTTAGTAAATGTTAGGGGCCATAGCCCTCGTGCCCGTCGTGAAATTCCTGCCCTGGTCAGTTGTCAAGTTTAGTAAATGCTGGGTTTTATTTATGTAAGCTCTTCATATTTACTTCACATCCTCACATAAGTCACATAATGAACGTTGTATTACTATTTTATTATTTCCATAAAGCCTATTGCTTCAGTATATCCTAATTTTTTATTTTCCTGTGCTGCACAATGAGACCAAGAGAAATCCCTCATTTGTTTGTACAGATTTGGCAATAACATGCCTCTGATTCTGCATATACAGAACCATTCTTTCACAGCCTATTTTTCAAAAATTCAAAATGTCGGACTGACAGTGTGTGGTGATGAAACACAAGGGAGGATGAGAGGGAGAGAGGGAGAGAGGGAGGGGTAGGAACCACAGGAGGCCTACGAAAATCAGCACTGGCTGACAGCCTTTGAGGGAGAAACATCTGCCTCTCCACTTTCAAATGGGCAAAAGAGAGAAAGAGTTCAAAGTGAGAGAATGAGTGAGTGAGGAGAGGAGATGATGAGGAGAGCCGTTTGTCATGCTGATCAAAGCTTTGGGCAAGAGCAGTGTATTCCTGGGTGAAAGACAGGCTATATAATTAGCTCATATTTAAAGAATATTTCTTTACTATTACTAAGCCACTTCTTCAAAAGAGACAGTAGCGCTTGTAGCTGATAGGGCTGCGCAGTAAATTGGTTTGTAATTAGAATCACAATTTGATCTAATGCAATTAGCCAATCTCAAAAGCTGCTATTCATATTGCAACTCCAGCCCAGTGGTTCATTTCCATCACATGTAACATTATTCAAGTCATTAAGTCATGTCATCCTCATTGTTTGACAGACAGTTAAGCTGACCTATCAGGAGTGCTGTGCTCTCATGCCCTAGACATGCTCGCCAATCAAAAATGGCCCAGCGTGAAGCAACTTTGGACTACCCTAACTGAAGCTTGACTTTCACAAATTTCACAATTTCACAAATTTCACAAATCTCTCAAAACACTGGTGGGAAAATGCACAATTAGAGTTTTTCCACAAGTTGTGCACTCTTAAATGGCTAAATACCATCTATACACAGAAGAGGAATGCAAAGAGAAAGAGGGAGATTGTGAAAGAGAGATAGTGTGTGTGTGTGTGTGTGTGTTAGTGTGAGTTGTGTGTGTGTGTGCGTGTTAGTGTGTGTGTATGTGTTCTGTTTGTGTGTGTGTGTGTGTTAGTGTGTGTATATGTGTGTGTGTGTGTGTGTGTTAGTGTGTGAGTGTGTGTGTGACAGAGAGGGAGAGAGAGAGGGACACAAACAGAGACACAAACAAATGATATGAACATTCAGTAACATGGCACTGACAAACATTCCTGCTACCTAGATAGATAGGATACAGTATAAAACATGTAGAGTACATATTCAGGTAGCAGCTAGTATTTTAGCTAGCTCTTACATCCACATAGAGATGAGCCCTGCGTGTTATGTTAGCACCCATGAAGTAAAGCTCTGCTGCTAAGAATGGAGTGAGGAGAGGGGAGACTACGCAACAGCATTCTGGCACTGGTGCCAATCCGCTCATCCAATTAATCACAGCCACCTGAACCACTTTAATCAGCCAGGGCCAGGCACGGACATGCCCATGTGCCCGGAAAACACCGCGGAGAAGAAGAAGGGAGGGAGAGATAGAGGGAGGAAGGGAGAAAAGGTGGACAGAAGAGAGAGGACACAGGAGGTACAGAGCGGATAACACAGATAGGAATTATGAGGAGAGATGCTAGTGGAGGTGAATGGGTGTTTTGAACTTGAATATTCCAGCACAGCAGCCACCTCCACAGTGTATCTAGCTGTGTGTTCCTGTGATTGTGTATGTGTCAGCTATATTGACGTTAATGATACACACACACACACACGTGCGCACACACACACACACACACAAACACACCCAAAACCCCTTCAGCCCTCACTGTCACTACACAGTAGGCTTGGGCAGTATTTTGAAAATACTGTATACCGGGGTATTGTTAAATGCCGCCTCTATGACTTTTAATACCGTGACACCAGAATGGGAGAGAAATGCTCTGATGATTACAAAAGAAGCAGTTTCTTGCATTCTATGAAAAGTTTTAATAAGGAAACAACTCTCCAAAATATTAAGCCCGGCAGGGCTGCTTCATTGATGCTACTTCTGTGATATGTGGCAATTAAAATTTGCCATTCCTACTGACATAAAATGAATGTACATTTTTTCAAACAATTCTATGAAAGAATACCGACACACCGGGGTATTATGTCAGTAAAATATCGGCTTGTGAAAAACTGGCTACCGCCCAAGCCTAGTACACAGCATGTCTCCATACAGGCCATCACACCAGTCCGCCCCCCTCCTCCTCTAAACAGCCCGCAGTCAGTCAGTCACTCACCAAGGCACCGCCAGCCTCTGAGGGATGGGAGGGAGGGAGGGGAGGGGCTGGTCTGCCAGGCCGTGTCAGGGGAGAGCAGGCCCCACTGAGAGCTGATTGCAGTCAGTCAGAGCAGTCTGATGAGTCATGCAGGAGGATGGAGAGGGAGGTGAGGGAGGAAGGGAGTGGAGCGGAGAGGAGGGGAGGGGGCAGTGTGGAGGAGGAGAGGAGAGGAGGGGTGAGTAGCAGGCCGGCTGGCCCCCACGCTCGAGTCGCCGCTGGCACCTAGTCATTAGAGCCGGCCTGTGGGGCATGGTTCCAGAGCACAGGACGAGGAGGTAGGAGGAGATAGGAGGAAGAGGAGGAGGAGGAAGAGGAGGAGGAGGAAGGGGGAGGAGGAGGAAGGAAGAGGGGGGGTTGTGACGTGAAAAAGCCGCTGTGATGCCAAAGCAGATAGCACAGTGGAGCTAGCTAGTGGAAGAACGTGGGCTCCAGAACGTGGATTTGACATTGTACTGTCTTTCTTTCTCTTACTTTCTCTTGCTGTCTCTCATACACACACACACACACACACACACACACACGCACGCATGCCAGCACAGAGGACAGCACTCAAGCTGGTTTGCATCCTGACTGCCATTGTTTGATCCACCCGACCTCCCACTGTCACACACATACGGGTGTCTGCGCAGGGAAGGTGCAAGTAGGTCTAAATATAAAGTCAATACGTCACACGCACACAAACACACAAAGACACACACACATACAGAGAAAGCGCGCGAGAGAGAGAGAGAGAGAGAGAGAGAGAGAGAGAGAGAGAGAGAGAGACAGAGAGACAGAGAGAAGCGAAGAAAGGGCATAGCTTACTGGCTGGCCAACTGCACGCTTTATCAAGCAGAAAAATAGAGGACCATTTCACCTACGGCTAACGGCATAGGGTTAGCAGAAGAGACAAATATGTTATTTATAAGGATTCAGTCTCATCTGAGAATCTGGGAAAAATAAAAGCAAAAGCATTTCAGAATGATGTGTAGGATGACCACATAACCAGAGTGAGCCATTAGTATGAGTATCACCAAGGGTCAAATAGCTTGTCAAATACACTCTTCCCAATATGTGTGTTTTGTAAAGGTTTCCATGGGATTTCACTCGTAAGGGACCACATATTTATTTCCAGCTTGGTTTGGCCAGAGTGTTCCTTTTAAGGTCCACTGCCAAAACCCCGAAGTTCTTCTCCACCATGTGCTCGCTCATAAAGAACCTCAGGCAGGCCTCCAGCTGAAAGGCCTTTTAGTTGGATGTCAGACTCAAGGCACTTTGGCTATTAGCCCCAGACAGCCCAGAGCACACAGACAGACAAGCATCCAAGCTGAAAGAGCAAATCATCATACGTTACTCATGTGTAAAAACGAAGCAGAGCCAACACCACCCACAGGGTGGCCAAAAAAAGGGGGTGTGGATGAGTTTTGTGCTTCAAAACACAAAACATTTTCATTTTTTTATTCTTCAATCATTTCTTTTGGCATTTTTATTTCATTTCCACAAGGCTTAAACTCTGCTCATTTCCACAAGGCTTAAACTCTGCTTTGGCCTTCATTATAAGCTGTTTAAAATGGGGTTTGGAGCTCATGAAGTTGCTGGGTTAGGTTGAAAGGCTTTGGTTTGTGTATAGTCCAGCATGGCTGAACACAAAAGTAAAATGTAGCCAAGGACTCAGATATACCGCTCAAGGTGTCAGGTCAATAAGGGAAAAAGCTTAAAACACAACAGCATGAGAAATAGCACTGTACAAGTATTCATGTTAAACAAAAATGTAATGCAAACAACAAAATTGCTATTGCTGGGGAAGATTTTTGGTTCTTCTTCTGTCAAGTTTATCAGACAGACCCTGCAGCAGAGCTTCGGCTCGCATCCTGGTGAGAGGCTTACCACAACCACAGGTTAGCACATTTCATTTCAGTGCAGCTGTTACCTAACTATATAGAGAGACAAAGACAGATGCACAGCGGCAAGCCAGGGAAGAGAACGTAAAATGGTTATGAGGTAATGTAGGACATATGATGATGTAGGATATGTGTAATGTGTATGTGTGCTATAAAATATTACTGGGGATGGGGTGTGAGTGGGGTTGCAGTAGAGTATTTTGTAGGGTTGGGCAATTGATTGTTCGCAAATTGTGATCATGATAAAAATTTAGGTCAATCGCAATGATCAACCTTGGGCATTTCTAATCAATCACATGGCAGAAATGGCGCAACAACTGCCAATCAGAGTCTACCTTTCCCTGTGCCACTGCCATTTGGGAGTTGGGAGTGTGGGGAGGGTAACATTGGAAAAAGATTAGAATGAATGAAAGTTGAGTCGAGGACAGAAAAAGTTATGTTAGACAGAGAGTTATCCTCCTAAGATGATGGCATTGTTGGGGAAAAAAAGATTCGATCATGATAAAAATCGCTATCAAACAATATAGGATATTATATAGATATATTTTGCCACATCACACAGCTCTAGTTTTTTCTTTCTTGTTAGCTTCTGGCAACTTCTTATGGCATCAAAGACACCAGCTCACAAAAATGAAGGAATGTATCAGCATGTGCCCTGCTGATACAGATGGAGGATGCAGGAAAAAACATTGAAAGAGAGTCACAAACCATTACAGTACTTAAATT